>BSBM01000196.1:0-1200000 GCA_027924585.1 Larix kaempferi | reverse complement strand
CCATTCTTCGTCCTTCATAGTCACCAGGTGCTTTGCTCTTTGTCCCAACGGTAGGAATAGATCCTTCTAGTACAGATAGTCCTACATTTGCATCTTCCATAAATGGTAGTTTTTTCCATTAAATTTCTCGACCTTAAACTTTGCTTCTTCCGCCATTTCTTCCACTTGAACCAGAAACCCTAGTTTCCTATAGGTTTATCTGCCAAATAGACCTTTGGATCTGATACCATTTGTTAGAAAAACAGGATCGCAGAGCAATAACAATAAAAAAAAAACAAATTTAATCACACAGACACATTACAAGAGAGACACCAATATATCACGGTTCACCCAAGATAGTCTGCATCCACACTAAAATTGCCAGTCCTTATTGTTATACCATCTATCAAATGAAGGGATATAACCTGCAACACATCTGCTGCACTTTCTCTTCACTATCTTATAGTCTCTCTTCACGATCTCAGAGATATTTACAATGCATAATACCTAATACATCAACCCTAGCCGTGTTACATTGTATTTATTTTATAGGGGAAATACAATGGGAAAATACCATGGGTTACCCAAAACCATGGGCCCATAAACTGTTGGCGAAAACAACCCGAAGAAATTTTCTCGGGGGTGAACCTGCTTTTTTAGGGCACTGCTCTGAACCCGAAGGTTGGGGAATGAGTGTACAATAAGCCTGGCATAAAACATGACTGAATAACATCTCTGAATCTAGAAGATCAAGCTCCACAACCAACAATCATCATTCATACAATGGCTAGTACTAACAAATGAAAGTTGATCAATGGTCACTATGCTCCCATCATGGGGAAAATGCATCTCTTGAAAAAGTGTGGAAAAAACAACTTGCGTAGCATAGAGATAATACCTCCCAATGAGTAAATTAAAATCCAAGGGGCCTTGGACCCCCATAACATCAATGAAGACAATTTTTCCTCCCAAGATGATGTACAATTTATGGAGGATCCCTAAACTCTCACTAGATCTTCTATTAAAATACAATGGATGACTGAAGGCTGGAACAAGCTTAGGAGAGCCTAAGACTTACCAAGAACCTTGGGATAAATTACTAACAAAATTCCCTTCATCTATGATAATGCGATATATGTCCTTATCAACAACTTGAAGAATTATTTGGAAGGGAATACTCAAAGGAAGACAAGGTTATGCTAGACTATTCCAATAAATGGAAAATACCTCAGTACTTGGAGAGAGTTCTATTGAAATAGGTGAAATGTCCCCTTGTCCAGGACAATTCGAATTATCAAAGAATACACCAGTGGCATTCAATTCACTCTCCGAGGGAAGAGTGGGGTCAATCGAAGATCGATTTGTATTCACTACTTCATCAACCATAGGTTGGGAAGGGGAGGACTCTTGGGAAGAAACTCAAGGTCTTCAAGTAATTTTTAAGCCTCCTCTAGATGAGGGAAAAGGAAAGTATAATGACTTCCCTTGCATAAATTACAAGGAAACTTGACTTTACATTTTCTACCTCCAACCTTATCATCACTAGTCGATGGAATGTCACAAACATGACCTATAGAGGTTGGTGACATGGATTGTTTGGAACCTTTGGACCACAATTCTAAACCATTTTGAATAACATGGAAATGGTTAAGAAGGTGATCACCCTGAAAAAATCTAGTAGGGAACTTGGGTTTGTGACCTATATTATTAGGCTTATCAACATTATCAACACCCACAACTTGATTAATAGCGGCTGGCTGATTTCCCTGGCGTTAATTTTTATTCTTCATGTCCTTCCTTTTCTTCTTCTTCTTAGCCTCCCTGTTACTAGGATTAAGGCTTTCATCAGGCATGGATGAATAAATGGAAGAAGACACGATGGGTGAAGAAGGTAAAGGGTCAACAAGAGGTTGACGTGTTTGAGGTGTAGGGATTGCATTTGAGGTACCAGGAGAATTCAGGACCATCAGAATGGAAAAAAACCATACCAGTAACCCTATAATGAATTTGGGAAGATTCAATGTAAGAATGTAACGACGACTAATATTTACAAAAAAAGAGAGAATACCAGGATCCCCACATAAATGGGTTCTTTGACTGGTAAGATATGAAACTATTAGCATGGACACAGACTCAACCTAGGGTCTTCTAAATAAGAGATCACACACTACCAAAGTCCCTATAAAATAACAACAAACAAACAACTCTCTTGTAATAGAGAGAAAGGAAGTAAGGATCTTCTGGAGATGGGAGATGCAAAAATCAACAAATAAATGAGAGAGGTTGCCCACAACTACTCCATAATGGAATTCCATAGGTTCAAGTACCATACACAACCAAGCACCCTCTTAAGGAGCCAAAATCATGTGTTGAATGTTTATCTCAGGTATTGATAGTACCACCACTGCAGTCACCTTGGAAGGTAACCTAGAAAAATAAACTAAGGCTACCACTTCATGGTTGGTGTTTGGGTGGAACAGTCATGGGAGAGGGATTCTAAGAATGGGGAGGTAACATAAGACAATTTTCTTAGACCGAAAGTAACTCAGATAATGGTGTCACCCAAAGAACTTGCCACTACTAATATTGCTCCATAACTCACATAACCCCACCGAGAAATAATGTCAAGGACCGATCTGAGCACTCTTCTCGAATTCTTCTACCACTTCACTCCTTTGTTAGAGGATCTTTCCAAAAAAACACTTCACAATTCTAATGGATTTTTTCTCATTACTGTTCCTAGTTTTGTTTCAGTGGCCTTGGAGAATTTACTCTCCACCCTACAACCAAGGCCCTAAAATCCTACATTTGTTGGTTTTCTATTAAAGAAAAAGGTCTAATTGATTTTAGATCACATTCCTTGTTCCTTTTTACGGTTGTTTATTACTCAATAGAGTAAGTGAACTGGAATAGATGGAATTTTGACTCGACTCTAAACCATGCACCAAATAAAATGAAATGCAAAGTTTTCCTTTTCGATGAATGCTAGCTATGGTAAAGAAGAGAGTATTTTTCTTTCCCAAATGCATATACCCAATGCAAGAAATATGAATCACTCTTTGGATGCAAAGATGATTTTATCTAAAATGCAATTGATTTTACTAGAAAATGCAACCTAAAAATGCTCCACCTGGTAACTAGAATGCAATCACATTTTATTTTTTAATGCTTTCAATCACACCATAAACTAAACTTAAAAAGTAGAATGCACACCCTTTTTGTTTTCTTCTTTTCAATGTAGAAAAAGAGGCTAAGGAGAAGGATTTCCTTTGAATAAATATGGAAGTAAAGAGATCAATGTACTTATGCAATCAATCAATAAATAAAGAGGTAAATGACACAAAGAAACACCCATGAAATTGATACTCAAAAAGATAAGGATGACTCGGACTTTTTAAATCCTAACGAAGCAATACAAACAAATAAATAGCCAAAATAAGTGGAATCAATAGCCAAAAGAAGTTATAGAGTTAACAATCACTGTAAAAGGAAGTAAGAAATCCAAGGAGCAAACCAACCAAAAGTCTGATTAGAAAACCCTAGAAAAAATCCCTAATTACCCATAATGGTGCAGTCTGAAAATAGATACAAAGCGATAGCCCACAGTGTCATAGGCACAACACAACCCAGGTGTGATACTCTCACACTCTATTCAAAAATAAGTTGCAACAAGCAAAATAAGATTTGTAAAAGAACAAGGATTCAGACACAACTTGGAAAATTTAAGGTCTGAGAGTCGATCTTGATCACCCAGTGACTCTACTAGTCAACTTTACACATAAGAAAATCAAAATCAAACAAATTCAAACAAAACCTAATGTTCTCTCCCTATTGGAGTTGCCAATTTTGTTTATGGATGAATCTACAGATAAACAAACTCTTTCCCTATTTTCTCAAATGTAAATGTAATTAGATAGGAGGCTAACCTGTGAGTTTTGAAGGCTTTCCTTACTTTGGTATTTTATTATCTTCTACTGCAATATGATCTCAGTAGAAAAACTACTCAAGATGATAGAATAAAATATACAAGTGCAATTACATAGAACTTATGCATATATCCAAGGAAGAGTGCAACAAAAACTATGAATGAGTTTTTATGGGAAAGGAATGCATTTACTATATTCATAAACAATCGAGAGAGAGAGAGAGAGAGAGAGAGAGAGAGAGAGAGAGAACCAACAGCCTTGGCATTGTAGGATTCCTACCAAGGGTTCCTTTTCTTGAACCCTCTTGCTTTGCTTCAAAATACTGACTATCAAGGAATGGCCTCGACATTATGGAACTATCGGAATGTATCCATCATTTGGCTATCACATCAAAGATTCCACATGCCTACTCCATGACCTTGGGATTGTATTTATAATCTCAAAGGAATGGTTGGGAGATGAGAGAATGAGGGAGAAGGATAGGGAAAGGTCCCAAAGACTTAGGAATTCGATTGAGATCCACCCAAATAGGAAGAGATGAGTGTCCATGAGGGATTGATTATAGAAGTTGCTCGAACCTTCTCTTTTTCCCTTCGTAAATACAATGTTGCAGCTTACATGAACACAACATGAGATGGTGTCATAGTATACAAAAATGAAACCTATTTTGGAGTATTTTAAAACTGATCCATGTCATTTAATACTTAGGATAGCATTACTTAGTCATTTTTTATTAATTCCTAGGTGTTAGACTAGGTAGTTGGCCAAAATCATTCATTGTGTAGACCACAAGCCATCATGAGTCACCTAGGCTCATTTTCTGAGATCCTGGATAACATTTGCTGAGATCTAATTAGATTCTGGTAGATTTTATCCAATCCTAGAATAGAATGGTGCTTACCTGGTTTTACTGATTTTTACTGTTTTTTGTGAAAAGGTGAAAGCTAGTTGACTTGCCTTAACTGTTTTTTGTCCAACTCATCCTCCATGATGTTTCCTAATCCTAAATTCTGTACTTAGTATTATTTTCCATCATACATAACTATCCAATCACTAATTTACCAATTCGTGAGCTTTAGAGGTTATTTGGAAAGAACTGTTTACACCTAGGGGTTTTTTCATAGATTTAGTAAGCCTTCTTTTGAGAGGATTTCGAATGGAATATTTGGCCTTCAAATATATGATGTAATTATATATATAGACAGCCATTACATTGCATAATTTTGGATGATGTATACTTATTCAATAGAATTATACTATTTGCATCAAATTCTTAACTGTTTTCAGTGTTCCATGACTAGTTTTTGCAAGGAAATTTGTGAGAGTTTGTAATTGCTTGAGAATATCTTGGTGTGAAAAAGAATTTCATATCATGTATCAAAGCTATCCATATTTTATATTATCCTTCTTTTGTCCCACAGGATCGAACTAGTCTGAGAAAGGGCACAAGCAGTCATCCAAAGGGCACATTCAATCAACCAGAGGGAAAACCTAAGCATCCAGAGGCACACCTAAACCCATCCAAAAGATTATTTCAGAGCTTCCATGGATCAGTCACACCAGATGATCCTCATTCCATTCAATTATTTTGACTTGAAGGCGCAGATGGAGATCCTATTGAGGAGTAAAGGCCTCTCCAGGGTGACTATGGAAACTAAATATGAGCCCACTGCTATCATTGAGAAGGAAAAGTGGCACAACAAAAGAGATGAATATTATGGTCTCTTGTGTCTCAACACATCTAGGGCTCTCCTTTTCCATATAGATGGTATTACCACTTCCAATGAAATTTGGTTAAAGATCCAAAATTTGTTTGGAAAGATAGATGAATTGAGAGGCCACCATCTGGAGAATGAACTAGTTTCACTAAGTCCAAATAATTTTGAGACCTTAAAAGACTTCTTCTCAAAGTTCAAGTCTCTTTTTATTCAATTGACAAAATGTGGAACTGAAAAGAAAGAATAGAAATTGATCTTGGCCATCCTCTCCAAGATTGGCCCAAATTACTCAGTCTTTGTTTGTTGAATATTGTAACTTCTAAGAATATTGTATTTGTATATTATTTATTCCGGAGATGTTCCATACCTCCGATGTGATTATACTATGAATCCGGAGATGTTTATTCCTCTGAATTGGTTGTGGTAACTAGGGTTATTAGACCCACCATGTGGGGTCGGCCCAGTCAGTTATAATAGGGTATTTAACCTAATGGTTAAATATGAGCCTACATGTACTTGTGTAAAATACATGTCAGTGTAGTGTATAAATAGAGGAGGTATGTTCCTCATTTGACACACTCACTCACTTGAAAGAGGCGCACTTGTGGAGGAGAGGTCTGCTATGGTGGAGGAGGAGATCATGTCTTTGGTTTTCATCTTTGTATATTGCTGGTAATCTATATTGAGGAAGCTTTACTGGGTTTTCTACCCCATGAGGGTTTCCCAGGATAAATTTGTGTCTCTTGTGTTTATGTTGTGCTTGTTGTTTCTTCAGTGATCCTGTATATGCTATTATTGTGAAATGGAATGTAATGCTGATATTTTCTGTCTTAGCATATTAAAATCTAACATGGTATCAGAGCTAAATTGAAGGAAGGAAAGCTATGGCACTTACGACACTTGCTTTACTTACGACAATTTGAAGGTTAGGGTTTTATATAGAAAAAACCAGTCATCGTGGAACTTTCGCTATAAATCCATTTTGGCGAAGGTTCAAGATCTGAAACCTTTACAGGTCGTAGATAACATCTCCAAGTATCTTGTGTCCAAAGGGAACCCTCAGATTCATTGTAATTTGTAAGTTATGATCAGTACAAGTTAGGGTTTCTGCCTCTTCCAGATCTCAGTCAAAATCAGGTGACCTAGGAAAAAAGGTCATAACTTGGGCTAGGAAGCTTTAAATGAAATTTCATAAAAAGTGACAGGTAGTACACAGACTTTACTATCTCAAGAAACGTTTTCAGAGGCCGAAGCTGAACCAGTGACACGTGGAACACCGTACAAGTGTTCGGATATCCACATCATCTTTTTCAGGATCTTGCATGCAAATTAGGGTTTGCATGCAGAATCTAGGGTTTGCATGCACCTGCATGCACTGGCATGCATCCCAGTCACCAGTTTGATGCCTCCAGCACCTTATCCACTTCATTCTAGCACCCGGGAGCCACCTACCACAAAGTTTTAGCCCTCCTAAGCTGAAAGGCGCCCACTTCTCACCTACTGCCAGAGAAGGGCGCACTTGTTCACCTACCACTGCAGTTCCACTTCAGTTACATTCAGTTAGCTCTGATTCTCCCTGATTTGAGGCTAGTTTCACTCCTGACTGACTGTATCACTTCCGTTGGACCTCCAGTTTGATTAGGTGACTTGTTCTGACTTCAGTTAGCCTCCCATGCGCCCCCACTGAGCCTCCAGATCCTAAATCAGTGCTACACACTTCAGTTACACTTATTACACTCAGTTAGACTCAGATTGACACCTGGATGACTGGTTGTTGTGCATTGATGAGCACCACCGATTGATTGATGAGGACTCCTAGTTAGAGTCAAGCTACTCCATTCTGTAATTTGAATGACCTCCTTAGGAAATTCAAATTGCTCTGTCATTGTGACAATTTGTATTGTAATTCATTCACCCTTTCTGGGATAGAGAGCACTGCTGCATGTTTTGCATAGTTTTGCACCATATTTTCTATATTCATCTGTTGTGATTGATTTACTTGTTCATTAGATCTACTGTGACTAATTTTACATGGTATCAGAGCCATTGCAGGGACAAGATCTCTTTTCTACAGGTGTTTATACAAGAAGATTTGACTAAATTGCTAAAAATTGCAAAAAGTTTGGCATGAGATATCTCAAGGGCATTCACTCCTGTGCATGCAAAGCTTGAAAACTATTCCAATACCACTCCAAAAGCTTGAGTTACCACATAATTCCTGGAACTGATACATTGGACCTATTCAACATTGCTTGAAATCCAATCCCAAGTGTGATGCAACTCTCAAAGGGTGGATTGTTCGACCTTATTGTGGTTGTTTTTATGTGATTAGCAGGTTTATTGTCTCCTTCAAGTGCACTCGCTATCTTTTGCATGCAAGCTTCCCTACAGAAATTGCATTCGCTATAGTCTGCATGCAAGCTTCCTCTTCATCAGTTGACTCGCTCCTTGCAATGGAATACTCTTCTTCAAAGCCTATCCTCACCCCATTCAATTATTTTGATTGGAAAGATGATATGGAGATCATATTACGTTCAAAAGGTTACTACCGAGTCACTATTGGTCTTGAATTGGAGCCAAACAATGTGTCAGATCGAACCAAACACTACAACAAGCTTGATGAAGCTTATGGTCTTCTTTGTCTCTCCATCTCCAAAGATCTTCACTTCCATCTCAGTGGATTGAAGACTCCAAAATCCATATGGGAGCAACTTGAAACACTATTCGGCAAGCAGGATGAGCTTAGGGCTTTTCAATTAGAGAATGAATTGATTGGCCTTAATCCTGAGAATTTCGAGACCATCAATGAATTCTTCACAAAATTCAAGAACTTGAACTTGCAATTGAAGAACAGTGGTGTTATCAAAGAGGATAAACAGTTGATCCTCTCCATTCTAAGCAAGCTTGGGAAATATTATTCGGTATTTGTCTCTACTTTCAATTCCGGTCGGCTAACTACCCCGAATTGGAAGATGCCTACCTTGAATGCCTTCATTGAGTCCGTTACGAAAGAGCATGACAAGTTGATTCAAATGGGGTCCATAAGCTCCAAAGATTCAGCCCTATTTGTTCAAGGACCCAAGATCTCGAATGGTAAAGGAAAGCAAAAGAAGGAGAAGCCCAAATTCGAGCCTCACAAGCAAAAAGACAAAGGCAAGCAAACGGATGCACCATCCAGTTCGAAATCCAAGCAAAAGGGCAAAGAAGGTAACCAAAAATCTAAATGTACTTATTGTAACCGTGGCTTTCATCCCGAAAGTTCATGTATGAAGAAGACTATAGATCAAATGGCCCTCCTTTTGGAAAAGAACAACATAACCCTTCCTGACGGTGCAAGGAAGAAGGATCGGAATGATGATCATGAAAGAGGACAAGCACTCATGGCAACGGTTTCGAAGCCCACTACTCTCTTGATAGATTCGGGTGCATCAAATCATATGGCTGCAAATATTGATTCTTTTTCCTCATTCGATCCAAACAGCTCCATCCCCATCCATTTGGGAGATGACTCAAAAATTTCTTCAAAGGGCAAAGGTACAATTCATGTAGAACATGGAAGCTTTCAGAATGTTCTCTATGTGCCTTCCTTAGCTTCGAATCTCCTTTCTGTGTATCAAATGACACATACTGGTGATCCAAATCAAGTAACATTCAGCCCTAATACAGTTGAAATTTCTGATATCAAAAGTGGAAGACTAGTTGCGGTTGGAAAGGCAAACCACACTGCAAAATGCTATGAGTTTTCACACTTTATTCCGCTTGCAAAGCCCACTGCTCTTCGCACACATGGTAATGAGGTTAGTAGGCTTTGGAATGAAAGATTTGGACATCTAAATTATAAGTATTTGCTGCTGCTATCAAATAAATCCATGGTAGATGGGCTTCCACAACTCCGTTCCTCGAAGGGAATATGCACTGGTTGCATTATTGGGAAGCACCCCGAGCACAGATTCGACCGCGGCAAAGCTAGCAGAGCTTCTACTATTCTGGGATTGATCCATTCTGATATCAGTGGTCCACTGCCCCATATGTCGTTAAATGGTTCAAGGTGTGTTTTGACATTTATTGATGATTTTTCTCGCTTTACATGGGTATTCTTTCTCAAAAACAAGTCAGAAGTGCTTGGAAAATTCAAGGATTTTAAGGCTTCTGTTGAGACCACCACTGAGAGCAAGATCAAAGCTCTTAGATCTGATAATGGTGGGGAATATATCAAGTCCGAGTTGCTGCAACTTTGTGCCCAAAGCGGAATCAAGATCCAACATACAGTTCCCTACACACCCCAGCAGAACGGTGTAGCGGAAAGGAAAAACCGGTCACTGAAAGAGATGGCTACATGCATGATTGAATCGAAAGGTTTGGCTACAAATATTTGGGCTGAAGCAATCAATGTTGTTGCATATATACAGAACCGTGTTCCACATTCATCCGTGAAAGGTATGACTCCTTTCGAAGCATTCTTTGGTCACAAACTGGATGTGTCAAATTTGAGAGTTTTTGGCTCTACTGCATGGGCTAGAATTCCTTCTGAGAAGAGACGAGCTTTGGATCCACAAAGTATCGAGTGCATATTGATAGGATATGGGGAAGAATCAAAAGCATATAAACTCATGGATATCAGATCTAAAAATATATTCATAGAGCGCAGTGTGCAGTTTGAAGAACCGCTTCAAGAATTGCAACTAGTCAAGGAAAAGACTGCCGATTCACCGCCTTCACCAGAAGAAGATCCGAGCAGCGATAATGAAGGTATGAGTTCTAATATTTCTGATATTGTAGCAGCATATGATGATCATGACATATCAGGTTCGGAATCCAATCATTATGATCCTCCTCAGTTACCAAAGTGGGCCCAAAACACTCTACAATCTGCTGGTTCTAGTCTTGGAAATCCTGCTGATCCGAGACGAACAAGAGCATGTATGGCTCTTTCTATTGCTGATCCATTTCTTCCTGATATTTGTTATTTGATGGCTGGTTCATATCCTACATCGTACTATTCATCCCATCGAGATCCGAGATGGAAAAGTGCCATGGACGAAGAGTATAGTTCTCTTCAAAAGAACAACACATGGGAGCTAGTTTATCTTCCACCTGGAAGAAAATTAGTGAAGTGTAAATGGGTCTACCATACTAAAGTTTCTGCTGATGGCACTATCAGCAAATATAAAGCAAGGTTGGTGGCAAAAGGTTTTTCCCAAGTCCAAGGAGTGGACTACACAGAGACCTTTGCACCGGTTGCAAAGATGGATTCCATCCGCCTTGTTTTAGCTATTGCCGCATCCAAGCACTGGGAAGTGCACCACATGGATGTGAAGAGTGCATTTTTACATGGAGACCTTGCTGAAGAGGTCTATATGCAGCAGCCAGAGGGTTATACATCAGATCCATCATTGGTTTGTAGATTGAAGAAATCTTTGTACGGGTTAAAAAAGGCCCCAAGAGCTTGGTACGCAAAGATGGACTCCTTCCTTCTTTCTCAGAATTTCCAAAGATGCAAATCTGATCCAAATGTCTATATTCAGCGAGTTAAAGGTAATTTGTTGGTTATTGTACTTTATGTTGATGATCTACTTATTACTGGTAGCACACTTACTTCAATAAACAAGCTAAAATCTGCCTTAAATCTAGCTTTTGACATGAGCGATTTGGGCTTGCTGAGTCACTTTTTGGGCTTGGAGATAGCTCAAAATTTTGATGGGATCACTATATCTCAGCAAAAATATGCTTCCGACCTGTTATTGAAGTTTAATATGGCTGAATGTAAGGCAGCCCCATTCCCATTCCTCTCAGAAATCAGTCTTGAGGAGGGAGATTCCACACCGCTTGCAGATTGCAGTATGTATCGACAGTTGATTGGTTCACTACTTTATTTGACACACTCACGGACTGATATCTCATATGCCGTGAGTGCCGTGTCAAGATATATGCAGCAGCCACATGAGCTTCATTGGCGAGCAGCCAAGCGGATCTTGCAGTATGTGCAAGGTACGAAACAGTTTGGCATACATTATGCTGCAGATTCTGAGCTAGATTTCATTGGTTTTACTGATTCAGATTGGGAAGGTGATAGCATTGATCGGAAGTCCACTTCCGGTTATGTTTTCATGATTGGTCATGGTGCTATTTGCTGGTCCAGCAAAAAGCAAGAAGCCATTGCACTTTCTTCAGCAGAGGCAGAGTATCGAGGGGCAGTCAATGCCTGCATTCAGGCAGTTTGGTTGCAAGGTATTCTTTCCGAGTTTGGTTTTGGTGGCACTACTTCGACTGTCCTATTTTGTGACAATCAAAGTGCTATCAAGATCTCCACAGATCCAATTCAGCGGTAGAGGACCAAACACATTGAGATTCATATGCATTACATTCGACAGTTGGTGCACGACCGCACCATCATTCTGCAATATTGCCCTACTGATGAGCAAATTGCAGACATCCTCACCAAGAGCTTCACTGTGAAGAAGTTCTCTTACCTCCGTTCACTGTTGGGGGTGAGTTCCATCATGGTGGAGACAGATTGATTCATTATTATGCTTTAGCTTGAGGGGGGGCTTTCTTCCCACTGGGTTTTCCCTCTTTCCTCACTTAGTTTATTTTCAGCATTTTTTGGATTATTGTATTGGGGTGACCTTTGGTCTTAGTTACCAGGGCCCCACATTATTTTGTTGGCACATCATAGTCTAGCTTGAGGGGGGGTGTTCGGATATCCACATCATATTTTTCAGGATCTTGCATGTAAATTAGGGTTTGCATGCAGAATCTAGGGTTTGCATGCACCTGCATGCATCCCAGTCACCAGTTTGATGCCTCCAGCACCTTATCCACTTCATTCTAGCACCCGGGAGCCACCTACCACAGAGTTTTATCCCTCCTAAGCTGAAAGGCGCCCACTTCTCACCTACTGCCAGAGAAGGGCGCACTTGTTCACCTACCACTGCAGTTCCACTTCAGTTACATTCAGTTAGCTCCGATTCTCCCTGATTTGAGGCTAGTTTCACTCCCGACTGACTGTATCACTTCCGTTGGACCTCCAGTTTGATTAGGTGACTTTTTCTGACTTCAGTTAGCCTCCCATGCGCCCCCACTGAGCCTCCAGATCCTAAATCAGTGCTACACACTTCAGTTACACTTATTACACTCAGTTAGACTCAGATTGACACCTGGATGACTGGTTGTTGTGCATTGATGAGCACCACCGATTGATTGATGAGGACTCCTAGTTAGAGTCAAGCTACTCCATTCTGTAATTCGAATGACCTCCTTAGGAAATTCGAATTGCTCTGTCATTGTGACAGTTTGTATTGTAATTCATTCACCCTTTCTGGGATAGAGAGCACTGCTGCATGTTTTGCACAGTTTTGCACCATATTTTCTATATTCATCTGTTGTGCTTGATTTACTTGTTCATTAGATCTGCTGTGACTAATTTTACAACAAGTTTGCTCTCCTGTTTTATCCCATAAACAGGTCACGTTACGACACTTGGAATAACTCTCTCTCAGAGAGTCCAATTGAGGTCAGACCTATCAGGATGGAAAGATAACAAGGCGAGCTATCTCAGTAAAAGTTTTCAAAGGCCGAAGTTCAAATAGTGACACGTGGTACGCCGTACAAGTTCGCTCTCCTGTATTATCCCAAAACAGGTCACGTTGCGGCATTTGGCATAACTCTCTTTCAGAAAATCTAATTGAGGTCAGACCTATCAGGATGGAAAGATGACAGGTCAGGCTACTGCAGAAAAAGTTTTCAGACACTGTGGAGCGAAAATTTTGGATTTATAGCAGAAACAATTAGGTACATATTTCTGTCAAAACAGAATTATTTTTGGAGCACCTTTATTCATGGCTTTCGGAATTTAGGGTTTCAGAGAAAGTTAGAATTTTTGGAATCGGAATCCATGACTGAATGCTACTCAGGAAAATCAAAATTTAGAGACCAAGATTGAATTTTTTTTTTTGGGTATAAGACCAGGCTTGATCAAACCCTAGCTCAGGATTTTGATCAGAAAGATGGAAAATTAGGGCTTCAGCAAAAGTTGGAATTTTTTGAAGTCTGTAACCACGGCTGGAAGCTCCTCAGAAAAATAGGAGTTTAGAGCCTTGGATCAAACCTTTTGATTGAGCAGAAGAGTGGGCTTCATCAAACCCTAGTGTTGGATCCTGTCCAGAAGATCCAAAAGTTTCAAAGGCAATTTTGAGGGGTCAAATTTTGGAATTGAAGTATGCTAGTTTGATCAGCTCACCAAGACACATCCTTCCATTCATTCGGAAGTGTGAAAGTCAAAGATTGAATTTTTAGGGTTTCTCTAGCAAACTCTAATCAAGCTCGAGATCAAGTTTCAGGGGGAGTTGAGGCTAAGGCCTTACATAAGAAGACTACAATAAGTCTCGACAGGTATGACTTAAGGAGGTTCAGGTATGTCTTGAAATCTGATTCTTGATTAAGTTCATTTATTAGTACAATCTTGATTAATGTTAGAATTGTCTTATCACCCTAGTAACAGTATGAATGCATGAATACATTCATTGATTAGGGCTATATGATTGTACTAATGCATTATGGTGTTGTGTGAGGTTGATGTTGTCTACTAACAAGATACAGGTACATCACAAAAGACAATTCAAGTTCCATGACCATGACAACATGAAGACAAAGACTCATGAGGTATGTATGAATTTGTTATATTATGTTTAACCTATGAGACATGCAGGTTCTAGCTCGGGATCTCTAAATCATTGAAGAGATTGTTTAGGTATGTTGTACATAACTAAGCAGGTATACTAATCCAGGTATGTTTTCCTATGTCATGTTAGAATCTTACCTTGTGTTAGGATCCCTTATGTAAGTATACTTGGTATGATTGGTTAGTAATCAAGGGTTTATGCATATTATGTCTCTTATCTTGGTTGATGATTTAACTAACTAGATCAAACAAGAATATGCATGAGTAAAAGAAGACTTCCTTGAAATCCTGAATACTAATGATCATGACTGTACATATTCAAGATTATTTAGAATTAGAATGTTTTGATAATATTGAGAATATACTAATGAATGTATGTTTGTGTATGAGATCATGAGGATGACACTAGTGTACACTTGAGCATGCACAGTGGTATAGAATGAATAGAAGTTCAGGAGACATACAGAAGATCAAGCGGGAGGCAACCACACAAACATAAAAGATAAGTATTTGAGTTGTTATTAGAAATAGTAAATGATATTGCTTGTATGCATATTTGTATTCCTAGAATATATCATGCTGAGTGTAAACATTCATAAAGCATTGAATAGTATACTACTAATGTGCATATGATTGGTAAGTTGGACAAACATTCCATTGTTGCTTGTCTAGAATGAAACCTCTTTGCTGACATGCTGAGAGCTGTGCACACTCTCGATAGTATGTTCTGGTAGAGATGGAAGGCATCTAGATAGCTACTGTATGCATACAGGATATGGGAAAGTGTTGTGCCAAAGTATTGGTCAAAATAGTTGCATAACTATGTAAATGATATCTGTATGCATAATAGGTTATCATGTCAATATGATTTGATGATTATGAAGTATTACTAATCATGTACTTAATTTTGATTTGTAGGAAGAGAATCATGATGAGATGTTTTGCTCCAAGGGACTAGATAAGACCATTCTCTTAATGATGTAATTAAAGAAGAAGTGTGAATCAGGTTCTGTATGGGTACCCAGGATCGGAAGTCAATTGATGAGTTTAATGATCATCATGGGTGATGTGGATCTCAACCTTTGCTACAAGGTTGAATATGGCTTCTATACACATATGACATGGATGCAAGAAGGAACTCACCACAGAGTTCGAATGATTTTGAGGCTCATATTAGTAGACCCATCTGACGAGAGATGGCACAGATAGATATGCAGAAGATCACTCAATGCAGAGTGTGAATAATGGACAATTGACAGCTTCATGACAAAGCTCGGGCTTTACCAGAAGTAAAGTTGTTCCTAACCTTTACCTTAAGGTTGTGGATGATGAACCTATCATACCATTATTGTATGACGATGATCTCTTTCTGACAAGGAATGAGAAACAGGTCATGAAAATGGCTACAGAAATGAAAATGAAAGATCTCGGATTAATGCACTACTTCTTAGGTCTAGAAGTATGGCAAGATCCAAAAGGAATCTTTTAAATCAAGGTAAGTATGTTGTGAAGTTTCTAAAAAGATTTGATATGTTGGAGTATAAAGCCATGGCCACTCCCATGGACTCCAACTTGAATTTATTAGTTAATGACTCATCATATTTAGTGGACCTAACCCTATATAGACAAATCATTGGGTCATTGATGTATTTAACAAATACTAGGCCAGATATATGCTTTGCTGTAAATACCCTAAGTCAGTATCTAGTAGAACCTAGAAAGGTTCACTTAATAGCTACAAAGCATGTAGCGAGGTACCTAAAAGGTACATTAGATTTTTGGTCTATATTATCTTGGAGGTCATGAACTCCGTTTACATGGTTACTCAGATTCTGATTGGGCAGGAAGTGTCTCAGACAAAAAGAGTACATCAGGTGGATGTTATAGTCCTGAATCTGCCATGATCTCATGGTTCAGCAAGAAACAATCTAGTGTGGCTCTCAGTACTACTGAAGCAGAATATATGGCTGTCTGCTCTGCCAGCTATGAAGCAGTATGGCTTCAGAAGCTTTTATATGGAGAGTTTGACTTAGAAATGGATCCCACTGTGATTATGTGTGACAATCAAACCTACATTAAGATGACTGAAAATCCTGTGTTCCACGATAAGTCAAAACACATAGAGATCCGATACTTCTATATAAGAGATATGGTGCAAAGAGGAGTTATCAAGCTCGAATATATAAGCACTGAGGATCAGATTGTTGATATCTTGACTAAACCTCTGTCTCGAGTGAAGTTTGAATACTTTCGAGACAAGATTGGTATAGTTCAAAAGAACTCTCCTCGAAAGGGGGAGTAGCATAGTATCTGATAACAAGTCTGCCTCATCAATGATAAGGTTACCTATTCACTACACTTAGTTACTTAGAATTATTTATATTTAGGACTCTTATATTTTTACTTTTGATGATAGATGTATTAGTGAGAATACATGCTTTTGATGATAGATGTATTAGTGATATACATGTTTTGATGATGATATACATGTTTTGATATACATGTCTCGATGATGAGAATACATGTTTTGATATACATGTTTTGATGATGAGGTTACATGATGCCTTGATGTATTGATACGTGTTTGTACTTGTATGGATGAAGATACTTGTACCCATAGTGATGTGGGGATTGGATCATCCCTGGACTGCAGTCCTAAAGAGAGCCATAGACGTATGTCTTCGAGAATGAAGTCCTTGGTGGACTTGAGGGGATTGGATCATCCCTGGACTTCAGTCCTAAAGAGATCCGTAGATGTATGTCTTCGAGAATGAAGTCGTTGGTGGACTTGAGGCGATTGGATCATCCCTGGAATTCAGTCCTAAAGAGAGCCGTAGACGTATGTCTTCGAGAATGAAGACCTTGGTGGACTTGAGGGGATTGGATCATCCCTGGACTTCAGTCCTAAAGAGAGTCGTAGATGTATGTCTTCGAGAATGAAGTCCTTGGTGGACTTGAGGGGATTGGATCATCCCTGGACTTCAGTCCTAAAGAGAGCCATAGACGTATGTCTTCGAGAATGAAGTCCTTGGTGGACTTGAGGGGATTGGATCATCCCTGGACTTCAGTCCTAAAGAGAGCCGTAGACGTATGTCTTCGAGAATGAAGTCCTTGGTGGACTTGAAGGGATTGGATCATCCCTGGACTTCAGTCCTAAAGAGAGCCGTAGACGTATGTCTCCAAGAACAAAATCCTGAATGAACAGGTAAGGGGATTGGATCGTCCTCGGACTTTAGTCCTTTGAATTGAGCCGTAGACATGATGTCTCCGAGAACTAAATCCTGAATGAATAGGTAAGGGGATTGGATCATCCTCGTACTATGGCCCTTTGAATTGAGCCGTAGACATGAGGTCTCCGAAAATTGAATGATAGGACTGGATCGTCCCTGAACTTCGGTTCAAAAGGTACATGATAGGACTGGATCGTCCCTGAACTTCGGTTCAAAAGGTACATGATAGGACTGGATCGTCCCTGGACTTCGGTTCAAAAAGGTACATGATAGGACTGGATCGTCCCTGGACTTCAGTTCAAAAGGTACATGATAGGACTGGATCATCCCTGGACTTCGGTTCAAAAGGTACATGATAGGACTGGATCGTCCCTGGACCTCGGTTCAAAATGTACGTGACAAATCCTAGAATTGTTCTAGGTTACATCCAGCATGAAACAGGGCTGGCTCTGTAGATGTGATACATCCAGCATGAAATAGGGCTGGCTCTGTAGATGTGATACATCCAACATGAAATAGGGCTGGCTCTGTAGATGTGATACATCCAGCATGAAACAGGGCTGGCTCTGTATATGTGATACATCCAACATGAAACAGGGCTGGCTTTGTATATATGATACATCCAGCATGAAACAGGGCTGGCTCTGTAGATGTGATACATCCAGCATGAAACAACACTGGATCTGTAGATGTGATACATCCAGCATGAAACAGGGATGGCTCTGTAGATGTGATACATCTAGCATGAAAGAGGGCTGGCTCTGTAGATGTGATACATCCAGCATGAAACAGGGCTGGCTCTGTAGACGTGACACATCCAGTATGAAAGAGGACTGGCTCTGTGGTGGTAAATCCTAGATCTGATCTAGGTCACATCAAGTATGAAAAAGGACTGGCACTGTGGCTGGGATTAGATCGTCCCTAGACATGAGACTTGTCTTAAAGAGATAAGGATTGATCATCCTAGAACTTGATCTGGATTGCATCATCCATGGACCTATGTCCTAAAGAGAGCAGGATTGATCATCCTGTAATATGATCGTGTGATGACGATGTTGATGATCGATGCTGATGATCGTGTGATGACGATGCTAATCGTGTGATGTCGATGATGATGATCGTGTGATGACGATGTTGATCATGTGATGGCGATGCTGATGATCGTGTGATGACGATGTTGATCGTGTGATGTCGATGCTGATGATCGTGTGATGACGATGCTGATCATGTGATGGCGATTTTGATGATCACGTGATGACGATACTGATGATCGTGTGATGATGATGCTGATGATCGAGTGATGTCGATGTTCCAGTAACTAGTTGAGTTACTGATGATGATGAATTGAAGAAAGCTTCCGATGATATATAGATGTATCATGTATGATGTATGACTCGTTGCTCCTGCGGATGTTGTTATAATATCCTTCTCGTTAAGGGGGAGTGTTGAATATTGTAACTTCTAAGAATATTATATTTGTATATTATTTATTCCGGAGATGTTCCATACCTTCGATGTGATTATACTATGAATCCGGAGATGTTTATTCCTATGAATTGGTTGTGGTAACTAGGTTTATTAGACCCACCATGTGGGGTCGGCCTAGTCAGTTATAATAGGGTATTTAACCTAATGGTTAAATATGAGCCTACATGTACTTGTGTAAAATACATGTCAGTGTAGTGTATAAATAGAGGAGGTATGTTCCTCATTTGACACACTCACTCACTTGAGAGAGGTGCACTTGTGGAGGAGAGGTCTGCTATGGTGGAGGAGGAGATCATGTATTTGGTTTGCATCTTTGTATATTGCTGGTCATCTATATTGAGGAAGCTTTACTGGGTTTTCTACCCCATGAGGGTTTCCCAGGATAAATTTGTGTCTCTTGTGTTTATGTTGTGCTTGTTGTTTCTTCAATGATCCTGTATATGCTATTATTGTGAAATGGAATGTAATGCTGATATTTTCTGTCTTAGCATATTAAATTCTAACATTGTTTTGACCTTTGTAATGTCTCCATTCAAATAATTGCATAGCAAGACAATCCCATCAATCCTACTAGTTCCCTAGGTTGGATGGATACATTTGGAATTGTAATAAGGGATCTAATAAATGATGTTATACATTAGAATAGTTCAAGTATTTAATAAATAGGTTGAATAAATAAATTCAATAGAAATTCAAAGTGGCAACTGATTTTGAAGACATATGGAGGATGTGGGACCCACACTAGCTTAATTTTTCAATGCCACGTGGCATCCCTCTCTTGCCATTTCGAATTCATGAGAAGGAAAACATTCTTGGATGATTTGGTATCCTCATACACATGGAATTTAACATCATAGGTCGAATTTTCATGGAATGGTAACCTCCATGGAAGAGGAAGAATCAAACTAGAAGTTTGTGGACACTCGGGCTAGATTCCCTAGCTCCTATGACAACAATGATGCAGAATCTATGACATATATGACATATTTCAGATTTTATTGCTGAAATCTGACCAATATGACATGTCAGGTCCAAAAATAGGCTCCAAGGTGGTGCTCATGGGAGTTGGAGAAGCCAAAGAGACTCCTACTCGAATTGGGAGAAGGTGGAAGGTTGGAACTTGGGAGACAAGTGGCATAGTGTGGAATATTTTCTAATTGGAAATCCATAGAAGATAATGAGAGGAATTCAAACCATGTGATCCTAAGGTTATTTATAAAATACATGAATCAAGCATGATAAGTGCTTTTGGATTATTTGAGAATTTGCATTTGTGAAGAGAGAGAGAGCTAGTGGAAAACTAGTCATCTTGCCTTAGCCAATTTTGAGGGTGAAAGATTCCCATCCAAGTTGGTGTGTGGAGAGGCCATTCAGGTCTTTCATGGAGATTTAATGGAGTCATAATTTACAGGTGCAGCTGTAGGGAATCTTGTGGACACTTCAATATCAGCTTTTTCTTTCATCTATTCTAAGTTTTCTCATAATATTCTTGCTCTATGGATTGAGGTGCACTTGGTGAGCTATATATCTCTTTGGGGGAGATTCCATTTCCCAATTATTTTGTAATCTGATATAAATGATATGTATTTACTTTCATGAATATTTCCAGGTTGAGAGTACAAGTGGATTCATGTAAATCTGATTGTTAATGAGAAAATAGTGTCATTTCCCCACTATCTTGATGTATGACAATGAAATGTTCTTATCTTTGAATGAATGAGTGAGACAAGGATGTTAAAATTATGTATGGAATGTTAATGATGCATTATAATAGTGTAATTCTCATTATATAAGCATTTGAAGTCATTTTGTGAAGTTTGATTGCATTTGGTGAAGAATTGATGCCATTTCCCCCAAGGTCAAACTAATGATTTTGTAGCTGTTTGGGAGAGGGCTATAAAAGACTTAATAAACTGAATAATGATGCACATGAGACCTTAATATTGTCCCTAATATATCCCCTACCTATTTTCATAAATTCGAGTGGGTTTGGAGGCATTTGGAGAGCCATATTCAGCATTTACCCTCGGGGGATTTGAACCCCAAATTGCTAGTAAAATACCATACATTGACCAGAATCTTAAAGGAATTTGCAAAATTGTTTTAATGGTCTTAAATCATCCCTGAACATCAAAATCAATTCTTAATATAATTCATACACATCCTCAGAATTGGGAGCATTTGGAGCAATTTGGAGACCTAGACATCAAAACTAGTCAAAGGTTGAATTAGGGAAAACAGTGAAAAAATTGTCATTTTAATAAAATTCTTAAAAATGGACATTACAAGTGGTATCATAACATGGTCTTGGAACCTGATGGTATTGAAAAGGATCCAAATAAATAAGCGACCACCCTTAGGACCTATAGTTGAAGAGGTTTTTGTTGGAGAGGAAGTAGTAGGATAAGAAGAGCAAATTTTTGAAGAAATCATGACTAGGGATGAAAAGGGAAACTCAAAACATAAGGAGGAATTTATTGTAGTCCTAAAACCTTTCTTTTAAGACATGAACAAAAATATGATGAAGGGATTCGAATTACTAGCTAGTCAACTATCATGCAAAGGAGTCATGGGAGGCAGTTGTAGCTTACATTCAAAAGAAAAGTAGACAATGGGTGGGCATATTTTCTCGAGCACGGGACCAGCCCAATGAATTTCAGAGCACACCAAGGCCTACTGCACCTAAATTTATTGTACCCAAAGAAGAGCCTAACACTCAATTTGATCTTGAAACAATGGTGAAAGAATGGGATAAATTGGATGAAGATTGTAAGAAAAGTCTACCATTTGATCAGTACTTTACTGTTGCAAACAAACTCAAAAAGAAGGAAGATAATAGGGCTCTATTCCAGAACAAAGAATTAAATTGTGCTATTGGTAAAATTCCACTTCCCACTTTTGATGGTTCCTCTCAAAGTTCTGCTAACACTTGGGTGCAAAAACTAGATGTGTGTTTTCAGCTGAATCCAATGGTGGAAGAAGATACATTAAAAATGGCCATTTTGCACTTGGAAGGAGATGTCAATGAATGTTGGTTCCATGGTATGAAAAATTTGGGTCATGATCAGGTTAAAACATATGAATAATTTCTTGATAGGGTACTAGAGAGATTTGAGCAAAAAGATCTAGAATTTCCTTTCAAAGAACTAGACCAATTGAAGCAAGTCAGAACCCATGTTAATTAGATGATGGACTTTAAAAAATTATCAGTCAAGGTGGATGATGTGTTTATGGGAAGGCTAGTATTTCTATTCACTTAAGGTTTGGATGAACCCTTAAAAGGTTTGGTCAAAGCCCACAAGCCCACTACATTAAAAGATGCAATGAGCTTGACTAGAGATCTCCAAAATGTGCTTCCTAGAACAAGATTTCCTCCCAAGCCTAACTTCAGATTTGAAAAGAAACCTTGACAACAAGATGCACCTGATAAGAAGCCTTGGAAACGACATTCATTTGAAAATATTAAGAAAGAGGGATTAAACAGGGAAGAGCTTCGAAGAAAAAAATTGTGCTACACATGCTTTCAACCATGGGCACCTCGACATAAATGTACCAAGGGAAAAGCTCAATACATAGAAGTATTTTCTGATAATGATGAGTATGAAGGGGGTATGGATGAAGAAGAACATATTTCAGATCAAGAGGAGGCATATGAGACAGTAGTTGAAGAAGAAAGACAAGAAGAAAATCATATTTCATCGAACAAAGCAAGAATGGCAATACTTTCATACAGTAAACTATCAAATTCCTGAGATGAAATTTCAAGATTCGAAAGGTGTACTAAGGGTTGTGAGAGGGCAGCACACTTATCCAAATCAAGTAGTGACTTGCAATAGTATGAGATCTATATTGAGGCATGGGGACATAGAATGGGCTGATGAATTTCATATCAAATCTCCCAAGCCAAACATAAAGGTTGTTAAATAACCAAAGGAGATAGAGAAACTATTGCAAAAGTATGAAATTTTTTTTAGATATCTTCCACATGGTAGACTACCTAATAGGGGGGTTGAGCAAAACATTGTTTTGGAGGAGGGTACTTCACCCATTCAAATACCACCTTATAGACATCCCAAGAAATTCATAGATGAGATTGAGAAGGCCATCCAAAAAATCTTAGAGTTGGGACTCATTAGACGAAGCTCTAGCCCTTATGCTTCTTCAGTAGTGTTGGTAAAGAAAAAAGATGGAACCTTGAGGATGTGTATAGACTTTAGAGCCCTAAAAAAGAAGACAATCAAGAATAGGCATCATATTCCTAGGATTGATGAGCTCATGGATGAGATATTTGGGGCCAATTATTTTTCCAAAATTGACCTTAGATCAGGTTATCATCAAATTTGAATGAAGGAATAAGATGTGCAAAAAACTGCTTTTAGATGTCATTATGGTCACTTTGAGTTTCTTGTTATGCCGTTTGGATTAACTAATGCGCTAGCCACATTTCAAGCATGCATGAATAGAATCTTTTCCAAGCAGATTAGAAGGTTTTTTTTGGTATTCTTTGATGACATTCTCATTTACAGTAAAACTTGGGAAGAGCATTTGCAACATCTAGAGATTGTGTTGAAAACTTTGCAAGAACAGTCCTTGTTTGCTAAGATATCTAAATAGGAATTTGGGATGAAGGAAATATTGTATCTGGGGAACATTGTTGGGAAAGGAGTGAAAGTACACATGGAAAAAACCAGGGCTATCTTAGAATGGCCATCACTAAAAAACATCACAGAATTAAGAGGATTCATTCGAATATGCACCTATTATAGAAAGTTTGTGAAAGGGTTCTCCAAGTTGACTTCTCCACTAAATGATTTGACTAAGAAGTATGCTTTCAAGTGAGATGAAGAGGCTGAAAAGGCCTTCCAGAAAATGAAATAGGGAATGAGTAGTTGTCCCATACTTGCATTAACTGATTTTTCTAAGCCTTTTGTTGTTCAATGTGATGCTTCAGGTGGAGGAATAGGGGCTGTCCTAAATCAAGGCCAACACCCTATAGCCTTTGAGAGCAGAAAGTTGCATCCTCATGAAAATATTTAATCCATTTATGACAAAGAAATGTTGGCCATCAAGCATGTATTGTCCAAGTTTCGACAATACTTGGTAGGAAACAAGTTTGTGGTGAAAATTGACTACAATAGTCTAAGGCACTTCCTCACCCAAAATGATCTAAATGAAAGGAAACAAAAATGGGTAAGCAAGATTCAAGCTTATGATTTTGATATTGAATATGTGAAAGGAAAGAATAACATTGTGGCAGATGCATTATCTCGAAGACCTTCTTTTTCTCTCATGGACATTGCTAAGGATTGGAAAAACATGCTACTAGTTGAATATGCCAAAGATAAATTTGCTTGTGATGTATTAGATGGAATCAAAGTGGATGATAAATATAAGATTTTGAATGGGCTGATATATTATAAGGGAATAATTTATTTGGTTCAAGATTCCAAACTCAAGTACAAAATTTTGCAAGAAGCACATGATTCCCCACTAGCTGGCCATCCAAGTATCTTCAAAACTTATACGAAATTAAGGAAAATATTTTTTTGGAAGGGGCTGAAGGAATATGTTCATAAATATGTGAATGAATGTAAGGCATGTCAGCAAAAAAAATCAGAAATTACATGCCCAACTGGCTTATTACAACCATTTCCCATTCCGAAGCAAAAATGGGACAGTATCTCAATGGACTTCATCACCGGTTTTCTCAAATATTTGGGTAAGGATTGCATATATGTGATAGTGGATAGGTTGAAAAAATTTGTTCATTTATTTGTGGTTACATCATCTTTTAGTGCTACACAAGTGGTTGATATATTTTTCAAATAAATCTTCACATTGCATGGGCTCCCCAAGAGCATTGTAAGTGATAGAGATAGTAGATTCATGGGTGCTTTTTGGAAATAAATTTTTAGATTGGTGGGCACTCATTTGAATCCAAATACAATATGTCATCCACAAACTGATGGATAGATAGAGAGGGTGAATCAATGGTTGGAAGGGTACGTAAGAAACTATGTGGGAGAGTAGCAAAAAGCATCGACAAAATGCCTACACTTGGGCGAGTTTTGATACAACACCACTTTTCATATGTCAATAGGGATGTCTCCTTTCAAAGTGTTATATGTTTATGATGCACTTACTTTTGTTGAAATGATATTTGGTGATAGAGATCCACAAAAGCTAAATATTGGGTGGAAGAGAGCCAAGAAATTTTAAAGCTTTTGAAAGACAATTTTCAGGTTGCCCAAAATCAACAAAAACAATATGCAGATAGACATAGAGAAGAAGGAACTTTAAGGTTAATGATTTAGTATATTTGAGGTTGAAGCCATATAAACAAACATCTCTAAAAAAGAATGGAGCAAAAAAGATAAATCCAAGATACTATGGCCCATACAAGGTGGCTCAGAAAATTGGGGAGGTAGCATATGAATTAGAACTTCCGGAAGGAAGTAAAATCCAGAAAGTATTTGATGTTTCTTGTCTCATGAAAGATCTTGGTCAAAAAATTGTCACTTTAGAAATAATTCCTCCCTTGGATGATGAAGGTTATCTCATACTTGTTCTGGAAAAGATTTTGAAGACAAGGTAAAGGAGATTGAAGAGTAGAACTATCAAAGAATACTTAGTACAGTGGAAAGATCTGCCAAGTGAAGATGCCACATGGGAAGAGGAGAATATTTTGCAGCATCCAAATCTGAAATTTCTTCAGGACAAGCAATCTTGTGTGGGGAGGACTGTAATGTCCCCATTCAAATAATTGCATAGCAAGACAATCCCATCAATCCTACTAATTCCCTAGGTTGGATGGATACACTTGGAATTGTAATAAGGGAGCTATAAATGATGTTTATACATTAGAATAGTTCAAGTATTTAATAAATAGGTTGAACAAATAAATTCAAGAGAAATTATAAGTGGCAATTGGTTTTGAATACATATGGAGGATGTGGAACCCACACTAGATTTATTTTTCAATGCCACATGGCATCCCTCTCTTGCCATTTCGAATTCATGAGAAGGAAAAAATTATTGGATGAGTTGGTAGGATCATACACATGGCATTTAACATCATAGTTTGAATTTGGATGGAATGGTAACCTCCATGGAAGAGGAAGAGTCAAACTAGAAATTTGTGGACACTTGGGCTAGATTCCCTAGCTCCTATGACAACGATGATGAAGAATCTACGACATCTATGACATATTTCAGATTTGATTGATGAAATATGACCAATATGACATGTCAAGTATAAACATAGGCTCCAAGGTGGCACTCATGGGATTTGGAGAAGCAAAAGAGGCTCCTACTCGAATTGGGAGAAGGTGGAAGGTTGGAACTTGGGAGACAAGTTGCATAATGTGGAATGTTTTCTAATTGGAAATCCCTAGAATCTAATGAGAGGAGTTTGAAACATGGGAGGCTAATGCTGGTTATAAAATGCATGAATAAAGAATTATAAGGGATTTTGGATCATTTTAGAATTTGAATTTGTGAAGAGAGAGAGCTAGTGGAAAACTAGTCTTCTTGCCTTAGCCAATTTTGAGGGTGAAAGATTCCCATGCAAGTTGGTGTGTGGAGAGGCCATTCAGGCCTTTCATGGAGCTTTAATGGAGTCATAATTTATATGTTTAGCTATAGGGAATCTCGTGGAAACTTCAATATTGGCTTGTTCTTTCATCTATTCCAAGTTTTCTCATCATATTCTTGCTCTATGGATTGAGGCACACTTGGTGAGCTATAGATCTCTTTGGGGAAGATTCCATTGACCCGTTATTTTGTAATACAATATAAATGATATTTATTGACTATCATGAATAATGTCAGGTCGAGAGCACAAGTGGAGTCATGTAAATCTGTTTGTTAATGAGAAAATAGTGCCATTTCCCCACTATCTTGATTAATGACAATGAAATGTTATTATCTTTGAATGAATGAGTGAGACAAGGATGTTAAAATTGTGTATGGAATGTTAATGATGCATTATAAGAGTTTCATGTTCAGTATATAAGCATTTGAAGTTAGTTTGTGGAGTTTCATTGCATTTGGTGAAGAATTGATGCCCTTTCCCCCAAGGTCGAACTAGTCATTTTGTATCTATTTGGGAGAGGGTTATAACTGAATTAATGAACTGAATAATGATGCAAATTAGACCTTCATATTGTCCCTGAGATATCCCCTACCTCTTTTCAGAAATTCAAGTGGGTTTGGAGGCATTTGGAGAGCCATATTCAACATTTACCCTGGGGGATTTGAACCCCAAATTGCTAGTAAAATACCATACATTGACCAGAATCTTAAAGGAGTTTGCAAAAGTATTTTAATGGTATTAAATCATCCCTGAACATCACAATCGAGTATTAATATTATTCATACACATCCTCATAATATTTTCGAGCATTTGGAGCAATTTAGAGACCTAGACATCAAAACTAGTCAAAAGGTCGAATTAGGGAAAAAAGTTAAAAATTTGCCATTTTAATAAAAAATTTAAAAATGGACATTACAACCTTTCATGCTACTAGACAATTTGTTTGATACTAGAAGAGTCCTACTCTGTCAGAATTAATGGAATCTCTCACACAAGATCAAGACAAGATGGTCTTGATGGGAGCAATAAAAAATCCATCAAAATATCATTGTTTGGCTACTAAAGATTCAAAGAATTCAAAAGGAAAGAAGAAGGGAAACTTCAGGAAGCCACCTAATCAGAAGAAAGACAAACAAAAATCTCAAGAAGACTCCTCAAATTTCAAAATAATCCTCAAAAGAAGAAAGAGAAGGATAAGTGCACATATTGCAATAAGGGATTTCATCCTGAGAGCTCATGCATGAAGAAGACCATTTATCAAATGGATCGTCTCCTTGAGTAAGAAAATATTCCTCTTCTTGAGAACGCAAGAAATAAGGAAGGAGGATACAATTATGAAGACAAGGAGAGAGTGCATGCTTTTATGGAAAGCACATCCAAGCCTACTTCCTTCATCATAGATTCTAGAGCGTCAAGGAATATGGTGTCTACAAGAGAGATATTCTCCTCTCTTGATTCCTCTAGTGGTCCAACCATTTTGTTGGGAGATGATTCCGAAACTACTTGAAAAGGTAAAGGAAGTGTTGATCTATATTTTGGTTCCTTCACTAAGGTGTTGTATGTCACAGGCCTTGCTGCAAACCTCTTGTCAGTTTACAAGATGAATCTTACTAGGTCTCCCAAAAAGGTTGTCTTCACACCTAATGACGTTGAAATCTGTGAGATCTCCACATGAAGAATTGTTTCCTTAGGTATTGTTGACCATAGCTCAAAAGTCTATAGATTCTCTCATTTTATGCCTTTCTTGTCACCTTATGTTCTACTTACTCATGCTAATGAATCAAGCAAGTTGTGGCATGAGAGATTTGGTCATCTCAATTACAAGTATCTTTCTCAAATTCATGAGAAGCATATGGTCATAGGGCTTCCCAATATCAAGTTTTCTAAAGGAGTTTGTCAAAGCTACATCCTAGGAAAACACCCTAAGCACAAGTTTGAAAGAGCCAAAACTAAGCGAACCTCAGCACCCCTTGAGCTTATCCATAATGACATATCAGGTCCATTCCCCAATGATTCTTTGAACCATGCAAAGTACATCCTAACGTTCAATATAGATGCATTTTCCAAATATTCTTGGATCTTCTTCCTCAAGTTAAAGTATGAAGTGTTCAATTTGTTCAAGCTCTTCAAAGCCTCAACTGAGAACTAGTCTGGTAGACATATCAATATCCTTATATCTGCTAATGATGGGGAATACATCAAATCTGATTTCCAACAATTATGTGCTTCTGCTGGCATACAGATGCAACACACTTTTCCTTACACACCTCAACAAAATGGTATTGCCGAGAGGAAGAACATATCTCTCAAAGAGATGGCTACATGTATGCTTGAGGGAAATTCTTTTTCTCCAAGACTTTGGGCTAAGGCTATCAACTGTGCAGCCTACATACGAAATATACTGCCTCACAAAGTATTGAAAGGAATTGTGATATTTTATAGGATAGATCACAGAGCTAGAGTAAATCTCACTAATATCATTCAAGAATTGCAGAGAAGAAGAAGAAGAATTGAATTAGTAATCACTCATTAACACAAGAAATGACAAAAACTGTTGTAATCATACATCAGCTGTAAGCTGGCAATGTAAAAGTATAATAATAACTGAATACAATCAAATGAACTCGAATACTCCCATTAGAATTCTGCTAAATGTGTGTCTTGGATGACATTGGATACATCATCCAATCAGTGGCAGTAATCACAAATAGTCAAATACCAGTCAAATGAGTCTAGCTGGTGCATGTGGCACAAAGATAGGGAAGGAGACTCCAATATGGGCACATGAGGAGCTTCCAGTATTCAATAGAGATGACGCTTTCTGTGGTGGCACTAGTGTCCTTTTCGAATTAAATGATAAAGTGAATGACATGTGTGAAGAGATTCATCGCTTCCCTTTTCATCATTGGAGAATATAAGACAATTAATTTATCTCGGGAATGATAGACGGATCGCATGTGGGGGATAAACTTAAAAGCCTACTCTTCCCTCGCTCGTTCTTCATTGTGAATTTGAGCCATTGCAGTCGTGATTAAGAATCTAGAGCCGAACTATATGTTTGATATTGTGAAGTTGCACAATACAAAAAATGAAGGTTGAATTCTCCACAGGAAGTGAATATCAAGTATCTGTCGAAGCAATCCCAATGCCAGGCTCCATTTCTACCAGTTTGGAGCAGCCTGAGGTAGTTTCTTCACAAATTTCAGGGAATGTACCTCGAAAGTTATGGAAATCCAACTGAACTACTCCTGAACCAAGAACAAAGGAACGCCATGATGCGAGAACATCTTCGGCGGGATCTGCAACATTATTTCTAGAATACATCCCACTGTGTAATTCTAGAGAAAAACCTGTGAGGCTACAAAAGAATGCATAGTACCAAACTGATACTATTTCGGTGCTGAAGGGATTTATCATGAAGGGATATATATTGAAGAGAATCCAGAAGTTATCATAAGCTGATCATGAATCCAATTACACGAATCATGTTTTCACAGCAAAGGGCTATCCGACTGAGTCAGAGATGCAACAATGAGTTCTTAGTGTGGCCCACATCAGTTTATTTCCTTTATTGCATTTACCACACTTTGGTCACACTACAAAGGCCATTGCATGCATGAATAATCTCTTAGTATGTTTGCATGGAGGGTTCCTTTGGTTGGAAACCAAGGTATCTATTGATATGGACCTCATTTCTCGCATTATGGGTTTATCTAAGGTTGGGGTAGACTCGTTGCAGTTCTCTATTGGTAAAGATTGATACCATGACTTGGAAACAAGGATGAAGGAAAAATACAACTTGACCAAGAGAAACCGGGGCTTTGAGGTAGACTCTATCAATGACCAGGCTGTTCAGTTAACTACTAAGTTGTTAGGCACTAAGTTAGTAAGAAAGAAGAGACCGAACCAGGTGATTTCCTCTGTTATTGCTACAGAAGAGCAGTGTGCGATGGGTGTTCAAATGAGTTGGATGAATTTATTGTTAAATGATTTCCTTGTAGTTGTTGTGGATGTGTAAGACAATGGCACCCCTTTTACATATTTATGGTTGTTATTACTCATCTCTTTCATAGATTGGGTGGAACCTGCAAACTATGAATGAATGCAACCTATTGGCCCATGTCAGGGGTCATGTTACATGAATTTATATTTCTTGTATATAAGGAGCCACCAATAAAAGAGTAATGTGTCGTTGTATATGCAGCTTGAGGTGTTGAGGTACTATGTAGGTCATATACCATATATTGATGAAGAAGTGGTGGCTAAATATCACATAGTGGAAAATTTAGAAGCTGGCCCCACCACATACATGTATAGGAAAGAAGGGACCCACACCAAGAATGGTTGCTGATGGGATTCAAATTATACAACGAAGAGGTAGAATAGATGATTCAGGAATGGCTGACAGAGTGCCAAGTACCTATCGAACCAAAAACCATACTATGAAACCCATCACAACAGGAGCAACAAAAAGATGGTACATTTGGCCAGTATAAAAACCGCTAAAACACGTAGAAAACTAAAGGGGGAGGTGATGACGCAAAAGATCATGAATCTATCCAGACCCCCACTGATCCAGAGATAGGAGACAAGCAGAAAGGTGAAACTTCAAGACATGGTGCATAAAAGAAGCAGAAATCATAGCACAATGATACTGCCCAGGATTTGGTAGATGATGATATCAATATCTTGTTCGACATGATGACTGAAGTGGAAGAGGAGAATACAAGGAAAATGAAAGACAAGACAATCCAACTATTCAGTAGCATCACTGACGTTCTAGATACGTTGTGTACAGGGGTAAAGAAGATATTAATCTCGATTCCATTGCAGAGTATATCAGTGTGGGTTGAGGTTGGGCAATAAGAGAAAGCACAATACAAAGAAGCACTACTTCCATCTGTGGAAGGGGTAGTGAAATTTTTTCCTCGAGAAATTGTGTTTGACAAACCAGGCAAAGGTGTTGAGATTCCAAAGTTGGGGTATGTATACCTTAAGTTACCTACATTGCCCCTTTACATGTTGCACATAATATAGGAGAGTGTTTCTAAGGAAATAAAATCAAGCGAAAAATCTCTCCTAAAATATATAAAAGCATATAAGAAACAAGCAACAACATTGAAGGATCTAAATGTTGAGCTTCAACAGGACAAGGACCTGTTGCAACAAGAGAAAGACAAATTTTAGCGAGTTGTTGAAGTTGTATTCCAAGCAGTGTCAGAGGCAGAGGTTATTGAATAAATGACAACATAAGTGAAGGTACAGTGGTTAGAGACAATCATCTCCATATACCATCTTAAGGTGCAAGACTTAGAAGCAAAGTTGGTTCCCAACACCCCACCTAAAGTCCTTGAGAAATGATGAGCAAAGATTCAGGAGACTATTCAGACCCATCATGCCGCAGAAGCCAAATATTTGTAGATGTATAAGGCTGTGTCGCATTCGTGGGATGCCCTATTTGAGGATGCTGAATTGCAATAAATCCATATGCGGTTGGGGGATGCTAAGGGAAAAATGAGTAATTTGAGGGAGCAGTTGAAGAATCTCCCTCTAGTTCATAGGATGACTACGGACAATTGGAGCAAACAATTACAACATGAAGTTAACCAAATGAGATTTCAAAATAGGAAACACATTGAGAGAGTCCATACACTTTAGTTTGAGGTGCAACACATATCATAGGATATTGGAAGGCACCATACTTCCATCTAGTCAGAAGTCACTCAGGATTTCAAAGTGCTCCAAAACCATATTACAACAGATGTGGTGGAAACTATTGGCCAGAACAGGGAAGAAGTACACCAGTTGGTTGAATCTAGCAAATTTCGTTACGAAGATGTTTTGTCGAAGCTACAAGAACCTAACTCACATCCGTGAAGTGGCTCGAGACGAGCCACATTTGAGTTTTGGGGGCCTCTTGGGCCTAGTATTTTAGAAGTATAATTTTTGAAGAAAAGAGTTAGAGTGGATGAAGACAAAGTGGAACCATTTCGACGCAAGGGTCAACTCCAATGAAGCGACCAGGAAATGAGGAAAACAGTCATGTTGATCATGTCAAAGGTCAAATGTTGATTTAGTTAGTTAGAATTAGTCCACATTATAATAATGAGTCAGTTAGGAAGTTAGTGGTTTAGTGGGATCGAGGAAAGCTTAGTGCACCCTATAAATACGTATCAAGAAGGAAATTTTGGGGTTAATGGTTAAGGTTCAAGGTATATTTTTGTGCTATGTAATAGAGATATACATTGTATATGTTGAAGATATTTTGGAGAATTCGAGTCATTAATCTGCAGGATTTGTGCGCAGATTTGTTCTATGACATGAATAAATATGTAAGTTAAGTTATACCTGAAGTGCTTATTTTGCTGTGAATCTAATAAAATACAAGTGCTTCCATGGTTTTTCCCAAATGGTTTTCCACGTTAAAACATGGTGTCTTTATGTGTGTTAATTTTTTGTGATGTGATATGTGTTCTTCTTCTATTGAATAAATCTCAAATACATGATGGGCTTAGTTGTATAAAATATGGATGCGAATATATTAATCTAGATAAGTAGTGGAACGTATCGATGTTATGAACTTGTCTAAGTTATGGTTTGTAGATGTGTTGTAACAAAACATAATGATGAATGTAATGGTTGTCAAATGTTCCCCTTTTGTGCTACATAATTTTTGGATCCTGAAGTCCCCAGAGATACTTCGGGTGAGTCTGACTCCATCTGCTCTACAGGTGTTTCCAAGAGGGATTCAATCCCTTTCAGGTTGATGTCTTTGGATTGTGGAATTTGTTGGTGGATTTTAAGTGTTGAACCCTGGTTGAAGTAAAAGTGCACCAACACTAAAATTAAGAGATTCCTAGGTTGCTTACCTAGCTTTTATAAAGACATATTAGTGTTTGATAACCCAAAAAATTTATATGAAGTAATGAGGAAGGACAAAGTAACATATGATCAATCTAAAAGTAAGAATGAAAATTCTTATAATTTCAAGAAAAGAGAAGGGATTAATTTTAAAAGAAGAGAATCCAAACCTGCCAATAAACATAAGAATTTCCAAAGGAATACTTTTAAGGATAAACAACGACCAATAAGAATTGAGTATAAAGATAATCTCTTTAATAAGAAGAAAGAAAAAATAAAAAGAGAACCCTTATAGTGTTGGGGATGTGGGGAGAGTAATTTGTATCAATATTTTCCTCGTAAGAAGGAATCGAAGTATCCATACCATCCGAGAAGAAGCCACAGTTGGAGAGGTTGCTCAAAACATACAAAATATTAGCGCAACTTTGGACAATCATCTAGTGGATTACTAGCATTCCATGATTGAAGTCGAAGGTAAGATATTTGAAAAACATATTTCTATATTAATTGATTCTGGATATACTTTAAGTTTCATATCTCCTAAGTTAGTAGATTTGTGTAAAATGAAAATGTATGATTTTAAAAATCGCGGTTAGTGCAATTAGCCACGAGAACAAAAATAAAGGTAACCATCTTTATTTCTAGTTTTGAAATTTGTATGCAAGATTTGGTTACAAAAGTAGATTTGAACATTTTTCCATTAGGATCATATGATGTATTAATTTGCATGGATTGGTTAGAAAAGCATAGAATTGTATTGAATCGTTTTGAGAAAACCTTCACTTATTAATGAAAAGGGTGAAAATAGACTTGTTAAAGGTATTACTAAAAAAGTTCTTACTAGGAAAATATATGCTTTGGAATTGAAAAAGTGTGCCAAGAAGGGATGTAAATTGTTTGTTGTGCATATCACTGAAAATAATGATGATAAAACAAAACCTAGTTTGGAATATTTTCCTATTTTAAATGAATTTAAAGATGTCTTTCTAGAGGAGATACTTGGATTACCTCCAAGGAGGGATATTGAATTTACCATTGAGTTTGTACTAGGAGCAATTCCTGCCTCAAAGTCTCCTTATAGAATGAATACACTTGAGTTGGTGGAATTAAAATTACAATTGCAAGAGTTAATAGATAAGAAATATATAAGACCGAGTGTGTCTTTGTGAGGAGCACCAATCTTGTTTGTTAAAAAGAAAGATGGCACATTAAAACTTTGCATTGATTATAGATAATTAAATAAGATGACTATTAAAAATATATATCCTCCCTCCCGCATCGATGACATGTTTAATCAAGTACAGGAAGCTGCAGTATTATCTAATATTGAATTAAGGTCTGGGTACCATCAAGTAAGAATTAAAGATGAGGATGTTCATAAAACAACATTTAGACCACAGTATGGGCATTACAGGTTCTTAGTTGTACCATTTGGCTTGACCAATGCTCCGGCCACGTTCATGTGTTTAACAAACAATGTTCTCCATAAATAATTAGATAAGTTTGTAATAGTATTTATTGATGACATATTAATATACTCTAAAAATGAAGAAGAGCATGAAGGACATTTAAAATTGGTCTTACAAACCTTAAGAGAACATAAAATTTATGCAAAGTTTAGTAAATGTGATTTCTTTCAAGATAAAATTCAATACCTAGGACATGTGATATATATGGAAGGTATTTCTATAGACCCAGATAAAATCAAGGAGATTATTGATTGGCTAGTTCCTAAGGATGTAACCTGGATTCGATCCTTTATGGGAATCACGGGTTACTATCATAGGTTCATTGAGTGGTTCTCCATAATTTCTTACTCGGTAACTTCAATTCAAAAGAAAGGAACTAAATTTTTATGGTGTAATGAATGCCAAGAAGCTTTGAAAATATTAAACAGACCCATACAAGGACTTCTTTGTATGTACGGTTGCATGATTAGAAGGATTGGGTGGTGTGTTAATGCAAGAAGATTACGTAATAAGCTATGAGTCAAGAAAACTTAAAGAGCATGAACGGAACAGATCTAGATGGATATCGATGGCCACCCACCTATTCCACTGGCTCAAAACAGTTTCCCATTTCAGGAATTGTCTAGTAATTTTTCCACTGTTTTTCGGGTCCTAATCTTCTGGGGCCGTTTCAAGGCCCTGAATGACCTTTTTTGGATATTTTGGGGGCCAAATGGTTTCCAATGGAATTCATTTCATTCTAATTGAAAGTCGTAAATCTCGGATAGACCTCTCCAATGGGCTACTGAGCGCCCCAAATGGAGATCACATGCAAAAGTTATGACCCCCGGAAGTTGACTGTTCAAGTAACCACCTTGCGGCTGAAAACTTTATGACGGTTCATCTTCTAAGGCTAGGTTTTTGGATGTGTGGGATTCTTTCCCTCATGATTATGATAAATAGGCCCTTTAGGCCTCCTTTTGTATTCAGCTTGGCACGAATGAGCATAGCGGCCACATCTCTTTTTAGAGATAGCTACCACCATTCTAGCTATTGTATTTTACAATTTGTTCTATTTTTTCTATTTAATAGAATATGTGTTTACTCTATCACTGTGTTCCTTGCAATATATCTCTATATATGATCTTGTATATGCTATTTTGTTTCGTTCCCACATAAATCTGGATCAGTGGTATCAGAGCAATCTTTTCTTTGATTGTTTCTCGGTGCATGTCCCCGACGAGGTCAAGATATAGAGAGTTGCGTCTCGAACTAGTTTCACTTGGGGAAGATCACTCTCACCACCCCAAACGGCCTCCCATGGCGAATGAAGAGAGAGACGGCAGAGCAGGAGATCATATAAAGTTGTTGATTGACGAATCCCTCGTGCGATAGAGGAATGAAAGATGGAGAATTTCACCCAAATCCTTCGATGCATGCCGACGGCGACAGATACACCTTTAACGAGCAGTGGTTTCAGAGATGCGACTCCCTTCAAGGTACACACTAATTTCAACATCCCTTTATTTAAAGACCATATCGATGCCGATGCACTAGATAAATGGTTGAATCTACTAGAAGGGTATTTCTCTGTCCACAATTTTTCCGACAGGGAAAATATCATCTTTGCGCTCCACAAGGTTGTCCCCCATGTAAAAAATTGGTGGGAAACGTATTGTGAGCAAAACTCATCAGACGAGTTTGGATTGTCTGAGCCAAATCAAACTTGGGCCTCTTTTATAGATGTTGTTAAGGAAAAGTATTACCCTGTGGGAAACTATGATGACTAGTACAAAAAATGGACCATTCTGTGTCAAGAGAGGGACCAAACTGTGTCAGAGTACACCAACTTTCATACCATATGAACATAGATGGATTTCCTGGACATCTCTTCACTTGGATCTTCCTATCAGTATGCTGTCAAAATTAAATAGAAATTTCAACAAAAGAACAAGCGCGACTTCGGGCCTGCGCAGAAGCAGGGCAAGGGAAACTCTGGCTCGCAGAACACGGGACAGGGAAATGATAACCAGCCCTAACCACAAGAGAAGAAGGGTAATGGAACGACAAAGAAGGACACCATGAAGTGGTGAAAGTTCCACAAAATTCCCTGGCACAACACTGATGAATGTCACTCAAAAAATTCATTGGTGGCAGAGATCAAAGATTCAGAATCAGATCCCAGGTTCGATTCTGATTCAGAACCCAATGTCATAGCCACAGACAAAGGGAAGCAAATCATTGATGCACTACCTAGTTTCATTGTTGTTATGACATAAATTCAACCAGAGGAATGTGAAGAGTCGAAGGTAGAGGAGCGCTTCTTCCACTCACAGATGTGGGTTAAGGGAATTCCCCTACATTTTGTTGTGAACATCGGCAACCAAGAGAGCCTGATATCAGTAGAATCCATCAAGAGATTGGAACTACCGATAACACCACACCTGCAACCATACACCATTGGTTGGCTAATCCAAGGGATAAGGATCCACGTCAGTCATCAACGTCACCTACCATATGACATCAAGCTCTTCAAAGATGAGGTATTGTGTGATGTGGCCCCACTAGAATTGTGTGATTTTCTTTTAGGACAACCATATACGTGGAAGCGTCATGCTGCATATGAATCATGACCTCGCAGTGTCATTCTCACTTTGGGTGGACAACTCTATCAAATACCAGAGAAAGTTGCACCTACCACAACTAACTAGGGAAGGAAGATAATCTCCCACATTCGAAAATTTTTCCTATTCGCAATTTCCACAAAAAGTGAACATCAGATCACAGAGACATACACAACCTATGCACATTATCTCTCTACTAAATAGAAACAAGAAGAACACAAAGTCAGTGCAGCATCGCCTATTCGGGTACCTCTATAGTGAAAGGCCACACATTCAAGGTGCTCCTCCAAAAAGAAGCCATCCACACCAGTGCATATTAATGATACCACGACAACTGAAACTGTTGAACAACTCCAATGCATCCATCAACAACAATTACAACCCTCTGCAGATGTCAAAGTAAGGAAACCTTTTCACTTCAGCAAACACCGCACCAGGAGCTCAACTCAACACACAGTTTGACATATGATAAGGGATTTGACGCAATGGAGACCATTTCTTCCTAAGGGAAGGAATGATCCAGATGGATATTGGTGGCCACCCACCTATTCCACTGGCTCAAAACAGTTTCCCATTTCGAGAATTGTCTAGTAACATTTCTATGGTTTTTCAGGTCCTAAACTTTTGGGGCCGTTTCAAGGCCCTAAACGACCTTTTTTGGCGATTGGGCGAGCTAGATGTTTGCCAACAACATACATATGGCCCCAATCGAAATTTGTAAATCTCAGATAGACCTTTCCAACAGGCTACCTGGTGCCCCAAACAGAGATCATATGTAAAAGTAATGACCCAGTGAAGTTTATTGTTCAACTAACCACCATGGGGCCGCAAACTTTATTACAATTTATCTTCTAGGGTGAGGTTTTTGGATGTTTGGGATTATTTCCCTCATGCTTATGATAAATAGGCCCTTTCAGCCTCTTTTTTAATTCATCCTGGTACGAATGAGCATAGCCGCCACATCTCTTCTCAGAGATAGCTACCACCATTCTAGCTGTTGTATTTTACAGTCTGCTCTATTTCCGTTATTTAATAGAATATGTGTTTATTGTATCACTGTGTTCTTTGTAATATATCTCTGTATATGATTCTATATATGCTCTTTTGTTTTGTTCCCACATAAATACAGATGAGTGGTATCAAAGCAATCTGCTCTTTGATTGTTTCTCGGTGCATGTCCCTGACGAGATCCGGATATAGAATGTTGGGTCTCGAACTAGTTTCACTTTGGGAAGATCACTCTCGCTCCCCCAAACAGCCTCCCATGGCAGATGAAAAGAGAGTTGATAGAGCAGGAAATCCTATCAAGTTGTTGATTGAGGAAGCCCTCGCGCAATAGAGGAACAAGATGATGGATAATTTCTCCCAAATCCTTCAACGCATGCCGACGGCGACAGATACACCTTCAATGAGCATCCTTTTCGAAGATGCGACTCCCTTCAAGGTACAAGTTAATTTTGATATCCCTTTATTTGAAGTCCAAATCGATGTTGATGCCCTAGATAAATGGTTGAATCTACAAGAAGGGTATTTCTCTATCCACAATTTTTCTGATAGGGAAAAGATCATCTTTGCGCTCCTCAAGGCTGTCCCCCATGTCAAAAATTGGTGGGAAACTTATTGTGAGCAAAACTCATCAGATGAGTCTGGATTGTTTGAGGCTAATCCCACATGGGCCTCTTTTATAGATGTTGTTAAGGAACAATATTACCCTGTCGAAAACTATGATGACCAGTACTCAAAATGGACCATTCTGTGTCAAGAGAGGGAGAAAACGGTGTCGGAGTACACCAACAACTTTCATACCTTGCACACAAATATGGGTACAACGGACTCCAAGAGACACCTAGTACTAAAATATCGCAGTGGCCTACACCGGTACATAGGAACAAAGATGGATTTCCTGGACATCTCTTCACTTGGATCTGCCTATCGGTATGCTATCAAAATTGAGCAAAATTTTCAGCAAAAGAACAAGCACGACTTCAAACCTGCGCAGAAGCAGGGAAAGGGAAATTCTGGCTCGCAGAACACGGTAAATGGAAAGGACAACCATTCCGAACTAGAAGCGAAGAAGGGTAATGGAAAGACAAAGAAAGACAGTGGGAAGTGGTCCAATTTTCACAAAATCCCCTAGCATAACACTGATGAATATCGCTTAAAACAGTCATTGGTGGTGGAGATCAAAGATGACAAATTAGATCCTAGTTCTGATTTTTATTTAGAACCCAATGTAACAACCACAGACAAACGGAAGCGGATCATTGATGCAGAACCCATTGTCATTGTTGCTACCACAAAGATTCAACCAGAGGAACCTGAAGAGTCGAAGGGAGATAAGCGCCTATTCCACTCACAGATGTGGGTGAAGGGAATTCCCTTACATTTTTTTGTGGACAGCGACAGCCAAAAGAACATGATCTCAGTAGAAGCCATCAAGTAATTGGAACTACCGATAACACCACACCCACAACCATAAACCATTGGATGGTTAAGCCAGGGACGAAGGATCCGCGTTAGTCATCAATGTCACATACCATACGACATCAAGCCCTTCAAAGATGAGGTATTGTGTGATGTGGTCCCACTTGAAGTGTGTGATGTTCTTTTAGGACGACCATATACGTGGAAGCGTCATGCTGTATATGAATCACGACCTTGCAACGTCATTGTCAATTTAAGAGAAAAACTCTACAGGATACCAGAATTGTTGCACCTACCCCAACCAAGCAAGAAAGGAAGATAATCTCCCACATTGGGAAATTTTCCCTATTCACAATTGCCACTAAAGGTGAACATCAGATCATAGAGACATCCACAACCTCTACACATTATCTCTCTACTCAGGAGAAACAGGAAGAACACAAAGTCAGTGCAACATCTCCTATTTGGGTACCTCTACAGTGCAAGGCCATGCATTTAAGGTGCTCCTCGAAAAAGAAACCATCCAAACCGGCACAGAGCAACGATACCATGACAACCAAAATTGTTGAACAAATCCAACGTGTCCATCAACAACAATTACAACCCTCTGCGGATGTCAAAGTAAGGAAACCTTTTCACTTTAGCAAACGCTGCACCATGAGCTCAACTCAACACACAGTTCGACATATGATAAAGGATTTGATGCAATGGAAACCATTACTTCCTAAGGGGGGAGGAATGATCTAGATGGATATCGGTGGCCACCCACCTATTCCACTAACTCAAAACAGTTTCCCATTTCTGGAATTTTTTAGTAATTTTTCTACGGTTTTTCGGGTCCTAAACTTCCGAGGTTGGTTTGAGGCCCTAAACAACATTTTTTAGTGTTTTGGGAGGTTGAATGGTTACCAAAAAAATGCATTTGTCCCCAATCAAACTTTGTAAATCTTGGATAGACCTTTCCAACGATCTACCGAGCTCCTCAAACGGAGATCGTATGCAAAAGTTATGACCCCGGGAAGTTGATTGTTCAACTAACCACCTTGGGGCTGCAAAATTTATGACAATTCATATTCTAGGGTTAGGATTTTGGATGTTTGGGATGCTTTCCATCATTCTTATGATAAATAGGCCCTTTCGGCCTCTTTTTGTTTTCAGCTTGGCACGAATGAGCATAGCGGACACATCTCTTCTCGGAGATAGCTACCACCATTCTAGCTGTTGTATTTTACAGTCTGCTCTATTTCTTCTATTTAATAGAATATGTGTTATTGTATCACTATTTTCTTTGCAATATATCTCTATATATGATTCTGTATATGCTCTTTTGTTTCCTTCCCACATAAATCCTGATCCGTGGTATCAGAGCAATCTGTTATTTGATTGTTTCTCGTTGCATGTCCCCGACGAGGTCAGGATATAAAGAGTCAGGTCTCGAATTAGTTTCACTTGGGGAATGTCACTCTCGCCACCCCAAATGACCTCCTATGGACGATGAAAAGAGAGACTACGGAGTAGGAGATCCTGTCAAGTTGTTTCTCAAGGAAGCCCTCGTGAGACAGAGGAACGAGATGATGGATAATTTCTCCCAAATCCTTCGATGCATGCCGACGACGATAGATACACCTTCAACGAGCAACCATTTTGTAGATGTGACTCCCTTCAAGGTACAAGTTTATTTTGATATCCCTTTATTTGAAGGCCAGATCGATGCCGATGTCCTAGATAAATGGTTGAATCTACTAGAAGGGTATTTCTCTATCCACAATTTTTTCGATAGGGAAAAGATCATCTTTGCGCTCCTTAAGGCTATCCCCCATGTCAAAAATTGGTGGAAATCCTATTGTGAGCAAAACTCATCAGACTAGTCTGGATTGTTTGAGGCCAATCCCACTTGGGCCTCTTTTATAGATGTTGTTAAGGAACAATATTACCCTGTCGGAAACTATGATGACGAGTACTCAAAATGGATCATTCTTTGTCAAGAGAGGGAGCAAACGGTGTTGGAGTACACCAACAACTTTCATACCTTGTGCACAAAGCTGGGTATAAAGGACTCTGAGAGACACCTATTACTGAAATATCGCAGTGGCCCACATCGGTACATACGAACAAAGATGGATTTCCTGGACATCTCTTCACTTGGATCTGCCTATCGGTATGTTGTCAAAATCGAGGAGAAATTTCAGCAAAAGAACAAGCGATTTCGGACCTATGCAGAAATAGGGCAAGGGAAACTCTGGCTCGCAGAATACAGGAGAGGTAAAGGACAACCAGTACCAACCACAAGCAAAGAAGGGTAATGGAAAGACAAAGGACACCGGGAAGTGGTGTGAGTTCCAAAAAATCCCCTGGCACAACATTGATGAATGTCGCTCAAAATAGTCATTGGTGGTGGAGATTAAAGATCAAGAATCAGATCCCAGTTTGGATTCTTATTCAAAACCCAATGTCACAGCCGCAGACAAAGGGAAGCAGATCATTGATGCAGAACCTAGTGTCATTGTTGCTACCGCACAGATTCAACCAGAGGAACCTGAAGTGTCAGAGGTAGAGGAGAGCCTCTTCCACTCACAGATGTGGGTGAAGGGAATTCCCCTACATTTTTTTGTGGAAAACGACAGCCAAAAGAACCTGATCTCAGTAGAAGCGATCAAGAGATTAGAACTACCGATAACACCACACCCGCAACCATACACCATTGGATGGCTAAGCCAAGGACAAAGGATCCGTGTTAGTCATCAATGTCTCCTACTATGCACCATCAAGCCCTTCAAAGATGAGGTATTGTGTGATGTGGCCCCACTTGAAGTGTGTGATGTTCTTTTAGGACAACCCTAAACGTGGAAGCGTCATGTTGTATATGAATCACGACCTCGCAGTGTCATTGTCACTTTGGGAGGACAACTCTATTGGATACCAGAGATATTTGCACCTACCCCAACCAAGAAGTGAAGAAAGATAATATCCCACACTGGGAAATTTTTCCTATTCGCAATTGCCACTAAAGGTGAACATTAGATCACAGAGACATCCAAAACCTCTGCACATTATCTCTCTACTCAGCAGAAACAGGAAGAACACAAATTCAATGCAGCACTACCTATTCAGGTACCTCTACAGTGCAAGTCCATGCATTCAAGATGCTCCTCCAAAAAGAAACCATCCACACCAGTGCAGACCAACGATACCATGACAACCAAAATTGTTGAACAAATCCAGTGCATCCATCAACAACAATTACAACCCTCTGCAGATGTCAAAGTAAGGAAACCTTTTCACTTCAACAAACGCCGCACCAGGAGCTCAACTCAACACACAGTTCGACATATGATAAGTGATTCGATGCAATGGATACCATTGCTTCCTAAGGGGGAGGAATGATCCAGAAGAATATTGGTGGCCACCCAACTATTCCACTGGCTCAAAACAGTTTCTCATTTCGGGAATTTTCTAGTAATTTTTCTACGGTTTTTTGAGTCCTAAACTTCTGGGGCCGTTTTGAGGCCCTAAACGACCTTTTTTGGCGATTTGGAGGGCCAAATGGTTTTTTATAGCGTGCATTTGTTCCCATTCAAAACTTGTAAATCTCGGATAGAACTTTCCAACCAACTACTGAGCACTGCAAACGGAGATCGTATGCAAACGTTATGACCCCTGGAAGTTGACTGTTCAACTAACCACCTTCGGGTTAGAAACTTTATTACGGTTCAACTTCTAGGGTTAGGTTTTTGGATGTTTGGGATTCTTTCCCTCATGCTTATGATAAATAGGCCATTTCAGACTCTTTTTGTATTCAGTTTGGCACGAATGAGTATAGCGGCCACATCTCTTCTTAGAGATAGCTACCACCATTATAGTTGTATTTTATAGTCTGTTCTATTTCCTCTATTTAATAGAATATGTGTTTACAGTATCACTGTGTTCTTTGCAATATATATATGTATATGATTCTGTATATGCTCTTTTGTTTCGTTCCCACACAAATCCGGATTAGCAACTATGTGACACATGACTTGGAATTAGTTTCTATAATACATGCATTAAGAGTGTGGAGGCATTAGTTAATGAGAATAAAATTCACCTTAATGTTTGATAACATAAGCTTAAAATACTTGTTTGATTGACAAAGTTTAAACATTTTCCAATCAAGGTGGTTAGCATTCTTGAGCAAGTGTGATTTTGAAATTAAACACATTAAAGAAAAAGAGAATAAAGTGGCAAATTCCTTAAGTAGGAATTCCATTCCACATTGTTCTACTGCTTTTAGTAGTTATAAAACAAATCTTGAAAATTTAATAAAACATGCAACTAAAAATGATGAAGAGTAATTAAAAATTAAGAAACAATTGGAAAATGATTTTGATGGAAATGAATCTTTAGTTTAATCTATAAGCTCTAAAGACTTGTTGATTTATAAAAATAGATTATATATACCAAATTCTGAAGAATTTAAGCAATTAATCTTGAATGAGTTACATAAGAAACCGTATTTCGGACATTCGGGATATCAAAAAATGATAACAAAGCTAAGAAGAATTTATTATTGTCATAACATGAAGAATGAGGCTGCAAATTACCTAGCTAGATGTATAGAATGTCAGCAAGTAAAAACAAAACATCAACATCCTGCTGGGTTACTTCAACCCTTTCCTATTATAAAATGGAAATGAGAGATAATAAGCATGGACTTTATAACGGGATTACCTAAAACAAATAAACAACATGACTCAATAATCATAGTTGTTGATAAGTTAAGTAAAGCTACACACTTCATACCTATGAAATCTACCTTTAAAGTAATAAACATAGCTGATATTTTTATGAAAGAAATTTATCGTTTACATGATATTCCAAAAGTTATGATTTCTGATAGAGATGCAAAATTTACAAGTAATTTTTGGAAGTCTTTGTTTAAGGGTTAGATACTCAGTTGAATTTCAGTACTTCTTATCATCCTCAAATGGATGGGAAAACTAAAAGAACTAAGCAAATGTTGGAAGATATGTTGTGAATGTATATAATGGATAAACCAGGTAAATGGGAAGACTATTTGCATTGAGTAGAATTTGCTTATAATAATGGATATCAAGATTAATTAAAAATGAGTCTATTTGAAGTATTGTATGGTAAAAAATGCCACACTCCTATGCCTTGGGATAACCATGTTGATATGATTTTTCTGGGACCTGACATGTTAAAGGAGATAGAACAGATTGTCAAATAAGTGCAAGAAAACTTAAAAGTTTCCCAATATTGGCAGAAGAGTTATGCAGATTTAAAAATAACTCCAAGAGTGTTCAGCACTGGAGATCATGTATATCTAAAGGTAAAACCAAATAAGAGTACCTTGAGCTTGGGAAGGTGTTGTGGGCCTTTCGAAATGTTATCTAATATAGGACCGATACTCTATCAACTTGCACTCCCCCTATTATAAAAATGCACAATGTATTTCATGTTTCTTTGTTAAAAAATATGTGCATGATGCTACTCATGTAATTGATTCCAATGTGATTAAGGAAGAACCCAAGGGTGAGTTCCAAACAGAGCCTTTGCATATCCCAGACAGGAAGGAATGCATATTGCTACAGAATCGAGCCATCAATTAAATAAAAGTGCAATGGAAGCACTTCAACCCTGAAGAGGCAACATGGGAAATGGAGGATAAAATGTGAAAGGAATATCCTTCCATGTTCTGGAATGAACAAGAGAGATCAGAATAAATGAACACCAAGGATGGTGTTAAGAACAAGGGGGAGAGAAATGTGATACCTCCAAGATATTATTATTTCATTTTATTTAATATTTGGGAAAATATTTCAAAAACAATTATTTTTGTAAGAGTTATTTAAAAACTCAAAAATACTTACTGGAGGGGTGAGTGAAACTTTGCACAACAGATTATTATTTTATTTTTAATAAAAGAAAATGAGACTGGGAGAATTTAGTTAAATGAGTGGACACCACCATGAGACACAGAACATGTGTAAAGCAAACAAGGAATATTTTACCAATCAAATCCAATTTAAAAGCTCAACTACCAGACAAGATCCTAAATCATAGGGATTGAAGGATTGATTGAGATTTTATTGGGATGGCACAAGACCTAGGCAAAATCTATATATTGGTGCATTGAGATAGCACAGAACATTGTGTTGTGCGTAGAAAAATTGTGCTATGAGTGCATGTGTTGAGCGTTTCTTTTTTTCATAAGTCCTCCACTGAGCTTATTACGGACTCTAAGAGAGAGAGTGCCGCGGTTGCCTTTTGTTCTAGTGTGCATGTTGGTGGATCTAACTCATGGATGGAGTTGGGATAACTATTGTGTTGCTCTCTACTATGGTTGGGATGAACTAATTCTTCAAGTGATCTTTCCCCTTCTCGGTATATAAACTGTTTTACAGATATGTAATTTATAGATTTAGATTTAAATTTTAATATGAATCTCGCGATTACTTTTATGCAATTGAATGAATACATATCATTGATAATATAAATTCTGCCATGATTTATGCGAGCTGATAACTCCAATTCATATAGTACAGAGAATCTGGGTATATTTATGTTTTAGTATGGAGCAAATTTATTTTGTTAACAATGAAATTGCATATATAAATATTCGTAGGCCATGAGCGAAATCTTTTTTAAGAACCCTATGTTTACTCGGTTCATATGGAATCAGATTTCCAAATGAATAAGATTAGATCGTTATATTTTGGTTCATCTCCGTTTACATCGTGTTGCATGAATGGCGAGTCTTTATTAGATAAATTAATTATCAAAGATATTATTTGGTCGGAATCGAAGTTAATTGATTTTGAAAATCAAAACTCATATTTTTTCTTCCTTTGGAATTAACGATGGAAGGTTATTAATATGAAGAATTTGTGTGACATACCAAAATCTTATTCTATTGAATCGTTGTAAATACAGAGATTTACACCGGATACAGGTCGGTAGCTTGAGTCGGTTAGGACGTCTGCAAATTTTTTTCCCTTTAAGTTAATAAATTCCCAAATCGCTTACATAGGTTTTAAACCCATGTTAACTCATGGTCGGTTGATTTACTGTGTATGGCAAGATTATACTTGACCCCTCGGTTGATTTCCTTCTTGTTTACCTCGCTTAGCACAACTGTCGGATGGCTTATATTTTCGTTTGATGTTGTTGTTCATTCCTTTTGTAGGACTGTTCGCTTGTGCGCCGACTCTGTTTTCTTTTATTATTTGATTTTGTTTTAATGTTTCCATGCGTAACAACTCCAGCGGAGACGCTTCCCTTTTTTTGTGCTTAGCTTGTAATGCTTGATGAAATTCTTTGCAACCAAGTTTATGCGTAGTACCTTGAACTCCGAGTTGTATTTTATTACTGAGGTAGTTGCATGTTCTTATGTTTGTTAGCTGCCAGTTTTCTTCTTTTATGCTAACTGATCCTTCTAGTGGCATCCCAACTGAATGAGTATCTGATTTTAGTGACTCAACCGATGATTGGTGTGGTTGAGTTATACTAACTCTGCTTAGAGATTTTAGTATCTCAATATTATCATATGTGATAACTCTTAAAAAACTGTGTCAATTACTTCCACATGAAATGGAAGATAAGACAAAACTCTTCATAGTACTCTGAGTTAATTTCCTAAATTAGCAATTTTGTGTCTAATCCAAAATACATATATTTTTTAGCGTCCACTTGTTCTCATAGAAAACTTCGATTATCTTTAGACTAAAACGAGGAGAGGTTAGATTCTATTTTTGAGATTGAAATAGCTTCCTTAAATCGTGTCTTGAAAATGCTCGTGAATTTGAATCTTTCCTTTAGCGCATAGTATTGGAAATATGGGAAATAAATATGAGTTTTAGTATTAATATATATGTTAATATGGATAAAGATATCAATATGTACATATTGGTGAAAGAGTTTAAATAAAGTATAAGCCTTACTTTGAAATATGAAAAGGTAGTAAATATAAGGATATTAACATACGGTAGTGTTCATACATTTTTATTACATGCTAAACTAAGAAGGTTGTGCATCAGAATATACCCATGGACTGGAATGGATAGCATATATATGTTTTCAAGCTAGGTAAGCATTTCAATACAAGTACAGATGTGAGAAAAATATTGGAGTAATTTATGTGAAACAAATACTAGAATTATTTTTAAATTAAAAACATGAAAATACATAAGAATTACACGAGTTCCTAATAGAATTTCTTTAACAGTTTTAAATGCATACATTTTGATACTTTTATATTGCGTGTATATATATGATAGGGAATGTATTGTATATGATGAATCATATCTAGGTTGTATAGGTATGATTAGATATTTATGTACATTTATGTATATATAATATATTAAAAGTACTTTGAAATTGGAAAAAGAATAATAAAAGTTTTATAAGACATTTTGAGTTATGTAGTCTTATATATAAATATCTATATATAGTAGTGGGTAAAATTAAATATATATGGTATAAAATAAAAAGGGGTTATATATTTAAATTATATTGAAGTTGAGAAAAATTTTAAAATTTCTAAAATTTAAGTAATTGGGGTTGTAACAATAAGAGAGTGTTTACAACCAACTATGAGGGAGATGTGTAACTCAATGTTTGTGGTTACATTATATATTAAAAATAAATAAATAAAGTAATAATTAATTTATTTTTTTTATGTCGGATCATAAAATTAAAAATGAAAACCAAATAAAAAATAATTAAAAAAATCCATATTGACTCTTAAAATAAAAATTTAAAACCAAATAAAAAATCATTAAAAAAATAATACCTCAAAAAATTGGATACATCTAATGTTTGATACATGCGTATTTAAAATGGATCTATGCTAGTTTAAAATAATTTGTTGATTTTCATTCTTATTAAATACTTATTTTATTCCTTGTTTTTTATTTAAAAGATGGAATTCTTAATCAATAAGTTATTTTTTCCATCCTATCTTATTTCAAAACTAATATTTATTTAAAAAAACACAAATACTTAACCAACTGTTCATGTGTTTCAATGAAATCTTACTACAAAACTACATCTTATTTTTTAAAACAAATTTAACTAATTTGAAATACATAATTAGATATTGATTTGATATACTAGTGATTTTCCTAACTTAATGGATCAGTTATGATCGTTAATTATCCACATACGTTCACATTTTTTATTTGTGATACTCTTTCAACATATGTTAAATCAGATTTTTTTAGTTGTGCTACTTTTTGAATGTAAATGTGGCCGAGTCATCTCTCTAAAAGCATGAGTGTCAGGGCATTTGTAAAGGCCGAGCACTACATTTTCTTCAACTTCCGAGCTTTCCGTTCCATCAGAACGCATGATTTTAGAACTTTCAGAGCCTTTTTATTGTTTTTATTATCATAGTCCAGGTTGGCATAATCACTCGGATGAAACGCATGTTGTTTCGGATGATTTTAGAACTTTCATTTTTATTGTTTTTATTATGATAGTCCAGGTTGGCATAATCACTCGTATGAAACGCATGATTGTATCGGATGGCATAATCAATCAATCATGGGAAACGCATGATTGTCTGGTCATGCATTTGATGAGAGAGCACTTTCCAAATGATTAGAGTACAATTTACAGTCATGTCATGTTTTTGGTGTGTTTGAACATACCATTTTCATGAGCACAACTGAGGTAAGTGATACTCTCATTTATATAAACCCTCAATGATCTCTTATATAAACCCTCAATGATCTCTTAAGAGAGGATGTCATTAGTTTGAAGATGGTAGCCTTCCATTTAATGGATGGAAATTGATGAGTTTGCTGGGTTTTTGTTTTTTATTAAACTCATGACTACGAGAAGCATATTGGAATGGGTAGGATTGGAAAGAATAGAATGCGTGAGCAATCAACACATGTTGAAAAATATCTTCGTTAGTGGAATGGGTAGGATTGGAAAGAATAGAATGCGTGAGCAATCAACACATGTTGAAAAATATCTTCGTTAGTGAGATTCACTTGGAAATGATATTGTTGGAAGAAAAAGATATGGTTTTGTTAATGAAAAATATAATATTGTTGGAAGAAAAAGATATGGTTTTGTTAATCAAAAATATATAGATGTTATAAAACTAGCATTGATTGTAGTGTACTTATGTTTATGTTATTATTTAATATTATATTATTTATATTTTGTAAATTATTTATATTTGTTGTTTTAGTTATTTAATTTTTTTTTAAACATTTATCTTTGTATTATGGTAGTTAATATTTATTCTATAGATATGAAGATAATTGCTTTTATTTATTTGTGTATTCAAAAAGCTTAAAAAAAGCGTTCTTAAATCATTATAATTTTAACAAGTTAACTTACTTTTCTACCTCTTTATAATTTTTATATCCATTTTGTATAAGTGTTATAAATAGTACTATTAAATGATTTAAATTATTTAAGAATATATTTTTTAAATAATTTAGAGAATGAGAGGATGGTGCACTTGGACTTTTTTATAGTTGTTGACATTACATTGAAAATGGCTAAACATTCTACTTATTGACCATTTCATGTTTGCTATCACCAATTTTAATTTTGAACTTGCTTTTTTTAATGTTCAAGTGGGTTCAACGCCCTCAAATACCCCTACTACAATTGGACAAAGATGCAATGTCAACCTATTATATATGCATTTCCATCAATAAGAAAATATTTTTCTAGATTTTAGTTTAAATGAATTTGACATGTTTATTCCATGTAAAACTCTTGTAACAACTCCAAATACCATAAAGATGAGGATTAAAAAAAAACTTACTGCACTTTTGCACTTTTGATAGTAAGAAGGTAATAATGTTAATACCATTTTTCCTCTTCATCTCAAGATAAACCTAAAGTTCTCATGGAAAAATGTTATACTTTCGTAAGGTATATATATTTCTTTCTATGTTTATAGCCTCATAATTTACCCTCCAAGAAAAAAGAATCTTAGAGTGCATTTATATAGACAACTTCATTTTCTACATAAGACGATTCATTAATAATGAATTAAGTAAAAAGATTTTTCTACTACATTAGAGTACACCAAATTAGCATTTATTATATAGTTAAATGGAATTTCAATTACATATAAATCTTTATACTATTTAAATAATTCTTTCCATAAAAACAATATTTTCCCAATCATATATTGTAATAACTGCAACTTCACTACCATGACTTCAATTAAATAACCATGCTCTCATCTCTTTATTTAAAGATAAGATTAATATGAATCCTACTCCTAACCATATAACAATAGCATCTCAAATAACATTATTAATTATAATCGAAAAGAAAAGGATACGTAATTGTTATATTTGTACAATTACTATCCAAAACATACTACTTAATTTAACCATATTTACATGTAACTTCCCATATATTATTTCTTGTACACTTTAAAATTTTCTCTCCATAGATATAGTCTTACCAAACCCACGTTTTATGTACCAAGGCATATCTCATCCATCCTCAAAAATTCAGCTCGGAGTTCATGGGATTACGCAAAAATTCATCAAGCATTTGACTTCCCAAGCTGAGAAGGGGGCCGCGTATCCGCTGGAGCTGTTAAGGATGGAAACATTGCAAACATAAAGAAAATAGAGTGGGCACGCACATTACTTGAACAACAACCAGTCAAATAAAAGAAAAGGAAATAAAGGAACCAGAGTTTGGACCATATACTGGTTAATAAGTTATTCCTTACCTCAGTTCGAGTTCGGGTCTATTTCTCTATAGAATCCAGAGAGGCTGATACTGGGTATGTTCCAACTTAAATATTCCACTGTGTGTTATGGAAAATTCATCAGAATCCATGCTCGGAGTTAATGGGATTACGCAAAAATTCATCAGAATCCAGAGATGCTATTGAAATAATGTATATAAACAGAATTAGTCTGTTCCAACTTAAATATTCCACCATGTTATGGAAAATCGTACGCAGCTATTGAAATAATGTATATAAACAGAATCGAGTTATTTAATAACCAGCCGATCTGTCGTTATAAAGTAAATAGAGATTTAACAAAATAAATAGTGATTTCAAGATTTTAGAGAAGATTCGATTCCATAGTTACACAGAGGTTGTGGTACGCGGAATTTCGGATCCACATAGTTCCAACGTTCCTTACACAGATGGTTCAATACATGTGATTATACTTAACAAAAACAACTATACGAACCCACAGTTTTACACAGAATCGTGAAGATAAATTTTCCAGTAATAAGAGTTTGCTTCTGTTTGATAAATACAGAGAGCAGAGTTATAAAATGCAATTCACCGAAACCGTATAGCCGAAACATAACACTTTGTATTCAATATTCAGTTTAATATAATCTATTCAAAATGAAAACATTGATTTATACTAATCAGAAATTCGTCCCAACCTTGAACCTAAGGTTGATTTCAAGATTAACTTGAATCCAAGGTTGACTTCAAACCATGGTTGAATTTAATCCAAGGTTGATTTCAATCAAATCCTCAATCTATTAATCATGTTAACATTAATGACTTCAATACATGGTTGAATTCAATCTACTGTGGAATTTTAAGAAATTGTGACTTCAACCCATAGTTGACTTTTAATCAAGATTAACTTCAATCCATGGTTGAATTTTAGGGCAAGGTTCATTTCAATCCAAGGTTTACTTTAATCCATGGTTAACTTTCACCACATTTAAAAATGTGGTTGTTGACTATGGTAATAGTAATAGTTGTTCATACTTCGCCATGGTTTTTCATGGGTGACCATAGTTGTCGATAGTTAACAATGGTTATTCATGGTTTCTCATGGTTGACGACAGACTTTTAATCAAGATTGAATTCAATCCGTAGTTGCCTTTTAAGCAAGGTTGACTTCAATCCATGGTTGAATTTTAGGGCAAGGTTCATTTCAATCCAAGGTTAAATTCATTACATGGTTGACTTCAATTCAAGTTTGAATTTGAACCACACCTGACTTCAATTCATACGTGACTTCAAACAATAGTTGAATTTTATGCAAAGTACAGTTCAATTAGAGGTTAAATTCAATCAAAGGTTGACATCAATCCATGATTGACTTTAATCCATGGTTGACTTGATTGAATTGACTGTGATTAACTCAAGGAAACCATGGTTGAGTATGGTTGACTATGTTTGAATCAATTTTGGGTGTGTGGCAATAACATGTCCATGAAGGATGATATCGTAATGCCAATGTTTTTGTAGTGTCCCTTTTATTAAGAATTTATTTAGCCGCATGACTTGGCAAGTGCCCTCAAGGTCTCTAGCTAGTCTAGGGGCATTACAGTGTCCAACATATAATCATTTCATTTTAATGATATAATCAAAATTAAAAAACAAAAATGTGATTGTATAATATTGGTAAAATAATAAAATTAATTAATTGAAAACAAAATTAAAATAGTTAAATTTATCATTTGAAAGCTTTTATAAGTTATAATTTTAGGTATTTTAAGATTTGAAATATCAAAGTTTACATTTTTCAAAAATTTTAAGGTGTAATTTTATGAGTTTTTATTTCTTTTAAATGATAAATGAAAAAAAAATTACATTATGTTTTCATGTATGTTTTTATAATAGGAAGAGTGATAGATATAAATAATTTGGCATGTGTTTTATAGTAATCTGGTTATGAAATTCAATAAGAGAAATTATTAAAGTAAATGATCATTTTTTTAATTTAAAAAGTATTTATCCACTTAAAATTTTTAAAACTATTTCTAATCTTTTTAACTAACATGACCATATTTTTTTCCCAATATAAAAACATTTTTTACACTAACAAATTTATGTGAATATTTTAGTTTAATATTTCTTCCTATCAATCTTATATATCAAACTATATAAATTAACTAAATAAGAATTTTACTTCAAAATATTTTTTTTAAACATTTCAAACAAAAATATTCAATATAAAACTTTTTCTTAGTAAAAATAATATATTTTTTAATCTATTCTTAAAAATCACTTCATTTTAATTCCTTCGTTAAAAAATTATTTAAAAAATTTAAGAAAATATTTACTTAAATAATCAGAATCTTTAGTTTAATATACCTTTTAATAAAAATAAAATCAAAACTTTTATTAAATTTTATTCAAAATTATGATAGAAAACAAAAACTAAAAAACAGTATAGAGTTATGTTAAAATTTGAAACTTTATTGAGATATAAAAAATTTTATTGGGATTTTCTGGGCCAAGCCACCAAACTTTCAATGACACGATTGAATCGACCAAACTTTCAATGAAACTATTGAATTAACCTGAAACTATGAAAGCTCCAAAATTTAACCGATCACTCACCTAGGAAAAGCTCACACAATCCAAAAACCGATCTACGAGAATAGAACTTATCCACCACGGGTAACAACATTTATAGTTATGGACATACAACGAAAGAGGATTCGGGTTGTAGAATGTTACGATGGATACCCGAGAGCAGCTTGAATTCACAACAGCTTGATGATCCCCTTTCTTCAAACGTCCATTGCTCAGAATCTCCGCCATTCATATTAAGTAAGGCCACTAAAACATCAATGTATTTACCAACCTATATGACCTAGATGGAGATTTTAAACAAATTAAAAATAAAAACAAATTTAACAACACTAAGTAAGGCCACTTCATTTAAATTTAAACATCAATGCATTCACCAATCTCTATGTCTATGATGGAGATTCAACAAAATAAATCTAGAAACAAATATAGCAGCATTAAGTACAGCCACTTCATTTAAATATAAAAATACTTTGAGAGCTTTCCTACAGAGTTCGTTATATATATTCTAAATAGGTTTTGACACTCAAAAAGTGAGTAAAATAGGGTATTTAATAATTTTGAAAAACTGAAGTTATAAAACAAAGTGCTCCTTGGATTCTAATGCCCTTGCATATTTTTGAGAAATTCAAAAGTTAAAAGCAAAGTGCTCCTTTGACGTCGATTGCATGGATTGAATTGTGCCAGGTGCTTTTAAAAATTAAGTTAACTATACTTTAAAAACTGTTTGTTTGAATTGAAAAAAAAAACTCCAAATTTTAAATATCTTTTACATTTCATACTATGAAAGAAGACACCAAATATATATAAATTTCAAATCCCAAATATATTTAAATTTCATCGCTTTGTTTATTTGTGAATTTCATTGCTTTGTTTATTTGTGAGCGTCATGAGAGCTTGTGCACAGTGAGACGACTCGGCCTATTAGATCCAGAAGATGAATCAGACTATGGGCTATTAGATCCAGGAGATGAATCTGGCGAGATATATCTACATAATTCTGCGCATGGTTGTGTTTCCATTCACTAAATTTATACACAGCACATGCAAAATCAATGTATTGATCACCAATTTGCCCTGCATGGAGAGTAATCGAATTTAATAAGCAAGACAAAGTACATTAAGAAAATCAAATCCCAACAAATCAATTGAAAAGTACATTAAAAAAATCAAATCTCAACAAATATATTTAAATTTCATACCTTTAAACGCTCTGTGCATTTGTGAGTGTCATGAGGGCTTGTGAGGAGTGAGAAGAGTCGGGCTAATCCGGCTATTAAATATAGGAGCGAAATGAATTGAGCGAGATAAATCTACATATTTTTGGGCATGGTTGTGCTCCCATTCACAAAATTTACACACAACATATAGAAAATCAATGGATTCACCAATATGCACTGCATGGAGATTAATCAATGTTAATAAGCTTAACAAAGTACATTAAATATATATATATATATATATATATGGATGCTTTGACTGAATGCATGTAAAAGAAAGTCACTTACCTGCATTATATCTCCCCGAAACACCACAAAGGCGCCTTCAATCGGTTCTACAGTCACGCAGTTACTCCGATCATCTTTTGTTACTTGAAATCCTCCGACTCGATCTCGGAGCGCTATAGTTATGACTCCAGGATCTGTGTGCCTTTTTAATCCCAACGCCAACTGGCCAACTGGGGCTGAGGTATTTCGGATAACAGTTTAACAAATCTTTCTGTTCCCCTTCTCCGCAAGCATTTGGATAGCCTCAGACTCCAGTCCAAGAATTTCAGAGATCAGCTCTAGCATAACTCTTCACAATTCTATCATTGGATCGCTATAATCTGCCAGTGGGTTGCTGAAAACAGAAGAGTAACAAAAAAAACAAGGGTTTTTAGGGCTGAAAACAGAAGAGTAACAAAAAACAAGGTTTTTTAGGCTTTGATTTTATAATTTATTACTGAACAATACAGTAAAGAACTGCTTACCGCATCTGTGGTTGTTGGGAAGGCCACGCGCCTTGAACCCATCTTTGCAGGTCCAGAGGATGGGACAGACGGATTGTCTCGAGGATCCATGCTGCCTAGCCGAAGCTCTCCTCTCGACACTGGAAACGCCAGCTTCCACCATACACTTTCTTGGGGTTTGAGGAGCCGGCTGGACGAAGCTGCTGGACTCATGGACGAAGCTGCTGGACTCGATGTAGGTTTGAGAGCCTTTGAGAATACCCACTACCTGTATGCTCGAGAATTCCATCGGTGTAGGGGATTTCAAGGTTACGGTCGTCTAGCAGGCCAGTTTCATTTGCAGGGCGAATCGAATGCACGCATGAAGCCCAACACTACACCGATACCGGTAGCCACTATATGGATTTGAATCGATCGAGGCAAGGACGATCCAGCTCTCCTTCTCCAGTGGGGCAAGTTATTACACTAATCCAAGTAACGCTTGATTAAGAAATTGACCTCCAAACGCCAATTCAATCAGAGCCTTCCAATTGATGTGCTCGACTAATCTAATCAGGGAATATTCGTTTAATATTAAATCTGGGTCATCTAATTAATTAGTGATTAAAAGTTGCGATCCCTTCCCATTGTACAATTCTCATTGTAGGGCTTATTTGCCAACAACAATAACTAAATTTTATCATTTCAAGCATAATAGCATAATTTGGTCTTATTGATAGTTTGTGTACTCGAATTCAAAATAAATTCAAATTCAAATATTTGATGTAGATGTAATAAGAATATGGATTTTTAATAATATATAATTAAATTTTAAAAACCAATTAACAAAACCCAAATTTTAATTATTTAAACACTATAAAATAGAAATATTATTCAATTTCATAATTTCTTATTAAAATAATTATTAATAACTAGTTGTTTGCTCCCACACTCACCATATAGCAGGTTGTTGATATTTTATATTTTTGTTTTTTAATTATATGTTTGATTTTATTATATAAATGTCTTAATACATTTATATTATACATGAGAATATTTCAATCTACTTTTGTATTTATTAGAACTGCATTTTTTTCATTACTTATTTTTTCAGTATCAAATTATATTTTTATCAATATTCATACTTAAATTATGCTACTATAATTTCAAGTCAAATTTCCTCATGTGATAATGATCTTAAGTTAGTAAGGTTTGTATAAAACAAAGAGTTTATCTTTGTCTTAATTTGATTGTATTCTGATACATTATATAGTAGTCTATTACATTGACTATTTGGCCCACAAGGAAGACGGTAGTCGTCGCCAATTTCGGGCTGAATCGCCTTTCCGACCGACCAACCAGCCTGGCGATTTTTCTCGGCTCCCGATCACCGGAAACGACCTCCGTTCATGGAGTGGAACCGGTGCAGTCCTCCTTCTATGCCACCTTACTGCATTGATTGCATGACAACCGCATTCAACGTTTACTAGAGCCCATGGTTGGCTATTGCACAGAGTCAAACTCTGTTTTTTCCTTTGCAAAATCAAACCGGATCGCGTGAGCCCATCGAACCCATCGCACAGAAGAAAACTCTGTTGCATACCAGCAGATAAGCGGACAAGGTGCTCAACTCAATAATCGATCTCTGCATTTGATACCAGTCGACGTGCAGGCAGGGTGCTCAACTCCATTGGCAAGTTGCTCTTCTTCAATCCACGAGCACGATCTCCATCTGTAAGTATAATTAGCATCTGTAAGAATTATCAGAATGCGTATGAATTATCAGAATCCATAAGTATGATCAGAATTGTCCACGAAGCACAGTTGCAGTATGTGCGCATGAGAGAGAGACCTTAGAGTTCACCAACCATACCCTCTCGCGAGCTTCATTCAATGAGATTTTACCCTGAAATGAAGTGTTTATGAGGGAAACCCTACAAGTTGCCCCTATTCTTAACCACCAGGATTTTTGCAGTGGAGTTCATTAGGGACATCATCCGGAAGGACGATTCAATGGACTGCTATGGATGACTCTTTTCTTTTCAGAGCACTCAAACCAATAGTTGAGTTATTTTTCTTTGTATTAGTTGAATAAACACCACCACACCCAATATAGTTTGCACCCTGTTTCCAAGCTTTTAAAGCTTGCTCTGCAGTTTTGCATGACGCTCCAATGATTTTGTTGGGCCCAAGAAGTGCTCGAGCTACTTCTACTGGCATATGTGATTTCCCAAGGTGTACTCCATATGCATTGCAGGCAAGTGCCACCTCTAAACGGTCATTTATCAACAGAGGTACTCCATATGACTGCGAAACTTTCAGACATTCCTTAGCTGCAATGAGGATGTCCTTGGGAAAAGTGGCATTGAGAGGAACTGAAAGTGGCCAGAGATAAGGGTTTAGAAATGACGGAATGTGCTCCTCCAATAATACTAATCAACCCGATTTTTTTTCTCATGTCACCATATGCAGCGAGCTGTTGGTTTTGGAGGCCCACTGAGCTCCACTACTATGGAATATTTCTGGGGTCCTCCTGTTTTGATTTTGTTTTTGGGCCACAGTCTCCTTTTACAACAATAGCGACCGGCTTCACCTGCTTTGAGTCATGTAACCTTTCATTTCTTCCAGGTTGATATGCCCAGTAATTTCGTTCTCTCTTTACTTGCTAATTTCCTGCAACATCCTTTGAACTGGGGGCAGTCATGGGGCGAGCTTTCCTTCCTCATCTTGGCCAACTGAATATCCTCGTATTCCTTGTCATGGCCCTCTACGCAACCTTAGGTATGCATTGATCCTTAGTGTAATCGCTATTCTGTATTTGTATTTTTATACTCCATTTTCCTTATTTTCCAATCTTGGGAACCGTAATCTCATAGACCTTTGGATGTGGCAGATATGAGATATTGGTTCACTGCAGCCCAGCAAGGAGCACAGGTTGGTTAGAATTTCCTGAGAACTTTTGTTCTACGGTTTAGATATGAACGCAAGTCCTGTGCTTCACACTGCCATCAACAATATGTGGAGGACTTCTCCCCTGCTCTATCAAGCACAGGCTTCATGAAATCAAGTTCATGAATTGAATAGGACATGCGCCTTCAAAATTAGCCACGAATTCCAGATATTCAGCACTAAATTTATATAGCAGCAGAGACTCATGTTAACTGATGTAAATATCAATGTTTTTGCGATCTTCAATACTATTCAATACCATTGAGTTTTAGAACTTTCTTTTTGTTTTGCTTACAAACATGCCATGCACCTGCTATAGTATTTGGTTTCTCTTATGTGCCATTGAATATGTTTGTTTGTTTGTTTACTTTCTTCTTTTATGTCAAATTTGTTGTGTAAGAGAGTGTATGAATAATAAATGATATGTTCTTTTATAAATATGTGTTAATAATAAACCATAAATGGTAAATAGGGTATAAGCAATAGTTTGAACTCTTACTCCTCCTCTTTATATGAAAATAAATCAATTTTATAATGAAAAATATTTTTAGTATTTAGCAAACATAGCTTGAATGTTACAGGGCTATGTCACTCCCTTGAAAAAATATATTAATGAAAAAGATCCTTATTATTTAGAATTTAGAAAGCTCGAATGTGCCATGGACTATGTCACTCCCTCAAACGTTTTTCTCTGTCAACTGTTTAGTCTTATCATCAAAATCTTCCAAGTCAACCATAATCTTGACTCTGGTTTTTCTCTATGAACTGCTTAATCTTATCATCGAAATATTGCAATCATGCACAATCTTGACTCTGGTTTTTCTCTATGAACTGCTTAGTCTTGTCATCAAAATAGTGCAGTCATGCACAAGCTTGGCTCTGTTTTTTCTCTATGAACTATTTAGTCTTATCATCAAAATCTTAAAATTCATGCACAACCTTGATTCGGGTCTAATGTGAGCTTGCCCTGAATTGAAATATTAGATATTATAGCTATATCATATATAATGAAGGCACCCATCAACTTTCCCTGAATTGACATATCAAATGTTAGAGTTATATTAAATATAATGAAATTACCCATCAAAGTCTGATGAGAATTTTTTACATGAGCAATGAAGAATTACAGATGAGGTTGTATAACTATGGGAATTAACATGAGCCATGAAGAATTACAAATGAGTATATATTTCTGGTGATTAACAAGGGCAGACTTTCAGTCTTTCCAAATACCTGGTAGCTTTAGGTTATGGATTTTTAACCAGTTTACTAAAAACCACAAAAATTTTAACCAATCAAAAATAGTTTATTGGCAAACCTATCAAATATGATGTTATATTAATATAATGAAATTATCCATCAAATTCCGATGAGAATTTATATAAGCAATGAAGAATTACAGATGAGGTTGTATAAGGATGGGAATTTACATGAACGATGAAGAATTATAAAATGAATATATATTTTTGCGCGATACGAGACAATAACAAACAATGAATACAATAGGAGAAAACTAGCGCCCTTTCAGTTATGCTCAGGCTGTACATGTTGTGCTGCCACTGAAAAAAATAAGAATGTGTCCACCATGTCTGCTTGCTGCTACTCTATAACTTGTGGGTTACCGGACAAACCTAATGGTGTATCTTCCTTCATGCCCAAAGCCTGTAATTGCATAAGTTGCGGTTCTTCATGAACCACTGCTCTACAACAATATATATGTACATTAAGTTCTTCCATTTTGTTTCCTCTTACTCCAACAACATTACAGAAGCTAAGAAACCTCTGATTTCTTCCTTATTTCCCAGTGTTGTATACTACGAGAGTAGCAATATGATGTAATCTGAGAACAATACTTGTATGCCAATGTCATATATTTCGAGAGTAGTATGCCAATGTTGTATACTTCGAGAGTAGCATTATGATGTAATGTGAGAACAATACTGTCTGAAATAGTTGAAAGTGAACCCAATGTGAATAATATATCATCATTGGTTTTTTTTGGTAATACGGAAATATATATATTTTTTATTGTTTTAGTTTTATCTTGGTTTTTTTGGTAATATGGAAATATCTATATATATATATTATTGTTTTAGTTTTATCTTGTTTTTTTTTGGTAATATGGAAATATCTATATCTATATATATTATTGTTTTAGTTTTATCTTATTCTTCTTGATCTTATATTGTGTTTCTTTCCAATTTTGTGAACTTCAAGAATGAAATTTACACATTCTTAATCATTAGGCTCACTCAAATTATAAAGGTACAGGTGGACATGTGAATATATGCATTACTTTTCCGTTTAATTTTTTATCCTTCTTGACCTTATATGGTGTTTCTTTATGATTATGTGACCTTCAAGAATGAAATTAGCACATTCTTAATCATTAGGCCCACTCAAATTGTAAAGGTAAAGGTGGAAATGTGAATATATGTATTACTTTTCCTTTTAAATTTGAATGTGAAAAATGTAAAATTTACATTTTTTCAATTTTAACTAATCAAAACCCATATATGCTTCATGGATTTCATTGTATAATAAAACTAAGATTTATAAAATAATTAATACTTGTAATAGCTTATGGGATAAAATCAAAATGAATATGTGTAGCATAAATTCTAGCAATATTGTGTAGAAGATAGGATAAAATAACTTAGACTATGTACTTGACTAAATACTAAGCGATTGATCTCATATAAAAAAAGTTAGGGAGATACAAGAAATAATCACCTCAAAGGCAAGGAAATATTTAATGAAGATATTGGATCATACACAAAGGAACCTTATCTCTATATATGTTTGATTAGTTACCTAACCAATTCTTTTAATCATTGCCCCAAGGTGTCAATATATAGCTTAAAGATTGTGTGTTTCACCAACACAAAATTGTGAAAGATTGCATGTCTTGATGTTCCTGCAAGTGATTTTGAGACTAAGATGCCAACTATAATGATAAACTCTTATGGAAGCTCATACTTGGAGTGTTTTTCTTTGTAATGTTTAGATAGAAACACTATTCAATGGTCAAGATTCATGTGCTTAGACTAGTCTATTTTGAATGGAAAGAGCTTATGCTTGTACTAACACTCCAAACAATTTATAATTTACCTTGTTGTGTCCATTAACTAACAAAAAAAATCTAAATAACAATCTTTGTCAATGAATAATCTGTTAATGAATAAATATATCACACATGATGTCTCTTCTTTTCAAAGTGGAGTTGTTCAATGGATAATCACTAAGGTACTTCTGCATATGTCGCTCGGGTGTCCACGCATCCCAGAAACCTGGGGGAACAAAGGATACGATTCCTAGTGCATTTTCAGTTGCACCTAGTTCCTAAACCCATATTTGCATAGGGAAGATTATGAAAACATCTACCTTAACCTTGTATTAATAAAATTTCCACTTTTACCTAAATTTTCAATTTATTAACGAGACTTTCCCTAATATTTACATTCCTTTTGCTTATATTTTGGCTAATTTTCATGTTCAAATTGGTGAACATTATTTATACATCATCTTACATGTTGATGGCGGGAAAGTAGAAGACTTTCAGAAATAATCAAAGTTCAAATCACAGGCAACAATGATTTTCAAGGGGAAAGTTTCTAACTATGGCCCCTTTGAATAGATCTATATGTCAAATAAAATTCCTCGGGCATTTTTACATATATTAAATTGCTCTAGCAACTTCCAAATTTATTGACTAAATAGCTAGGTCAAGAAAGCACAAAATGCACATGATTTAGTCTAGGAGCTTGCAGAAATGGGTTACGTCCATCTACATTATTTGGACCTGCATTTTAATTTGCAACTATTAATTAACAAAAAATGCAATTTTTTCAACCTAGGAAAATTATCTATAAGCCTTTGATAAAAAAAACATATATTTTCTTCCAAATTACATACAGAGTTCCAATTCTTAACAATTATCATGCAACACGAAAATTCAAGCATCCAAAATGGGGTTTTTAGCCAACCAATGATATTCATTAGATGGTTTATACTTTTTAGAAGCTTTAGAAAAATAGGAAAATTGTAATTCCAATTTCACCACCATTTCAATGAAAGATGAACACCCAAATTGAACAATAGGGACATTGGAATGACCTCATTTACTTTATCAAGAGTTGATTTACTTGTGTCATTCAATATAAATTTATCCTTGAGATCATTCAATATAAATTTACTTCTGTCATTCAATACAAATTTACCAGCAAATACTTTTAAGGAAACCTCATGTTGCATAATGCATCAATAGAATTACACATAATTTAAAGAAACCTGCAAATTTTTTACTTTGATTTTTCTACTCCATCAAAGGAAAAGTGATTTCCAAAATGAATTTCCATGAATAATATTGAATAGTCTCTTTCAAACCAATCAATTTTTTGTTGCTTTATTACATTTTTACGAGACATGTTATAGGTACACCATTCCACAATTACAACAAAAGACATAAAATCACATCAAAGTTTCATATGGTCCAATGAATATACAATTAGGTCAAGCAATGATAGTTTCCCATGCTATCATAAAAGAATATTTAATCAAATTTTCCATAGTGGCATATATAAATGAGCCACACATTTTCCTGAGTCATATGCCTGAAGTACACAAAAATCTTGGTTGTGAAAAATTAGTAATTAAAGGAAATAAAACCCTTTTGCATGTAGAGTGTATTAAGCTCTAACCTCTTAACCTCTTAATAATCTATAACCTTAAATCATGTTTGATTACCATGGATGCAATAGAAACCACTCCTGGTGGGAGGAGTGCACTCTTATGGCTAGATCCAATTGGGCTTGACAGAATATATTATCTTGTACCATTTGGCTTGACCAATGCTCCAGCCACGTTCATTCATTTAATGAACAATGTTCTCCATAAATACTTAGATAAGTTTGTAATAATATTTACTGATGACATATTAATATACTCTAAAAATGAAGAAGAGCATGAAGGACAATTAAATCTGGTCTTACAAACCTTAAGAGAACATAAAATTTATGCAAAGTTTAGTAAATGTGATTTCTTTCAAGATAAAATTTAATACCTAGGCCATGATATATAAGGAAGGTATTTATGTAGACCCAAATAAAATCAAGGTGATCATTGATTGGAGAATTCCTAAGGATGTAACCGGGATTCAATCCTTTATGGGGATCACAGGTTACTATCACAGGTTCATTGAGTGGTTCTCCATAATTGCTTACCGGATAACTTCAATTCAAAAGAAATGAACTAAATTTATATGGTATAATCAATGTCGAGAAATATTTGAAAGGATTAACACTTACTCACCACTGCACCTATCCTAAGAATAGCGGATACATACAAGGACATCATTGTATGTACAGATGCATGCTTAGAAGGACTAGGTGGTGTGTTACTGGAAGAAGATTATGTAATAATCTATGAGTCAAGAAAACTTAAAGAACATGAACGCAACTATGCGACACATGAATTGGAATTAGCTGCTATAATACATGCATTAAGAATGTGAAGGCATTACTTAATAGGAAGAAAATTAACCTTAATGTTTGATAACATAAGCTTAAAATAATTGCTTGATCGATAAAGTTTAAACACTTTCCAAGCAAGGTGGTTAGCCTGCTTGAGCGGGTATGATTTTCAAATTAAACACATTAAAGGAAAAGAGAATAAAGTGGCAAATGTCTTAAGTAGGAATGGCATTCCACATCATTCGACGACTTTTAGTAGTTATAAAACAAATCTTGAAGATTTAATAAAAGATGCAGCTAAAAATGATGAAGAGTACTTAAAAATTAAGGAACAATTAGGAAAGGATGTTGATGGAAATGAAAAGTCAGTTTAATCTATAAGCTCAGAAGACTTTTTGATCTATAAAAATTGATTATATATACCAAATTCTGAAGAAGTTAAGCAAATAATATTAAATGAGTTACATAAGAAACCGTATTCCGAACATTCGGGATATAAAAAAAAGATAACAAAGATAAGAAGAAGTTATTATTGGCCAAACATGAAGAATGATACTGCAAATTACTTAGCTAGCTATATAGAATGCCAGCAAGTAAAAACAGAACATCAACATCCTGTCGGGTTACTTCAACCCTTGCCTATTCTAGAATCGAAATGGGAGATAATAAGCATGGAATTTATAATGGGATTACCTAAAAAAAAAAAACAATATGACTCAATAATCGTAGTTGTTCATAAGTTATGTAAATCTTCACACTTCATACCCGTGAAATATACCTTTAAAGCAATAAACATAGCTCATATGTTTTTTAAATAAATTTTCCATTTACATGGTATTTCGAAAGCTGTGATTTTTGATAGAGATGCAAAATTTACAAGTAATTTTTGGAATCGTTTGTTTAAGGGTTGAGATACTCAGTTGAGTTTCAGTATTGCTTATCATCCTCAAATAAGTGGTAAAACTGAAAGAACTAACCAAACGTTGGAATATATGTTGCGAATGTGTGTAATGGATAAACTAGGTAAATGGAAAGACTATTTGCATTTAGTAGAATTTGCTTATAATAATGGATATAAAGCTTCATAAAAAATGAGTCCATTTGAAGTATTTTATGGTCGAAAATGCCACACTCCTATGTCTCCGGATAACCCTGTTTATAGGATTGTTCTAGGACCTGACATGTTAAAGGAGATGGAACAAATTGTCAAAGAAGTGCAAGAAAACTTAAAAGTTTCCCAAGATCGGCAGAAGAGTTATGCGGATTTAAAAAGAACTCCAAGAGAGTTCATCATTGGAGATCATGTATATCTAAAGGTAAAATCAAAGAAGAGTAACTTGAGCTTGGGAAGGTGTTCCAAGCTGGAACCCAGGTATTGTTAGCCTTTCGAAGTGTTATCTAAGATAGGACCGCTAGCCTATCAACTTACACTTCCCCCTATTTTAAAAGTGCATAATGTACTTCATGTTTCTTTGTTAAAAAAACATGTGCATGATGCTACTCATGTAATTGATTGGAATTTGATTCAGAAAGAACCCGAGGGAGGTTCCAGATAGAGCCTTTACGTATCCTAGACAGGAAGGAATGCATGATATCGAATTGAGCCATCAATTAAATAAAAGTGTAATAGAAGCACTTCATCCCTGAAGAGGCAACATGGGAAATGGAGGATAAAATGAGAGAGGAATATCCTTCCATGGTATGGAATGAGCAAGAGAGCTCATAATAAAAGAACATCGTGGATGGTGTTAAGAATAAGGGGGAGTGAATGCGATACCCCCAAGACATTATTATTTCATTTTATTTAAAATTTTTGAAAATATTTCAAAAAAAAATATTTTGGTAAGAGTTATTTAAAAACTAAAAAATACTTACTAGAGGTGTGAGTTTTGCACATCAAATTATTATTTTATTTTTAATAAAAGAAAAAGACACTTGGAGAATTCAGTCAAATGAGGGAAAACCACCATGAGACACAGAACATGTGTAAATCAAGCAAGGGATAATTTACCAACCAAATCTAATCTAAAATCTCAACTACCAGACAAGATCCTAAATCATAGGGATTGAAGGATTAATTGAGATTCCATTGGGATGGCACAACACTTGGGAAAAAGCTATATATTGGTGCATTGAGATAGCACAAGACTTTGTGTCGTGCATGGAGAAATTGTGCTATGAGTGTATGTGTTGAGTGTTTCGCTTTTTCATAAGTCCATCACTGAGCTTGTTATAGACTCTGAGCGAGAGAGTGTCGCGTGGAAGTGTTGCTTGTTTTTCTAGTGTGCATGCTGGTGATCCGGCTCATGGGTGGAGTTGGGATAACTATTGTGTTTCTCTCTCATATGGTTGGGAGGAACTGATTCTTCAAGTGATCTTTTCCATTATCGTTATATATAAATTGTTTTATAGGTATGTAATTTATAGATTTAGATTTTAATATGAATCTGGCGATTAATTTTATGCAATTGAATGAATGCATCTCATTGATAATATAATTTATGCGAGACGATACCCCTAATTCATATAGTAAAGAGAATGTGGGTATATTTATGTTTTAGTATGGAGCAAATTTATTTTTTTAACAATGGAATTGCATATATAATATATAATATATAATATATAATATATTTATGTTTTAGTATGGAGCAAATATTGTTTTTAGAACCATGTGTTTACTCGGTTCATATGGAATAAGATTAGTTCGTTATATTTTGGTTTATATTCATTTAAATCGTGTTGCATGAATGGCGAGTCTTTATTAGATAAAGAGTTGATGCACAATCATGGACTCCTTTAAAGAGACTTTAGATGCCACATAGTACTGAAAAAACATGGAACCTATGACTTTAGGTGACAATTAGAGGTACTTCCCTAACGGATTTGAAGATGAATTAAAAAGACAAAAGATAGGTAATTGAATCAGATTTCATAATATATAACATTTATCCATAAAAACATTGTGTAAATTGTTATAAAATCAATTTCCGTTAAATTGGGTTTTCAAATTTTCAGCACATCATAACATATATGTTTGTGTGGGTGCAGCACTTATTGAGGTAAATGATGTCAATTTTGGATAAAATCTTGCAGACATATAAAGGACATATGGGCCTAGTGCAACACTATTTATTGAAAACAATTTCTGAATTGGGTGAAAACGTGAAGTTGGGTAACACTTCCGTGAGAATCGTGTGTGTAAGAGACAAAGAGGAAGTTATTCGGCCAAATAAACAAATTTATTCAGCCAAATAAATTTCGTTATTCAGCCGAATAAATTTCGTTATTCGGCCGAATAAATTTTTTATTCGGCCGAATAAGTTATATGTTATTCGGTCGAATAACGTTTAACGGTTCACTGTTAGAAATAAGAGAGACCTCGATTTTTATGCGAGGTGTAGTCGGGCGGGAAAAATACACGGCATTTTTTTATTTATTCAGCCGAACAATTATTTGGCTGAATAATTCTTCGGCCGAACAATTATTCGGCCGAATACCTATTCGACCGAATAATTTTTTTGCATAAAAGTTCAGTCGCGGCATGTCTTTGTCATTTTTGCTGCAGGAGTTTTGGATCTTTCTATGAGACCCACTGAAGGGCCCGCCGGCGCCACCCGTCCCGCCACCTCTCCAGCCACCCGGCCATGTCTGCCTAGTTGGACCTGTCCACACCACCCTTTGTTCGTCGCTGCTGGACTTGTCCTCGCCACCCTTTGTTCACCATCCTGCATTTTATGTTGGTGGTCCACTGCTGGAGTCGTCCTCAACACCCTCGTCATCTCCCCCTCCTTTCGTCTCCCTTCTTTGCCACCTTGCTATGTCCATGCATTTTGGAGTGGACTTAGCCACGTTGCTGCGTCTGTGCATTTTGGACTTAGCCACGTTGTTGGGTGTTGCGTCTATTCATAGGTGGACATTCGGTTGTGCGGTTGTTCGTTGGTGGAGTGTTGGTCTGTTGAGTGTTCGTTGGTGGACGTTCGCGTTGAAGAGGTTGTGGACTGTTCATCGTGGGGTGGATCAAGTAATTTTATTTCAGTTTTTTATTTTTGTAAAATTTTATATGAATGTTGCTTCGTTTGCTTGCAGGTGTCGTTTGCTTTTTCAGTGCACGGGGTTGTTCGTCTTCCTTGCTCGAGTTCGGTTTGATGTTGGCTTTCAACAGTAAAACATAAAAACCAGGTATGCTGAAACGATATCTTTGTTTGTGTAATTTTGGAACTATTTTTATTAAGAAAAAAGTAAAAACGCAAAATATATGTCCCCATGAGGAGTAAGTAAGAACAAAAGAACTCTGTCCATGTGGATAGAGTTCATGTCCAATTGGACAGAGTTCATGAACTCTGTCTGAACTCTATCCAATTGGACAGAGTTTAATTTTTTTTATAGGAACAAAAAGAGAAATATAAATAGGATTGAGTTGGTTAAACTTGTAAAACTATTGATTTTTCTTATGTGATAAGGAAAAATAAAAGTAGTTTTGAAATTATATTTGCAAATGGTATTTTTTTTCTTTATGTATAGGTTTCCCTTTTCAGTTGAACTTTGTCCACATGGACAGAGTTAATGAACTCTGAACTCTGCCCACATGGGCAGAGTTCATGAACTCTGTCCATGGGCAGAGTTCATGAACTCTGTCCATGGACAGAGTTCATGAACTTTGTCTCTACGGACAGAGTTCATAGATCAATATATTAGTTAAATATTATAAACCATGCTCATGCATAGCTACAAACAAGACTAAACTTTACTTTATACGTAATAAGAAAGAACTAAAGCTACTACATAGAAAACTTGTAAAAAACCCTGGCCTTCCAAAGCAGCAAAGTCAATTGTATTATGTACCAAACGACATGTTTTAAGAATGTCATGTGTACACATTATTCTTATGTATTTATGGAATCCTTGTTAGGAGGTATTGATATCAAAACTTTAGAGTATTATGCCACGGATATATGGAAACATGACTCGTTAATAATTTTTCCACATTAATAGTGATGCAATGATTTTAGTCCACCTAGTATAGAGTTCATGCCACATATTTATGGAAACATGAGACACTAATAATTTTTCCACATTAATAGTGATCCAATGATAGTCGTACACCTAGTATTGAGTTCACTCTAAGTTGACACTCTTTTGAGAATTTCATGCCTTATGATTGTGCATTTTGAATTGAGAATCTAATTGATGGAAAACAATGGTCTTGAGTTTTATCCTTGTAAAGGTGACCATTCTTGGTATTATGTTTTTCTTTGGTTGCAACATGGCAAACTCGGGGAACATGATACCAAGAATCGTCACCGTTATTTGGCTGAAACTCAAGACCATCGTGGAACATGGCAAATTTGGGAAACATGGCAAACTCGTGAAACATAATACCATGAATTGTCAATTTTTTATGATTCTATGGAATAATGAAAATATTTGTAGATATAATTTATGTTTCAATTATTAAAATATCAATTAAGTCATAAATTTAAGATTTAAATTAAAAGATAACAGGTTCATGAACTCATTCTTTGACATAAAGAAATGAACCCTTCACTTAGTATTTAACCATATTGGTTCCATTCATTTTAAATATCAAAAACACTTAGAAGATTGGTACATTAATTCCTCACACATCCATTAACAACTATTAGATGATATTAGGTAAATCTAGGTCCTTATTAAATAAATTAGTCTCTCTAGCAGCTAGGTCTTAGAATTTGTAGAATTAACATGTAGAATTTGAATATGTAATGAGTTGATATTTGTGTAAGTGTAGACATTATATCAAATGGAAAGAGAGGAGTCTTCAAGGAAAAAACTTAGGAGCTCTTCACATTCTTCTGGAGTTGGTGTTTCAATTGATAATCAAAGGTTGTCGACTTCCCCTCGAGATTCAAGTTTATTATATAGTTCACATTCATTCGATCATCGGCGAGGTGATAGGGGTACAGATGATTCCCCTTTATCTTCTGTGGGAGAACATAGATCTCGACCTTCTGTTGGTATGAACATCAATCTTTTCATACATGTACAAATTGTTTTTTTGTGTGTACACAAAGTTTGTACATGTTTACACATAACTTTGTTTTTATTTGAAGCAGAGCATGTTTTTGAAGATGCTCGTAACTCTATAGAGAGGGAGGAAGAGCGAACAAGGGAGATGGATGTGGGTGCAGAGCAAGGTTCTCAAGAGGCTCTTCATTCTACACATGGTGACGATGGTCGAGCTAGGACACAATATGTTGAACTAACCGAGGGTTGTACACCAATTACAACGTATCCATCTATTTACCTACGGAGCTTCCATGGGAAAGTGGTGTTCATCAAATGACTCTTGAAAGTTGTAGATCCCACTACAACAAGTTGGAAAAAGATTTATCTACTATGGATCTCCCTCCAGAGAGTAAACAAAGTTTGGAGATTGTTTTGGGATCATTGCAAAAATTCATTGGGGCATATGAGGATCTTGAACCAACTACAAATGGTTTTGTTGATTTGTTGGGAAGACAAAGGGAAAAAGTGATGGGTCCAGAGAAGTGGGCTATTGTGAAGGAGAGAGTGACAAAAGAACAGGCCAAATCAATCTTTAACTTCAAAGAAGGTTTAAAGCAAGAAATGTTGAAAGTGTAATATTTCAAGCACCCTGAACGTGCACATCTACTATATGATTGGTTCCTTGCAGCCTATGGTCGGTTTCCATGGAACGATGAGGTTCCTGAATATTTTGCTAGATTTGTTTATGCGGAGTTTTTTTTAGAGATGAAGCCAGACTATATTGATGTTCTTTCTGAATTTTATGGAGTTGGAAAGGATCGAATATATGATCGAAAATGTGCTCTTAGAGACCCTACAACTCTTCGACCTCCACCCCAGATATCTCTCCCACCTAGGCTTGTGGCATTAAGATCAAAGATGGAGCCCACATCCTAACTTGGGACAATTGCGAGGGATTTTGTTGGCGATGGTTTAGCATCGGCATTAGTTGGAGTAGATGTGGGATTGGTTCGAGAGAGGGCTCGTGCCACTATTTGTTAAAAGTTTGTTTACAAAACAAATGATGAGGTAGATGGAATGAGCATTGGATATCTCAGGGCTTATGCCGAGGTTTGTCGTGAGATATCTTCAGATGTTATATCCAATGACACATCGATTTTAGGAGAGGTTTGTAGATTATGATATGACAATCTATTTAATCTTTTATTCATTTTGAATTGGACTTTTCGTTATATTATATGTATGATATTATGTCTTTTTTTATGTATAGTAATAAGTATATTATGTAAATGTTTATTGGTTGTAGTTTTCTAGAATGATGAATGAACATTCTCTTCGAGAGTCCACTAGTGAAAATGTAGAGCATATTGGAGAGGTATATTTATTATTTACATATTTATAATTATGTTTGAACTTGATATATTATCATTTTTTTGAATTTTAATTTAACTATGCATCTTATTGTTAATTTGACTTATCCATGCAGGTTTCTTTAGATACGAACTTATTAAATGATTTACCATCTCTTGTGAGCTAATGATTTTAATTTTTTTTGTTTCGGTTTTAATTTAATTGCTTAATTTTTTTTTTGTTTGGACTATGTTTTATTTATTAACACAATTTAAATTTTAGGGGAGAGATATAGATTTTTTACTGAATGCGGATATTGGTATAGAGGTAATTTTGTTCACACTTGAATTGATCTCTGATATAAGTTTAATATTTTAATTTTTTTGGATTTAGTTTAAATTTGTTTAAGTAATTTATGAGATTCATAAATTGATTTTATACATGTTGTAGCTTGGGTCTCTTTGATCTTTTACAGGCAAAGGGAAGACTCTAGTGGATGATAGTGGTGGACATGCATTTAGAGAATTTGATGTAATTTTGTTAATAATTGAATTGTTCTTTGATATATAACTTTAATATTTTAATTTCTTGAATTTAGTTTAAAAAATTTATGATATTCATAATCTGCTTTTATACATGTTGCAGGTTGGGTTGAGTCCACATGAAGGCCCTAGTGGAGGATAGTGGTGAACTTCTTCCTTTTTTGTTGATATATAGATTGTAGTTGTTTTGGACATCGAGGAAATTAATTTTTGGATTATATGTATATGTACATTGAACTCACATGTTCATGAGTTCATTTTTTGAGGATTATATACATGTACATTGAACTTACATATTCTGTATTCGCTTTAAATGACCTATTTTTTTTGTTAATTATTTAGCATATTTGATGTGATAAATGTTTAGAATATGTTTTTGCATGTTTATGAATGTATGTATGAAGATGTAAAATTTATAAGAATGTTAATGATAGGAATGCTTGGAATGTTAAGAATGGATGTTTGGAAGTTTTGATAGGTGCAATCTAAAGTTAAGAAATGTTAAGAATGAATGTTAAAAATGAATGTTATGGTAAGAATGAATGTTAGGAAAGTGTTGAATCCTAACAATGAATGTTAGGAAGTTCTGATCTAGGTGCAAAATCTAAAGTTATGAATGATAAGAATGAATGTTAGGAAGTGTTGAATGTTAAGAATGAATGTTAGGAAGTGTCGATATGTGTAATCTAAAGTAAGGAGTAAGGAATGTTCGGAATGTTAAAAATTAATGTTGAGGGTCAAGAATGTTTAAAATGTTAGGAATGAATGTTTAAAATGTTAAGAATGAATGTTAGGAAGTTTTCTACGAAGTGAATGTTAAAAATATTAGGACTTGTTAAGAATGAATGTTAGGAAGTTTTCTAGGAAGTGAATGTTAAAAATGTTAGGACTTGTTAAGAATGAATGAATGTTAAGGAAGTTTTAAAGAAATAGGAATGTTAGGAAGTTTTGATAGAAATATGAATGTTAGGAACTTTACTAAGTCTTGATAAATGCAATCTAATGTTTAGGAATTTGCAATCTAAGTTTTTTATAGGAATTTTAAGAATGAATGTTAGGAATCTTAGGAAGCTTTGAATGTTAGGAAGTTTAGGAATGTTAGGAAATTTTGATAGAAATAGGAATGTTAGGAAGTTTAAAAATGAATGTTAGGTTCAAATTTTGATGGGAATGTTAGGAAGTTTTGATAGGAATGTTAGGAATGTATGTTAAGAATGAATGTTAAGAAGTTTTGATAAGTGCAAATAGAAATGTTAAGAAAGAATGTTTGTCTGATGTATAGGATCTTGGTTTCAATATAAAACTTGAATTTCATATAAATGATAAATTGAAATTTGTATAAATGATTCATATTTTCAAATTTTAACTAATGATTTTTATTTTCAATGTTCAGGTACATTTTATGCGGCTGAAATCATGGCAAATGAGGATTTAACAATTTTTTGTTTTTTAATCATAAGTAAAGATTACAGGATTGTGAAGCTTATGCTAGATTAAAGCAATGATCTTAGACAACAATTTGATTCATTTTCGTCGATTTGTTGTAAATAATCAATGCTCTAATTTAGCATAAGCTTCACAATCCTAGAATCCTTTCTTGTGATTAAAAATCAAATGATCGTTATCTCCATTTGCCATGATTTTAGTCATGTGAACTTACACAAGTGATATTTAGTCCATCATAAAACTAGTAATGGATCAACCCATCTTATGGATCAAGAATAATAATTTCCCATTTTGTTAGGAACCCATGTCTTTACTTTATTAGTGTATTGTTGTTGGACACATATGCTTTGTAAGACGTCCCGTAGTATTTGTTGATCCATAGTTTGTGTTATTGTTGTTTGGCGCATATGCTTTGTAAGTCGCCCATAGTAGTGTTGATCCATAGTTTGTATTGGCCCATGGTTTTGACCCATAGTATTGGTGCCTAGACTTAGTATATAAGTGTGTGTTGAGGCCTATGAAGGCACCGTGAAGTTAATTGTTTTAAGCTTGCGATCAATATAAAAGTGATTCTGAGTTTTGTTATTTCTGTTGTCTCGTGTATTCTCATTAATTATTGTTGCAGGTTCATCACATCTGGTATCAGAGCACTTTCTTGGGCTCATTGGCTGGAATTTCTACCAAATTGTTTTTTTGCATTTGTTGCAAGTTCGGATCTGGGAATAAACCTTATCCACTTAACTATGGGAAGTACTTGGCATAAGCCCTAAAACTCATTGTAAGGAGTACCAAAGGAACCCCAACGTAGTTGGCCCATTGAGAGGACCTGCCAGTGAAAAGGGCAATGACCCTACCTGATTGACTAGTTCCCACCCGTGAGGTAAACCAAGAGCTGTCGTTTGTGGAAAAGCGGTTATCAATTTTACCTGAGGCGTGGAGTGAGGGGTACTGCCCCAATACGCAAGCCATTAGACAGCATTGGTGGCCGAGTGAAACCCCTGAACTGTTAGGAAGCCGAACATACCTCGGGTCCATATCTATTTTCAGTTGAACTGTTGTCAATCACTTCTGCGCCGTTTCAGATCCATTCTGAAAGCCGTTCTAGATCCAGCTGTTTCAGATCTATTTCAGATCCAGGCATTTTCAATCCAGTCGGTGCCGCTTCAGATCCCTCTACCTCCGATCACTTCCGTGCCATTGCAGATCTATCTATTTTACATCCCTTTCGCACCGTTGCAGATCCATTTCTGTAAAAAACAAAAAAAAATCTGTTTTTTGGCCATATCTCCCTTGTTTTCACTCTGTTTCCCTTGAAACTTCCTTGACACCTCGGTAATCCCATTCTGCATATTTCATTTCTGAGGACCCTATTCCAAATTCCACTTCTTAAAGCCCAAAATCTCACATTTGTCTATTTTTAGGGTTTGCCATAACTTTTTCGGATTTCACCAAGTTCCTTTCCTAATTCTGCTTCTTTGTCCCCTCTTTGCCAAATTTTCTCATTCTTTGACCCCGCTGCTGAAATCCCCATTTTTTGCTTCCCTGTCCATCAGAAAGTGTCCAAAACCTACTCAAACCCTAATTGCCCCTCCGATTTTTTCCCAAATCCAAATTTTCCTTTACTAAAGTAGCTTTTGTTTGTGTTTTTCTATCCATTCCCCCGCCCCCCCTCCAAAAAAAAAAAAAAAAATCCTTGTTATGGTTGTCACCCGTGCAGGAGCAAAAACCATGGAGGAAGCACTTGCAGCCATCCAAACCAAACTCCAAGATCTAGATGAAAAATTTCTCAGCCTCCTTCTTCAGCATTCAGCCATGAACAATAATCAACAGCAAGAATCTTTTGCAGCCAATGGGTTCTCTTCTTCCAACAATTTCTGTGGTTCAAAGCTTCAATTTCCTTGCTTCAACGGTACTGATCCGACTGGATGGATCTATCGTGAAGATCAATATTTCAGTCTGCATAATACTTTTGTTGTCTAAAAAGTTCCACTTGCATCCCTTTATTTGGAACAGGAAGCCCTTCAATGGTACTGTTGGTACATCAAGGCTCATGATGAGCCAAAATGGATAGATTTTTGCCAACTCATTTTGCAACGATTTGGTCCTAGTGATTTTGATAACTTCACTCGAGCACTCACTAAACTTCGTTAAAGTGGCACTGTGAGAGAGTATCTGACAGAATTTGAGAAACTAGCCAATCACACAAAAGGATTGTCTGATGAATTCTACAGGAGTTGTTTTATCAGTGGCCTTAAGGATGAAATCCGGTCAGAGGTTAAAATGTTCTGTCCCAACACAATGATGGAAGTCCTAGGGTCGGCTAAGTTGGAAGAATACAAGCTTGCAGCCCAACAACGCTCCAAACCCTCTTTTGTTCCCTTCCAAAATATGGGTTCTCAACGACCTCCCATTCTGCCAGCTCCTCGACCAACTCCTATCAAGCCTTTGTCTGAAATAGATATGCAGGCACGCAGAGAAAAATGGCTTTATTATAATTGTGATGAGAAATTCACGTGGGGACATAAATGTGTTCAGCAAAAAGCTTTATCTCTTGGATATGGATTCTCCACCTGCCTCTAAAATTGGTGAAGAAGCTCCAGATACAATGGATGATCAGATCGACATTCAGAAGTTTCCTATTGACCCCCCATCTCAGGATGACCAACCAGAGATATTTCTCAATGCTTTATCCGGCATCACCACCCCCCAAACAATGTGGATTAGGGGTTACTTCAAGAAGCTTCCGCTTACAATACTCATTGATTCTGGTAGCACACATAACTTCATTGACCCTTGGATCACCAAAGAGGCTGATTGTTTTATCCATTCTTGCTCCAACTATGAATTCATGGTTGCCAATGGGGGCACCTTACCTTGCAAGGGAAAGTGTCACAATGTGCATATCTCTCTGGAAGATTATAACCTGCACTCTGACATGTTTGCCTTGTCTTTAGGTGGATGTGATGTGGTTTTGGGCATTCAATGGTTACGCACACTTGGCCCCATCTTATGGGATTTTGCTGAACTTTGGATGCAGTTTTCCATGAATGGGACACAACACAAACCTTTCCGGTAAGCATTTAGCCGCATCTACATCTCAACAGGACATGATTGCTATTTTGCATGCAGTAGAGAAGTGGCAGCCATCCCTATTGGAGAATTATTTATGCATCAAGATTGATCTCCCGAGTTTGGAAATTTTCCTGGAACAACGAGTCTCCTCCCCACCACACCTGAAATGGGTTATCCAACTCATGGGTTATGACTATGTGCCCACTTACCAAAATGGTAAGGACAATATGGTGGCAGATGTTCCTTCTTGCACATTTGATGACCCAGTTTCTCTTACAACTATTTCTCTGCTTGTTACAAATTGGTTGCAATCTATTCAATGGGGCTATCTCTTCTATGAACTCCATGCGTCTTCATCGGCAAGGCACTCTGGGTTCCTCCAAACGTATGACCGAGAACAGTGTAACTTCTTTTGGCAGGGACTTAAAATGACAATTCAACGGATGGTGGTTGAATGTGGCACTTTCCAGGTCAACAAGGGTGAAACGAAACTCCTTTCGGGACTACTCGAATCCTTGCCCATCCCTACACAGATTTGGACAACTATTTGTATGGATTTCCTAGAAGCGCACCAGTGGTATAGTACCACATATAAAAGGACACCATATGAAGCATTTTCTAGACAAGCACCGCCATTTCTTCTTCCATACACCTTCAGCAGCTCCCCAGTTCAGGAAATTGACTCGATTATTTCAAACCGTGATCAGATTCTTGTCATTCTACAGGACAATCTTCACATGGCAAGAATTCGATTGAAACAACAAGCCGATCAACACCGTTCTGAGTGCACTTTTCAAGCAGCTGATATGGTTCTTCTTCGTCTACAACCTTCCACGCAATCCTCCCAGAAACTCAAAAGGCGTTAGTGGCCCGACATGCAACCTGAGGATGCTACAAGGGAACCACTCCTTCAGATTCTCCATGAATTTCCACATCTCAAGCTTTGAGGACAAAGCTTTTTCTAAGGGGGAGGGGATGTTAGGAACCCATGTCTTTACTTTATTAGTGTATTGTTGTGAGACGCATATGCTTTGTAAGTCGTCCCGTAGTATTTCTTGATCCATAGTTTGTGTTATTGTTGTTTGGCACATATGCTTTGTAAGTCGCCCATAGTATTGTTGATCCATAGTTTGTATTGGCCCATCGTTTTGACCCATAGTATTGGCGACTAGACTTAGTAAATAAGTGTGCGTTGAGGCCTATGAAGGCACCGTGAAGTTATCTGTATTGAGCTTGCTCAAAGGAGGTTGCCCCCTCGAAGTGGCCTGCGATCAATATAAAAGTGATTCTGAGTTTTGTTATTTCTGCTTTCCCCTGTATTCTCATTAATTATTGTTGCAGGTTCATCACACATTTATTAAGTATATTAGAGAAGCATGAAATGGATCAGATGAAATCTAGCAGGTTTTTTGGTGATTCTTCACTTACATACTTCAGTGAAAAATAAAGATTTTGGGCAGAGTGTGGGGACAGCCACATCCATTATCTCATCCCTTAAGTGGTCTAATAGACATATTGGGACCTGAATAAAGTATTGTACACAGAATTTAAGACGAAATTACACAACTTAAAGTTTTCATTATCAAATCATTTTCAAATTCATTTCAGCATACTAAAATACGATCATTTAAACTTTTATTCTAGTTCCCATTCAAGATCATAGACATAGTTGAAAGAAAAAAATATATTGTACACAACATTTGACATGGACATGGAAAAAAACATTGATCGATTAGTTTTTGATATATAGTTAGAAACATCACAATGGAATGCCGTCCTCAATTATCCGTTCATGGTCATATTTGGACAATTTCCATTTTTTAGTTTTTAATTGTTTTTTTTATGGAACTTGTACCAATTTTATTCGAGATGCACATACTAAATGACTATATTGACAACATATAACATCAGATTCATAATCCTGAAAGTAGACATAATTTTCAGTCATATGGGTCTACTGAAAAAAATAGCCCTTTAAAATGATGGATCCTCTCTCATATGTATATCCGTTGTCATTGTAGTCCTCCAATAACTTCATCTTTCCTTCAATGCATCGCATCAAATAATACTTTACATTTTTGTTGTTGTCTATAGGTGCAATCATAACGAAAACATCCCCTGTACAAATTACAATTGGCATTAGGGTTTTGTAATCAATTAAATTGACTAATATACATGTATAAGGTGATGGACAAGAATGAACAATCGACAAAAGAGTTGTAAGATCATTACCTTCTCTAACAAGATCTGAAATTCTGTCACCATCAGATGATATTGCTATTTCTTCTGATTCTAATTCTTTTATGCTTGCTAGTGGCATTTTTCCTTTAAGATTAATCTCACAAACTTCTGTAGATTCAACATTTTCAATGCAAATATGACAAAAGCATGATTGCTTTCTACTGTAACATGCATACACGTTTTGGAAGGATTTTGTTTGAACATAGTGAAAATCTCTAGTCCCATGTATGGTACTAGCGTCATATGGTATTGATCTATTTATATCTTGGACCCCAACAAGCCAAAAAAACCTACACAAATGACAACTTTTGATGTTAGTGTACATTTTTTTAAATTGACAATTAATATAAATTAAAAAAATCGTGTACATACCTGCTCACATCTTTTGATTGTTGATTATAATCATGGCTTAGATGTGATTTACACCATTGGAAGACCTCTGTAGTTGAATGAAATCGTGCAGAAGAATGGTTCATTTGCTATCTTCGAAGTGCTCTTTTTACGCATACTCCTGCACCATCATGTTCACCTTTTCCATGTCCAGTTTCAAAGAAATTTCAGCGATGTTTAACGTTCAATGATTTATGAAGTTGACATAACCAATAAAATGATCACGAAGCTTTAAATTGTCCTGCACATCCATACGACCATATCTAATGCTCATTGAATTTAACGTCACGTCCTTTTAGTGAATCATAGAAAATACTTTCAATACAATGCTGAACAAAATGTGTATCATGTGTATGATCATCGCTGATATAAAAGTGATATTCTTTAATCACAACTCGATTGTCACATGTGCTTTCAATGCCATGAACATCCTGTTGAGAATGTCTATATAAAACATGGACAAATATCGAAACTTGGTCAGAATGATAGTATTCACTCTGTATCTCTTTTTGTGCAGCAAATGTGTAGTTTTCTGCCAAATCAACCACTCACAAAATTGTTCCCGATGGAAAATTTTCACAAGACTATTTGAATTGAAGGTCTTGCTATCGTGCTTTATGTGAATGCTTGGTGTATTTATAAATTTCACTTTCAAATTTCTTGACAAAATCTGTCACACATATTTTATCCTCTTGCAAATCAATTCTTTTGGAATGTGCATAACTAGAACTTGTAGCATAACCGATGTATTCATACTTTCTCCAATCAACAGTTACATTTGACAGTGAGTGATGATTATCGATGGGATATTTCTTGCGGAATAAGACCAGATTTCCACAACGATGACAATGTTTTCCATTGACACATTTCTTATTATAAAATACTTCATCGTGATCTCTCTCACATAGAGTTTGAGATATGAATTCACGTACTGTGGGCAGAGGTGATGAATTCATCCAAAAAAATTTGCCAAATTCAAGAAACGTGTCGTAATATAATTGAAATTACACATAAGAATGACAACAACATGTGTCACGTATAGTAATAGGTCTAACATACCATGGTTTTTGTTGCACAAATGTAGTGATTGACATACTAATTCCATGATGATCTTCCTTGAATTTATTGAAGAATTATGCTTGTGTCATATCCATTATATGTTTTGGACTGCTTTCATATACCCCTCATGATACTCTTTATCATATTACATCCTTTGAATTTGGTGAAACTCGAGAATGTGCCAACCAATATTCTCGTACAATATCTTTAACACCTGCTCCCATTCTATCTTTGTAAGGTTGTCTACAAATAATTGGCCAACAAACAAGTTCATCACTTTCATCTATTAGCATTCTGAATTTGCTATGTTTGTATAATGTCTTTCTCGAGGTTCCAATTGCTTTTGCTAGTTGTGTTGTCAAACCTTTTTTGTTTTGTACTAGGTGAAACAATTGCTGTATGGATTGTTCTATGTGCAACACTGATATCTTTCTTCCTGGATTTTCCAAATTTTTTTATTGCATCACCTATATTTTCTATCAGATTATGTTTCAATTTCGATTCTTTTGTCACCTTGTGAATACCCAATAATGACGTAGCATCTTCTAACTTCTTGGTCATTAATAAACATCTCAAAATTTGTGCTTGCCCTGTTATTGAATAATTCTTCAGAACATCATCATAAAAATTTTGAGCATGATATCACGCAACATGTATGGGTATGTTTTTGCCATATTTGTTGCAATCAACGTTTTCTAACATTTCATCATCAATGGTGAAAGTACCTATACATCAAGTTAAATTTAATTTAACATGTATCAAAAAATACAATTCATTATAAAAAATGAATTTGAAAAATACATGATATATACATACCTTGTCCAATTTCTGGATCTTGAACTTGATCTTCAATATTGACTTCATCGACATTAGTATGTAAATCAATATTTACATCTTCAACAATGGTCTCTTCAAATTCAATTTGTTCTTCTTGGACTCTATTTTCAATTTCCATTTCATCAACATTATCATGTAAATCTGTATTTATATTTTCAATAATTCTCTCTTCCGGTTCTGCAAACCTTGCTTTTTTCGCATTAAATCTGAATTTTTATTTTTCTCTATTAGCATTATCATCACGTTTATGATCACATTTTTTTGAACGGTTTCTCTTACTGTCTATGATTGTTTAATCTATAGATGATAAATTAAAGAATCATCACTTTATAATAAAAAAAAAATTAAGATTTAAAAACAGTTACAAAATTTATAAAAACATGAACTGAAATTTACTTCACCTTATCAAAATATTGTAAGAGTCTTTTGAAGAAAAACTCCTTGGAATTAAATTTTCTTTGAAAAAACCCTTTGAAAACAAATCTCCTTTGAAAAAACCTTCTTAGAAAGAGGTAAGAGTTCCTTGACAATAAATCACCTTTGAAAAAACCCATTGGAAAATAATAAGAACACCTTGTAAAGAAATCTTCTTTGTAAAAACTACTGGAAAAAAACTTATTTGAAAAAATACCTAGGAAAAAAATATTCTTTGAAAAAACCACTAGGAAAACTACTTTGGAAAAACAATTCTTTGTAAAAATATCTTGGAAAAAACTCTTGTAAAGAAATAACTCATTTGCAAAAATACTTTGGTAAAACAACTCTTTGAAAAAAATCCTTTCAAAGAAATAAGAAGGAAAAATACATCTTCTTTGCAAAAATACCTTGAAATAAAAACTTATTTGCAAAAATACCTTGGAAAAAAACTCTTTAAATGCATCCACTGGGAAGAAATCTTACTTGAAAATAGCACTTGGAGAAATACTTCGTAGAAAAAGCTCATTTTCAAAAAATATCTAGGAAAAAAGTACTTTGAAAAAACCCCTTGCAAAGAAATAACTTCTTTGCAAAAATACATTGGAAAAAAACTATTCGAAAAAACTATTTGCAAAGAAATAAGAAGTGCAAAAATTCTTTGGAAAAAAACTTTTTGCAAAATACCTTAGCAAAACAACTCTTTGAAAAAACCCCTTTCAAAGAAATAAGAAGTACAAAAATAACTTGGAAGAAAACACTTTGCAAATTACCTTAGAAAAACAATTCTTTGAAAAAACCCCTATCAAAGAAATAAGAAAGAAAAATACAACTCCTTTGCAAAATACTTTGGAATAAAAAATCTTTAAATACAACCCTTGGAAAAAACCTCCTTGGAAATAAACATTCTTTGCAAAAAACACTTGGAAAAATACTTTGGAAAAAAAAGTTTGTTTGTATACAACCCTTGTAAGAACCTCCTTGGAAAGATACTATGTAAAAAAAAACTCATTTGCAAAAATATCTAGGAAAAAAAACACTTTGAAAAAACACCTTGCAAAGAAATAACTTCTTTGCAAAAATGTCTTACAAAAAAACTCCTTTAATATGTCCTTTGGAAAAAAAAAGAAGGAACATACCTTGTAAAAAAAAATCCTTCAATGAATGTGCTCTTTGAAAAAAAAATAAGACGAAACATACCTTGTAAAAAATCTCCTTAGAAAAACCCCTTCAAAAATATTTTGACCAGAAATATGCGAAGATAAAATGTGCAAAATTAATGAATCAATTTAGGTTTATTTATACGAATATAGACAACGTAATTTTTTTTTTCCAGCCAACGAAATTTTTTTCCGTTTGGTTATTCAGCCGAACAACCTTTGCTGTAAATGACGGTGCCATTACGGAAAACTATTATTCGGCCGAATAACCTTTGAGACCTTAACAATCGACAATTCTACACAGTTTTCAGGTTTCTCCATTTTCAGAAGGTAAAAATAACCTCTTGGACTACAAAACGACTATCGGACTTGATACCATTAGATTCATTATTGAATCTAGTTTCCGTAGGTATAGATTTTGTTGTGTATAGGGAAGATCTGATATTTTTAATTTTTTTTTTAACATTTGCCAATTTTGGATTCATCTCTTTTGAAAAAGCAGTGAAATGAAAAATACATAACTTTAAAAATACACAACCAAAAGAATTTAAAAAAATATGGTGCACTTAATTGGTGTATCTATTTCAAAAGGGTGTTCGTAGATTTTTTAGTTTTAGAGTCAATTGAGAGAAACGTGGCGCAACAAAAAACATGTTGAAAATCGTTTAGGTTTCTCCATTGAACAAATTCAAAAAAATATAATAATAACTATATAGATCCATTGGTTACAAACTTATAGTCATTGACTAGTACATTGTGCGTAGATTATTGTAGCATATTTGATTTTTGCAAAAAACAAGTTTAACAATGATTTTACGGGCACAACAAAACATGACTATTTTGTAGTCCTTTCATTTTATAAGAACACATTGTCAAACATTTGCAAAATCGACATATCAAATATCAATAAAAAAAATTGAAAAAATTATGAGTAGAAAGTTAACATAATTTTCTAAAAGTTTTCTTTTTACTACAAAGTAAAATTCTAAAAAAATATATCTCTTTTGTTCGCCCAAAGTTGAAAAACATGAAAAAATCGGATTTATTTTCTCACAAGACCCCCGAGATCGACACCCATCTTCATGTATTCACTCCAACCTCCCCCCCCTTTTGTATCTAACACATCCACATACCCTCTCTCCATCCCTCTTTATCTAACCATTGTTATTTCTCTCCTTCACCACCGCTCTACCTATATAACCATCCCTCAACACTCTCTCCCTCTCCCCCTTCCCTCTATCTTCCTTCCCTCTGTCTCCCTTCTCGCTTCTCCCTTCCCTCCCTCTCCTTCTACCTCCATGTGTTCCATCCTCTCACACACTCCATACCTCAATTTATCCCCCTACCTCCTATCTCCACCCCTTCTCTCTCCCCCCATAATTCCTTCTCTCTCTTTCTCTCTCCCCTCTCTGTCTAAATCCCCCCATATTTCCTTATTTGGCCACTCCCTCTCGAACAAAATTACACACCTCTTAGCCTTGAAAAACCACACCCCCTCTCCCTATATAACCAACCTTTCCCCTTTGTCTCTCTCACACACATCCACACACCCTCTCTCCATCACTATCTATCTGCCTCTATAACCATCCCTCAACCCTCTCTCTCTCTCCCCCTCTCTGCCTAAATCCCCCCTCCTTCATAATCACACCATTCCCCCCTCAAACAAACTTACACACCTCTTGGTCTTGGAACACCACAACCCCTCTCCCTCTATAATCAATATTCCCCCTTTCCCTCTCTCACACACATCCACACATCCATACACCCTCTAAAACAATTCCTTTGTTTCCCCTCCCTCCCGCCCACCAAAACCCTTTCTCTCTTCCCCCCTCCCTCCATGTGTTCCATTCTATCACTCACTCCATCCCTCACTTTATCCCCCTACCTCCTTTCTCCACCTTCAAGATTTCATCCCTCCTTTATCTCTTCATCTTACTCTCCATTCCTTAATATCCATATATATCTCTCTCTCTTTCTCTCTCTCTCTCTCTCTCTCTCACACACACACATACACACACACACACAATTGCTCATCTTTATCCCTCGGTGTAACCATCCTTTACCATCCTTTGTTTCCCTAAATTCCTACTCTCTCATTGTTATTATCCCACACTCTCACCATCCCTCCATCCATCATTGTCTCTCCCCCCATCTCTCTCTCTCTCTATCTCTAACTCTCCCCCTCTCACTCTTTAACCACCCCCACATTTGTCTCTCTCACTCACTCACTCAATCTATACTTCTCTCTATACCACCACTCCATCCATCCCTCTCACTCTTTAATGACCCCGCCCATTTGTCCCTCCATCCATTATGCTATATCTTTCCTTCATCCATTATCCTATATATTTCTTGCACCCAATCATCCCTCCCTCTTATATATCTCCCTCTTCCATCCCCCCCCCCCAACCCTTATATTTATTCCCATCCCACCAATCACTTCCCTTTATATTTCTCCTCCCTTCAGTCCCCCCTCATATCTCTCCCCTACCCATCCCTCCCTTCCCCTTATATTTCTCCTCCCTTCATTCCCCCTATATATCTCCCCTACCCATCCCTCCCTCCCATGATTCCCTCTACATCTTCCTCTCCCTCTTTTGATTCCCCGCACCCCTCTTTTATGTTAATCAATGTGATGTTGGGCCATGAGCCACCCCATAGACCGTCTAAATGGAATATTGGGAGTCTAAATGGTATTATAAGGGGATAAGGGTGCCATTATAGGGTTTTGGATGGGAGGGATGGATCTCTAGACATTGACCATAGTCATGGAAGAAAAGACACTGAGTCTATAAATCAACACACATGCCTTATAGATGGAATATTTGGCCTTTAGTGGGATATGGGTGTCATTATGAGGTTTTATGCACTAAGGATGGGTCTCAGGGTCTTAACCATGATAATGGGACAAAAGTGTAACAGAAACAAGTCTTAAACCCCTACACATGCCCTTTAAAGGGGATATTTAGCCTTAATATGAGATATAGGTGCCATTACACTATTTTATGCATTGAAGATTATTCTCGAGGCGTTGAACATGGTCATATAGGAACCATTATGAATATTTCCAGACAAGAGATAGTTCTGAAGACACTACCATGGTCCAAGGATAAAATCCAATCTTCTAGGGATTAAATGATGTTTTTGTGGTTCATGGACAAATGACAAGGTCCCATACTACGACAAGCCCTATAAATGGAGTCTAAATGGGATAAGGGTGTCATTATAAGGTTTGGAGCTTTGATCATGCTCATGGAAGAAAAGGTAGGGTTGTAGGACCTAAATGAAGCTTTTATGGCTCATGAGCTATAAATGAGTCCTTTAATCACCACACATGTCTTCTAGATGGGATATTTGGCCTCTAGGTTGGGTATGGGTTCCATTATGAGGTTATATGCACTAAGGATAGGTCTCGAGGTCTTAACCACGGGTATGGATTCCATTATAATGTTAAATGAGGTTTCAATATTTGATATGCACTGAATCACATATGCGATATATCGCATATGCAATTTAGAGATCACATTATATAGGCGGGTGTTCGGTAAAAAGCGTAGAATACATATTGCATATGTGATATAACACATATGCATTAAAACGGACTTGCGTTATATCGCATATGAGATATGGGTTTTATAAAAAATCTTGGATTACGCGCCGTGAGCCAGTTTTAGTGTAGCAAAACACAGAATTCTTCTGAACCCGCACACAACGTCCTGTTCAACCTGCCATTTAATCATTTATTACACAAAAACCATAGGTTTCGTACAAGTTTGGGTGGATTTCAATGGGGAATGTACGTAAGAGAGTTCGAAAGTCAGCGAGGAAGGTGCTTACACGCGAAGAAGCTGAAAATAAAAAAGGAAAGAAGATTGAAGATTCAAGAAATTGTCAGCATGCATTGGATGAGAAAATACTTCGCATTCCCGCTCAACAGATACCCGACGTAGAGGCTGAGGAAGATATTGAAACGTTAATGCAAGCTGCTTTTAGCCTAGATGATAATCTTGGTCCATTATTAAGTGGACAATCTTGTGAAGAGTTCAATCATTATGTTCTTGACGATGCAAATGTGACTCTACAACAACCATGCTAGGTGGTTCAGTCTCCTAATCGAATTTGTCAAGTTGTCATCCTGTAGTGGATGTAAACGTCTCTCCAGCATTTCAAACGACAAGAAATCTCGCATCAAAACGAAAGAGAACTCCTAAACGCATATAAGTGGATGAGCACGAATTGACTTCCATGGAAGGTAAGGTGGCTAAACACACTATCCTTCGTCATTGTTATCAAATAATGAAACAATATTTTGATAAAAAATATGAAGCTGGTAAATGCCAATTGTTTTTATCTTTGATTAAATCTATAAGTATGACAACTATTAGAAAAAAGTTAGGCATTAGAACATTGAAGAATACCAAATCAAGTAATCACATTGTTAAATATCTTTCTTTTGCATTCACATCGATTGGTAAAAAAACTCGTTCACAGGACTGCAATGTGGCTCACTGCGTATTGGCTGAATCGATTGTATGTAGATCCATAAGACAACGTTGTTTACTTAAATGCACATCACAAATTGTGCCTTTACATCCAGAGACACTTAAAAAATATTCAGTAAGAAGAGACTTCCTTGATGTAGAGGGATAGATGGAAACATTATGGGCATTTAGCGGTAGGTTTCCCTGCAAAGACATGAAGTTAATCGAAGCAGTGAAGGGACTAGTGCACACTTTTTTGCACTATAACACTAGGCCTTTTTCTAACACAAAGGATGTGTTAAAATGCTATAGGGGTTCTATGACATATGAAACTCATGTTAAACATTATCTTGACATGACACAAACTCAATTGTTCGACATGTTTAAAGTTTCCCACGTAGAGCTAAGGCTCGGGAAAATATCTTTTGAAAAATGCAAGCCTTGGTATGTTAGAATAAATACCATCCAGAACACTTGTTGTTGTAGATACCACATATATTTTGATCTATATTATCATACCTTTGCACATATACGTCGTTTTTTGCATCCTAACCATGTGCAAGAATGCTCAAGTACAATACCGCCAATGTCATCTAGAGATTTCATCCATAGCATAATGTGTTTGAGGCAAGATGGGAAGGCACATTACTTAAAACAATGTGTAGAGGGTTCTTGCAACAATTGTGGTGGGCTATCATTATAATCCGATTGCATCCATGAGAGTGAAGATCAAGCATTCGGGAATGCAATTGTCGAGAAGCAGAACTATCAGTACGAGACATATCACCTACATGATGGGAAAAAAAGCAGGAAGATTAAATTGGTGACTTCAAAGGTGACAATCTACATGAATAATATTCATTTAACTGAGTGTACATAGTTTATGTTGTTTTATAACATTGTTAAATATTGACATATTAATATTCATGTGAATCTTTTTATGTTGTTTTATAACACTATTTATTTTTTTCCACTAGGTGCAAGTATGTAATCTTATCTCAGAGTTTCGTGGAAAGATCCAACAGTACATTAAGCATGTTGATATGGCACGGTGGCAAGATGAGCAATTCAGAATATGTTAGGAAACCTTCCCTTTCAGAACAATACTATCAGTGGTTGACTTTACGGAAAATTACACCCTACAACCACAAAATCAAATACAAAGTCAATACTATCACTCAGAGCAGGTGAGCATAATGGTCCATATCACTTATCGACATAGGCCAAATATAAATGAAGAGAAACATGTGATATTAAAAGAAAGTCACTTTTACATAAGAGACGACTAGACCCATGACATCCATTACATGCAACATAATTTGCTTTAAATTGTTCTATGATCATTTGATAGCTATGGATATACCATTTTATCGTCATCTGATTTGGTCAGATGGTTGTGCTGGATAGTTCAAGAATGCACATGTATTTCAATGGTTGTGTTTGTTGCACATAAAATACAAGGTGCCACATACATGAAACGACTTTGAAATGGGTCATGGAAAAGGAGAGCATGATGGTGCTGGTGCATGCATAAAAACTGCCCTTCAAAGGGAAGATATGAAGTTTATAGGTGCTCTCCTATGAGACGTTGCATCTATAGTGAAATGGTGTGCATCTGTGATGGGAGAGAAAGAAACAAGGAAACACCTAGTGCGAAGAATATTTGGGAGGTGACAAACCATGACGGTAAACTTGATAGGTCAACTTGTGGGAGACATAACTTCTTGATACAAACTCCATTTGAGGTGATTTTTGGACCATTGGAAAAGTCTCGGTGTGTGGAATCTGAAATATTGGTCCAAATAAAGGTTTTAGCAAAAAGAAAAAATGTGTCAATTCATCAATCAAAATGGCCTTGGAAGTTTTTCATATCGTTTTGACCCTAAATCTAAAAAATGAGACCCGCCCCTAAAATGGGCCCTACAAATCAATTCATCCAATATTTCGATCCCAAAATCTCCAAGTAGTGAAAAATTATATATTAATCCATTTTAGATCACACCTCCCCATTTTAGAAGTCTTTTCATTCCCAAATTATTTTACTGAAAGAGGTGAGGGAATTTATCCTCTACCTTCTCCTTGGGGTACCATTTATCCTTTCTTAGAAGTCATCTTTTCAACCCCACCTTCCAAAATTCATATTGTCCCCGCTTGGTAGCTTTGTACTTCTTCTGTAAAACTATGTATTTAGCTAACTTTTCCTGAGCCTCTGGTGATAAGTCCTCTACAAAAGCTAATACCTATTCAGGTTCTTGATCCAACATAGAGCTTCATATTTTCCACTTTCACTACAAAGTAAATGCACATGTATGGGGGTAAACTAAGTATGTAGGAATTATCTTCCACCTTCTCCAACAGCTCAATGTTAGGATATATCATCATTCAATTATGTACTTTGCATGCATTTTGCATGCATGCATGCATCCCAGTCACCAGTTTGATGCCTCCAGCACCTAGTCCCCAGTCTGCCAATACAAGGGAACTTCTTTCTGATCAATTTTAGCCCTCCTCGTGATTAATGCACCCTACGTGCACTTGCAAGCATCCCAGACGTCCTCTCTCATGTACCACTCAGTTCACTTCAGTTAGCTAGTTGTCTTTCCATGATTTAAGGCTAGATTGACTCCTAACTGCTTATATCACTCCGTTGGACCTCCAGTGAGACTAGATTGCCTATTCTGACTCTAGTTAGATCCTCATGCACCCTCCACTGAGCCTCCTTCATTCATTTAGTGCCTACATGTGCCAGTTACACCTACCACACTCAGCTAGACTCAGTTTGACACCTGGTTGATCGTTACTTGTGCATTGATGACTCCACTCATCTGATGATGAGGAATCCTAGTTGGAGCCAAGCTATTCCATGCAGTATATTCGAATGACCTCCTTGGTTAATTCGAATTGCTCATTCATTGTGACTATATTGTATTGTATTTTCACTATTCAAAGTTATAGAGCACTGATGCATCTCTCTTGCACAGTTTTTACTCCAATTTGTTTTACATCATTGTGATTGATTTACTTGTTCAATAGATCTATTGTGCCTAATTTTAGATGGTATCAAAACCATGGAAAGGACAATACTTCTTTTGTATAGGGATTATTCATGAATATTGAGCAATTTTTGCTCACTTTGCAGAAGTTTTCTATAGTTGCAGCTATTGGTCCATAATGGTTCTTGTTTGTCTGTGATTTGCAGGTTTATTACTTTCTCCATTTACATTCGCTATTGCAGAGATGGAAGCTTCTTCTTCACAAAATATTCTTACTCCATTCAACTATGACGAATGGAAACCAAATATGATTGCATGTTTGAAGAGACAATGTCTTTTGATATGTGCATTGGTATTACAGGAGATTTTTATTCCGATGAAGAGGACAATCATTGGCTTAATGATTGTGACAGAGCTTTTCAGACAATATGTCTTGCTATGTCTCCTTGTATGCGCTACCTCAGTACTACTGCTAAAAATCCAAGAGATCTATGGGCCCAACTCAATAGAGAATTTGGAAACCAGGGAGAAGAGGATCATGCTAGCCATTTAGAGAACAAGCCCAGTAAGACCTCCTTATGTGTTCTCTCCGATTATGTCTCGGCCTCAACCATTGTTCTAGATGAAGAAGAAACTATAGATTCAACACTCATTTTCTCACTGTCTTCTATTTCAAATTCTAAGCAACATAAACTAGCTCATACTCTAGATTCCAAAGAGGTTGTTAGGAACCCATGTCTTTACTTTGTTAGTATATTGTTGTTGGATGCATATGCTTTGTAAGTCATCCCGTAGTATTTGTTGATCAATAGTTTGTGTTATTGTTGTTGGCGCATATGCTTTTTAAGTCACCCGTAGTATTAGTGATCCATAGTTTGTAGTGGCCCATGGTTTTGACCCATAGTATTAGCACCTAGACTTAGTATATAAGTGTGTGTTGAGACCTATGAAGGACTGTGAAGTTATTTGTATTGAGCTTGCTCATAGGAGGTTTCCCCCTCGAAGTGGCCTGTGATCAATATAAAAGTGATTATGAGTTCTGTCATTTCTGCTATTTCGCATATTCTTATTAATTAATTGTTGCAAGTGCTTCACATTTGGTATCATAGCACTTTCTTGGGCTCGTTGGGTGAAATTTCTGCCAATTTTTTTTTTGCATCTATTGTAGGTTTAGATTTGGGAATAATCCCTATCTTCTTAACTATGGGAAGTACTTGGGCATAAGCCCTAAAACTTATTGTGAGGAGTACCACAGGAACCCCAAAGTAGTTGGCCTATTGAGAGTACCTGCCAGCGAAAAGGGCAACGACCCCTACCTGATTGACTAGTTCCTACCTGTGAGGTAAACCAAGAGCTGTTGTTTGTGGCAAAGCGGTTATCAGTTTTACCTGAGCCGTGGAGTGAGGGGTACTTCCCCAATACGCAAGCCGTCAGACAACATTCGTGGTCGAGTGAAATCCATGGACTGTTAGGAAGCCGCACATACCTGGGGTCCATATATATTTTCAGCTGAACTGTTGTCGATCACTGCTGCGCCGTTTCAAATCCAGCCATTCCAGATCCAGTCGTTTTCAATCCATTCGGCGCCGTTTCAGATCCCTCTATTTCTGCTCACTTCTGGGCCATTGCAAATTTATCTGTTCCAGATCCCTTCCGAGCCGTAGCCGCTCCAGTCTGAAATTGAGTTTTTTCTCCATATCTCCCTTGTTTTCACTCTATTTCCCTTGAAATTTTTGGGGAACCCCTGTCATCCCATTCTGCATATTTCATTCCCGAAGACCCTATCCCCAATTCCACTTCCCAAAGCCCGAAATCCCACATTTGTCTATTTTTAGGGTTTGCCATAACTTCCTCAGATTTCACCCAATCACCTTCAAATTTTACCACAGAGTTCCTTTCTGAATTATGCTTCTTTGTCCCCCTCTGCCAAATTTTCCCATTCTTTCACCCCACTTTTGAAATCCTCATTTTTGATTCCCTGTCTATTCGACAGTGTCCAAAACCTAGTCAAACCCCAATTACCCTTCGGATTTTTTCTCAAGTCCAGATTTTCCTTTACTGAAGCAGTTTCTGTTTTTGTTTTCCTACCCAGTCAACCAAAAAAATAAAAAAAAAACTCTTGGTTATGGTTGTCACCTGTGCAGGAGCAAAAACCATGGAAGACGCACTTGCATCCATCCAAGCCAAACTCCAGGATCTGGATGAAAAATTTCTCGGCCTCCATCTTGAACATTCAACTATGAACAACAAACGGAAGTCCAAGTCTTCACCAGACAATGGGTTCTCTTCTTCGAGCAATTTCCGTGGTCCGAAGCTTGATTTTTCTCACTTCAATGGTACTGACCCAACTGGATGGATCTATCATGCAGAACAGTATTTCATTCTGCATAATACTTTTGATGTCAACAAAGTTCCGCTTGCATCTTTTCATTTGGAACAGGAAGCTCTTCAATGGTACTGTTGGTACATCAAGGCTCATGAAGAGCCAAAATGGCCAGACTTTTGCCAGCTCCTTTTGCAACGATTTGGTCCTAGTGCTTTTGATGACTTCACAGGAGCCCTCACTAAACTTCGCCAAATTGGCACTGTGAGAGAGTATCAAACCAAATTTGAGAAACTAGCCAACCACACTGAAGGATTGTTTGATGACTTTTACCGGAGTTGTTTTATCAGTGGTCTAAAGGATGCCATCCGCTCTGAGGTCAAAATGTTCTGTCCCAACACAATGATGGAAGCCCTAGGGTTGGCTAAGTTGGCAGAAGACAAGATTGCATCCCAACAACGCTCCAAGCCCACTTTTGTTCCCTTCCGAAATATGGGTTCTCAATGACCACCTATACCGCAGGCTCCTCGACCAACTCCTATCAAGTGTTTGTCAAAAACAGAGATGCAAGCACACAGAGAAAAGGGGCTTTGCTATAATTGTGATGAGAAATTCACTCGAGGACATAGATGTGTTCAACAAAAGCTCTATCTCTTGGATGTGGATTCTCCGCCTGCCTCTGAAATTGGTGACGAAGATCCAGAAACAATGGATGCTCCGGTCGACATTCAGAAACCGCCTATTGACCCTCCGTCTCAGGATGACCAGCCAAAGATATCTCTCCATGCTTTCGCTGGAATCACCACCCCCAAACAATGTGGGTCAGGGGTTACTTCAAGAAGCTTCCTCTTACAATACTCATTGATTCTGGTAGCGCTCATAATTTCATTGACCCTCGGATCGCCAAACAAGCTGATTGTTTTATCCATCCTTGCTCCAACTTTGAAGTCATGGTTTCCAATGGGGGCACCTTACCTTCCAAAGGGAAGTGCACCTTACCTTCCAAAGGGAAGTGTCGAAATGTGCGTATCTCTATGGGAGATTATATCTTGCGCTCTGACATGTTTTCCTTGACCTTAGGCGGATGTGATGTGGTTTTGGGTGCTCAATGGCTACACACACTTGGCCCTATTTTATGGGATTTTGTTGAACTTTGGATGCGGTTTTCTCTCAATGGACAAAAGAACACATTGACAGGATTACAACCAAGTTCTCTTAGCATCATCAGTTCACATCGCATGGAAAACATCCTCAAGAATAATTCACATGGTGTCATCGCTCAGATCCATTCCATTCAGATGCAACCATCAGCAGTCTACACTACTCCTTTGGATCTACAACAAATTTTGGATCGATATACAAGTGTCTTTGTTGAACCAGTGGGATTTCCACCTTCCAGGCCAGAAGACCATTGTATTCAGCTCCTTCCTGGCAGTGTTCCTTCCAACATCAGGCCCTATCGCTACCCATTTAACCCAAAAACGGAGATTGAAATGCTCATTCGAGACTTATTGAAGCAAGGTATTATTCGCCCAAGCACTAGTTCCTTTTCTTCTCCAGTTCTTCTTGTCTGCAAAAAGATGGGTCATGGTGCCTCTGCATTGACTTCCGAGCACTTAATCACCTCACCATCAAGGATAATTTTCCAATTCCTATTGTTGATGAGCTTCTTGATGAGCTTCATGGGGCTCACTTTTTCTCCAAGTTGGATCTTCGTTCTGGGTATCATCAAATTCAGGTTCATGAGGATCATATCCATAAAACAGCTTTCCGCACACATGATGGCCATTATGAGTTTTTGGTCATGCCTTTTGACCTCACTAATGCTCCTTCCACATTCCAAGCCTTAATGAAGAAAATATTTCGACCCTACTTGTGGAAATTCATTCTGGTATTCTTTGATGATATCCTCATCTACAGTAAAACATGGGATGAACATCTCCAACATCTAGATCTTGTCATGCAACTTTTCTCTGACCATCATCTCCACTCCAAGCAGTCTAAATGTGTTTTTGGACAGAAGGAAGTTGAGTATCTTGGTAACATTATCTCAGCACAAGGGGTTCGCGTGGATCCTGCCAAAATCAATGCCATGAACAATTGGCCGCATCCTCAGACACTCAAGAGCCTTCGTGGTTTTTTGGGGTTGATTGGCTACTACCACAAGTTTGTTAAGGATTATGGGAAGATTGCAGCTCCATTAAATACTCTATTGAAAAAGGATGCTTTTACATGGACACATGCTGCTCAGTGTGCATTTGACAAACTAAAACAAGATATGTGTACTACACCTATTCTAGCTATGCCCGATTTTTCCAAGACCTTCACTATTGAGAGTGATGCTTGCGGCAATGGACTTGGTGTTGTTCTCCTTCAAGATGAACACCCCATTGTGTTCACCAGCAAAGCCCTTTCAGGTAAGAATTTAGCTGCCTCTACCTATGAGAAGGAAATGATGGCTGCTTTGCATGCAGTAGAGAAGTGGTGACCATACCTATTAGGGAATCATTTCTGCATCAAGACAGATCACCAGAGTCTGAAATATTTCTTGGAACAACATGTATCCTCCCCAGCACAACAAAAATGGGTTAGCAAACTCATGGGTTATGACTATGAGATCACTTACAAGAAGGGTAAAGACAATATTGTGGCAGATGCTCTTTCTTGCACATTTGATGCCCAAGGTTCTCTTTCAGCTATTTCTATGCCTGTTCCAACTTGGTTGCAATCTGTTCAACAGGGTTATGTCAATGACTCTTCCTTATCTAAAATCATCCAACGCTTGACCAACAACCATTTTGTTGTACCACATTACTCTTGGGATGGTGCTTCTTTGAGATACAAGGGTCGTATGGTGCTTCCCTAGAGCACAGATCTTCAATAGGCTGTCTTCTATGAACTCCATGCTTCTCCATCAGCAGGGCACTCTGGGTTCCTCAAAATGTATGAACGGGCACGACGTAACTTCTTTTGGCAGGGCATGAAAAGGAAAATTCAACAGATGGTGGCTGAATGTGATACCTGCCAGCGCAATAAGGGTGAAACAACACTCCTTCCAGGATTGCTCGAACCCTTGCCCATACCTACATGGATTTGGACAGATATTTCTATGGATTTCATTGAAGGGCTCCCTAAATATGGTGCGAAGATAGTGATTCTCGTTGTGGTTGATCGCCTCTCCAAATATAGTCATTTTTGTGCTCTCAGCCATCCCTATATAGCCTCCTCAGTCACTCAAATTTTCCTGGACCAGATCTTTCATCTTCATGGCATCCCTTCTTCCATTGTATCAGATCGTGATGCAACTTTCAACCGTCATTTTTGGATAGAACTATTTCGTCACACTGGCACCAAACTGAAGATGAGTTCAGGGTATCACCCACAAACAAATGGTCAAACTGAAATTATCAATAAATTCTTGGAAACTTATCTTCGTTGCTTCACCTCTGAACAACAACATCAGTGGGCAAAGTGGCTTCGTCTCACTGAATGGTGGTACAATACCTCTTACCACACTGCCTCTAAAATAACCCCATATGAAGCAGTCTATGGTCAGGCACCTCCAGTTCTTCTTCCATACACCCCCAACATTTCACCAGTTCAGGAAGTTGACACGGTCCTTTGAAACCATGATCAGATTCTTCACATTTTGTGGGACAATCTTCACATGGCAAGAAATCGCATGAAGCAACAAGCTGATCAGCACCGTTCTGAGCGCACTTTTCAAGTAGGCAATATGGTTTTTCTTCGTCTCCATCCGTACAAGCAATCCTCCCTGAAACTCAAAGGGTGTCATAAGCTCGCTCCAAAGTTCTATGGGCCATATCGGATTCTTCAGAAGATTGGCTCTATTGCTTATAAATTGGAACTTCCTCCTTCTTCCTGCATTCATCCAGTCTTTCATGTCTCTTGTTTGAAGAAAGTTCTTGGCACCAACATCAGTGGACAAATGATTTTACCTGAACTGGATAATGAAGGATCCATCCTTTTGGATCTGGAGGCCATCCTCAATTGGCGCACTCGTCAGCTTCACTCTCGCTCTATCACAGAGGTCTTAGTTCAGTGGCACGACATGCAACCAAAGGATGCTACATGGGAACCACTCCTTCAGATTCAACAACAATTTCCACATCTAAAGCTTTGCAGACAAAGCTTTTTTTAAGGGGGAGGGGATGTTAGGAACCCATGTCTTTACTTTGTTAGTATATTGTTGTTGGACACATATGATTTGTAAGTCATTCCGTAGTATTTGTTGATCAATAGTTTGTGTTATTGTTGTTGGCGCATATGCTTTGTAAGTCGCCCATAGTATTGTTGATCCATAGTTTGTAGTGGCCCATGGTTTTGACCCATAGTATTGGCGCCTAGACTTAGTATATAAGTGTGTGTTGAGACCTATGAAGGACCGTGAAGTTATTTGTATTGAGCTTGCTCATAGGAGGTTGCCCCCTCGAAGTGGCCTGTGATCAATATTAAAGTGATTACGAGTTCTGCCATTTCTGCTATTTCGCATATTCTTATTAATTAATTGTTGCAGGTGCTTCACAGAGGTTCTTGAATCCTCTCTTTCACGTGAGTTTGTTGGTATGCAAAATAATGATTTACTTGATGTTTTGGAGGTAAAATATGATTTTGGAGGTGAAGCATTCACCCTCCCTGATTGCATGCACCCTATATACTTTTGTTCTATCATTTGCACAGTTTCTCAGAGTTTTACTGAAGATGAAGAGCACTACCATTCGCTTGAGTTCAATTCTAATGCAATTTTTGTTGATTTTGGTTTTGATCTCACCCCTGTTGGTTCAAAGGAGATCTCAAGAAACCATTCGTCAAATCTTGGACCTGATTTAACTTCCACTGATAAGAAGTTCAATTTTCAATATCTATTTGATCCGATTGGATTTATTCCTACCTAACTTGGTTTGAATCACAAGTTCCAGGATCATCCTCATATTTTCATATTTGTTCTCACCATTTTCGGTATGAAGAGCAAGTTCATAAAGTCTCCACATTCACTTGCATCCACTGATGGAGAATTCAAGCACATGTTTTTGGAGCATGATTCATTTACTCCCAAGAGTAAGATACCTCCAGACATATCTACTTGATTTTGGAGCAGTTAAATCTTTTGGTGTGTAATAGTCCATTTTGAGGTGGGGGTTTTCCCATGAGGTTTTCTCCATTTCCTCAGTTCATGAACTGTTCTTTATTTGGATTATTATTGTATTGGGGTGACCTTTGGTCTAAGTTACTAGGGCCCTATCATTTATTTTTTACATCATAGTATAGCTTGAGGGGGGTTGTTAGGATATCTCATCATTCAATTATGTGCTTTTCATGCATGCATGCATCCCAGTCACCAGTTTGCTGCCTCCAAAACCTAGTCCCTAGTCTGCTAGTACTCGGGAGTTTCTTTCTGATTAGTTTTATCCCTCCTAGTGCTTAGTGCATCCTGCATGCAATTGCATGCATCCCAGGTGCCCTCTCTCACCTACCACTCAGTTCACTTTAGTTAGCTAGTTGTCTTTCCTTGATTTAAGGCTAGATTGACTCCTAACTGCTTATATCACTCCATTGGACCTCCAGTGATACTAGAATGCCTATTATGACTCCATTTAGCTCCTCATGTGCCCTCAACTGAGCCTCCTTCATTCAGTTAGTGGTTACATGTGCTAGTTACACCAACCGCACTCAGTTTGACACTTGGTTGACCATTACTTGTGCATTGATGACTCCACTGATCTGATAATGAGGACTCCTAGCTGGAGCCAAGCTATTCCATGTAGTATATTCGAATGAACTCCTTGGTTAATTCGAATTGCTCATTCATTGTGACTGTATTGTAATGTATTTTCACTATTCAAAGTTATAGAGCACTGATGCATATCTCTTGCACAGGTTTTACTCCAATTTGTTTTACATCATTGTGATTGATTTACTTGTTCAATAGATCTACTATGACTAATTTTACACTCAAAAGGGCCATACCTTATAGACTTTATCGTTTTACCAAGACCCTGTATTCTTTCCTTGTTTAGGTGTACACATACTCTATCTCCCACCTTGAATGTTTTCTCAACCCTGTGTTGGTCATATCTTGACTTCTACTTTTCTTGTGACTTCTTGATTTCCTCATGTAGTTGTAAATTGATATGCCTAATATTATCAATGAATGTTTTAGCTCTTAATACTTCACCTGTGGTGTCTTCCCTCACCCCCCATCACTATCCATAAACAACATCTAGAGGTGAAGTTGGCAACTATCCAAAACAAGTTTCAAAAGAGGACTTTCCAATGGAAGTGCGAACTACTTTGTTATAAGAGTGTTGGATGTAGATCATATTTTCATCCCAAATCTTCAAATTCTTCTGACTGTAACCCTTCAAAGTATGTGCTAAAGTCATGTTGACTACCTCTATCTACCCATTTGTCTGTGGAGGGAATGCTATAGATATATTCAACATACTGTCAATTTTTTCCCAAAGTGTAGTCCAAAATGTACTATGAAATCTTATATCCCTATCTGAGATGATGTTTCTTGGTATCCCAAAGTGAAACCATACCTGTTCAAAGAATATTTTTGTTGCTTCTTGTCCTTTGATTATCATTTTATAAGGCATAAGAATGCACATCTTGTCAAATTTGTCAACTACAACAACTAAATTGTCATGTCCCTTCGTAGTGGTTGGAAGACCACCCACAAAATACATGGATATCCTCTCCCATAGTATCATAGGAACATGTAAAGTATGATATAGACTTCGCTTCCTATTTTTGGGATTGTTCTCCCAACAAAGTATGCATCTTATCATAAACAGAGCTACACCCTCTTGCATTCGAGTCCACTAAACATACCCTTATAAGTTAGGGTAATTGTCTTCCCTACACCAAGTTCCTTGCAAATTTGGATAAATTTGGAGATGTATGCCTCTCTGATAAGCTACAATATCTCGTCTTTAGAAACTTAGGGATTGTCTAGCTTATAGAGTGACTCATTCTGGTGAAGATAGGCAGTGTTATTTTCACCTTCTTGTATATGGAATTGGACTTGTAGTTGTTGAAATACCTTCTTGAAGTCTTCATCTTCTATGTACTCATTCTTTTCTGCATCATCGGTAAAAGGTTCCATGTGCAAAAGAGTTCCCAAAGTTGTAATCTTGGTTGTAGGTGGTTTTGAGAGCATGTCTGCAACATAACATTCTACCCAACACTAAAATGTATTATATTTAAGAAATATTCCAGGAATCTTTCGTATTTTGGCCATAACGTTTCGCTCGTAACTCAAAATTGGGAGGAATTTGGACCATTGGAAATATATTGAAATTATATACAATTTTGATGATTTTAGTTTTCTCTGATTCCTTACCATTTGTCAGATGCAGGCATTTTATTAAAAAAAAACATCTTTCAAAAGATGCTTTTAAATATTCTAGGAATCATTCGTATTTTGGGCATAACTTTTAGCTTGTAACTCGGAATTGGGCGTACCTTGGACCATTGGAAAGATATTGAAATTATCTAGAACTTGGTTTCTTTGTGTGGTTTCTTATTATTTACCATTTGTGAGATGCAGGAATTTTAGTAAACAAAGCATCTTTCAAAAAATGTTTTTCTAAAAACATCTTTTGAAAGATGTTTTTTTTACTAAAATGTCAGCATCTCACAAAGGGTAAGGAATCAGAGAAAATGCAAAACATCAAAGCTGTAGAGAATTTCAAGAGCTTTCCAACAGTTCAAAGGCCTCCCAATTCCAAGTTACGAGAGAAAATGTATTCCCAAAGTACGAAAGATTCCTGGAATATTTATGTTTTTACTTATTTAGGATACATTTTGGCCTGGGTAATTCCTTATGAAGTTTTTTTGTACTTTCCTTCTTGTACTTGATGATGAGATAAAAATAATGTAGGAATCCCATCCACAAATAATTTTTGTGTTGTTGTAGCTTACTTTGGACTTGCAAATACTTAAGTGGTTTCTGATCAATGTGAATGATGGTCTCCTTTCCAATCAGATAGTGCTTCCACTTCTTAGCAACTTGAACTAGGGCATAGAGTTCCTTATCATAGGTATGGTAGTTTATAACTACTCCATGAAACATTTTAGAATGATAACATATCGGCCTTTCTCCTTGCACTAGAATTTCTCCCATGTCTTACCTACTTCCAAATGTCTCTAATTCTAAAGGCTTTTGCAAATTATAAAATGCAAGAATTGATGCTTGATTTATCTTTTGCTTGAGATATTCAAAGGATTTATGTTTATTCTCCCCCCATTGGAACCCCTTGTTGTTGGTTATTATGTAATAGCAGTTTGTAGCTACAACTGAGAAGAAATATATGAAATTATGGAGAGGTTGTGTTTCCCCCAAAAATCTCATAAATTCAATGAGATTTTTAGGAGAAGGACACTTGGTGATGGCATCCATCTTTTTAGGATCAATCTTAAGTTCTCCTCCACCAATCACATACGACAAATACACAAAGGAATATTGGACAAATTCACATTTCCTAAGGTTTCCCAACTACTGATTTCATTGCAAGGTTTCCAACACCTACTTGCTATGAGAGATATGCTCTTCCAAGGAATCACTATAAAACAATATGTCATCCAAATATACTATAATAAACAAATCTAAGAAAAGGCATAATGCATAATTTAGTAATTGCATAAATGTATTTAGTGCATTGCATAAACCAAATGAGATTACTAACCATTCATATAGACATTGCATAGTCTTGGAGAAGGTGTTCCAGGTGTCTTCTTCATTTGCTCATACGTGGTGTTATCTTGATTTGAGATCCAACTTGGTGAAGTAATTGGCATGTTGCAACTGGTCAAAAAGATCATTGATCTTGAGTAGATGGTACCAATTCTTGAGTGTTATCTTGTTGAATTCTTTGTAGTCGATGCACATCCTCTAAGTATCATCCTTCTTAGGTAATATGGTGATAGGTAACATACAAGCTGAGGTGCTTGGTCGGATCATGCCCTAGTACTCCAACAATTGTTGCAATTTCTTATTCACTTCATCTCATTCTCCACCTCCCTCTTAGGATGTATCCATGTAGGATCCTAGATTACTTCTCTATATTCCTATAAAAGGCTCTCCAACTGATTTTTTTTCTCTTTTGTACATCCCTTAAAGGATGCATTCACTTTTGTCGATTCACCTTCTTGTTGATTTTGTCTTAAGAAAAGCAATACAAACTTCCTACTTGAACTGATCAGTTTTTTCGCTTGGTTGGCACTTAATAGAGACATCTTCAATTTAGATTTTTGTGCATTACTGATGAAGTATTTATCGTCCTCGATCAATCAGTATTGGTTGGATCCCTTCATGAATATTGAATCCTTCATATACATGTAGGGGATTTTGAACACTAGACCACAAACATCCACAGGTACTGCATCTATCTCCACTTCATCAACATAATCTGAACTTATGACAAACTTTATCTTGCATTGTTTGATGACTCTAAGTTATGCATCCTTATTTACCCATCCCAATGGGTAGGGATTGGATTATCATGCACTTGCAATCCAATATTTCATACAAGATCCTTTTCTACGAGGTTTCTGTGAAATGGAATCGAATAGAGTGTTGATCTTGGTCTTCTTAACATGGATCTTGATATGGAAGAGTTTTTTCATCTCTCTCTCTTCTTTAGGGTGAAGTATATTCAGATTCACCTCCTTCTTCATTGTGGTACATATAATCTTCTTATCCACTTCCAAACTTCTTTCTAACTTCTTGCTTGAATCTATAGCTAGAAGGTTCTTATTCTTGGAATCGTTCTCATGGTTCTCGGGGTCCAACTCTCAATGTAGCTTCCAACACTTTTCTCTAGTGTGACCATCGATATCACAATGCTGTGACACTGGTTTTTCAGATCCTTTCTCTAATGTGACATGGATAAAATATTCTTATCCTTTTCCTTCCATGTCTCCTTCCCCTCCTTGGTAGCATCTTGGATCTGTTTCTATTTTGAACCACTTGGTTGTTCTGTGTTTTGGCCAATATTTTCCAAGTACTGTGCTTGTACACAAGCTTCATCAACTGAGTTGGGATTGAAGAGCACCACCTACCTCCATATGCAACTATGAAAAACCCCAAAATATCGAGGGGTACATTTGGGTTCTTGGGTGAGATACCCATCATGATAGTTGTCTTCTTGAACTAGATGGTGTATTCGTACACACTTTTCCCTTGCCATTGCCTCCAGTAATTCCAACATATCCATTATTACTTGGTATACTCGATAGGGTAAAACTAGGACTTGATGAGGGTTTTAAAATATTCCCACTTAATTACCTTTGGATTTCCCTCTAGCCTATGTGCTTCCATGTGGATTTCCTAGAAGGTTAATGCATGGCCCTATAACTTCAATCAGGAAAATGAGATCTTTTCATCCTCAACTATTTTATGGATTCTTAAATAAACCTCCAACTGCTACATCCAATGATTTAGTTTTAGAGCATCAATCTCACCTTGATATGACTTGATGTCAAATTTTTCTTCCATCTTGAAGAGAGGTTGGGAAGGCATATTGTTACTAGAACTTGGATGCTCTCTCCTGGGCTCTTTTTTTTACTCCTTTTCTTGGTCACTTTTATCTTTCTATTTCCCCTTGGATACGAAATCTGAGTTAGATCCTCCAAAATCATTGAAAGGTCCAAACTTGTTGTCTAGAGCCACCATGAGGATTGGCATGTTACCTAACATATTAGCGACTTGTACTTCCATACTTGTAAATCATCACTCATAATCATCTGCCACCCCTTGAGTAGAGTCATCCGCCATGACTAGGGTTTTGAAGACCATTTTTACCAATTATTGGATCATTTGATTACCCACAAAACCCAAATAAAACCTGGCTTTGATACCAATTTGATCCATAAATTGCCATGGATATTCCACTGGCACAATTTGTCACAATGGATCTTATAACTTAGTTCTTATTTTATTAGCTTGTTTTTAGTGAATGCTAAAAAATTGGAATTGAAATCAGAATAACTAGAGAAAATAAGTCCACAATCCACACAATAACAAAATATTTATCCTGGGAGAAACCACTATGGGGAAAATCCTAGTGACAAATGACTATGCCTTACTCTTTATGTCAAATTGCAAATACAAAGGAAATGGTACTCTCTATGGAGTTACCTATAACTCTGCAGCTAGAATGGCTAATATAGGATATCCTATCTCTTTTGTTCTACTCTAACATACACTACTATGTTGTTTCTCATCTATAGAACAATACAATATATATAAAAAAATGAACTCCCTTCTTCTCTTGACGGCCATTTTTTTAACATGGATCGATAGTTGTCTAGGTTTAATTTTACAATTTTTGCATGTCAAAACTCTTGATTAGGATTATGGTTTTGGAACTTCTAGAATGTTTTTAAAATTGCAAACGTGACTATCTCCACATGTGTGATAAATGAGAGTTGATGTGGAATCCAATCGGTACCACGATGGTCAATTGGATAGGTCAACTTGTGGGAGGCATAACTTCTTCATATGGATTGCGTTTGAGGTGATTTTTGGTCCATTGAAAAGGTCTCAGTGTGTAGAATACGACATATTGGTCCAAATAAAGGTTTGAGAAAAATAAAAAAGTGTCATTTAAGCCCTCAAAATGGCCTCATATGTTTTCAAATTATTTTTTGACTGCAAATCTAAAAAGTGATACCTACCCCCAAAATGGGCCCTACAAGCCAATTCATCGAAAATTTTGACCCTGGAAGCTCCAAGTAGTTGAAAATTTATATATATATTTATTTTGGATCATGGGAGCTCATGTGATAAGGTTGTATGGTACTCTCATTACCAAATTTAAGACATTAGAGGGGTGGTCGAATGAAGCGTAAAAGCTTCTTTACCATAGTAAAATACTTCTAGAAAGCCCACAAATAATACGAGGCCCACATTTAGAGGGTAATAATAAATTGATAAGATATATGATAAGATGATTACAATGTAATGAGAAGCCCCGTATAAATACAATTCCAAAGGGCACCTTTAATGGTTGTTCACAAGGGTTATGTCCCTTGGATAATTATTGTTAATTACTATATTTAATATCTATATATTTTAGGTTTCTTACATTGCCTTCCCCTTAAGGGAAGCTTTGTCCTCAAAGCTTTGTTGAAGACAAGGGTTATGTCTGATTTTTTGTTTGAACTGTCATCTCTAGATCCTTTCTTTTAGTATTTGCGACACTTGAGGAAATGAGGCAATACGAGTTACGAATTCCATAGAAGAACTGTCGCATCGTTTCTGATGTGGTCCATCCGAGATCTATTTTTATCGGAGCTATTTGATCGTTTTGTGGGATGGGTCTTTTTGTTTGATGCTTAGTATGTTGATTCGATGTTCTTGCTTGTCTGACATCGTAATTCCTCTGTGTATGTTTCTTTTGACCCTGTCGTTTGTCAAAATGACGTTTATAATTGGGGTGTCGATAAGGAGTTCTTGTTGTTTGTTTTTCTGCTTGATTGACTTCTTTTTGAACTGTGATGTGGATTGAATTTGTATTTATTTCTTCTTCTTCAACTTGATTTTGGTTTCTGGAGAGTTCGGATGCTTCCTTATGGATTTGCTCTACTTTGTTTTCCAATAGATTGTTATTACTCTGAATTTTCTCGAACCTTTTGTCTTGTAACTTTTTTTCCTCTTTTAACTTCTTGACTTGTTCCTCTAGTTCTTGATTAAACTTTCTGAGGTGTTGGTTTTCTTCTTGCTTTTCTAGTATTCTTCCTTCAAGGTCTTCATTTGAATGCTCTGTCTTTCGACTATGTTTCAGCTTCTTGATTTTCATAACTAATTTCTTTTTATGAATTCTTAGTTGAAATAGTTCTTCGGTATTGCTTGCTAATTTGTCCTTGATTTTCTTAAATTCCAGCTTATGTGTCTTCTTAATGTCATCATACTGTTGCTGAATTTTTTCCTTCTATTGTTGATGTTGACATCTCTCTGATTCTGGATTTTCTAGTTGTCTCTGGGTTTGCGTCAATTCTGTATTTTATCCATGATGAGCTTGTTTAAGCGCTTTATGTCATCTTCTAAATCGTTATTACTTCCGTACGAAGATTCGTCGACATTTTTGAAATTTCTGATTTTATCTTCTAGGTTTTGATTGTGGCTTCTTACATGTGAAATTTCCTTATCCTTATCTAATAACCTATTCTAGAGCTCTCGTTTTTTTGTTTTTTAATCTTTGATTCTCATGTTCTGTTAAACGATTTCGCATTTCTTGCTTTATAATTTCGAATTGAAGATTGCTATTGGTTGCTAGTAATGATGACACCATTTCTGATTTTGAATTTGCCATAATTCCTGGTTTGGACGATAACTTGGTCTACTTCACTTGATTTCCTCTTTGACTTGGACTTCTTTGATGATACTAGTCTCGATTTTGACGATAATTAGTCTTCGTTGACTTGAGTTCTTTGATGATAGTGCATCTCGACTTCTTGATAAGCCTTCCTTTGACTTGATTCCTTGACGATAAGGGCCTTCTTCTGACTTGATATTGCTCTTTGATGATAACTTATCTTCAACTTCTTTGACAATATTTTTTTTGTCTTCAATATCTTCTTTGATGATAATTGGTCTCGACTTCTTGATAATCCTTCCTTTGATTTGATTTTTTTTTTTGCGATAAATTATTTTTCTTTGACCACTTCTTTTTATTTCTTTTTTCTTTTCCTTTTTTTGTAAAATAATTTGAATGGATTCCTTGAGTATTGAAAATAATTTCAATAAAATATTATTAAAAATTAATAATATTATTAAATAAATTTATATAATTTTCAATAATTTGTTTTTTAAATATAATATATATATTTTATTTTTTCCGAATAATAATCTTTATTTTGTTTTAATAATAACAATATTATTAAAATAATAATTATTATTATTAATAAAATTTGAAATATTTTAATATTTTAATTTTTGGGTTTTGGTTTTTGGTTTTATGTAGGTCTACGTGGAGCTAGGCGAATGGAGGCGAGGAGAGGGCGTTGCGAGGATGGAAGGGGCGGGGCAGAGCAGAGGTGGCAGAGCAAAGGAAGAAGGCACGAGGAGGGGGGTAGCGAAGGTGGAGAGTGGTCAGAGCAAGTGGAGGAGCAGAAGCCGAAAGGGAGGGCGCGAGGTTGGGGGAGATTGCAGGGAGTAGAACGCAAAGGGAGAAGCGTGATAAGGGGAAGCAATGGAGGATGCAGTGGGAGGGCGTGGTGGAGAAACGGAGGATGCAGTGGGAGGGCGCACGAACTGTGAGGAAAGGGGAATGCGTGAGCAGCAGCGAGCAATGGTGTGGGTGGCAAGGATGGTGCGAAGAGGAAGAGCATGGGGAAATATTCTGTGATGGAGGTGGAGAGGAGTGGAGCTAGTAGGAGAGAGTGGATTCACGTGGAGTATTGAGGGGATGGTTGGAGAGGCAGCGGAAGGCTACGTGGTGATGGGAGGTAGAAGCACGTGTGACTGTGGATAGAGGGAACGTTAGATAACAGTAGGAGTGTGGCTTTGTTAGGATGTAGTGAGGGAGAGCGTGCGGGAGTGTTGAGGAATAGTGAGACACGAAGGAGGTAGTGCTAGTGATGAAGGTTGGCGTACAATGGGAGCATGGATTGATGGGAGGGAAGGCATATAAGATGAGGCACTAGAGGGAGTGTTGTAGTGGAGGCCTACGGAGCGGCTGCAGATGAGTGTTTTGGTGGAAGGACGTGGGGAATGGAAGATCGCGTGGTGGTACGGATGATGTGTAGGTGCCGATGGTGTGTGAGAGTAAGTGCGATATTTCAGGGAAACCCTGGAGCAAGGCCACAAGCCAAGAAAAAGCAGAGAGGATATGGTCAAAGGTCAGATCAACCAATGAGGCTCTGATACCAAATGAAGCGTAAAAGCTTCTTTACTTTAGTAAAATACTTCTAGAAATCCCACAAATAATCCAAGGCCCACATTTCGAGGGTAATAATAAATTGATAAGATATATGATAAGATGATTACAATGTAATGAGAGGCTCCGTAAAAATACAATTCCAAAGGGCCCCTGATAATTATTGTTAATTACTATATTTAATATCTATATATTTTAGGTTTGTTGCATTTTAAGCCCTCAAAATGGCCTGATATGTTTTCAGATTGTTTTTTGGCCCCAAATCTAAAAAGTGAGACCTAACCCCAAAATGGGCCCTATAAGCCAATTCATCCAATATTTTGACCCTGGAAGCTCCAAGTAGTTGAAAAATAATATATATATATATATAGATTTTGGATCAATGGAGATCACGTGATAAGGTTGTATGGTACTGTCATTACCAAATTTAAGACATTAGAGGGGTGGTCGAAATATCATAATTGTGGTTAAGCAAGGATTTCCTCTCTCCCTTATAGTTTTTGGATATACATCAATAGGCTAGAAGGTTATTTAGAAAAGGAGGTTTCCCTAGCACAACATTAGTTGGAATAGTTTCCATCCTTCTTCTTTATGCTAATGATATTGTTCTTGTGGAAAGAAGGAAAAATTTTAGAGGCGAACTTTAGCTCATGGGCCATTTTTCCATGTTTTTCTTTTGAAAAATATTCGCCAACTTCAAGTTTTTTCTAAAATGATTCATTGAAATTCCATGGGATAATTTTTAACTCTAAAAATTGCCAAAAAATTCCAAGACTTTTATAAAGTCCTGAGAATTGTTTTTACAAAATTTTGCCAAACACTTTATGGTTGCAAATTTAAGAATTAATAAGATTCACCAAGGTTTCTACACTTTACAAAAATTATGGATCCTTAAAATTTCCCCTTATGGAAAGGTGTCCAAAAAGGTCACTTATGCTAACTTTGTTTATGATAATAAGAAATTTGATGAAGTGGCTTCTTACAAATATGTTGGAATTGATATCCATCGCAATCTCAATAAGAACTAAAAGATTGAAAAACAGATCAAATGAGGGTGGAAATCTTATTTTATCCTTGAAAACAATTGTAAAACAACAAACCTTGTGATGTAGGATAAAAAGAAGTTCCCTTTTGAAACTCTCGTCACTCTCGTTATCTTGTACACTTGTGAAGTTTGGGGCTGGATCATTTCTAAAGAATCACAAAGAAAGATTAAAGAATTCTAGAATCGTTTTATAATATACAACCTCAAAATTAGATTCAGTGAAGCATATAATTTTCTCCTAATAGAAGTGGGCCTTCCCTCAATTGATAGCATTGCTATGACTAGTTATCTAATATACAAAAACATGATAAATAACATGGGATACTAGAGGCTTCCTAAAATTTCTTTGAAATCGAGTGAGGACCAACTGCGAATCAAGAGAGGATAGTATAAAGATGTCATGGCTTGTTTAAATGAATTGGGGGACCGATGAAAATATCGCACTGGAAAACACCAATAACATTAAAAATATTATTACATCTAATTTAAAAAGAAGTTATGGGATGAGAAAGAATTAGAGGCTAAAAGAAACCTAAGATACTATAAGGAGGTAATTAACCATAATCTTGAAGATCAAATGTATTTCTTTGTCTTAACTAGTTAATTGAAGAAGAAAATTAATATAGTTAGGATAAGAATGAACTCTCATGAGATTCATAGTGAAACAAGGGAGTAGGTAATTCTTAAAACACCATGGGTGGAAAGGATTTTCCATCTTTGTGAGATATCAGCATTGAGGATGAAAGATGGTTTCTATTAGAGTGCTCTGCGTATGCCCACATTAGGGCAATTTCGTAATCTTCTCTACAATACATACCTCCCTAACCTTCTAACATGTCAAAACTATGGTGATCTAGGAACACTTCTTTCTAAGCTTTTTGAGCATAAAAATAATTTTTTATAGCAAATCAAATAATTCACTTCTTTCTTCTTAACATCCAATAGACTGAAATTGGTGAGCTGACATTAACTATCACCACCATTATCATCATCATAATGAAAATATAATATCATCATTTATATATTGTAATACTAACAATAAGTTGTCTTTAATATTTCCATTGTGAAATAACAATAATTTATAATACATGAAAAAATGCTACTTTATAATGGTGTAGTTGATCCAGGTGGATATCGGTGGCGGCCCACCTCTTCCAACTGGCTCAAAACAGTCTTCTGGGAATTTTGGTAAATTACTATTTTTAGCAGTTTTTCGGGTCCTGAACTTCCGGAGCCATTTTGAGGCCCTAAACGACATTTTTTGGCGATTTGGGGGACCACATGGTTGCCTCCAGCATGCATCTGGGCCCAGTCGAAAGTTGTAAATCTTGGATAGACCTTTCCAACGGGCTACCGAGCGCCCCAAACGGAGATCGTATGCAAAAGTTACGACCCCGGGTACTAACTTACCCAAACGGGGCCCACATGACTTTTGGCGCTTCATCTCCTAGGGTTAGGTTTTTGGATGTTTGGGATTCTTTCCCTCATGCTTATGATAAATAGGTCCTTTCGGCCTCTCTTTGTATTCATCTTGGCACGAATGAGCATAGCGGCCACATCTCTTCTCAGAGATAGCTACCACCATTCTAGCTATTGTATTTTACAGTCTATTCTATTTCCGCTATTTAATAGAATATGTGTTACTGTATCACTGTGTTATTTGCAATATATCTTTGTATATGATTCTGTATATGCTATCTTTTGTTTCGTTCCCACATAAATCCGGATCAGTGGTATCAGAGCGGTCTGCTCTTTGATTGTTTCTCGGTGCATGTCCCCGACGAGGTCAGGATACAGAGAGTTGGGTCTCGAACTAGTTTCACTTGGGGAAGACCACTCTCGCCGCCCCAAACGGCCTCCCATGGCGGAAGAAAAGAGAGACGACGGAGCAGTAGATCCTATCAAGTTGTTGCTTGAGGAAGCCCTCGCGCGACAGAGGAACGAGATGATGGATAATTTCGCCCAAATCCTTCAACGCATGCCAACAGCAGCAAGTGCACCCTCAACGAGCAGCCATTTCGGAGATACGACTCCCTTCAAGGTACAAGTTAATTTTTATATCCCTTTATTTGAAGGCCAAATCGATGCCGATGCTCTAGATAAATGGTTGAATCTACTAGAAGGGTATTTCTCTGTCCACCAATTTTTCGACAGGGAAAAGATCATATTTGCGCTCCTTAAGGCCATCCCCCATGTCAAAAATTGGTGGGAAACTTATTGTGAGCAAAACTCATCAGACGAGTCTGGATTGTTTGAATATTCCAATCCCACTTGGGCCTCTTTTATAGATGCCGTCAAGGAACAATATTACCCTGTTGGAAACTATGATGACCAGTACACAAAATGGACCATTCTGCATCAAGAGAGGGACCAAACGGTGTCGGAGTACACCAACAAATTTCATACCTTGCGCACAAAGCTAGGTATCAAGGATTCCGAGCGGCACCTAGTACTGAAATATCGCAGTGGCCTACACCGGTACATCCGAACAGAGATGGATTTCCTGGAAATCTCTTCACTCGGATCCGCCTATCGATATGCTGTTAAAATCGAGCAGAAATTTCAGCAAAAGAACAAGCGTGACTTCGGACCTGCACAGAAGCAGGGCAAGGGAAACTCTGGCTCACAGAACACGGGGCAAGGAAAGGACAACCAGTCGCAACCACAAGCGAAGAAGGGTAAAGAAAAGACAAAGAAGGACACCGGGAAGTGGTGCGAGTTCCACAAAAGCCCCTGGCACAACACCGATGAATGTCACTCAAAACAGTCATTGGTGGCTGAGATCAAAGCTTCACAGTCAGATCCCAGTTCTGATTCTGACTCAGAACCTAATTTCACAGCCGCGCAAAAAGGGAAGCAAATCATTGATGCAGAACCCAGTGCCGTTGTTGCCACCACACAGATTCAGCCAGAGGAGCCTGAAGAGTCCGAGGCAGAGGAGCGCCTTTTCCACTCACAGATGTGGGTGAAGGGAATTCCCCTACACTTTGTTGTGGATAGCGGCAGCCAGAAGAACCTAATCTCAGAAGAAGTCATCAAGAGATTGGAGCTACCAATAACGCCACACCCACAACCATACACCATTGGATGGCTAAGCCAAGGACGAAGGATCCGTGTCAGTCACCAATGTCGCCTACCATATGGCATCAAGCCCTTCAAAGACGAGGTATTGTGTGATGTGGCCCCACTTGAAGTATGTGATGTTCTCTTAGGACAGCCATATATGTGGAAGCGTCATGATGTATATGAATCCCGACCTCGCAGTGTCATTGTCACTTTGGGAGGACAACTCTATCGGATACCAGAGATAGTTGCACCTACCCCAAACGAGCAGGGAAGGAAGATAATCTCCCACACTGGGAAATTTTCCCTATTCGCAATTTCCACTAAAGGTGAACATCAGATCGCGGAGACATCCACAACCTCTGCAGCTTATCCTTCTACTCAGCAGAAACAAGAAAAACACAAAGTTAGTGCAGCATCGCCTATTCGGGTACCTCCACAGTGCAAGGCCACGCATTCAAGGGGCCCCTCCAAAAAGAAACCATCCACATCGGTGCATACCAAGGATACCACAACCACCAAAACTGTTGAACAGCTCCAGCGCATCCATCAACAACAATTACAACCCTCTGAAGATGTCAAAGTAAGGCAACCTTTCCACTTCGGCAAATGTCGCACCAAGAGCTCAACTCGACACACAGCTCGACATATGATAAGGGATTTAACGCAATGGAGACCATTGCTTCCTAAGAAGGGAGGATTGATCCAAGTGGATATCGGTGGCGGCCCACCTCTTCCAACTGGCTCAAAACAGTCTTCTGGCAATTTTGGTAAATTACTATTTTTAGCAGTTTTTCGGGTCCTGAACTTCCGAAGCCATTTTGAGGCCCTAAACGACATTTTTTGGCGATTTGGGGGACCACATGGTTGCCTCCGGCATACATCTGGGCCCAGTCGAAAGTTGTAAATCTTGGATAGACCTTTCCAACGGGCTACCGAGCGCCCCAAACGGAGATCGTATGCAAAAGTTACGACCCCGGGTACTAACTTACCCAAACGGGGCCCACATGACTTTTGGCGCTTCATCTCCTAGGGTTAGGTTTTTGGATGTTTGGGATTCTTTCCCTCATGCTTATGATAAATAGACCCTTTCGGCCTCTCTTTGTATTCATTTTGGCACGAATGAGCATAGCGGCCACATCTCTTCTCAGAGATAGCTACCACCATTCTAGCTATTGTATTTTACAGTCTATTCTATTTCCGCTATTTAATAGAATATGTGTTACTGTATCACTGTGTTATTTGCAATATATCTTTGTATATGATTCTGTATATGCTATCTTTTGTTTCGTTCCCACATAAATCCGGATCAGTAGTCTAACTATTCTAAGTTTTCAACCTTCTCCCAGCATGTTTTTAGTCTAATATTTTTAGTAATCTTTAAAAAATCTTAGAATTACATATATTTGTTATGGAAATTGCATAATTTGGGTTTCATGGGGTATTTGACGGTATTGAATCTATTTATGGATTCAAAAATACAATTTAAACATGTAGAAATTTGGATTTTACCGAAAAAATTTACTGGATTTCTACTAAAACCTAGGTAAAGTGGAAAACATAGAATAAATAGACTACTCCCCTTATAATGTATAATATAAACTAAGCAAAGTATTTTTTTTCATTCTAACATCTTCATTTATAATAAAAATTAATTTTTAATTTGTTATAATAAAAATTAGTTTTTAATTTATTATAGAAAGAAAATATAATATCATCATTTTTATTTAACATCTTATTTTTATAAATAATATTTATTAAATTTATAAAGTTTACAAAACATAAAACATTTATAATATTAATGATGGTAAATATGATATTTGTAATTTTTCTAATGTTAAATATTAATTATATCATTTACTAGATTAACTTAATTTAACTTATACTATCATCATTTTAACTTAATACAATTTGAAAGTAATATTTTTTTATTAAATAAATAAGAATTTTATTAATTAAGTCTAAGACGAAACTTTATGTTCCAAACACATTCTTTCCTAATATAGATCTAACATTTTTCTGCTTGATAGATCCTTTCTTTACATCATAACAAGCAATTAAAACAATTTATATTAATTAGTGGAAACAAGTCTTGATATTAAATAAAAAACACACTCCAGTGTTTTGTTTTCAGACTTGTCGTGACAATAAAGACTAACCAAATTCATGTTCATAAAACTGTCTCATGCTATAATTTCTGGTCATGATGCTTTATATTTTTGTTTGAAAATGAAATGGAACATCAATCACATTTTGGCATCCTATTTGGTGTCCAAGATAGTTTCAAATGTTGTAGTAGTACAGAACGTGAGAATAATCTTTATAATATACTGTTACCCAAGAACATCACTATCTAAATCAATTTTATTCTTTCCAGTTGAAGCAATGCAAGAGAAAGCACTCCTACATCGTGGGAAAGAACTATTATGTATTTAGGTTGTATATTTAGATCAATTCCCAGTCACATTTAATTTTAGATTTGTTTGTTCTTCTGGGTTTTTACTCGCCGAGCAGTATCAAGTGTAAATCGCAACTTTTATAAAAAATTATTTAAGTATGTATTGTGTTTGTTGTTTTATTTGATGAAAAAAAATCTTAATAATTCAATTTTAATTAAAACTTATTTATATTATTAAATATTATATTATTTTTATTTTATTTACATATATTCAAATTTATAATTTATAATTAATTAAGGAAAGAGCTGCATAAAACTATTCATAAAAATAACAAGTTAATTGTGACGTGAGTTAAACCATATACAATGTGTTATGATTCACTTATTTTATTTTATTGTTTTATTTATATTCAAATATTTCCCTTTTTTAAATTAATCTATAACTCATCTTTCTATATCCATATTGTTGTTTTATTTATTCAAATCTTTTCCTTTTCTAAAAATTAATCTATAACCCATCTTTCTATATCCATTTTGCAGGATTATTACATTGATTTTTCTTCCTATACAATGGTTATGATTCACTTATTTTATTTGGTTGTTTTATTATTCAAATATTTCCTTCTTCTTTTTTAAATTAATGTATAACCCATCTTTGTATATCCATTTTGCATGATTATTACATTGATTTTTCTTCTACCTTCATTGAAGAGTCCAAATTTGCATTGGTTTCAGTAACTAGTAATATTAAATGATTTAACTTATAAAATTTAAATAATTTAGAAATGTGAGGGTGGTGTACTTGGCATTTTTATAATTATTGGCATTACATTGAAGATAGTAAAATATTCTACATTGTTGACCATTTCGATTTTCCATCACACTTTCATTAATGTTGAAGTCGATTCAATACCCCCAAATACCTGTACACAATAGGATTGTACAATGTTAACCTATGATACATGCGCTTCCAAATAGAAAATTATTTGTTTTCCATATTTTAGCTAGAAACGTATTTTTAGCAAATTTAGACTACAACCATTATGCTAAACATGACTTTGATCTATGATTAGTACAAGTGTGCATGTGTTTGGGGAAGCTTAAATTTGATCTTTCCATCTTAAATACTATAAAAGGTATGATAACCATCCCAAGGGAGTAGGGAGCAAAAAAGTGAAATTGCTCTAACAAATTATTGTTGCATCAAGAGTAGCAAGGTATTTACAACCTAGTATGGGGAGATGTTGTAACACGTAACTTTGTGTAATTTTTTGTAACATGTCATTCTCATAAAAAAATAAATAAAAATGCAAATGATGTCGACTTTGTTAGGATATTTTTGACACTTAGGAGTTAGTTAAGTTCAACTTGGTCTAATATATCCGTTAGATAGGAATTTGTATATATGTAATCCAACGGTCACGATATAAAGTGATCCGACGGTTCAACTTCTCTCGATCTTCACGACACTTGATCTATGGCTTAACACCTTACTAGTCCATGATCTCTATTTAAAGAGCATGGAGGGTCACTTGCCGAATGATCCATTGTTGAGAGAAGCTCATGTAATATTTCTCTTCTGCATAATAAATTGCTCCGGAGAAGCTATTTGACTGGGGTCGTGGACTGTTTCCCTCTAGAGGGTTTAAACCACGTCAAAACACTGGTGTATTGATCTATCATCTTTGTGTGTGAGCGGTTTCCTTGGTGTTTGTTTTCTGTGGATGTACCTATTATTCATACATGGTATTAGAGCGATGTTAAGGGTCATCTCCGTTTTATTCTGATCTAGATCTGAAGTCGGTGCGGGTGCATGTGAGATCTGCTGCCAAGATCTGCTATTTCAGGCCATTTTTTTACTATTATAAGCGCTCCATTGTGTTCAGAGCGTTGGTTGCAGTAGGGATCACCCTTTGTTTTGTACGAAAAGGCTTTCGTTTTCCCTAACTGCGGCCTATTTCACAAATCTGAGGTATACTGTTTTGTTTTCCGCATTTTTTTGCTTTGTCTCTGTTTCATTTTGATTTGTTCCTTTTTTTTTTTTTTGGAAGTGATAGCCTCCTGTCTGCACATACTGGCGGTCTCGGCCGACCACAAACAACAGAAAAGGCATTCCTCTTACAGGAAGGAGTAACATAAAACTAACAGAGAAGGGGAAACCATTCAATTTTTTTTGTCTTGTTTTTCTGTTTCTGGTGTGTGAAGTTGTTTTGAAGGTTGAAACAGGGGTCTGCGGGGTAAGCACACAAAACAAGGCAAGAAGAGTAAAAAAAAAAAAAACCGCTTCCTCCTTTATAATATTTTCTATGCTTTTACTCTAGCTCACTTGGTTTAATGTTACTTATTAAAGAGGTCAGAAAGTTACTTAAAAGCTCACATAAGCTAATTTCTTTCCTTTGCAGGTGTTCTTGGTGTTCGGTTTATGTGGATGTACCTGTTATTCTTTCCTTTTCTTTTCCAAAAGCAACTTTATAAAATTAAAAAAAAACAGAAACAAAAGTTTCCTTTTATTTTTAAGTTGTTTCATTTCTTTTTTTTAAGCAACTTTATGTAAAAGTGACCTTCACTTATTTATAAAAGTAAGGCATATATATATATATATATATATATATATATATATATATATATGTTAAAGTGATCTTAGGAGTTAAGTTGGAACTAAGGGGGAATTGTTTTTTGGTGTGCACTTATCTCCACACACCACGTGGTTCCTTAGTTGCTCTTTCAATTTATTTTCGAAAGGGCATAACGTTTTCATCTGGAAGCTAATTGGAGTGCCGTTTTTTTTTAAACCGCTTATTTTTTGAGATCTATTATTTTTTCCAGCTTGTTTTCATCTTTGAAGTAATATTTATTTCAGAATGAAAATTTCAAATGATATGCTTCTTACCAGTACTAACTATTTTGTATAGAAATCTCATATGGAAGATATTCTTAGAAGCAAAGGGTTATATAGGCTTACCCTTGGCATGGAAAGTCCTCCCTCTTATGCTGATAAAATAGCAAAATGAGAAAATAGAAATGATTCAGCTCGTGGTTTAATTGGTTTGTCAGTTTCTCCTGATCCGCAGTTTCATCTTCAAGGCATTCATGCACCAGATGATGCTTGAAAAAAGCTAAATACTGTTTTTGGTATTAAAAATGAGATTAGAGCTCATCAGATTGAGAATGAGTTGCTTACATTAGATCCTAATAATTTTTCTTGCATGGAAGATTTTATAACAAAATTTAAGACCCTTAGAGTCTTGTTGACTACATGCAAAGTCATAAAGGTAGATGATGGCCTTATTTACGCCATTTTTGCCAACTTGGGGCCTTCATATTTTGTATTTGTCTCAACCTTTCATTCCACTAGAGAAGCTCTTATTTCTTCAGGATCTCAATACAAAGCTCCTTCTTTTGATTATTTTTGTGATTCTTTAATAAGAGAACAGGAAAAACTCTTACATCTTGGAATAATTAATACTGCCAATACTTCAAAAAAGGCTTTAGTAGCTCAGCAGTGGCATGGTCCGAAGAATTACAAGAATCCAAAGAAGCAATATCTAAAAAAAATTATTTAAGTATGTATGGTGTTTGTTGTTTTATTTGATGGAAAAAAATATTAATAATTCAATTTTAATTAAAACTTATTTATATTGTTAAATATTATATCATTTATATTTTTATTTACATATATTCAAATTTATAATTTATAATTAATTAGGGAAAGAGTTGCATAAAACTATTCATAAAAATAACAAGTTAATTGTGATGTGAGTTAAACCATATACAATGTGTTATCATTCACTTATTTTATTTTGTTGTTTTATTTATTCAAATATTTTCCCTTTTTTGGGTCGAGAGGTGCTCTACAACCCAGGATGGGGGAGATATTGTCACATGTAACATTCCTCACATGTCACATGTAACGTTCCTCACATGTAACATGTAAGTTACTTTTTACTTGCTGATTATGGTGTAGATGTTGTCACATGTAACGTTCCTCACATGTCACATGTAACGTTCCTCATGTAACAAATTAAAGTTAAAAGTTGTTTTTAGAAAGTATTTGGTTGGCCATTTAGAAAGAATTTAGAAACAACAATGACTATAATTAAAGTTAAAAGTAAAATCTCTAATGTAAAAAATTAATTTTAAGAGTAATAAATATATTTGGTCGGCCATTTAGAAACAACGTGAATTTAGAAACGGTGACTGTGAGAAAGCATTCTGAGCGGCGAATATCTAATTTTAAATCTTAGCGAAGTGTAATTTTAAATCTTAGCGTGAGGGTGAATAGGTAATTTTAAATCTTTTTTAAATTTAAAATTTTAATTTCTCTTATATTTGAAATTATATTTACATCTTATTAATCCACTGAAATCAAAATATACTGACTTTGTAAATTTTGCTTAATATACTCACTTTTTAAAATAATAGTTTTAATTGTAGTGATTTAAATTTGAATTTAGTTTTCTAAAAATAGAATTCTAAATTTTGTTTAATATACTCACTTTTTAAAAATAATAATCTTAATGGCAGTGGATGTGTAAAAACATAAAGAAGTATAAAAAATCATTATAGCTAACATAAAAACTAAAAACATAAAAAGTAAAGAAATAAAGAAGTAAAAAAAAATATTATAGCTAACATAAAAACTAAAAACATAAAAAGTAAAGAAATAAAGAAGTAAAAAAAAAATATTATAGTGGACATAAGAAGTAGAAACCAAAGAAGTAAAAAGAATATTATAGCCGACATAATAATAGAAAAGAAAAGCAACCATACTAATAGTTAGATTTGATAACTAATAATTAGAATTGATAACTAAATATAACTCCAAACAAAAAGAGATTTGAATCTTGGTATCTACGTTAAGACAAGCCCAATCACCTCACTACTTACCAATAGATCACACACAAATGGTGTTAAAAAAATAATATGCCTATTGATTTGATTGATTGTATTGATTTCAACAATGCATTGTTTTTTACATGTATGCATTGAATTTATCAATTTAATAAAAAAACATATTTGCATTGATTTCAAAAATGAATTGGTTTTTTTTATTTACATCTATACATTGAATTTATCAATCTAATAAAAAGATGTAAAAAAATATATTGTAGCCAACATGAAAAATAGAAATATAAGAAGTAAAAAAATATTATAGTAGACATAAGAAGTAAAAAAAAACACAAGATGCATGCTGATTTGATTCCTTGCATTGATTTCAACAATGCATTGTTTTTTTGTTTTTTACATGTATGCATTGAATTTATCAATTTAATAAAAAAACATTGTTGCATTAATTGCAACAATACAATGTTTAATAGAAAAAAAACATTGTTGCATTGATTTCAACATTGCAGCCATAATAATAGTTAGACTTGATAACTAACTATAACTCCAAGCAAAAAGAGTTTTGAACCTTGGTCTCTAGGTTAACACAAGCCCAATCACCTTAATTCCTACAAATAGACCACACACAAATGTTGTTAAACAACAGAAGATGCATATTTATTTCATTTGTTGCATTGATTTCAGCAATGCATTTTCTTTTGTTTTTACTTGTATGCATTGAATTTATCAATTTAATAAATAAAAAAATATTTCATTAATTTCAGCAATGCATTGATTTTTGTTATTTACATCTATACATTGAATTTATCAATTTAATAGAAAAACTACTCTGCAATGATTTCAACAAATTAAATTTTGGTGTTCTATATTTCAGGGTATATCGTGGATCCTCATGATAATATTGTAAATAATGAAGATATTGATTATCAAAGAAGAAAAGTACGACAAATGTATAGAAGAGAAAGAGAAAAATAATCTGTGTAGCAAGATTTCTGTGGTTGTTGATTTCAGGAGGTTTTGGAGAATCCACAGTATTCATCTTCTTTAGTCAATGTTTCGAATCCATAACAGATAAAGAAGCATCAGAACATACAGAAGAACAAAGAAAACACGACCGTGAACTAAAGAGATCGTGAATAAGTGTTATTTGTGCAAAGGGATTCTCAAAAGCATGAATGGGAGATAATTTCAGGGTTATATAGGAATCAATATAACTACCAATGAATATGACATACTTGGATACATGGAATGTGATAACAGGGAAAATTTGAACTCTAATTTTGTTGATATGGAAACTTCCAATCGTGCACTACAGTTCATATCTGAAAACCGACAATATCGATACCATCTGACGAAATGTATACTAGACATCGAAAATTTCGTGAACGAATTGATCAATTAGAAGAAGTTCAAATGTGTCATGTCTGCCAGGAGTCATATGCTGGAATACAAGTACGTAATACAAGTACAGGTCCAATGTAGATTCGCATATGATCGATATGAGAAGATGTCAAAACTACCAGGTGTGAAGATAAGAAAAGATGAAGAAGATAGACTAAGAATGATCACGATCTGAACCATATTTTCATTTAATTAATCCTTACAAAATTATTGTTTCTATTTTCTAGTTTAACAATTTACTCATACTTATTACTTACATTATTATAATCCTCATAATTCTTTCTGTGTTTTCAATTTAACATGTTCCTTACAATGTTGAAATTTTTTATTGCATATTTTTCAGTGTAGATGTTATTCTGTGGATGCATTGATTTCAGTGTATGGACGCATAGATTTCAGTGTATGGACGCATTGATTTTAGTGAATGGACGCATAGATTTCAGTGTATGGGGTTTTTTATTGCATATTTTTCAGTGTAGATGTTATTCTGTGGACGCATTGATTTCAATGTATGGACACATAGATTTCAGTGTATGGATGCATTGATTTCAGTGACAACAAAAGAATGAGAAGAAGACTTGAAACGAAAAAGTAGAAGAACAAAAGAATTTCGAAAAAGGAAGTTGGACAAAATGATAGGAGAAGAACGAAGAAAACGAAACGCAGATCGACAAAAAGAATATCGAAAAAGAAAGTTAAACGAATTGACAGTAGAAGAACGAGAGGAACAGAGAAAACGAAACGTTGATCAACAAAGAGTGTATCGAGAGAGAAAGTTGAAGCAATTGGAAGAACAAAGCAATTGGAAGAACAAAAAAATCAGTTTGTAGAACAACAAATAAATCAAAATGTATGAAATGACGAAATGATGACAGAAGAAGGAGAAGAACAAACAAAACAAAACGCAGATCAACAAAAAGATAATCGAAAAAAAAAGTTAGGCGAATTGTCTCTATTTTCCAGTTTAACAATTTACTCAATCCTTAATACTTATTACTTACATTATGATAATCCTCGTAAATGTATCTGTGTTTTCAACTTAACCCATTCCTTACAATGTTGATCAAACTCCAGTTTTGTGTCATTGCCCACGACTGAAACTATCCTACATCCAAATCCTAGGCTCTATCAAGCACCGAGAGGGATCAAATATCCCTAGGTGCAAACCTCTCCTAGAATAGCTCCTTGAGTGCAATACTTGAGAATAGGTTTGCACCTCGGGAGATTTGATCCCTCTTGGCGCTTGATAGAGCCTAGGATTTGGATCTAGGCTGGTTTAAATTAATCTATAACTCATCTTTCTATATCCATTTTGTTGTTTTATTTATTCAAATCTTTTCCTTTTCTAAAAATTAGTCTATAACCCATCTTTCTATATTCATCCATCTTTCTATATTCATTTTGCAAGATTATTACATTGATTTTTCTTCATATACAATGGTTATGATTCATTTATTTTTCTATATCCATTTTGCAGGATTATTACATTGATTTTTCCTCATATACAATGGTTATGATTCACCTATTTGGTTGTTTTATTATTCAAATCTTTCCTTCTTCTTTTTTAAATTAATGTATAACCCATCTTTCTATATCCATTTTCCATGATTATTACATTGATTTTTCTTCTACCTTCATTGAAGAGTCCAAAGTTGCATTGGTTTCAGTAACTAGTAATATTAAATTATTTAACTTATAAAATTTAAATAATTTAGAAATGTGAGGATGGTGTACTTGGCATTTTTATAATTATTGGCATTACATTGAAGATAGTAAAATATTCTACATTGTTGACCATTTCGATTTTCCATCACACTTTCATTAATGTTGAAGTAGATTCAATACCCCCAAATACCCACACACAATAGGATTGTACAATGTTAACCTATGATACATGCGCTTCCAATAGAAAATTATTTGTTTTCCATATTTTAGCTAGAAACGTATTTTTAGCAAATTTAGACTACAACCATTATGCTAAACATGACTTTGATCTATGACTAGTACAAGTGTGCATGTGTTTGGGGAAGCTTAAATTTGATCTTTCCATCTTAAAGATAATAAAAGGCATGATAACCATCCCAAGGGAGTAGGGAGAAAAAAAGTGAAATTGCTCTAACAAATTATTGTTGCACCAAGAGTAGCAAGGTATTTACAACCTAGTATGGGGGAGATGTTGTAACATGTAACGTTGTGTAATTTTTTGTAACATGTCATTCTCATAAAAAAAAAATGTAAATGATGTCGACTTTGTTAGGATATTTTTGACACTTAGGAGTTAGTTAAGTTCAACTTGGTCTGATATATCCGTCAGATAGGCATTTGTATATATGTAATCCGTTTGTCACGATATAAAGTGATCCAACGGTTCAACTTCTCTCGATCTTAATGACACTTGATCTGTGGCTTAACACCCGATTGGTCCATGATCTCTATTTAAAGAGCATGGAGGGTCACTTGCCGAATAATCCATTATTGAGAGAAGCTCATGTAATATTTCTCCTATGCATAATAAATTGCTCCGTAGAAGATATTTGGTCGGGGCGTGGACTGTTTCCCTCTCGAGGGTTTAAACCACGTCAAAAAACTGGTGTACTAGTATATGATCTTTGTGTGTGAGCAGTTTCCTTGGTGTTTGGTTTCTGTAGATGTACCTGTTATTCAGACATGGTATCAGAGCACTGTTGAGGGCCGTCTCTGATTTATTTTGATCTAGATCTGAAGTCGATGCGGGTGCATGTGAGATATTCTTCCAAGATGTGTTATTTCTGGCCATTTTTTACTGTTCTAAGAGCTCCATTGTGTTCAGAGTGTTGGTTGCAGTAGGGATCACCCTTCGTTTTGTACGAAAAGGATTCCATTTTCCCTAACTGCGGCCTGTTTCACAGATCTGAGGTATATTGTTTTGTTTTCCGCATTTTTTTTCTTTGTCTCTGTTTCATTTTGATTTGTTCCTTTTTTTTAATTTTTTCTGGAAGTGATAGCCTCCTCTCTACACATACTGGCGGTCTCGACCGACCACAAACAACAGGAAAGGCATTCCGCTTATAGGAAGGAGTAACAGAAAACTAACAGAGAACGAGAAACCATTCATTTTTTTGTCTTGTTTTTATGTTTCTGGTGTGTGAAGTTGTTTTGCAGGTTGAAACAGGGGTCTGCGGGGTAAGCACGCAAAACAAGGCAAGAAGAGTAAAAAAAAACCCTTCCTCCTTTACAATATTTTCTATGCTTTTACTCTAGCTCACTTGGTTTAAAGTTGCTTATTAAAGAGGTCAGAAAGTTACTTAAAAGCTCACATAAGCTAATTTCTTTCCTTTGCAGGTGTCCTTGGTGTTCGGTTTCTGTGGATGTACCTGTTATTCTTTCCTTTTCTTTTCCAAAAGCAACTTTATAAAATAAAATAAAAACAGAAACAAAAGTTTCCTTTTATTTTTAATTTGTTTCCGTTATTCTTTTTTAAGCAACTTTATGTAAAAGTGACCTTCACTTATTTATAGAAGTAAGGCATATATATATATATATATTTTTAAAGTGAGCTTAGGAGTTAAGTTGGAACTAAGGGGGAATTTTTTTGGGTGTGCACTTATCTCCACACACCATGTGGTTCCTTAGTTGCTCTTTCAATTTATTTTCAAAAGGGCATAACGTTTTCATCCGGAAGCTGATTGCAATGCCCTTTTTTTTAAACCATTTATTTTTTCAAGATCTATTATTTTTTCTAGCTTGTTTTCATCTTTGAAGTAATATTTATTTCAGAATGGAAATTTCAAATGATATGCTTCTTACCAGTACTAACTATTTTGTATGGAAGTCTCGTATGGAAGATATTCTTAGAAGCAAAGGGTTATATAGACTTACCCTTGGCATGGAAACTCCTCCCTCTGATGCTGATAAACTAGCAAAATGAGAAAATAGAAATGATTCAGCTCGTGGTTTAATTGGTTTGTCAGTTTCTCCTGATCTGCAGTTTCATCTTCAAGGCATTCATGCACCGGATGATGCTTGGAAAAAGCTAAATACTGTTTTTGGTATTAAAAATGAGATTAGAGCTCATCAGATTGAGAATGAGTTGCTTACATTAGATCCTAATAATTTTTCTTGCATGGAAGATTTTATAAAAAAATTTAAGACCCTTAGAGTCTTGTTGACTGCATGAAAAGTCATAAAGGTAGATGATGGCCTTATTTATGCCATTCTTGCCAAGTTGGGGCCTTCATATTTTGTATTTGTCTCAACCTTTCATTCCACTAGAGAAGCTCTTCTTTCTTCAGGATCTCAATACAAAGCTCCTTATTTTGATTGTTTTTGTGATTCTTTAATAAGAGAATAGGAAAAACTCTTACATCTTGGACTAATTAATACTGCCAGTACTTCACAAAAGGCTTTAGTAGCTCAGCAGTCGCATGGTTCGAAGAATTACAAAAATCCAAAGAATCCAAAGAAGCAATATCTGAAGAAGCAAAATCAAAATAACAAGGGTCCCAAATCTTCTCAGCCTCAAAATTATCCTCAATAAGATAAAGCTACCAAATTTCATGGAAAGAAGACAGAAAGACATTGCAACTTTTGTAATCACGATGGGCATGAAGAGTCAAGGTGTTTTAAGTGGATGGGAGCTCTGGAAGCAGCAATGAAGAAGCATCACATTCATCTTGATTCTTCTTCAACTTCATCTTGTGGACCTGTCCATGGTGGCCACACATGCCCGGGGGCCTCCGGACGAGAAATGCACCCCTTTAGAGATATTTGGAATGGCCATCACTGAGCAAAACCGTCGACTCCGTTGGATTCGGGACGCCAAGATAGTGCTAGGGGTGCCCCTCCCCTCAGGTTCGGTGGCCCCGGTGTCATTTTGTACGCCCATCTTGGAAACTAGGGTTTTGCTCAATGAGGGAGTGTGCACGTTTTGCACACGGGGGTCAACTTTGGAAAATCGTCCACCGGGCACTTGTGGCTAGCATTCCCAACTGAAACCCACCTAGACACACTTGCAGGACTCCCCAGAACCAGGTTTTGCTGCACGGTTGGAGTTCTATGCCCCCAGCAGGTATCCAGCAGGTGTCCCTGAAGGCCTTTTGGATGCGAGACAGAATGAGCCATAGAATGAATACCATGGCTCGGATCGACAAACCGTCGACTTCGTTGGATTCAGGACGTCCGGATAGTTCTAGGGGTACCCCTCTCATTCACTCCCATGGCTCAGGTGTCAGCTTGTAGGTCCATCCTGGAAACTAGGGTTTTGCTCAGTGAGGGAGTGTGCAATATTTGCACAATGGGGTCAAATTTACAAAATCATCCACCGGGAACTTGTGGCTAGCGTTCCCAGCTAGGAACTCCCAAGACACACTTGTAGGAATCCCCCAAACTAGGTTTTGCTGCATGGTTGGAGTTCTATGCACCCGGTAGGTATCCAACAGGTGTCCCTGAAGGCCTTTTGGATGCGAGATAGAATGAGCCATAGAATGAAGACCGTGGCTCAGATTGACGAATCGTCGACTCCATTGGATTCAGGACGCCGGGATAGTGATAAGGTGCCCCTCCCCTCTGGTTCGATGGCCCCGATGTCATCTTGTACGTCCATCTTGGAAACTTGGGTTTTGCTTAGTGAGGGAGTGTGCACTTTTTGCACACAGGGGTCAACTTTGGAAAATCATCCACCGGGAACTTGTGGCTAGCGTTCCTGGCCGGAACCCACCTAGACACACTTGCATGACTCCCAGGAACCCGGTTTTGTTCCACGGTTTGAGTTCTATGCCCCTGACAGGTATCCAACAGGTGTCCCTGAAAGCCTTTTGGATGCGAGACGGAACGAGCCATGGAATGAAGACCGTGGCTTGGATCGACGAACCGTCGACTCCTTTCAATTTGGGACACTAGGATAGTGCTAGGGGTGCTAGGATAGTGCTAGGGGTGCCCCTCCCCTCTGGTTCGGTGGCCCCGGTGTCATCTTGTACGTCCATCTTGGAAACTAGGGTTTTGCTCAGTGAGGGAGTGTGCAATTTTTGCACACGGGGGTCAACTTTGGAAAATCATCCACCGGGCACTTGTGGTGGTGATAATGAAGATGGTGATGTTGATGATGGCATTGATGATGATGGCGATGGCGATGAATATGATGAAAATGATGATGAAAATGGTGATGATGATAGACAAGGTGATGAGGGACCTACAGATGATAGTGATGATGAAGATGGTGATGATGATGAAGATGGTGATGATGATGGTGATGGTGGTGAGGTTGATGGTGATGGTGATGGTGATGATGGAGATGGCGATGGTTCCGTCTCACATCCAAAAGATGGAGATGGTGATGGTGATGAAGATGGTGATGATGATAAAGATGGTGGTGTTGATGATGGTGGTGATGGTGGTGAAGTTGATGGTCATGGTGATGGTGATGATGAAGATGGTGATGGTTCCGTCTCGCATCCAAAAGATGGATATGGTGATGATGATGAATATGGTGAGGATGTTGAAGACGGTGACGTTGATGATGATGGGGATGGTGGTGAAGTTGATGGTCATGGTGATGGTGATGATGATGAAGATGGTGATGATGATGAAGGAGTTGATGATGATGGCGATGGCGATGAAGATGATGACAATGATGATGAAGATGGTGATGATGATGGACACGGTGATGAGGGACCTACAGATGACAGTGATGATGAATATGGTCATGATGATGGTGATGGTGTTGAGGTTGATGGTAATGGTGATGGTGATGATGGAGATGGTGATGGTTCTGTCTCGCATCAAAAAGATGGAGATGGTGATGGTGATGAAGATGGTGATGATGATGAAGATGGTGACGTTGATGATGATGGGGATGGTGGTGAAGTTGATGGTCATGGTGATGGTGATGATGAAGATGGTGATGGTTCCATCTCGCATCCAAAAGATGGAGATGGTGATGATGATGAAGACAGTGACATTGATGATGATGGTGATGGTGGTGAAGTTGATGGTCACGGTGATGGTGATGATGATGAAGATGGTGATGATGATGAAGGCGTTGATGATGATGGTGATGGAGATGAAGATGATGACAATGATGATGAAGATGGTGATGATGATGGACACGGTAATGAGGAACCTACAGATGACAGTGATGATGAATATGGTGATGATGATGGTGATGGTGGTGAGGTTGATGGTGATGGTGATGGTGATGGTGATGATGGAGATGGTGATGGTTCCATCTCGCATCCAAAAGATGGAGATGGTGATGGTGATAAAGATGGTGATGATGATGAAGACGGTGACATTGATGATGATGGTGATGGTGGTGAACTTGATGGTCATGGTGATGGTGATGATGATGAAGATGGTGATGATTATGAAGGCGTTGATGATGATGGCAATGGTGATGAAGATGATGACAATGATGATGAAGATGGTGATGATGATGGACACAGTCATGAGGGACCTACAGATGATAGTGATGATGAAGATGGTGATGATGGAGATTGTGATGGTTCTGTCTCGCATCCAAAAGATGGAGATGGTGATGGTGATGAAGATGGTGATGATTATGAAGATGGTGACGTTGATAATGATGGTGATGGTGGTGAATTTGATGGTCATGGTGATGGTGATGATGAAGATGGTGATGGTTCTGTCTCACATCCCAAAAAAGGAGATGGTGATGATGATGAAGACGGTGACGTTGATGATGATGGTGATGGTGGTGAAGTTGATGGTCATGGTGATGGTGATGATGATGAAGATGGTGATGATGATGAAGGCGTTGATGATGATGGCGATGGTGATGAAGATGATGAAAATGATGATTAAGATGGTGACGATGATGGACACGGTCATGAGCGATATGCCCTCAAGATTCCTTCAACCCCCAAACATGCCCTTTCAAAGAATGTTTTATCTTTGAGTGTGGTATGGGTGCCAACATGAGGTTTTGTCTACTAAGGATGGATATGCACACCTATGGAAACCTTCTCAATGGATGGAAAACCTTATATTATCATAACATTAGTAAAGCTTACTCCAACATGTAGTAATACCCCTCTATCCCTTCTAGACAAAATTCGACAACATTTGGGGTATTGGGGGTAACAAGTTGGTGTGTTGAGGTGGATATAGCCTCAAAAATACACCTCATAGTAGTCATTTATTTTAATGTCAACTATACATGTGTTTAAGTCAACGTGTCTACATAAAATTACATTGCTATCACATAATGATAAATTAAGGAAGTCCTAATTGTAAATGGTAGTGGATGTGATGGTCATCAAATCAAAGGTGGCTATATCCGTGAGTGAGAATTAATGAGCTAGCTATACATCGTGCTCAAGGTTGTCCTATTTGTATGGTGGCAATTGATTAAGAAATGATTCCATAACTTGGTTATTAATTTGTTGCATGATCTTAAGTGGACAAAATGGACAAAATAAATACTAGTGGCGACATTTCATTATGTAGTGTATGGACATTTTAGATCTCATTATGTAGAGCTATTAAAAATCATGTTGGATCTCATTTTAACATTTTGACGACAATGGACATTTTCTATTTTTAAGTATTATTTTCCTAGTACTCAAGTTCCCAATATATATCTTGTGTGCCATGAGGTGTGATTTGTCCATCCATTTATTCCGTTTGTTTTTAGATTAATTCTCACACATGATTTTGTTTGAGTTAGCCTATGTTTACAATGTTTTATTAACATAGATACCATTAGAAGCTTTTACATGTGGAAAAATAAACCAAGCTGAACTATGATATCCAACTTCTCTTCTAAGATCTAGGTAAAACCCAAATTTACACAACATCACATCATGATACACACAACATGAGACAACCACATTAGACAACGAGATATGTAAATCACATAACTGAAAATCCATGTACATCGAGGCTACAAAAACTCATCTAAACATATACAATTTCTGGTGAATAGTGGAACATGGCTCCCAATGTACGTACAATGGCAACTCGTGCCCTACACAAAATGTGACAACTCATGCCATAAATACAAAATACATGGCATCTCGTGTCGTAGATACAAAGTACATCAAAACTGGTGTGCAAAAGTGCCACATCGTGGCTAATGTACATAACACACAGTGTGTCAAGCATTGTGACCACCGCCATCACTCCTAAGTGCAGATCCAAAGTAGATCTTCCTATTCTTTGAGCTACCGGTGCCTCGGGTCTTGCTCCGTCTAGGAGTAGACTGTCTCTCCGGGCTCTGAAACAAATGATATAAGATACCGCCATTTTCAAGCATTTGAAACATTTACCACATTTATAAAACAAATGTAGAATTTGAATCTTAAATAAATCACCTCTGACATGAGTGGGAAACGTTGGACAGGTGTCCTGGATCTGCGGAGCCTCTCAGCGATTCTAGCCTACAACATTTACAACAATCATTTCATTGAAAAGTCATAATTGCTTAAATTAATTTTTGTTAATGCATCAAAATATTTTCATAAATTAGCTTGATTCTCACCGTGAACACCTACAATAATGGACATGGCTAGGATTCTGGGCTAGCAAGTGCAGCAGATGGCCGGACAACCAGTTCCGATGCAGTGATGGGGGGGGGCATAATGTAGTGGTAGCCACTACAAGTGCAACCACTAGAGATACTGATGAGGATATTGGAAGAGTAGATGGCACAATAGTGGCAGGAAGTGGGGATGATATGGTGGGATAAGACACGGTGGTATGGGGTGGAGGAGGACCATGTGGACGATGAACCCCTTCCGGTTGTAGGATAGAGGGTATCGAATGAAAAGGGCTACGAGGGATGTAGAGGGATGGTGCATGGGAGGGAAGTCCTGCATGGAGGGAGGAGGATGGACAAATGGGAGGTTGTGGATAAAGAGGGGAAGGTGGAAGGAAGGGGGGGCGTGGACGAATGGGAGAGGATGGATAGGCATGAGGGCATGGATAAATTGGGGAGGATGTATGGATGTGAGGGGGGGGGGGGGGGCGAGTGGGGGAGGATGGATGGAGGGGGGGCTGGATGGAAGGGAGAGGGTGGACATAGGGAGGGGTCTAGATGGAAGCGAGGGAGGGGACTCATTGGAGAGGGTGGATACATAGGACTAAAATGGGGAGACCCAGCTGCTGGTGGCACCTACATACACATTTGTAATATCACAATTTAGTAAACAAACAATAAATTAAACCATAGTAAGTCATAACAAATCAAATTAAAAGCATGTTTATAACTACACATTGTACCTGTGTATATGGTGATGTGCCAATCCCTAGCGGGGGTGGTGATCACCATAGTCACGGAACACCTGTGGACAACAAAATGCATGCAGGTTATGGACATGTTAAACAAGTCATTATCTAGGAAATCAAGATATTAAAAAACATTGTACGAACTACCAATGTGTATGCCATAAATATAAATACTTGAGTAATATAAATGACATAAGTAATAACAAAATTGTGTCAGGTACTGAAAATACCTCTGTGTGGGGTGTCGCGATTTCAGTTGTAGCTGCCATTGCTGCATACAGGTTGGGAGATTCTACGTTCTCCCATCTTGGTGTATCAGCTCTGAATAACTATATATTGAAATAATAGTTTAAGTCAAACAAAAATACTTAAAAAACTTTACAAGTTATCAAGTGATGATTGAAAACACATCAAAAAAATTGCTGACCTAATCCATATAATAGCCCCCGATCGGGCTAAGGAAAGTGTGCCCACAATGGGGACAAAGATGTGGCATTTTCCCCGTCGAACTGGAATGCCCAGCATGGCTACCATCAGTCATGGGTCTATCCTGGCCCTGTCGTGAAGGCCCTACACTTGGATCTCTATCAAGGTCACCCAACCTCTCCACTATAGTCGCTACTACAAAGGAGGTGTGTCTGAGGAGTCCACGAGCAACATTCCTCATTGCCACCACGATCTGATCAAACTTGTGGGGAAACTGAGGTGGTTGGGGAGAGGGGTTGGGATCACACCTTGGAGCTGGTGGCCCTCTCAGTGGGTTCCTCCTGGAAATAGGTCGATCTTGGGAAGAGCCACGCCCAACACCCTGGAACTCAGTTACATCAAAATAGTTGACATGTAAACAAAGGCAAAAATCAGCCCACAGTTGGCGAAGGTGTTAAATTTTCAGAATTTACTTCAATCTGATCTAGGATCTTAACTGAGAGAAAAACATGTACAGCAAATCTACAACATATCAATCATGGACACAATAATGCAAGCACACAAGAGACACAGAGTTTACTTGGGAAAACCATAAAGGTGAAAAACCCCAATAACTTCCTCAGAGATAGATAGAGCAATGATACAACCAGAATACAAGAGATAGTCTTCTCCTAGCAGCAGAGCCTCCTCCTCCAAAAGTGCGCCACTCTCCAAAGTGTGAGTGAGAGAATAGAATGTGTAAAATGAGAGAGACACACTGTCTATTTATACACTAACTTGACTTTACCTTTACTCAACTAGGTCGGCCTCAACTTAATCATTTAACATAATGTTGACTGGGTCGACCCCCACTAGGGTGGTCTAATAACCCTTTGACCCACATGGCCAACCCCCAATAGGGTGGTCTAATAACCCTTTGACCCACATGACTTATACACGGTCGACCCCAATAAGGTGGTCTAATAACCCATCAAGTATAAGTTACAACACTTACAATATAAATGACGACACTTCCGTATAGAGGAATAATAACATCTCTATCGGAATACAACCACTTCCGTATAGAGAAATAATAACATCTCTATAGGAATACAATATACATATATGAAATACATTCTGAAGTTACATATACATCAACACTCCCTCTTAACTAGGAAGGTATTTCTCGACACAGGTCTTCTAGCACAAGTCATCTTCTATGGATCATCGTCACTGGATAATCGTCATCGAGTCATCATCATCGTCACTGCTGCTGCTATCTCAATCAATCTATGAATCTACTCGTCATAGGAAGTTCTACAGAGCCAGTCCTTTTTCATACTGGATGTAGGCCCACCACCTGCAGGTCTTCGTCATCACTAGCCATACTGTGGAATCCTCAGGACTTATTACGTGCATCACAAAACCTGGCTGGAGCATCCCAGGCTATTACGAGCACACAGCTCTACCTGTCGAATCTCCCAGGAGCACATTACATGTGACCCATCACAAAACCTGGTTGAAGCATCCCAGGTTGTTACGAGCACACAACTCTACCTGTCAGATCTCCCAGGAGCACATTACATGTGATCTCACCACAAAACCTAGCTGAAGCATCCCAGGCTCTTACGAGCACAATGTTCTACCTATCGAATCTCCCAGGAGCACATTACATGTGGTCCACCACAAAACCTGGCTAAAGCATCTGAGGCATTTTTCATCCTGTCCAGATCTCCCAGGAGCAAATTACATGTGGTCATGGCAAAACCTGGTTGAAGCATTTGAGGCCTTTTTCATCCTGTCCAGATCTCCCAGGAGCAAATTACATGCCATAGGACCAAACCTCACAAGAGCATATCAGGATGTTACAGGTACACAACTCCGACTTGAAGATCTCCCAGGGCACAAATTACATGTCCTCCTAGAGCAATGTCTCGAAAGAGAATCCTAGGCTGTTACGGGTACACAACTCCGATCTATAGGATCTCCCAGACATGCTCATCTACACAACCAGATCCATGGCCACAAAGTATCATCCTGATACTCACCATACATCATCCTGATGTACACATGATCATCCTGATCATCATCACTGCATCGTCCTGATGAATGTCATCTGGAGAAGCTCGTCATCCACGATCATCTTGATCATACAATCCATCCACCTGATGCATACCAAGTATCTACCTGATACATATCATCATACATGATCTACCTGATCATACAATGTATCCACCTGATACATACACAGATACATGATCCACACAATGTATCCACCCAATACATATCAACATACATGATCTCAGTATCCACCTGATACATGGTCCAAGCATCCAACATGATTCATATACAAAATACATACAAATGATCCAACTGATCATATCCAGCATCCAACATGATGCATACATACATAAATGATTCAACTGATCATATCCAGCATCCAACATGATGCATATATATATAAATGATCCAATTGATCCTAACAAGCATCCAACATGATGCATATACATATACAGAGTAGTAACTGGAGCATCATCCTGATGCTCATCATCCATGATCCTCCAAATCATCATAGCATCGTCCTCTTCAGATCATCTCATCATCCATGAAGCACATCCCAGATGCACATCATCCAGCACTTACACCACCGACATGGGAGAACACATCTACCACCATTCAGGGAAGGCTCCAGCCCTTACTTTTTCACAATGGGAGAACACATCTACCACCATGAAAAATGGTTCAACAATTACATCACGACCAAGGGAGAACACATCAACCATGTCAGAAAAGCTCATGTGCATCTGCATCTTCCGGACTCATCACTTCCCTTTGGAAGGAACCTTGATCTGAAGTGCACCAAGCCTCTCTCTGAAGTACTCAAACTGCACTCTGGCCAACGGCTTGGTCAATACATCTGCAACCTGCTCATCCATCGCAACATACTCTGCTTCGGCTGTACTTAGTGCTACACAGGACTGCTTCCTGCTAAACCAAGAGATCGCACCTGATCCCTATCTACAGCATTGCCTACCCAATCTGAATCAACATAACCCTGCAGGTTAAACTTTTGATTCGCATCATACGTGAGCCCATAATCAACTGTACCCTTCAGGTACCTCAAAATATGCTTTACAACAACCAGGTGAACACTCCTCGGATCCGTCAGGAACTAGCTCAATTAAACACATAACATAATGCTGACTGGGCCGAGCCCATCGAGGTGGTCTAATAACCCATCAAGTATAAGTTACGACACTTACAAGATAAACGACGACACTTCCATATAGAGGAATAATAACATCTCTATAGGAATACAAACACTTCCGTATAGAGAAATAATAACATCTCTATAGGAATACAATATACATATATGAAATACATTCCGAAGTTACATACACATCCACAGAAGGAAGTACTGTGGAACCTCCCTATTATTGTAGGGAGGTTTATCGTACACCATGAACCCCCTCCACATCCAATTGTCCCTCCACGGTTGGTAATGACACTAATCCATGCAGACACGTGGCTTTGTAATGCTCGGTGGTTGGTTTGTTTTTGGTTCGGTGAACATACTATATAATTGGGCTTTTGTAATGTTCAAATCTTTTATTCCTTCCTTGGAGATGCCCGTGGAGTAGTACTCCGGCATCCTAGCTCTAAATTGAGTCATGTCGGTCAATTGCTGGTGTGCATGGATGAGAGAGTCAATTGAGTTCTCAATTGATGTGGCAAGAGACAATCGAGATGGTTCCCCCGAGTTTCTAAGTTCGCGAGTGTGCACTCGCATTTCATTTACATAATGGTTAAGGTCATCTTGTTCAAAATTGGGTTAGGGGTTTTGGTTTTGTTCGGTATTTGGATTGTGTTCACAGTTTTCTTCGGCATTGGGTCCAAGGTTTGGGTTTTCTTGTCTTCCACCGGACTTGGGGTTAACATCTTGTTCACTCATTGTCTCAGTTTACAATCTGCAATAGAAAATTGGTTCATTGTTTTCAAAATTTGGGAATTATTTACAATTAAATAAACAAACAAAATCAAAAGATTGACACAAATAATGAATAAAATGAAAAAAAAACATGAAATTTACCTATTAATTGAAGTGTTGATGAGTTTGTGGGTGTTTTTGGGTGGTTTTGGAGTCGATTTGGCCTCCTTTGGTGGTTGAATCGATGCGCACACGGAGGAGGAGGACGCTCTCGGCCAATTGGAACAATGGGAAATTGTGCTCTGTTTTTTTTTTTAACAGAGGCGTGTGTGCGCCACCGTTGCGCGCATGTGCCAGCTACGCACACACACCTCGGTTCGGTACCAAACCTAGCGGCGCGTGCGTGCTTCCTTAGGTGCATACGCGCCATTTTTATTTTTCGCTAGCGCGCCCCCTTTGCAACGAAAATGGGGACCATCTTCGTGCGCCCGCCCTGAAGCAAGGTTTCCTTGATCCTTGGATCGAGAGCCTAATTATTCCTATTTTTAAAAATGTTGATAAAACCCCTCTAATTATTGTATAATTATGATTAGCCCTCTCTTCGCCAAGCTATATGGTATTATTTTGGAAAATAAAATTAGTCTATGGCTAAACAATGAAGGTAAGCATGCCAAAGGTGAGGGATTTAGAAGACAACACTCACCCATGGACCACCTTGTTATGCTTAGGATCATTGTGGAGGAATGTCAAGATAGTGAATCCAATCTCTTCTACTGCTTTGTAGAATTTAGAAAAAAATTCCATACTATGAATAAAAGTAACATGTGGAATAGATTAGGAAGACATAAGGTTCACTTTGAGTTGAGATGATCCATAAAATGTCATGGATATTCCAACAAAACAATTCATCACAAGATATTACAACTTAGTTCTTATTTTGTTAGCTTATTTTTATTGAATGTCAAGTAACTAGAACTGAAACAAGAGTAATTAGAGAAAACAAGTACACAATCCACACAATAACAGAAGATATAGCCTCGGAAAACCCACCATGGGGAAAAACAAAGAAAAAATGAGGACTATTCCTTGCTCTTTATGTCAACTTGCAAAGACAAAGGAAATCATACTCTCTATGGAGTTACCTATGACTTTGCAACGATAATGGCTAATACAAGATCTCATATCTCCTCTGTTTTGATGTAACATACACTCATGTTTTTCTCTAACATACACTCCTATTTTGTTGCTCAACTATGAAACAATACAATACATCAAAAGAATGGAACCTTCTTCTTCTCTTGATGTCATGGTATTTAACATGGCCAAATAGTTGTTTAGGATTAATTTTAAAGTTTTTGGATGCCACAAATATGGATTAGGATTAGGGATTTGGACCTTATACAATGTTGTTGAAAGTCCACAGATGACTAGCTCCACATGTGCGATAAATGAGAATTGATGTGGAATCCACATGGTACCACGATGGTCAACTTGTGTGAGACATAACTTCTTGATACAAACTCTGTTTGAGGTGCTTTTTGGACCATTGGAAAGGTCTCGGTGTGTGGAATATGAAATATTGGTCCAAATAAAGGTTTTATCTTAAATAAATAAAAAAAGGTGCCAACTCATCGATCAAAATGGCCTTGGAAGTTTTTCATATGGTTTTGACCCCAAATCAAAAAAGTGATACCCACCCCGAAAATGGGCCCTACAAGTCAATTCATCCAATATTTCGATCCCGAAATCTCCAAGTAGTGAAAAAATATATATTGATCCATTTCAAATCACACCTTCCCATTTTAGGAGTATTTTTGTTCCCAAAATATTTTACTACGAGTGGTGAGGGAATTTCTCCTCTACCTTCTCCTTAGGTTACCATTTAGCCTTGATTGGAAGTCATCTTTTCAACCCCACCTTCCAAAATTCATATTGTCCCCGCTTGGTAGCTTTGTACTTCTTCTGTAAAACTATGTATTTTTCTAACTTTTCCTGAGCCTCTAGTGTTAAGTCCTCTACAATAGGTAAGACCTATTCAGGTTCTTGATCCAACATAGAGTTTCATATTTTCCACTTTCACTACAAAGTAAATGCAAATGTATGGGGGGAAACTGAGTATGTAGGAATTATCTTACACTTTCTCCAATAGCTCAAAAGGGACATACCTCATATCCTTTATATTTTTACCAGGACCCTGTATTCTTTACCTGTTTAGGTGTACACATACTCTATCTCCCACCTTGAATGTTTTCTCAACCCTGTGTTGGTCATATCTTGCCTTGTACTTTTCTTGTGGTTTCTTGAGTTCCTCATGTAGTTGTAAATTGATATCCCTAATATTATCAATGATTTTTTTAGATCTTAATACTTCACCTGTGGTGTCTTCCCTCACTCCCCATCGCTATCCATAAACAACATCTAGAGGTGAATTTGGCAAGTATCCAAAAAACATTTCAAAGGGGACTTTCCAATGGAAGTGTGTTCTACTCTGTTATACAAGTGTTGGATGTAGATCACATTTTCATCCCAAGTATTCAAATGCTTCTAACTGTAACCCCTCAAAATATGTACCAAAGTCATGTTGACTGCTTCTATCTACCCATTTATCTGTGGATGGAATGCTATAGATATATTCAACATACTGTCAATTTTTTCCCAAAGTGTAGTCCAAAATGAACTATGAAATATTCTATCCCTATCTGAGATGATGTTTCTTGGTATCCCAAAGTGCAACCATACATGTTCAAAGAACATTTTTGTTGCTTCTTGTCCTTTGATTATCATTTTATAAGGCATAAGAATGCACATCTTGCCAAATTTGTCAACTACCACAACTAAATAGTCATGTCCCTTCGTAGTCGTTGGAATACCACCCACAAAATGCATGGAGATCCTCTCCCATAGTATCATAGGAAAATGTAAGGAATAATATAGACCTTGCTTCCTATTTTTGGGCTTGTTTTCCCAACAAAGTATGCATCTTATGATAAACAGAGCTACACCCTCTTGCATCCAAGTCCACTAAACATACCCTTATAAGTTACAGTAATTGTCTTCCCTACACCAAGTTCCTCACAAATTTGGTTAAATTTGGAGATGTGTGCCTCTCTGATAAGCTACAATCTCTCACCTTTAGAAACATAGATATTGTCTAGCTTATAGAGTGACTCATTCTGGTGATGATAGTCAGTGCTATTGTCACCTTCTTCTATATGGAATTGGCCTTGTAGTTGTTGAAATACCTTCTTGAAGTCTTCATATTCTATGTACTCATCCTTGTATGCATCATGGGTAAAAGGTTCCATGTGCAAAAGAGTTCCCAAAGTTGTAATCTTGGCTATAGGTGGCTATGAGATCATGTTTGAAAGTTTGTTTGTAGTTTCCTTCTTGTACTTGATGATGAGATAAAATTATTGTAGGAATCCCATCCACATATAATGTTTGGACTGTTGTAGCTTACTTTGGCCTTGCAAATACTGTAGTGGTTTTTGATTAGTGTGAATGATGGTCTCCTTTCCCATCAGATAGTGTTCCCACTTCTTAACAACTTGAAATAGGGCATAGAGTTCCTTATCATAGGTATGGTGGTTTATAACTCCCCCATGAAACATTTTAGAATGATAACATATCAGCCTTTCTCCTTGCATTAGAACCGCTCCCATGGCTTACCCACTTCCATATGTCTCTAATTCTAAAGGCTTTTGTAAATTATAAAATGCAAGAACTGATGCTTGATTTATATTTTGCTTGAGCTCTTCAAAGGGTTTATGTTTATTATCCCCCCATTGGAACCCCTTGTTGTTGGTTGTTATGTCATGGCAGGTTGTAGCTACAACTGAGAAGAAATATATGAACTTATGAAGATATTGTGTTTCCCCCAAAAATCTCATAAATTCAATGACATTTTTAGGCAAAGGACACTTGGTGATGGCCTCCATCTTTGTAGGATCAATCTTAAGTTCTCCTCCACCAATCACATACGCCAAATACACAAAGGACTACTGGACAAATTCACATATCCTAAGGTTTCCCAACTACTAATTTCATTGCAAGGTCTCCAACACCTACTTGATATGAGAAATATGCTCTTCCAAGGAAGCACTATAAACCAATATGTCATCCAAATATACTATAACAAACAAATCTATGAAAAGGAATAATACATAATTTAGTAATGGAATAAATGTAGTTAGTGCATTGCATAAACCAAATGAGATTACTAACCATTCATATAGACATTGCATAGTCTTGGAGAAGGTATTCCAGATGTCTTCTTCATTCGCTCGTACATGGTGGTATCTTGATTTGAGATGAAACTTGGTGACATGGATAAAATATTCTTTTCCTTTTCCTTCCATGTCTCCTTCCCCTCCTTGGTAGCATCTTGGCTCTCTTTCTATTTTGAACCACTTGGTTGTTCTTTATTTTGGCCAATTTTGCTAGGTACTATGCTTGTAGACAAGCTTCATCAATTGAGTTGGGATTGAAGAGCATCATCTTCCTCCATATGCGACTATATGCAAACCCCCAAAATACCTAGGGGTACATTCGGGTTCTTGGGTGGGATACCCATCATGATAGTTGTTTTCTTGAAATAGATGATGTATTCTTACACACTTTTCCCTTTCCTTTTCCTCAACTATTTCCAACAGATCCATTGTTCCTTGGTATACTCGATAGGGTAAAACTAGGACTTGCTGAGGGTTTTAAAATCTTCCCACTTAATCACCATTGGATTTCCCTCTAGCCTAAGTGCTTTCGTGTGGATTTCCTAGAAGGTTAATGCATGGCCCTATAACTTCAATTAGGAAAATGATATATTTTCATCCTCAACTATTTTATGGATTCTTAAATAAACGTCCAACTAATACATCCAATGATTTAGTTTTAGAGAATCAATCTCACCTTGATATGACTTGATGTCAAATTTTGCTTCCATATTGAAGAGAGGTTGGGAATGCATATTGTTACTAGAACTTAGATGCTCTCTGTTGGGCTCTTTTTTCGACTCCTTTTCTTGGTCACTTTTATCTTTCTATTTCCCCTCGGATATGGAATTTGAGTTAGATCCTCCAAGATCACTGAAAGGTCCAAACTTCTTGTCCAGAGCCACCATGAGGATTGGCATGTTACTTGACATATTAGCGACTTGTACTTCCATACTTGTAAATCGTTTCTCATAATCGTCTGCCACCCCTTGAGTAGAGTCATCCACCATGACTAGGGTTTTGAAGACTTTTTTTACCAATTACTGTATCTTGTGATTACCCACAAAACCCAAATAAAACATGGATTTGATACCAATATGATCCATAAATTACCATGGATATTCCACTGGCACAATTTGTCACAATGGATCTTAAAACTTAGTTCTTATTTTATTAGCTTGTTTTTAGTGAATGTTAAAAAATTGGAATTGAAATAAGAATAACTAGAGAAAATAAGTACACAATCCACACAATAACAGAATATATGTCCTGGGAGAAACCACTATGGGGAAAATCTCAGTGATAAATGACTATGCCTTACTCTTTATGTCAAATAGTAAATACAAAGGAAATGGTACTCTCTATGGAGTTACCTATAACTCTGCAGCTAGAATGGCTAATATAGAATATCCTATCTCTTTTTTTCTACTCTAACATCCACTACTATGTTGTTGCTCAATTATAGAACAATACAATATATATAAAAAAATGAACCCCCTTCTTCTCCTGACGGCCGTGTTTTTAAAATGGCGCGATAGTTGTCTAGGGTTAATTTTACAGTTTTTGCATGTCAAAACTCTCGATTAGGGTTATTGTTTTGGACCTTCTAGAATGTTTTTAAAATTCCATACTTGATTATCTCCACATGTGTGATAAATGACAGTTGATCTGGAATCCAATCGATACCATGATGGTCAACTGGATAGGTCAACTTCTGGGAGGCATAACTTCTTCATATGGATTGCGTTTGAGGTGATGTTTGGTCCATTTAAAAGGTATCAGTGTGTAGAATATGACTTCTTGGTCCAAAGAAAGGTTTTAGAAAAATAAAAAGTGTCATTTAAGCCCTAAAAATGGCCTCATATGTTTTCAGATTGTGTTTTGACCCAAAATCTAAAAAGTGAGACCTGCCCCCAAAATGGGCCCTACAAGCCAATTCATCTAATCTTTCGACCCTGAAAGCTCCAAGTAGTTGAAAATTTATATATATATATTGATTTTGGATCATGGGATCTCACATGATGTAACATACCCTTTTGTTGAAGAACATTTTATGTTGGAAACATTATGTTAACTTTTATTGTAAAGTTTTTATGTTGGACAAGTGTCCAAGGATGACTGTAATTTGCACAATATTTTATTATTTAATAAATAAAATAGGAGACAAACACCCAAGGGGACTATTGAAAGAGTGCTTACTGACACACTAGGTGGAATGGAATCTGGGGTAGAAGGCAATGGACAAGTGGCAGCATCATGATGTAACTAACTGGCTGTTGGTATGGGACAACTCCCTTGAAATGTGGTCATAGTGCCCTGGAAGGTGGGACTGGAGCTTGAGGCTCATTTATTCCAAACTAACCACTAAAGACCTAGGCAGTCTATATAAGAGCCATCAAATTATTAACTGAGGTTCATCACTTTTCCTGACAAGGAAATTTACCTTGGGGTTTTGCTGTGCTTGCACCCAAGAGATTTGATGAGGGGATATGCTAAGTTTTTTATCATCTTGTGAGTCTGCCCATTACTGCTGAGTGCAGAAATTACATTGCTGAGTGCAGAAGGCATATTTTGAGTGCAGAAGTTATACTACAGAGTGCAGAAGTTTTATTTAGTGCCTTGCTTCTACACAGATTCCATCTACTTAGTGGTTCAGAAAGCAGGCTCGGGGGTTCATAGGAAGCTAGCAGTTGGTTGCTTCTTCTGAAAAAGGTTGGGAGGAACAGGCCTCCTTGGGTGTTTGTCGTCTCTATCTTCATTTACAGGTTTTAGTTGTCTTTTCTAATTTTATGTAGTTTAAAATTTCTATTTGCTATAATTGATTTGCTGTTTTCAAAGATATTATTAAACAAATGTATTTATTTTAGTTTCTAATCTAATTAGTATTCTGCATAGTAATGATTATGTAAGATAGAATGAATAAAATATTTATCTGTATTTTCCCCCATGCTAATGGATCTACATCGTACTCTAGTACAAAGAATAAAATTAATGTAGATAGATTGATAGGAAGATTGCCAGGTGAATGAGAAGATCAACCTTGTTATATTTCGTTAGTTTTCCTAGCATTAATATTCTGTATCAAATAACATAATCCTATGCATTTCTCTTATCATTCTTTTCATTAGTTAAATGTTTCAGGTTCACTGTATTTCTTTCATCAAGATGTATTGAATTTAATAGCTGCAAAAGCATTTACTTCCTAAGTATACAGTACTGTTATCCCTTACTTTTAGCAAGTATATTTATCATAAAAATAAACAGTATTCATATCCAATTATTGAATTTATTTTTGTTACATAGTATTCAAGAATTTATAACAGCTGCAAAATTAAATAGTATCAATAAGTTTCCATTTATAACAGTATTGTACATTTCTATTCTGACAGTTATAGATTAAACTAGGGTTTTATGTTTCCATGTTTTCTTCTCAAATCTTACAATAGTTTCTACTCTATTCTTGTACAATAATTATTTCATTTTTAATTATAATTACTAACATTCTGAACATAGTCTATAACAGTTCGTCAAAAGCTTTAAAGACTCGACAGAAACCCTAAACCTTTAACATTCATTTCAAAAACTTACGTTTTGACAGAGCTAGCAAATAATTCTTTAAACAGTATCAAAGATTGGAATCACATTCGTTTTCTGGTCAAATGACCAAGGGTTAATACCCTCTCGTCGAAATCTCTTCACGAGTATTCAAAGAAAATAGATACAGATATTATTCCTTTTTATTAGAACTGGAACTATTTATTTAAAAAAACTCAAACATAACATCAAATAACTGTCAAGCCAAGGGCTATTTCTTATTCATACATTTTATAGTTCTATACATCGATTTTTAGGGTAAAACATATAGTTCATAGTTCTATGAAGAAAATGAAAACAAATGAAGCATCAAGCCTTAGCTCACAACCGTAAACCATTTACATCAAACATAGACGTAGAGCGTTTCTAACACAAGTTTTATTTCTACACTTTAAGCATTTAAGATACAGTTACGTTCCAAGGTCGAAACCCAAAAAGACCAAAATGAGAAAATTTATAAGTCTGAAGTTATCAAAATATTTTCTTGAAACTCAACTGAGGAAAGAACTCTCGTCGAAAGAGATTACATTGTCAACTTTTGGCACAATAGCTAAAACTTTGTTAAATATTAACCAGGTAAGCTGAAAGGCACACCATCGTACAGACACTTAGCACAACACAGCACCACGTTGGACTCATCTCCAAAACCACAAGTATGGATTAAAAACATCAATGATGGCCATTCTCCTAGGAAGGAAAACCACTGAGTCTTACCGAAGAGAAAGTAATGTCTCCACAATCTTCTTCAATAGAGCAATCATAGAGAAGGGTACCTGCCATACACACAGCTGAAAGTTAAATATTCATTCAATAGATGTTGCAGCAATGGCTTAAAACTTAACCAAAAGAAGATGTGATCAAAACCTTACCTTTGAAGAGTATGAAGATTGAAATGGTACCACGCTTCAACCGGTGCATTATCGGCAAGCCAATTCCAAACACCGAGGTATTGCTGCACAGTGGTTCGACACTTAAACTCTGAACTTAACAACTTTCACCACAGGTCACGGCATCGAAACGGAGGAAGGGCCTCTTGAATTTTACTACCAAACCCTACATTTTTGCAGATCGGTCGGCCTCGACTGCAAAGACCACTAACACCAAGTGAATGCCAAAAGAACACTTCCATCGCAGACATAGTGGAAAATAGGGTGTAAAACTCCAATACCCTAGACATTACAGGATCAACGGAAGAAAATGTGCCACCGAAGCATTGCGAATCATGAAGACACAGGAGCAGTTAAGACTCATTTAATTTCACATCTACCACCTATTCCAGCTTTGTAGGCTTCAAGCCCCACACTATACAACTCGACAAAGCCCGGGAGGGTGTCTTCACGTGACTTATAGCCACGACACCATCCACCTATACTTACACTGGAAACTTAGTCGGGCGAGTTTCAATGCTGAGTACGGGTATTTATGCCTGCTAGTACACGATATTTGAAATATTTATTATCCACTCTTATCAAAGGCATTGAACATGGGTAAGTTGGTAACCTAGCATTATCATTGGAGTATAGTCGACATGTCCAAAGCATAACTTAAGCTTTAATTCGACGGTAAAAACTTTAGATTATTGGCATGTCTAGTCTCCCACGAAAGAAACAACGATTTCATAGGCACACTATTGAATTGTCACATTAATACATTGTTGCTTGAGATTTTATTCACCTCTTAATATGGATTTTTTTTTTTGTACATAGTAATAGTGCAATATCTCTTAATAAGAGGGATAATGCTAAAAGCTAGGATTATAGGATTTTCGAAATACACATAATTGTCCAACGTAGTTTCATTTAAGATAAGAAAAGATATCATAGTGTTATTTAAGACTACATAAGAATACTTCATCTATAGAAAAGTTAAGACGACATATATATATTCTTCCATAGCATTTGGTTACTAGTTGATATTATCAAAGTATGCAGGTGAGCTAGTAATAATACTTTAAATGTTTCAATGTTTCTATTATCATGCCATTATCTCAGTTGTCTATAATACAAAGGAAATGAAATAGAGTACTTCAGTTATTTACGCAATCCATTCTGTATTTAGAAGTTAAACTGAAGGATCTCACCGAATCCACTTTTAACACTTTGAAGACTAATTATAGAATTCCTTCTTCAAGTTCAATGTTTTCTCTTACCTACGATCTGTGAACAAATGAACGTTTCGAATGCTTTAGCAATAATGCCAAGTAAGCCTCGGGGTGCCATAGGGCCCCTTCATCATCAAAAGAAAATCAAGAGTTAGCATTTTCATACTTTAAATACTAACTGAACATTGACTTAAACACTGTAAATTTTATAGAAAAGACATCAAGAACATCCTTCTGACTTCTTAGGAAGAATATAATCCCATCTCTTAACTTATCGCAATTTATTTTATTTTACAAACAGATATATATTCCATCATAGCAGCATTCATTGTTATTCAACACAGCTAGTATATGCATTTAATGCTATTCAAAAAAATTTAAATTTTTTTGTGATTGTCGGGATGTTACACCTAATAAGGTTGTATGAGACTGTCATTACCAAATTTAAGACATTAGAGTGGTGGTCGAAAGATCATAATTGTAACATTATGGTTAAGAAAGGATTCCCTCTCTCCCCTATAGTTTCTGGATATACACCAATAAGCTAGAAGGTTATTTAAAAAAGGAGGTTTCCCTAGCACAACCTTAGCTGGAATAATTGTCATCCTTCTTCTTAATGCTAATGATATTGTTCTTATGGAAAGAAGGAAAAATTTTAGAGGCGAACTTTAGCCCATGGGCCTTTTTTTTTTTTCTTTCTTTTAAAAAATATTCGCCAACTTAAAAAATTATAGATCCTTAAAATTTTCTCTTGTGGCAAGGTGACCCTTTGATCTTTATAAGCAATTAAGAACTCGAAAGCATTTATGTTATAATACAGGTATGGTTGTTAACACCGTTAAAATAAAAGTGATGATTATCAAGTCCAAAAAGGTCGCTTATGTTAACTTTGTTTATGATAATAAGAACTTGGAGGAAGTGGCTTCTTACAAATATGTTGGAATTTATCTCCATTGCATTCTCAACGGGAACTACAATATTGAAAAACAGATCAACTGAGGGTGGAAATCTTATTTTTTCCTTGAAAACAATTGTAAAACAACAAACCTTGTGATGGAGGATAAAAAAAAGTTCCTTTTTGAAACTCTCGTCACTCCCGTTATCTTGTACACTTGTGAAGTTTGGGGTTGGAGCGTTTCTAAAGAATCATGGAGAAAAATTGAACAATTCCAGAAACGTTTTATAACTTACAACCTCAAAATTAGAATCAATGCAACCTATCATTTCCTCCTAATAGAAGTGGGCCTTACCTCAATTGAGAGCATTGCTATGACTAGTTATCTAATATACAAAAACATGATAAATAACATGGGATACTGGAGACTTCCTAAAATTTCTTTGAAATCGAGTACCAACCGCGACTCAAGAGAGGTTAGTATAGAGAAGTCATGGCTTGTTTAAACGAATTGGGGGACTGGTGAAAATATCGCTCTAGAAAACACCAATAACATTAAATATATTATTACATCTAATTTTAAAAAGAAGGTGTGGGATGAGAAGAATTAGAGGCTAAAATAAAATTAAGATACTATAAGGAGGTCATTGACCCTAATCTTGAAGATAAAATGTATCTCTTTGTCTTAACTAGTTCGAAGAAGAAAATTAATATAGTTAGGATAAGAATGAACTCTCATGAGATTCATAGTGGAACAAGACAATAGGTAATTCCTAAAACACCATGGGTGGAAATGATTTTCCATCTCTATGAGATATCATCATTGAGGATGAAAGATGGTTTCTATTAGAGTTCCCTACGTATGCCCACATTAGATTTCAATTTCATAATCTTCTCTACAATACATACCTCCCTAACCTTGCAAGATGTCAAAACTATGGTGATCTAGGAACACTTCTTTCTAATCTTTTTGAGCATAAAAATAAAATTTTAGAGCAAATCAAATAATTCACTTCTTTCTTCTTAACATCCAATAGACTGAAATTGGTGAGTGGGCATTAACTATCACCACCGTTATCATCATCATAATGAAAATATAATATCATCATTTATATATTGTAATACTAATTGGTGAGTGGACGTTAATCGTCACCACCATTATCATCATCATAATGAAAATATAATATCATCATTTATATATTGTAATACTAATAATAATTTGTCTTCAATAATTCCATTGTGAAATAACCAGCATAGATCCAAATCCTAGGCTCTATCAAGCACCGAGAGGGATCAAATCTCCCTCATATTTATTTTTTACTTTATTACTTTTTACTTTGTATTATTCTTTTTTGTTTATGGCCGACTTAATATTTATTACTTTTTACTTTGTATTATTCTTTTTTGTTTACTTTGTATTATTTTGTTACTCGACAAACTCGACAAACACTCCACACATGTTACAAGATCTCCCTCATACTGGGTTGTAGAGGACCTCTAGGCGCAACTAGCATAGATCCATCTTAAACCCGTATCTATCAAGCACCAAGAGGGATCCAATTTCCACTGAGGTGTATTTCTTTTTTTAAATTTAAACTCAAGAAATTTGATAGATCCGAGTTTAAGTTTTAAGTTTTTATTTTATAAACGAACATCTATTTTTTAATTACTTTTCATAATATTTTATTTTATGAACCAACATGGATTTCTTTTAAATACTTTCCATTATTTTATTTATTTTATGAGACGATATGAATTTTCTTAATTATTTTGTTAGTAACAAAGGTTACATCAATAATTTATAATACATGAAGAAACGCTACTTTATAATGGTGTAGTCTAACTATTCTACCCAAAAAAATTACAGCATTCCTACTAAAACCTACGTAAAGTGAAAAACATAGAATAAATAGATTACTCCCTTTATGATGTATAATATAAACTAAGCAAAGTATATTTTTTTCATTCTAACATCTTGATTTATAATAAAAATTAGTTTTTAATTTATTATAGAAATAAAATATAATATCATCATTTTTATTTAGCATCTTCATTTTTATAAATAATATTTATAAAATTTACAAAACATAAAACATTTATAATATTAATGATGGTAAATGTGATATTTGTAATTTTTTTAATGTTAATTTTAATTATATCATTTACTAGATTAACTTAATTTAACTTATACTATCAACTTAAGACAATTTGAAAGTAATAATTTTTTATTAAATAAATAAGAATTTTATTAATTAACTCTAAGACAAAACATTATGTTCCAAACACATTCTTTCCTAATATAGATCCAACATTTTTCTACTTGATAATTCTGTAGTCCATTTCTTTACATCATAAGAAGCAATTAAAAACGCATGATTTTCGCGGTCTTTTTTTAGTTTTCTTTTATCATAGGTCAGATTGGCGTGATCACTCACGGAGAACGCATGATTGTCAGACCATGCATTTGGTGATAAGTCATGTTTTTAGTGTGTTCGAACATACCATCTTCGTGAGCACCACGCTCATCTATATAAACGCTCGAAGCTCTCGTAAGATAGAACGTCCAGTAATTTGAAGAAGGTAGTCTTCCATCTAATAATGGTGTGTTTGAACATACCATTTTTCTTCTTAAAATTACAATGGATACATGAGGCGAATTGGAATGGGTAGGATTGGAAAGAATAAGATCAGCATGTAAGAATACTTCAGAGTGAATCCTTGAAGTAGAGATAATATGGCTGCTAGAAGTAGAGATAATAATTTGGACAGCCATTGACATCTACGATCGCGGCTACTTCTTTGCAAACATGTTTTACAACATCAATATAGTAGCTTTATATTAATTAATTGAAACAAGTCTTGATATGCTTCGATTCAAAAACACTCTCCACTATTTTGTTTTCAGACTTGTTTTCACAGTAAAGACTAACCAAATTCATGTTCTTTCATAAAACTTTCTCATGCTATAATTCATCGTCATGATGCTTTATATTTATTTTTTTCAGAGCTCTTTTAGTCTGAAAATGAAATGGAACATCAATGACATTATGGCATCCTATTTGGTATCCAAGATAGTTTCCAAGTTGCAGTAGTACAAAACTTGAGAATAATCTTTATAATATACAGTTACCCAAGAACATCATTATCTAAATCAATTTTATTCTTTCCAATTGAAGCAATGCAAGAGAAAGCACTCCTACATCATGGCAAAGAACTATTATGTATTTAGGATGTATATTTAGATCAATTCCCAATCACATTTAATTTTAGATTTATTTGTTCTTTGGGGTTTTTACTCTTATTGGCCGAGCAATATCAATTCTAAAAACGCCCAGCAATATCAATTGTAAATCGCAACTTTTATAAAAACTTTATTTACGTATGTATGGTGTTGTTTTACTTCATGGGAAAAAAATCTTAATAATTCAATTTTAAATAAAAATTATTTATATTATTAAATATTATATCATTTATATATATTCAAATTTATAATTTATAATTAATGAGGGAAAGAGCTGCATAAAACTATCTATAAAAATAATAAGTTATCTGTGATGTGACTTAAACAATATACAATGTGTTATGATTCACTTATTTTATTTTGTTGTTTTATTTATTCAAATCTTTTTCATTTTTTAAAAATTAATCGATAACCCATCTTTCTCTATCCAGTTTGCATGATTATTACATTGATTTTTCTTCTACCTTAATTTAAGAGTCTAAAATTGCTTTTGCTTAACTAGTAATATTAAATTATTTAAATCATTTATGAATAAAATTTTAAATAATTTAGGAAATATAAAGATGGTGCACTTGTATTTTTATATTTATTAGAATTACATTAAAGAAGCTTAAATATTCTACATTATTGATCATTTGGATTTTCCATCACAATTACATTGATTTTGAAGTGGATTCATTGCCCCAAATAGCCCTATTACAATAGGATTGTTCAATGTTAACCTACGATATATGTGCTTCCAATAGAAAATTATTTGTTTTCCATATTTTAGTTACAAACGTTGGTTTCATTTCTCGTTATTTGAGCAACCAAAAAGTGTCCATTTTTAACAAATTTAGACTACAATAATTATGCTAAATATGAGTTTGATCTATGACTAGTACAAGTGTGCATGTGGTTTCATAACTATGTTAAGGAAATAGGGAGAAAAAATGTCAAATTGCTCCCAACAAATTAATGTTGCACCGAGACTAGCAAGGTGCTTGCAACCTAGTATGGGGGAGATGTTGTAACATGTAACATTATGTAGCATGTTGTTCTCATAAAAATAAGAAATAAAAATGCAAATGATGTCAGTTTCAACAAAAAAATATAAAATTATATTGATTTCATCTTAAACCTAGATATATCAAGCACCAAAAGTAGTTAAGACTTTATCAAAACTACACCTCAATAAATTGGATCCCTCTTGGTGCTTGATGGATCTAGGTTTAAGATGGATCTATGTTGTTTTTATGAATAAAATGAAGAATAGATTGAAAGGTAGTAAACAAATTTGACATGTTTAATTCTTTAAAACTCTTGGAGCTTCATTGATTGATATGTAAATACAATAATGTTGTTGTCATCAAAAATGATGCAATGATCTAGATTATGAAAGGAATATAGTAGACAAAGTCAAAATTGAAAATTTGTATGTGTATAAAGAAATGAGAAGCCAAATAAATTGCATAAATAAAAGTATGCCAAGATTGCATGGAAACTCTCTTTATTCACAAATGGTTGTATATATAGTGATAACAATCTCTAAGAAAAGAAGTATCATATTGTGATCCAATCATCAACCTTAAACAATAGGTTAATACCTTATGTTAATACAAAGTGCATCATAAATGAAAATTAAAAAGAATGTAAAAAGACTATTAGATAGAGGGCCAAGAGTTAGGGGTTCGTAGTGAGCACATGATGGTTAACTTGTTTTTTTCTTTGGACGAGAATGGTTAGCATTTTTAAGAACATGATTGAATTGTACAAGGATATATTACAAATACAATTAAACAATAGGTTAATACCTTATGTTAATACAAAGTGCATCATAAATGAAAATTAAAAAGAATGTAAAAAGACTATTAGATAGAGGGCCAAGAGTTAGGGGTTCGTAGTGAGCACATGATGGTTAACTTGTTTTTTTCTTTGGACGAGAATGGTTAGCATTTTTAAGAACATGATTGAATTGTACAAGGATATATTACAAAAACAATTGGGAAGGTTGTATCTACTTACAAAAGAAATACCATTATCCTAAAAACAAATGCTCATTTGACCCTATTGTTTGTCTATATAATTAGTATTGTTTGTCTATATAATTAGTAGTTCATGGGGCATTTGCAAATACCCCGCAACAAGATCAACATCAAAGGAAATATCATGATGGGTATGAGCCAAGTGCACAATACTACCAACCAACTAACAGTACAAGGTGACACCTACATTAGATGTAATGAAGGTGGCAATAAGTTTAACTCCAAAGTTGAAGGAAGATGGGGTTGGCTTACAATATTCTCAGTGAAAGTGATGAAGAAGGTCACATGCATACTTATACTAGGAAAGTAAAATCCCTTCTTTGATTAGCAATACTCAGAGGTTAATAAAATAATGCAAATGTCCTTACTCGATCATTTCAATTTTATTCTTAAGGCTAGATTTAAAATGGGATAAAATTTAAGTGTCACCACCAATAAGAATAAATTCATCAACATAAAGAGCAAGGATTATGAGATGGTTCTCTACTTTCTTGGTATGGACATTAGGGTCAGAATGACATATAGAAAAATTGGTGTCAAGAATAAAGTCATCCATTCTTTCATACCAAGATTGAGGAGATTGCTCAAGGCCGTAGAGAGATTTATTATGGAAAATCAAAAGGGTAGAGGCATTCTAACATAGCAAGGAGGTTGTTCCATGTAAATTTATTCTTGCAAATCCCCATGCAAGAAGGTAGATTTTATATCCATTTGATGGACTTGCCATTTATGTGAAATGTCAAGGGCTAGAACTATCTAGGAATATGGAATTCATTTTGGTGACAAAGGAAAGATTTCATTATAGTTAATTCCTTTAACTAGATAAAACCCTTTGGAAAATAACCATGCCTAAAGTCTTTCAACACTTCCATATGATGTATACTTAGTTCTATAAACCCATTTACATTTGATAACTTTCCTTCCTTTTAGAAGAGGTATTAGATCCCAACTATCATTTTCCATTAAAGAGAGATATTCTTCATTCATGGTTGCATCCCAATTTGGATGCCAACAAATTCTACGAATGTTTCTTGATCATGATTCGTTCGATGCTAATCTATAGGATCACCAGCAAGGTCACCAACTATTTCTCATGTTTTATGGATCCAACTAGGAAGTGATGATGTCAATGCAACTTCATGTTCACTAGACCCAATTGGAGGAATGTGAGAAGGTGGAGGTGGATTTAATCATCACTATCAACATATGAAGAAGAAACCATAGTAGCACCACCATCATAAAATTTTGAAATTGGAGATGGAAAAATCGCTAAAGATGGGACAAATGCAAAATTAGGTTCACAAGATGTGATATTTTCATCAAATTTAACATCGCTCCTAATAATAATTTAAATGAATGTATGTTGATTCAAAGATTATAATCTTTGACATATTTAGAATATCCTATAAAATGCAATTCTCACTCTGAGGTTGTAATGCTTTCTATTTTTTATTATGAATGTCAACTCGTTCTTCTCTACTAAATAAATGAAACTAGCTTTCATCACGTTTAATTTTTCTACATCCTTCTTCCATGTTTATATCTTTTAAAGCCTTTGTGGGAGTGTGATTAACTATGTAATTGGCACAATTAATGCTTTCTACCCAAAAATGAGGATGTAATCCCTTAGATTGGAGCATACAATTTTTTCATTTTCTTTAATGTATGATTCTTTCTTTCAACAACACCATTTTGTTTTGGTGTGTATGGAGTAATGTGTTGCATCTAAATGCCTAGAGAAGTGTTGTAATTTTTGTTGATGCTCAAAATGGCATGGTTTTGGAAACACCACTGTAAACACCCTTGGATGGCTTTTCGAGGGGAGGATGGGTATGTAATCCCAGGTTACATTGAGAGCCCTCCAATAGATAAGATTCAACTGAATGATCAATGGCATTTAATGAATAAAATATTAAAAGAATGATATGATATGTGTTATTAAATGCAAGAACACTTTCAAAAAAGGAATGACAATCCACTAAGCAAACTAAATGCATCCTCTATAGCCATGCATGCACTAATTTATGGAAATGAAATTAATTAACTAAATAATTGATGAGAAAAGTTAATGTAAAATGTATACAAAACAAGACGATGTGTAACGCAATTAATTATCTAATAAAAGAAAGCTCCAGTCATTAGTATGAAAATGCATGAGCAATTAAAATTATTCTAACACATTTGTAAAATAAATAGTTGATTTCGATCTATGAAAAGAAATCTGCAATTTTGTTTCATTTCAGATTTTTTAAAATATATGTAAAAATCTAAGGTATATTACTGAAATAATTTTCCTATGTAGAGCAAGAACTTTGCATTTCTGTTGTTGGTATAAAATTGTAGTAATAATTTACATTTATGTTACGCCTAAGTATATTTCAAAAGCATCTTAAATGCACAAAAAATCTGCCCTTTCACTTAAATTTTGATTTTTAAATGCAGTTTGACATCAAAGTTCCTTTGATGCAATAAAATCAATTTATTAAGGTGAAACTTTGTGGATTTGACATTCAGTAAAATATGGTTCAATAAATATTACAGATTGCATGATGTGAAAGAATGTAAAAAACAGTGCATGGTAGTTACCATAATCTAAAAAATAGAGAGTAAAAAACGCTAACGACTAAAGACCGAAAATCATATTTATGTATAAGTTAGTAAAGAAAATTGAAATAATATATACATATTTGTAAACATAATAAATAATATGTACAATCCACTTATTTACCTATGATACAAATTTTGCAGAATAAAAAGAAAAAGAAAAAGAAAACAACAGCAAGGATGAATGATAAAAGGAAGAGGAAAGACACAAATATTATGCTAAAATAATATTTTCTGTTAAAAGGGAATTTTGATAGGCATCAAGTACAATAGTTTGCGACTAGTTCAACCCTTAATAACATGATTTTTATGATACCTTACATAACTATCAACATTCCAAGTTCACCCAAGTGAATTTGAGACATTGGGAGTACTCTCCGCTATAATTACGTTGACTAACCTACACATATAAATGTTAGAAATAATGAGAGGAGAAATAATGAGAGGGGTGAATCAGTATTGATCACTTTTACCATTTAAAACATTAATTATATCATGTAAATATTAAGCTCCAACTCCCTCATTTACAAGCACAAACTTGAAGGAAGCTCCAACTCCCACGATTTACAAGCACAAACTTGAAGGAAGCTCCAACTCCCTCATTTACCAGCACCGACTAGAACGAGGCTCCAACCCCGTGATTTACAGGATCCAACCTGAAGGAAGCTCCAAATACCTTATTTACCAGCACCAACTAGAGGGAGGCTCTAACCCCCTAAGATCATAGGCTCCAACCTGTCCTTGCTTCATCCTTACACCATGATATAAGTAAGAAGATCAGTCTTCCACTATCACTATATAACTGCCACTACATGTACCTGTATCACTGTCTATGCCAATCTGTACTTGTATCACTTCCTTGGTTAATCTGTACATGTATCACTATCTCTGTCAACCTCTATCACTACATCACTGACTTTGTCAACCTATCGTAATCACTATCTCTATAATAATTCCCCAATCACTATCTCTGCAACTTGTATCTCTGTCTCTGACACAATGCCACTGTTAGTCTCACAATGTCATAGTCAGTGTCATATTGTGTCAATATCTGTCACACTAAATCAACTTGTACCTGCGTTAAATATACACCCAGAAACAATCATTAATCGATTTCATTTTCATCCTCAACTTTTATATCATGGACATTTTCAAAACATTGAACACTCTAGGAGATGAGCCATATGCAAAAACATAACCATGGACTATACCAAGATAACCACTATGATATATGCCAAAACCATAATAAAATATTCCCAAATAATCACCATGATATATACTTATGGCAAGGGCTCAGCCTACCCTTACCTCGAGGATATTTCATGACTATGCAGTAATGTCCTTTAGCGCCTTCTCCTTTAGACCTCAGTTCCTTCTTATAACCATGCCCTATGCTTGAATGACAACAATCTCAATCAACAATCAAGCGTGAAGTGAGATTCTACAATGCCATACAACATCATTTGAAGAGATCAACATATCAATATGTCTCATCACTCAACATATCATGCCCAAGAGATTAACTACACTTTTCACTTCTTCGTAACCTCTTTTCACCAGAATAATCACCATATTCGGCCTTTTGTCAATTCGTACTAGGGTAGTCTCCACGCAATCTAATGCTCTGCCTTTTGTTGGCGGTAACAACAGTCTACATATTCCCAACCACACGACCTCACTATCAATCCTTTAACCATCGTGCTACTCTAAGAGTGATAGGCTATTGCAACCATTCATTGCTCTTCCATCATCCCTCTAAAACCCTTTTATCTTTCACTATTCATATTTGGTGTTTGTTTGAATGGAACCCAAACCAATCGACTGGATTTTGTTGAATGGATCGACAAACTAATTAGCCCTGGTCGTTGTTCCATATTCTCATCAATTGTTCTTTATAATAGAACCTACAGTCGATAACTCTGTCACAATCATTCCATCTCTACCACAACGCAGAAATTCAATTTCTATAACATGAAATTCATAGAAATCTCTATCTTCCGGTTTTTCTCTTGCAACCTATAAAACAGACTTATACAAACCTCTCGTCTTTCAGATTGCAAATGTTCAGTCTCTACATGAATTAAACGTGAATCATTTGTTCTTCATGCACATCGCTTGCTTAGACTTCAGGCGCAGGTGATTACGATGTTCCTTCTGTCAAATAGAGAAATATACAATACCCTCAATCTGATCCTTCACACATATTTGATATGAACAATGAAACTCCACCAATCTCGTTTATTAAAGATTCATAGAGCTTCCTAACCACCATTCAAGCTCTTCACCTCCTAATTACACATTTATACACATCTAAATGGTCTTTATTGAATTATCTTAAGTCTTTAACAAAGTTCTGCGGAAATTGGAACCTCTATGGGTTTTTCCCAATCTCAATATGAATGGGAACCTTCTATACTGATTCTACTCAGCTCAAACCTCAAATAAATATCAGAATTCATGCACAAAATTAACTTAAACACAGAGCTAATCTAATATTCACCAAATCCAATGTATTCATGCACAAATAAACACATAGAATGGAAAATCTGCCTTTCATTATCAGAATGAAACTGTATATGTATCAAAGAATCCTCCTCTCCCCTATTTGTCCATCCTCCCTTTTTATCGAATGCCTGTAGGCTTACAATGTTTGCTCTACCCCATCGAGCCTCTAGCTCATGCGCTAACTAGTTCCTAAAATCTTGCAACTAATCCCTAACTTAGTGTAACTGTTTCTAAAAATAGAAACTACTCGAGCCTATCTCTAGTAACTTATTAAAACTGATTCTTGAATATCTTAAACAGCCCTCGAGTCATTCCTTGAACTCAGGAATTTGTTTCATGACTCATTATTTACATTACCACTTGTATCAATTGGAATCTTCTATAACTATGCTTACTAATTAAGAGAAACTTAGATATTTTACAATGAATTTACATTCAACCCCACATTGGCTAATGTCATGGTCTTAGGACCTAACCAAGCTTTAAAGTTTTGGTTTGAGAGAAAATTCCCCTGCATCAGACTCCCAAAGTAGAAAAGAATCATGACCTCCTGGTCATGCATCTTCATCTTCTATCTTCTTGGATCCCAAACTTTATGCTGCAATCTTCCACTGCCTTTTCCTTCAATATTCTTCACTTTCAATCCTACTTCATATCGGATTGTTTGCTTCATTTTGTTGTAGCCTTTCTTATAAAATTGCATCAATTTCCACAACTTTTCTATCTCATCATCCAACCTATCCCCTTGTAAACATTTGTTGCTCATCTGTAACTAGATCTGTTCTTTCACCAGAATACTATAAGTCTCATTCAACCATGTTTCCATGAACATAACAATGCCTTCTTGCATGAGTTGGATTTTCCATTTCTACTCTTTAATAAAATGACTATTGCCCTCTTCAAACTTTCCAATTCGTCCTTCAACTACCACATCGTCTTCCAAGACAATCTCTTCTTCTCCACTCTCCCTCAACAAATGAAACAAAATTTAATTCTCTTGAAGCAATTCAACTTATATATTCACTCTCTCCATTATCCATTTACACATTGTTTGAAACATGCTCTTATCATTGTTTACTGGCAATTGAACTCCACCATATGTAAGAGTCATTGATATTTCACTTTCCTTCAATTCACCACACATCTTCCAGAAGATGCTTAAGGCATGTAAATACCTTCTCCACTGCTTTACAACAAATTTATTGTTGTCTTCCTCAAAACCCTCACATCTAATTCCTTTTATCTCAGCTTCATCAAATTGTCTGAGATCTTCTCTCTGCTGCAATTTTGAAAACTCATCTACAAACTGTTGGTTTCTCTCTTTTTCTTCTTTTAATGCCTCCCTTACATCCTGAATGCCTCTATATACATCTCCCTCTTCAATGTTTATTTGTTGCTTCAGACCTTCAGAATCACTTTCAAGAAGCAATTCATACTTTAACTTTCTATTTGCAGTAACATACTCATCCTCTTTCCTCTTTATACCAGTAAACACATCATGGGTTTCTAAACTAGTACATACCTCTGTCTTAGCCACAACTTGAGACACTCCTCTACCAATGACTGCAATCTCACTCTTATACTCAAGTTCCTTCATCAAATATTCCAGCAATTCCTCTTTTACTTGACATTCCTCAAGTACTTCATCACAATACTGTTCATCTTCTTCAGCGTGTATTTCTTCTTCCTTGACAACCTTCAATAGTTTTCTCTCATCTCCTTGACTAAATCTAACAGTCAATCCTCCCCTATTAAGTTCTATGATAGGATTCTCTTTGTCATGAGACAAATCTGTCTCGCCTTATTCTTCAACACACTCTGCATTTCTGTCCTTCTGTAATCCATCTTCAAGAGATATATTTTCCCTATTTGTTGCACTAACATTCTCTTGCAATTGTTCTTCATCAATTACATTAATCAAATTCATTGGCTTACCTCTCTGAGAAAATGTTCCCTCATTCTTTATCAAAATAAAAATTGTACCCTTCTTCTTCGTGACAGCTTCGAATGATTGTCCCTTTCCACTAAGAAACTCATCAATAAGTTCCTTATGCTACAACAATTCAAAACTTTCTTCATCTGAGATACAATCCTCATTATACTTCACTTCATCATCATCTAAGGAACATCCATCAAGTTCATGATCTTCCTCAAGATCCAGATTCCTTCTTCCTGCAATTTCATTGATTGAAATTTTAGTATTATTTCCTTCATGAGGCAACTCTCCATCATCTAAACTTGCATACCCTGCATTCACACACCAATTATCAGATTTAAAATCAGTGGGCTCTTTAGCCCCAACAGATGGTCTTGTCATCAAATTCTCATGTTGGTCTTCTAGACAATGTATGAAACTCTCAACAGGTTTCTCCTCAGCATCATTCTCATCCTCACCAAGCAGTGGTCCATGTTCTGGTTCACATACCAGAACTTCTTCCTTATACTTAATTGCTCTAAGTAATTCTTCCTTCAATTGAGCATTCAACCTATGCTCCCACTTCATTTGCAACCTATGCCACTTCACTTTTTTTCTCATAGTCCATCCACACCTCTGGTCTTCTTCACTTATCTATAGCAACTCCATCAATAGATCCAAATGGATTCTTATCTTAGCTATCTCTCTGTCATACTCTTCATCATTCATCTTCTTCCTTATGCCATTTTCTTTGGTATATTCTTTCTCTCTACTGTGGCTTCTCTCGGAACCTTTGCAATGACAATCACTGGTCATTTTCTTCTCTATTTCCATGGTTTTTTTTCACACTCATTTTGAATTGCATTAAAGCCTCTGCAATAGCAAGTTTACTTCATCTTGCTATAAATACCTATCCAAGCTTCTCTTCTTAAACTTGGTATATTGGTAACACTAGTTCTCTTTCTGGAACCTCACGGGAATTCTCTTGCTCTTTATAGGCTCATGCATTCAACTCACCCTCACTTGCGAACATCTACTTGCCCTCCTGCATTCCAACCTCTGCTGAAATAATTAAGGTTCTATTGCCACTTTCCTTTTCCACTTGGAATCCTCTGCTTGATTCCTTCATCACTGCTTCAAAGCTGTGATCTTCTACTGAGATACTCTTTACTTGCTGCTACCTGCACATTTTAACAATGTTAAAATTGAAAGACCATTAACCTGTTAGATCTTGATAGACCCGTTTCTTTAAGAACCCAAAGTTCTTTATCATCAAGATTTCAAGGCTATTCAAAACACCTCTACTCAGCCCTAGTCTTTGGCTAAAACTTGACTTCTCTTGTCTTCTTCTTCTCTATCTAGAACATCAATCTGGGTTACTCTCACCCAGAGTATCTTGGTCTTGCTTTAACACTACACATAGCCCTTTTCTGCAACTACTTTCTTTAATATGGGTTCCTTTGTCACAATTTCCCCTTCTTTAAGAGCTTCACTTGCTCTTCTCCATCACATCCTCCAAGTTATGATCCACTATCATAATTTTTGTTTCAGTTGTTACCTACCAAGAACACATACATATCATCTTATAAATTCAAATGACAAGATCATATTCACTTACCAGACTTCCTCATCCATGCCTTGCCGAAATCCTTTTGCTGTCTGCAATTTCCTCTATTGTGAAATCTTCACAAACCATTGTCTGCAAATATCTCTTGTAGAAGGGCTGGTGCAAGGTAATGATATCCAATTATGACACATTAGTTGCAATGACATGTTGGAAAAACAAAAATATTATCATTAAAATGAATTATTAGAGGTACCTACAAAACTTTTTCGTATTAGGTGTAAGAAGATGAAACGTAGAATGACGGATGACCTTCCGGAATATGTAACTTTTATTTATGGAAACGTGGTATAACCACCCTAAAATGTAATTATTTTAAGACTGGTGTGTTATTTTTTCTCTAAAACATAATGCACATGTTTTAGTTGAGCCACCTGTTTGTTCAGCCACCTATTTGTTAAGAAAAAATATGTAGAGGCGTAGGCAACAGACGAATCTTATGCAGGGTTATTTTTCCAAAATTTTAAAAGTTAAATTATATATTTTTTTAAATTGCAAAAGTCAGTGAAGCCTTAAAATGACATGGTCAAGTGTTGGTACACCATATCATGGTCTGAAAATAATCAAAAAACCTTTTTTGCTTAGCTTGTAGGTATTCGTGTACTCTTGTGTGGGTTCTTTTCTGTTCTCGAAATAGTTAAGCCAATCAAAATTTATAGGCCAAATAAACGACCTATGTTTTTTACAAATTTGACATGAGTGCAGTTAAAATAAATTAAAAATAGAAAACAATAACAGATCTTTTCAAAAAATATATAGTTAGAATCTGCACACAAAGCTTGACAAGTGTGTGCAATTTCATTTGCAGTGCACTAGTGGAGCATATGCGGAACTAGGTGTGAAAAACATGAAGTTACAGCATTTGATGTGTTCTTCCATAAATCAGACCGAGCCTCAAGGTTTGGCAATCCGAAGCAAATTCCAAGCCTGCAAGGGCACCAAAAACAATTTGAATACAGAGACGCGTGCGTGGAAATAGGCGCACGCATGTCTAAGAGCGCGCACGCGTTGTTTAATTTCCTTTGTCAAGGGGATACATAAAGTTGACAAATGAAATTAAAGAAAACATATCATTTGCAGCGAAAAAATAATAGGGTGGTAATAAACTATAGTTGTGTCGTCCATTGTTAGCTGCACTTCAAGCTTGAAGGTGGTAGCCTTGGGACTAGACACAAGTTGCAGGTTCGAATCTCCTCAATTTAGTTCGATGATGAACAAGATGATGATGATGGAGATGTTGATGAGAAAGGGGGAGATGAAAATGATGACTAAGAGGAGGACAATGATGATGAGGATGAGGATGATGATGATGAGGAGGAGGAGGAGGAGGATGAGGATGATGATGGTGATTATGATGATGATGATGATGGTGATGATGATGATGATGATGATGGTGATTATCATGTTGGTGATGAGGATGATGATGATGATGATGGTGATGATGATGAAGATGTTGATGATGATGACGATGGTGATGCAAATGATGATGATGATGATGATGGATATGTTGATGAGGAAGGGGGAGATGACAATGATGATGAAGAGGAGAACGATGATGATGATGATGAGGATGATGATGATGGTGATGGTGAGGACGATGATGATGATGGTGATGATGAAGGGGAGGACGATGAGGATGATAATGAGGATGATGGTGATGAGGATGGTGATGATGATGATGATGATGGTGGTGGTGGTGATGAGGATGAGGATGATGATGATGATGGTGATGAATATTTTGATGATGATGACGATGGTGATGAGGATGATGTTGATTATGATGATGAGGTGCATGAGCATGTCTCAAAACTTCCCTACAAAGGGAGGAGATGAGGTGCATGAGCATGTCATCATCATGGATATGTTCATGATGATCATGAGAATATCCATCATCATCATCTTGTTAATCATCATCATCATATTTATCACCATTGTCATCATCATCAACCTTCATCATCATCGTCCTCCTCCTCCTCATCATCATCATCATTCTCCTCTTCATCAGCATTTTCATCTCCCCCTTCCTCATCAACATCTCCATCATCATCCTCATCTTTATCATTATCATCATCATCTGCATCACCATCTTGATGGTGATGGTGATGATGATGGTGATTGTGATGGTGATGATGATGATCGTGATCAGGATGATGGTGATCAGGATGATGATGATGATGGTGATGAAGATGAGGATGATGATTATCATGATGATGATGATCATTATAATCATATTCATAATCATCACCATCATCGTCATCATCATCGTCATTGTCATCTCCCCCTTCCTCATCAACATCTCCATCATCATCATCATCATCATCATCTTCATCACCATCGCCATCATCATCAACATCTTCATCATCATCATCATCATCATCATCATCATCACCATCATCATCCTCATCACCATCATCCTCATCATCATTATCATCGTCATCCTCTTCATCATCACCATCACCATCATCATCCTCACCATCATCATCATTATCCTCATGATCATCATGATCATCATCATTCTCCTCTTCATCATCATTGTCATCTCCCCCTTCCTCATCAACATCTCCATCACCATCATCATCATCATCATCATCTGGATCACCATAGTCATAATCATCAACATCTTCATCATCATCACCATCATCACCATCGTCATCATCTTCATCATCATCACCATCATCACCATCATCCTCATCACCATTATCATCATCATCATCATCATCATGTCATCATCATCATCATCCTCATCATTGTCATCACCATCGTACTCATCCTCATCATCATCGTCCTCCTCTTCATCATCACCATCATCACCATCATCATCATCATCATCCTCATCATTATCATCATCATTCTCCTATTCATCATCATTGTCAACTCCCCCCTCCTCATCAACATCTCCATCATCATCATCATCATCATCATCTTCATCATCATCATCATCATCATCATCTGCATCACCATCATGATGGTGATGGTGATGGTGATGGTAATGATGATGATGGTGGTGATGAAAATGAATATGATGATGGTGATGAAGATGATTATGATGATGATGATGATGATTATGATGACCATGATGATGATGATGATATTCATCCTCATCACCATCATCCTTGTCATCATCGTCGTCCTCCTCTTCATCATCATTGTCATCTCCCCCTTCCTCATCAACATCTCCATCATCATCAACATCTTCATCATCATCATCATCATTATCACCATCGTCATCATCATCACTATCATCATCGTCATCATCTCATCATCATCATCATCTTCATCATATCAGCATCATCATCAGCATCATCACCATCATCATCATCACCCTCATCACCATCACCGTCATCATCATCATCATCCTCCTCACCATTATCATCCTCATCACCATTATCATCCTCATCACCATCATCCTCATCATCCTCATCATCGTCCTCCTCTTCATCATCATTTTCATCCCCCCCTTCCCCATCAACATCTCCATCATCATCTTCATCCTTCATCATCATCTCATGACAATGATTATGGGGAGGAGGACGATGATGATGATGAGGATGAGGATGATGGTGATGAGGATGATGATGATGATGGTTATGGTGATGATGATGATGATGGTGATGATGATGATTACGATGATGATTATGATGGATATGTTGATGGGGAAGGGGGGGATGACAATGATGATGAAGAGGAGGACGATGATGATGATGATGAGGATGATGATGATGATGAGGATGATGATGGGGATTATGAGGATGGTGATGAGGATGATGATGGGTATTATGATGATGGTGATGATGATGGTGATGGGGATGATGATGATGGTGATGATGATGATGATGATGATGATGTGTTCGGGTACACAGGGTACTACCAAAGGATCGAACACTAAGAGAAACCACTTCACACAAACAGATCACATACCAACACACCGATGTTTTGACATGGTTTAAACCCTGTTGAAGGAAACACTCCACGGCCCCAGCCAAATAGCTTTTACGAGATAATTTATTATGCAAAGAAATAAAGTTACAAATGAGCTGCTCATAATCGATCAACTAAACAATGACCCTCCATGCTCTTTAAATAGAGATCATGAACCAATCGGGTGTTAAGCCATGGATCAAGGTTAGGTATGATCTAAGATAAGTTGAGCCGTTGGATCACTCTATGTCGGGAACATATCATGACCATCAGATTAAGTATTTACAAATGCATACTAATGCATACTAAAGAAACACACTATCCCTAACGAATATATTACACAAGTTGATCTTAACTAACTCCTAAGTGTCTAAATATCCTAACATCCCCCCTTAAGAACAACTTGGGATAGGATTGAAGGATTTACAAAAGTGACACTATTAGGAGAAGGAAGGAGGCATTAGAGCCTATCCCCCCTTAATGACAAGTTCCTGAACTCCTAACATAGATCGAAGTTTAGAAAAGTTCGCTTCTGTAAGAGACTTGGTGAAGATGTATGCAACTTGATCATCTGTAGGGCAAAAGAGTACTTCAAGAACATGATCATGAACAAGATTTCTGATGAAGTGCATATGTAGCTCAATGTGTTTGCTGCGTTGATGTAGAATTGGATCTCTGGCAAGCTTGATGTCACTTTGATTGTCGCACCAAAGTGGAGTAGGTTGCTGCTACTCGAATCCAAGCTCTGAAAGGATCTGTCGAAGCCATAAAGCTTCCTGACTGGCATTAACTGCGGCTCGATATTCTGCTTCTACTGAAGAAAGAGCAAGAGCTTGTTGTTTCTTACAAGCCCAAGTGATAGGTCCAGATCCCAGACTGAAAACATAACCTGCAGTAGACTTTCGATCATCAGGATCACCGGCCCAATATGAATCAGTGAAACCAACCAACAAAGGTTCCCCCCCTGTACTGTAATGAATCCCAAACTGAACTGTACCTCGAATATATCGAAGTATTCTTTTAGCTGCTTTCCAATTACTTTCATGAGGTGTCTGGATATAATGGGAAACACGACCAACGGCAAAGGAAAGGTCAGGACGGGAATGAGTCAAGTATAAGAGACTACCAACAAGCTAACGATACAAGGTGGCATCAACTTCAGGTGAAGTACAAGTGGCAGAAATTTTGACTCCAGACTGGAAGGGAGAAGGGGCTGGTGTACAATCTTCCATGTGAATGCGACGAAGAAGGTCACAAGCATACTTAGACTGAGAAAGAAGGATTCATTCTTTGGTTTGCAGGACTTGGAGACCAAGAAAATAATGCAAATGTCCTAAGTCTGACATTTAAAAAATTTGTTTAAGACTGGATTTCACATGGGTTATAAGCTGAGGGTCACTACCAGTAAGAATAAGTTCATCAACATATAGAACAAGTATGATGAGATGGTTTCCTACTTTCTTGGTATAGAAATTGGGGTCAGAATGGCATCTAGAAAAACCAGTGTCAAGGATAAAGTTATCCATTTTGGCATACCAAGCTCTAGGAGCATGCTTAAGGACATATAAGGATTTCTTAAGGCGGCAGACAAGTCTAGAGTTATTCTGAACATATCCAGGAGGTTGTTCCACGTAAATTTCCTCATGTAAATCACCATGTAAGAAGGCAGACCTGACATCCATTTGATGGACTTCCCAGTTATGTAAGGCTGCAAGGGAAAGAACAAGGCGGATGGAGTTCATTTCAGTGACGGGAGCAAAGGTTTCATTGTAGTCAATCCCTTCAACTTGGGAAAAACCTTTGGAAACTAACCTTGCCTTAAGTCTTTCAACACTTCCATCTGATGCATACTTAGTTCTGTAGACCCATTTACATCTGACAAGTTTTCTTCCTTTTGGAAGAGGTACAAGATCCCAAGTATCGTTCGCCATTAAGGAACGATATTCTTCATCCATGGCTACATCCCAATATGGATTCCCTGAAGCTTCTACAAAAGTTTCTGGATCATGATTCTCGAAAACTTGAGCCAAAAGAGAAGAGGCTAGCTGAAACTGAGAATGTGTTTGACGTTGATCTCTAGGATCACCGGCAAGATCACTAGCTGCTTCACATGTTGAACGGACCCATCGAGGAAGCACTTGTGTTGGTGCAACTGGAGGAACATGAGCAGGCGGAGGTGAATTTTCATCCTCATTGTCATCATCAGAAACTGGAGTTGAAAACCTGTCAAGGAATTTGGAAGAAGAAGAAGAAGGCACAAACGTCGAATTAGGCTCACAAGCCAAAGATGGCACAATCGCCGAGTTAGGCTCGTAGGCCAAGAGATTTTCATCAAATTTAACATCTCTTCTAATGATTATATCATGAGAATGTGGTTGAAGAAGTCTATAACCTTTTACATCTTCAGAATATCCAACAAATATGCACTTTTCACTTTTAGGCTGCAATGCTTTCCATTTTTCATCCGGAATGTGAGCCCATGCTTCACTACCAAGCACAAGGAAGTGACTTACATCAGGTTTAGTTTTACTCCATGCTTCTTCCGGTGTTATAACTTGTAATGCTTTAGTGGGGGTGCGATTAACTATGTAATTTGCACAATTAATGGCTTCAGCCCAAAATTGAAGACTTAGTCCCTTAGATTGGATCATACAATTAGCCATTTCTTTTAAAGCGTGGTTCTTCCACTCATCTACACCATTATGTTGTGGTGTATATGGAACAGTGTGTTGTTGTTGGATGCCTTGTTCAGTGCAGAAAGTAGTGAACTTTTTGTCAACATATTCTCCTCCATTGTCAGATCTTAAATTAATAATTTGATGACCAGATTGTTTTTCAACAAAAGCCTTGTAGGCCAAGAACATGTTAAATACTTCGCTCTTAATTTTTAGGAAATAAACCCAAGTGCGTCTGGTATAATCATCAATGAAAGCTAAGAAATATTTGAAACCAGAAAATGAAGCAGATGGAAGAGGACCACACAAGTCACTATGCACAAGCTCCAAGGGAACCGAAGCGTGCCAAGAGGCACGTTTGTCAAAATTGTCCCGATGATGTTTTTCGAGTACACAATCGGAAAAAACACCATCCCTACAAGATACCATCGGAAGACCTGTCACCATATTGTCTTTACATAGTTGTTTCAATGAGCGATAATTTAAGTGACCAAAATGCTCATGCTAAAGTTTTCTCAAGTTATCACTATGAGCAACAAAAACTGAAGGGAAAGGTGATGACCCAAAGTTGTTAAACTTGTACAACCTGGTAATATCATCAACAATTCCGGTATCTAGGACCTGTTGAGGATCTTTAAAATCCTTGATTACAACTTGGTGAGGTGTAAAGGTCACAGTTTTACCTTCACTAGAATGAGTGATCTGATAGATGATAACAAATTGCAGGAAATTCTTGGAACACATAGTATATCACTAAAATGACCATTATCTATTGGAATTGTTCCAGCTCCTACAACACTTAGAGATCTGTCATCACCAACAAATATTTTTTTGGTGTTACATTCATGCATAGTAGAAAAGATGGCTTGATCCTTATCCATATGATAAGATGCTCCAGAATCAATGATCCATTCATTTGAAGTAGAAGAAGAAGATGCATTATAAGAATAACCAGAAGCACAAAGTGCATGTCCATGAGAGGCGGATTCTGAAGGTGAATCTAGGCTGATGTGGTGCTTCTTCATTACTGCTTCCAAGGCTGCCATCTTCTTGAAACACTTAGATTCATCATGATTATCTTTCCCACAATAGTTGCAATGACGCTCAGTCTTCTTGCCTTTTGGCTTGGATCCTTTGTCATTTTTTAAAGAAGGAGATGACTAAGAGGGTTTTGGACCCTTGTTTGACTTATTATTGCGAAAATTTTGTTTCATGGGAGGCTTGGACTTTTATTTTTCTTGGGACAATAAGGCTTTCCCATATGTATCTGCATTGTTGATTATTCCAAGATGAATGAGTTTATCTTGCTCTCTAATCAAGGAATCACAAAAGGATTCAAGACTAGGCTCTTGATAGCTAGCTGCATTCAAGGATTCTTTCATGGAGTAAAATGTAGATACAAAAACAGAATATGCAAGTCCAAGTTTGGAAAGAATATGATAAATGCATTGTTTGTCTTCCCTCTTAATCTTACATTCTGCACATAAGAGTTTAAGAGTTTTGTACTTAGATAAATAATCTTGAATGTATGAAAAGTCACTTGGATTTAAAGAAATCAACTCATTTTCGAGTTGGTGACCTCAAATTTCATTGTGTTTACCAAACACAGATTCCAACTTGTCCCAAGCAACATCAGATTCATCAATTCCAGATATGTGGAATCGCAAATCAGTAGAGATTGACATCTCAATCAATCCACGAGCTTCGTCACATCTATTTGCCCATTTTATTTTCTTATCATCATCAATGGGTTCTGTTTCTTTCCCTGAGGTAATTATGAGAAGTCCCCTACCTCGTAAAACATCCTCCATACGAGATTTTCATGAGAAATAGTTGGAACTGTTAAGTAGAATATCATAAGAGGTGGCCATATTTGTAAATTAATGGCTGTAAAAGAAGAAACCAATAATTTGGATGTGAAGAGCTCGAAAAAATAGACGGTTTAAGAAAGAACGGCACTGAAAACTGACTCTGTATGATGAAGTTATGCTTGAACAAAGAAACTATTGAAGATGTCCCCAATAGTGACGTGGCAGCTAGAGAATGTCTAGCAAAAAAAAGAATCCCCCTCTTCCCAAGATGAACCTTTTGACAATCACTTTACAAGAAAGTTGCTTTAAGTGAACCACTTTTGTAAAATAAGTGATTTCACTTTTACAATGATATTACTTTTAAATAGTGCAACAATAAAAAAAGAACTTAAGTGACTCACTTGTATTTTTATTTTTTATTATTTAAGTGAGATGCACTTTTACAATAAAGTAACTTGAAAATAGAAATTGCATGCACTTTTTCTTTTAAAAGTAACTTCCTAAGACTTGAACTCAAGACCTAATAAGGAATAAAGCAACTTTTAACCAAGTGAGCTAGATTAAAAGGTATGTAAAATATGGGAATGAGAAAGAGGACTTTTTTTTTTTAACTCTTCTTGCTCAGTTTGCATGCTTGCCATTTTTCTTGCAAAACACACCACAAATCGAAACAAACAAAAAAAATTTCCACACTTGTGAAGTTAGATCTCATTAGCTTGCCTGGAAAGTCTAAGTTTTCTCTCTGTTTTTTATTTGCCGAGATCGTGCAAGGTGCACGACAAAGAGCATACGCAGCCAAGAACAATCCTTTCCCTTTCTGTTTCTGATTACCGAGATCGCTCAAGGTGCACGGCAAAGAGCATACGCAGCTGAGAACAACCCTTTCCCTTTCTGTTTCTGATTTGCAAAGATCGCTCAAGGTGCACAGCAAAGAGCATACGCAAACGGGAACGGAAAAGAAACAATCCAAACCCAAAAAAAATCTAACAGTAACAAATGATAAAATATGAGATTTTTTTCTTTTCAAACAAAAAATTAAAAAAAATGCGTCACTGTAACATTATACCTTCAGATCTGATGAAATACCTGTTTCTGGAGCAACCGGGAACCATTTTCGATCAAACGAAAACTATTTTCCAATGGAAACGACGCTCTGGACGCAATGGAACACCTATCATAGCCCAAAAATGCACAAAAATACTAGAACCAGAAACCATTTCGAGTTTCGGCAACAATAGTTCAAGATCTAGATCATAACCAGAAGCGGATCTTCATAAAAGCTCTGATACCATGTTAGGGTACACAGGGTACTACCAAAGGACCAAACACCAAGAGCAACCACTTCACACAAACAGATCACAGATCAACACACTGATGTTTTGACGTGGTTTAAACCCTCTTGAGGGAAACACTCCACGGCCTCGGCCAAATAACTTCTATAGGACAATTTATTATGCAAAGAAAAAAAGTTACAAATGAGCTTCTCATAATCAATCAACTAAACAATGACCCTCCATGCTCTTTAAATAGAGATCATGGACCAATCGGGTGTTAAGCCACGGATCAAGGTTATATATGATCTAAGAGAAGTTGAGCCGTCGGATCACTCTATGTCGGGAACATATCGTGACCGTCGGATTAAGTATTTACAAATGCATACTAAAGAAACACACTATCCCTAACGGATATATTACACAAGTTGATCTTAACTAACTCCTAAGTGTCTAAATATCCTAACATGATGGTGATAATGATGATGATGATGATGATGATGATGAGATGATGAAGAGGAGGACGATGATGATGATGATGATGAGGAGGAGGATGATGATGATTATGATGATGATGATGATGATGATGATGGAGATGTTGATGAGGAAGATGATGATGATGGAGATGTTGATGAGGAAGGGGGAGATGACAATGAAGATGGATATGTTGACGATGATGATGGTCATGGTAATGGTGATGGTGATGGTGATGAAGATGATGATGATGATGATGAAGAAGATGATGATGATCGAGATGTTGATGAGGAAGGGGGATATGACAATGATGATGAATATTTTCATGATGATTATGATGTTGATGATCACCACCACCATCATCAACAACATCTTCATCATCATTGTCCTCTCCCCTTTCCTCATCAACATCTCCATCATCATCATCATCACCATCATCCTCATCATCCTCATCATCATCCTCCTCTTCATCATCATTGTCATCTCCCCATTCCTCATCAGCATATCCATCATCATCATCCTCATCACCATCATCATCATCATCAACATCATCATCATCATCACCATCATCATCATAATGGTGATGAATTGATGAGGATGTGGATGGTGATGATGATGAAAATGTTGATGATGATGACGATGGTGATGAGGATTATGTTGATGATGAAGAAGAAGATGATGATGATGATGATGAGGTGCATGAGCATGTCTCAAAACTGCCCTACGAAGGGAGGAGATGAGGTGCATGAGCATGTCATCATCATGGATATGTTCATGATGATCATGAACATATCAATCATCATCATCATGTTCATCATCATCATCATCATCTTCATCACCATCGTCATCATCATAAACATCTTCATCATCATAATAATCATCATCATAATCCTCATCATCATCATCATCGTCATCATCATCGTTCTCCTCTTCATCATCATTGTCATATCCCCCTTCCTCATCAACATCTCCATCATCATCATCTGCATCACCATCGTGATGATGATGATGATGATGATGATGATGGTGATGGTGATGGTGATGAAGATTAAGATGATGATGATGATCATCATCATCATCATATTCATCACCATCACCATCATCCTCATCATCATCATCACCGTCCTCCTCTTCATCATCATTGTCATCTCCCCCTTCCTCCTCAACATCTCCATCATCATCATAATCTTCATCATCATCTTCATCACCATCATCATCATCATCAACATCTTCATCTTCATCATCATCATCATCATCCTCGTCATGATCACCATCACCATCATCATTCTCATCACCATCATCCTCATCATCATAATCATCATCATCCTCTTCATCATCACCATCATCATCATCATCATCCTCACCATCATCATCATCATCATCATCATCATCATCGTTCTCCTCTTCATCATCATTGTCATCTCCCCCTTCCTCATCAATATCTCCATCATCATCATATTCATCAGCATCATCATCATCTGCATCACCATCGTCATCATCATCAACATTTTCATCATCATCACCATCATCACCATCGTCATCATCTTCATCATCATCACCATCATCACCTTCATCCTCATCACCATCATCATCCTCACCATCATCATCATCATGTCATCATCATCACCATCATCGTCATCATCCTCCATCACCATCATCCTCGTCATCATCATCATTGTCCTCCGCTTCATCATCACCATCATCATCATCATCCTCACCATCACCATCATCATCCTCATCATAATCATCATCGTTCTCCTCTTCATTATCACTATCATCTCCCCCTTCCTCATCAACATCTCCATCATCATCATCATCTTCGCCATCATCATCATCATCTGCATCACCATCATGATGGTGATGATGATGTTGATGATGATGATGATGATGATGATGATGATGATGGTGATGAGGATGATGATGATGATGATGATGGTGATAAATATGATGATCATCATTATTATCATCGTCATATTCATCATCATCACCATCATCCTCATCATCATCATCGTCCTCCTCTTCATCATCATTGTTATCTCCCCCTTCCTGTTCAACATCTCCATTATCATCATCATCTTCATCATCATCATCATCATCTTCATCAACATCGTCATAATCATCAACATTGTCATAACCATCATCATCATCATCATCATCACCATCATCATCATCATCCTCATCACCATCATCCTCATCATCATCATCATCGTCATCCTCTTCATCATCATCATCATCATCATCATCATCCTCACCATCAGCATCATCATCCTGATCATCATCATCACCATTCTCCTCTTCATCATCATTGTCATCTCCCTCGTCCTCATCAACATCTCCATCATCATCATCATCATCATCATCATCATCATCATTTGCATCACCATCATCATCATCATCAATATCTTCATCATCATCACCATTGTCATCATCTTCACCATCGTCACCATCATCACCATCATCCTCGTCACCATCATCATCGTCATCATCATCATCATCATCATGTCATCATCATCACCATCATCGTCATCATCCTCATCACCATCATCCTTGTCATCATCATCATCATCCTCCTCTTCATCATCACCATCATCCTCACCATCATCATCATTATCCTTACCATCATCATCATCTTTCTCCTCTTCATCATCATTGTCATATCCCCCTTCCTCATCAACATCTCCATCATCATCATCATCTTCACCATCATCATCATCATCATTTGCATCACCATCGTGATGGTGATGGTGATGGTGATGATGATGGTGATGATGGTGATGAGGATGATGGTGATGAGAATGATGATGATGATGGTGAGGAAGATGATCATGATCATGATCATGATGATGATGATCGTCATCATCTTCTTCATCATCATCACCATCATCCTCATCATCATCATCATCATCCTCCTCTTCATCATCATTGTCATCTCGCCCTTCCTCATCAACATCTCCATCATCATCATCATCTTCATCATCATCATCATCATCATCATCTTCATCACCATCGTCATCATCATCAACATCTTCATCATCATCATCATCATCATCACCACCATCACCATCACCATCATCATCATCATCCTCATCACCATCATCCATATCATCATCGTCATCCTCTTCATCATGACCATCATCATCATCATCACCATCATCATCATCATCCTCATCATCATCATCATCGTTCTCCTCTTCATCATCGTTGTCATCTCCCCCTTCCTCATCAACATCTCAATCATCATCATCATCTTCATCATCATCTCATCATCATCATGATCTCCGTCACCATCATCATCATCATCAACATCTTCATCATCATCACCATCATCATCATCATCCTCGTCGCCATCATCATCATCACCATCATCATCATCATCCTTATCCTCATCCTCATCCTCATCATCATCGTCATCATCATCCTCATCATCATCATTGTCATCCTCCTCTTCATCATCACTATCATCATCATCCTCATCATCATCAAACCCTCCTCGCATCATCATCACCATCACCATCGTCACCATCACCATCATCATCAACAACATCTCCATCAACATTGTCATCCCCCCCTTCCTCATCAACATCTCCATAATCATCATCTTTTCTATCATCATCATCATCTTCTTCATCACCATCACCATCACTATCATCATCATCAACAACATCTTCATCATCATCATCTTCATCATCATCATCATCATCATCATCATCTTATATCCTCCTTATATCTAAAATTAGACAAGCTCCATATGATGATGAAGACTATTTAGATAATGCTCAGTGAAGATGAAGATGATGATGACATTTAACCCCATAACTTTCCTATAATCCCTATAACCTTTAACTCTTAATCTACAATCCTTATAACCCTAACCCCAAAACCCCTAAACACCTAGAAGCACTTAAATGCACTTAGGGATTATGGGTTAGAATAGTGCCTAAATGCCTTTATGGGGGAGGGGCTCTATGAATAAACCGACACATTTAGATTTGTTGGGTAATAAATGAAGTGAATGCTACCCACCGAACTATACAACATTCAACAAGGATGCGCACGCACTCCCTGGCGCGTGTGCATCCTTGCTGAACATAAAATTTAGAAAATCACCCCCGCTCTTCTTCTGCATTTTTTCTCTACTTCATCGCATTTTGTTCGTTCTTTTCACACACAGTATGACAAGCATTTACATTTTAGATTGAATTCATACACCATTTGGTGCTTCCTTGACCATTTTGATAAAATACACAACATTTGGGGCTCTACTTGGCTCTTTGGATTAAATGCACACCTCTTGGGCTCTATTTGGATCATTTGAGTGAATACACAATAGTTGGACTCTATTTGGATCCTTGGATTGAGTTCTCATGCTACTTGGACACACATGAACTCTTCTTACATATAGTGGACACATCAAAAGAGCACTTTACATTTGAAGCAAAGAGCAATAATAATCCTTGAGGTATGGTGACAATTTTATCTTGTTAAATGTATTTTAGTCTTCATTCACTTGTTTGAATGGCATCTATTTTGGTTTTTCCTCATGAATGGTATGATAGATCTATTTTAGTCTTATGAATCTTCAACATAAACAATAAAAACATCTTACCAAAAAAAAATAAAAAAAATACAACATGCACCAAGCAATGCTTTCAACCTTTCATGAAGATAATAAAAAACAAATACTTGCAACACCACCAATAACATTTCATAATCACAATCCTCCATCTAGTAGACAAACATTTGTTGAATTCCTCATGGTTTCACTACAACAACTCACACAAACACCTAAAGAATTGAAATCTCTTAGTCTTTGTTACACCTAAAATCTTACCACCATCAGATTCAGTGTATACATTCCTGAAGTTCCATTGGCGAAGTCATTTACCTAGAAGGGACATCATTGTGCTTTTGCTAGGTTTTGAGAGGTCGTCGGAGGATACACCCATGCAACCTGCAACGTCACACCTTGCTCCATTATAGGGTGCGACGAAGTCAATTAATGGGAAAAAATAGCTTATTCGAGCTCATTCTCGAAGGTTGTTGACTTGTATCCTTATCCCTGACTTGTTGGAGGAGCTAGCCTTCGGTTCCTAACCTCTTGGAAGAATCCCCTATCTCTCTCCTACCATATCTCAACCTACCCTATCCATACCCTATCTACTTAGTCCTATATAAGTGAAGCTCTACCACTCTCCAAAGGGGGAAGTCTATAGTGTCTACATGCTAGTGAAATCATCCTTCAGAGATCTCTACTCATCCTTGAGAGACTCAAGCTTCCTTAGGAGGATATGGCAAATGGCTTGGAAGGAGAAGGGCTGCAACGTTAAGCCTTGGTTCTAGTTCTATGTCTCTACTATGTATTTCCCTATTTACAGTAATAAAAATGCTTTCCACCAGTATTGTTCATGCGTGTGATGATATTGAGTAGTTTACCTGCTTAACTATTTAATTAGATCTCTTATTGTATAGATGCTCTTTACTCGTTTTTGTTTGTTCTTGTGTCTTGACAGGTCTTGCAGCTGAGATCCGACGACCATGAGACGTGGAGCAGCATTCAAGAGAAAGGATTGCAAATTAAAAGGTAAGACATCTAGCACTTGATCCTTAAGTAGATCTAGGAAATCCATTTGTAGCCTGTTCTATTTGTTCTAGACTCACATTGAGCTAGGGAGATCCGACTCGCGTCCGCTCAAGTGGATTGTCCGTCAAACAAATCTGGAGACCATACTAGGGAATTACATTGATTTCTAGTTGTCAAGTTGAATGATATTTTCAGTTGATTTCTTGCCAAGCCTTTTTATTTGTCATTTTATTCTTGAGTTGGTTTCACCATCAGATCTTCACTTTGAAGACTCTGATCAACTTCCTTTGGATCTGAATTCTGTTAAATTTTCAGAATTTACTTCAATCTGATCTAGGATCTTAACTGAGAGAACAACATGTACATCATATCTATAGCATATCAATCATGGAGACAATAATGCAAGCACACAAGAGACACAAAGATTTACTTGGAGAAAACCATAAAGGTGAAAAACCCCAATAACTTCCTCAGAGATAGATAGAGCAATGATACAACCAACCATGAGAGATAGACATAACCTAGTAGTAGATCCTCCTCCTCCATAAGTGCGCCACTCCTCCTTGAGTGCATGAGTGAGAAGTGAGTGAGTAAATAGAGTGCCTCCTGCACTCTATTTATACTTGACTTGACTTGCCTTTTTACCTCACTCATGTAGGCTCGAACTTAACCACATAACATAATGCTGACTGGGTCGACCCCCAATAGGGTTGTCTAATAACCCTTTGACCCACATGGCCGACCCCTAATAGGGTTGTCTAATAACCCTTTGAGCCACATGACTTATACAGGGCCGACCCCAACAAGGTGGTTTAATAACCCATCAAGAATAAGTTACGACATTTACAATATAAATGACGACACTTCCTTATAGAGGAATAATACCATCTCTATAGGAATATAATATACATATATGTGAAATACATTCCAAATTTACATATACATCAACACTCCCTCTTAACTAGGAAGGTATTTATTAGCACAGTTCTTCTAGCACAAGCCATCTTCTCTGGATCATCGTCACTGGATAATCGTCATGGAGTCATCATCATCATCGCCACTGCTACTGCTATCTCAATCAATCTCTGAATCTACTCATCATAGGAAGTTCTACAGAGCCAGTCCTTTTTAATACTGGATGTAGGCCCACCACCTGCAGGTCTTCATCATCACTGGCCATACTGTGGAAATCTCAGGACTTATTACGTGCGTCACAAAACCTCGAAAGAGCATCCCAGACTGTTATGAGCACATGGCTCTACCTATAGGATCTCCCAGAGCACAAATTACATGTGACCCCACCACAAAACCTCGAAAGAGCATCCCAGGATGTTACGGGTACACAACTCCAACCTGAAGGATCTCCCAGGGCACAAATTACATGTGGTCACCACAAAACCTAGCAAGAGCATCTCAGGATGTTACGGGTACACAACTCCGACCTGAAATCTCCCAGGGCACAAATTACATGTGGTCATGGAAAAACCTCGAAAGAGCATCTCAGGATGTTACGGGTACACAACTCCGACCTGAAATCTCCCAGGGCACAAATTACATGCCATAGGACAAAACCTCACAAGAGCATACCAGGATGTTACAGGTACACAACTCCGACCTGAAAGATCTCCCAGGGCACAAATTACATGTCCTCCCAGAGCAATGTCTCAAAAGAGAATCCCAGGCTGTTACGGGTACACAACTCCGACCTATAGGATATCCCAAACATGCTCCTCTGCACAACCTGATCCACGGCCACAGAGTATCAAGCTGATACTCACCATACATCATCTTGATGTATCCATGATCATCCTGATCATCATCACTGCAACGTCCTGCTGCATGTCATCTAGAGCAACATCCTGAAGCTCGTCATCCATGATCATCCTGATCATCACTGCAACATCCTGCTGCATGTCATCTGGAGCAACATCCTGAAGCTCGTCATCCATGATCATCCTGATCATCACTGCAACATCCTGCTGCATGTCATATAGAGCAACATCCTGAAGCTCGTCATCCATGATCATCTTGATCATCACTGCAACATCCTGCTGCATGTCATCTGGAGCAACATCCTGAAGCTCATCATCCATGATCATCCTGATCATCACTGCAACATCCTTCTGCATGTCATCTAGAGCAACATCCTGAAGCTCGTCATCCATGATCATCCTGATCATCAATGCATCTACCTGATGCATACCAAGTATCTACCTGATACATATCATCATACATGATCCTCCTGATCATACAATGTATCCACCTGATACAAATACAAATACATGATACATATCACCATACATGATCCCCCTAATCATACAATGTATCCACCTGATACATATACAGATACATGGTCCAAGCATCCAACATGATGCATATACAAAATACATACGCATGATCCAACTGATCATATCCAGCATCAACATGATGCGTATATACATACATAAAAAATGATCCAACTGATCATATCCATCATCCAACATGATGCGTACATACATACATAAAAATGATCCAATTGATCATATCCAAGCAGAAACCAGAACATCATCCTGATGCTCATCATCCAGCGCTTACATCCACAGCCATGTGAAGGTTCCTCCTTTCAACATGCTTGGAATGGCTTCAGCAAATGTGTCCATCACTTCTTCCTCGAAGTGTCCTCGATCTTGAAGAACGCCAAGCCTCTCTCTAAAGTACTCGAACTTCACCCTGGCTAGTGGCTTCGTCAGCACATCTGCAATCTGCTCATCTGTTGCAACATACAGAAGCTTCACAGCTCCTCTCTGCACCACATCCCTGATATAGTGATATTTGATCTCTATGTGTTTCGACCTGGCATGAAACACTGGGTTCTCGGACAGCTTCACACAACTCTGGTTATTACAGAAGATACCAGTAGCATCCAACGGGAGATCAAATAACTCAGACAGTAGCTTCCGTAGCCATACTGCCTCACAACTAGCTGCACAGGATGCAACATACTCTGCCTCAGCTGTACTCAGTGCTACGCAGGACTGCTTCCTGCTAAACCAAGAGATCACACCTAATCCCATACTGAAGCAGCACCCAGATGTGCTCTTCCTCTCTGCAGCACTGCCAGCCCAATCTGAATCAACATAACCCTGCAGGTTAAACTTTTGATCCGCCTCATACCTGAGTCCATAATCCACTGTACCCTTCAGGTACCTCAGAACATGCTTTACAGCAACCAGGTGAACACTCCTCGGATCCGTCAGGAACTGGCTCAAATTGTTCACAGCAAAGCAAATGTCTAGTCTCGTGTTCGTCAGGTACATCAAGGACCCAATCATCTGACTATACAAAGAGACATCAACCAGCTCAGATGAAGCATCACATAGAAGCTTCAGATTTGATTCCATAGGTGTGGCCATGGCCTTGCAATCCATCATCCCGAACCTCTTCAGGATCTCTACTGCAGACTTCCCTTGTCCAAGGAATATTCCATCACTCTTCCACACCTCCATGCCAAAAACAAATAGTGCATCATCCCCAAGTTCCTCAACTCGAACTCGGAAGCAAGCTTTCGCTGCGTGTCGGCAATCAATCTATCCTCACCTGATACAAACAGGTCATCCAAATAGTAGTATAGCTGGATTGCCTTCCTCAACCTTGTAGAAAAGGTTGGAATCCGCTTTATTCTTGGTAAAGCCAAAGCTGGATAGAAAACTATCTATCCTACCATATCAAGTTCTGCACACATATATGACTACACCATGCTGACTTGAAATCCATCTGGTGCATCTTCTATTTCATCACTTTTATATTTCTCAATGCTGCCATCTGCAACATGCTTGATCTGATAGATCCATTTGGAAGTCATAACAAACTTCCCTTCACGTCTTGGGACTACGTCCCAAACATCATTCTTCATGATCGACAGATCATGGCATTCCATCCCAGATCCTGGGAACTTCAATATCTTCAATAGATATCTTTGTTGCTGGAACAAAATGTTGTAGTTCTTCTTTTGTAGGAGATGGCATATGATCTTTCCTACACAACAAGTTAAAATGCATGATTAGAAAACATCTCATAGTTTTCAGAACAAATTCTTACACATAAAGAAATATGTCATACAGTCATGCAATTATCTTTAGCCAATGCTTCAATACAACATTTATCCATATCCCGTAACTTTCTAGATGCCTTCCAATCTCTACCAGAACATTGTTAAGAGTGTGCACAACTCCCAACATGTCAGCAAAGAGGTTTCATTCTAGATAATTAGCAATGGAATGTTGTACAGTGCCATAGGCCACTTACCCATGTATATTAGTAGCATACTGTTCATCAATGCAACTATTCTAATATGCACAATACATATCCTAAGTCTAGGAACATGAGCATATACATCATTGAACAATTTTATTTAAACAGACAAATATGCAAGAAATTAAAATACTTATCTTTGTTTTTTCGTTGGGTGGACTCCCTCTGAGTCTTTGCTTCCTTACAGGAGCTGCTGGAGTCCTAATCTGAAGTAGCTTCTTCTACACCTTTCTGTTGTGGAAAGATGGTCAACTCCCTCTGAATATCTGCATCCTTGCAGAAACTACTGAAGTGTGTTCCTTTGCTTTCTTGCAGGAACAACTGGAGTGTGCTCCCTCTTGATCATTGCTTCCTGGATTACCTGTTCTTGAACTCATATTCATCCTTGGTCCCTATGCATGCTTATTAGTATCATGATTGTGTTATCCTTGTGATCTCATATAAAATCATACATTCATTAGTATACTATTAAAACACAATAATCTCAAGCATGTATAGTCATGATCATTTCAAACAGAAAATAATAAGAATTAGCATTCAAGGTTTATGTAGGATTCTTAAGGTTAGTCAAATCATAAGAAACATAACATGTCTAAACCTATAATTACTCAAACCTATGACTCTTCAGATTAGTTGAATCATCAAACAGGATAAGACATATAATATGCATAAAACCTGTGATTATTCAAACCTATACCTTCATGAGTCTTCTGGTTAGTCATATCATCAATTATGGTAAGAAACATAATATGCATACAACCATGATTATTCAAACCTATGACTCTTCAGGAATAATCATTATCAACAACAGTATAAGATCCTAACCCAAGGTAGGATTCTATCTTGATATAGGAAAAACATACCTGGATTAGCATGCTAGTTAGTTATGTCTAACATACTCACATGATGTCTTCGTGTTCTTCTTCAATGACTTGTGCTAGTAACCTGTATATCTCATAGGTTAACTATTACAAAACCAAGTTATACATACCTCGTAAATGGATCTTCTATGAGATCCATGACAATGGATGAATCTTTGTCCTCATGTTATCATGATCATATGTTCTTGGCCCAGAACATGATTTGTCTTTCTTGGTGTATCTTTCATGTTAGTAGACAACATAAACCTCATACAACACCATAATGCATTAGTACAATCATAAGTGTCAACACCCTAATCAATGAATATTTTCTATTGTGCATTCATAGTTTTATTAAGGTGATATGACAAGTCAAGATTGTACTAACCATAATAACATGAAGACAAACATACCATAAACTTAATCATGAACAAATCTCGAAACATACCTCAATGAGTCATACCTGTCGATATTGCTTGTAATCTTTTTATGTAAGGCCTTAGCTTCATCTCCCTCTGAAACAGGAACATCTTCACTTATGCAGGTGATCAATCCATCTTCTTCTAGGATTAACCCAATCCACTTGATTTGCAATAAATGGACCTGGAGATGGATATGGGTTTGTCAGAGAAACCCCAAAAATTCAAACTTTTAATTTCAAACTTCCGAAATGATAGAAATATGTGCCTTGATAAGCTGATCAAACTGGTATATTCAGAATTTGAAAACTGCAGAGTTTCACTCCACAATTTTTCCTTTGAAACTTCCGGATTCACTGGACGTGACCCTGAACTGGGGTTTGATGAATCCCACTCTTCTAATCAAAAGGTTTGATCCAAATCTCTAAGCTTCTATTTTTTTGAGGAGCTTCCAGCCGTGGTCATAGATTTCAAAAATTCTCATTTTTACAGAAGCCCTAATTTTCCACTTTTCTGATCAAAGTCCCGAACTAGGGTCTGATCAAGCCCGGCCTTCTGCCCAACCAAAAATTCTGATTTTGGTCTCTAAATTTTTATTTTGATGAGTAGCATTCAGCCGTGGTCTCCAATTACAAAAATTCCAACTTTTTTCGAAGCCCTAAATTTCGGAAGCCATGAATGAAGGTACTCAAAAATAATTCTGTTTTGACAGAAATATGTACCTGATTGTTTCTGGTGTAACTCTGAACTTTTCGATCCACAGGGTCTGAAAAAGTTTTCTGAGATAGCCTGACCTATTATCTTTCCATCCTGACAGGTCTGACCTCAATTGGATTCTCTGAGAGAGAGTTATGTCAAATTTCGCAACGTGACCTGTTTTGGGATAATACAAGAGTGCGAACTTGTACGGCGTGCCACGTGTCACTGTTTAAACTTCGGCCTCTGAAAACTTTTCCTAAGATATCTCTCCCTGTTATATTTCCATCCTGATAGTTCTGACCTCAATTGGACTCTCTGAGAGAGAGTTATGCCAAGTGTCGCAACGTGACCTATTTATGGGATAATACAGGAGAGCGAACTTGTACGACGTGCCACGTGTCACTGGTTCAACTTCGGCCTATGAAAACATTTTTTGAGATATTACAGTCTGTGTACTACCTGTCACTTTTTACGAAATTTCATTTGGAGCTTCCTAGCCCAGGTTATGACCTTTTTCCCAAGGTCACCTGATTTTGACTCAGATCTGGAAGAGGCAGAAACCCTATATTGCACAGATCATAAATCACAAAGTACAATGAATTAGAGGTTTTCCTTTGGACACAAGGTACATGGGGATCTCAGCTTCGGCCTGTAACAATTTCAGATCCGAAAATGTCTCCAAAACAGATTTATAGCGAAAGTTCTATGATGATTGGTGTTTGCTATATCAAGCCCTAGCATCGTGAGTGCAACAAGTGTCATACATGCCATATCATGCCTTCTTTCAGGCTAGCTCTGATACCATGTTAAATTTTCAGAATTTACTTCAATCTGATCTAGGATCTTAACTAAGAGAACAACATGTACAGCATATCTATAGCATATCAATCATGGAGACAATAATGCAAGCACACAAGAGACACAAAGATTTACTTGGGGAAAACCATAAAGGTGAAAAACCCCAATAACTTCCTCAGAGATAGATAGAGCAATGATAAAACTAACCATGAGAGATAGACATAACCTAGCAGCAGATCCTCCTCCTCCATAGGTGCGCCACTCCTCCTTGAGTGCATGAGTGAGAAGTGAGTGAGTAAATAGAGTGCCTCCCGCACTCTATTTATACTTGACTTGACTTGCCTTTTTACCTAACTCATGTAGGCTTGAACTTAACCACATAACATAATGCTGACTGGGCCGACCCCCAATAGGGTGGTCTAATAACCCTTTGAACCACATGGCCGACCCCCAATAGGGTGGTCTAATAACCCTTTGAGCCACATGACTTATACAGGGCCGACCCCAACAAGGTGGTCTAATAACCCATCAAGAATAAGTTACGACATTTACAATATAAATGATGACACTTCCTTATAGAGGAATAATACCATCTCTATAGGAATATAATATACATATATGTGAAATACATTCCGAAGTTACATATACATCAACAAATTCCCATTCCCAAACCTGTTTATTGCTCATTACTTGGAGATTTGGCTCATCTTTGAACTTAGATCTCGCCTATCGCACCTAGGTGATATACACAGAGCGACACTGTTTCATTCTTGGTCTATGTTCTTTGTATGTTGGCTTGTCGTCACAACCCTGTCACTATCCTTCTGTGACACCGTCACACTATGTACAAGCACAAAGTGCGTCGATCTACCCTTTTTCCATATAGGCACCTTTTTCTCCTCTTCTACTTTGAGTGTGGTTTGTATGTAGACTCCCTCTGTAATGTATGATCCAGTCAGAGATTCCTTTTTCTTGCTTTGCGTGACTGAGTTGTTTGGTTTTATTGGAAAAATTTTGGGTTCCATTATTGGAAAAATCTGAGATTTGGAGTAGTGGACACTTTGGTATCCCCCACCTTCATCCACTCACCTTTGCATTCCCTCTTCTCCTATCCTGTTCTGATCAAGTGTATTGGATCAGTTTCTAGACGTCATCTGCATTTCATTTTATGAGCTTTGCGTGCTTTAGTGTTGCTTGTTACTGTTTGACTTTGAGTGTTTGAATGTATTTTCAGTTCATTGAGTGCTTGCTTTCTCTTGAGAATTTTCTGAGTTGTTAGACTGCTGCAAGTCATCTTTTCAATTCAAGTACCCATGTTTAAAATCATAGTTGTTATCAAATTGTCACTTTGATGCACTCATTGAAAGATCAAAAGTAATTAGTTTCCATTATTTTTCAAGATCATTTGAAGAATTGTACATGCATTGGAATGTCTCATTTATGAATCTTTTGGAAAATTTGAAAGAAAATTGCATTATTTGTGTTTTTCATGAATTATGAATTGCTCATTTTCTTGAAAAATTCGAATAAATATCAAGTTTTGCAAAAGTAGTTCTGTGCTTGGAAAGTGCATTGTATCTTTTGATTTTTATGCTTTTAGGCCATCGTAGTGAAAGTTAAAAGTTTGGACATTTTGCTTAGAAATCCTTTCTTTTCATTACTTAACATCATTTTCGTTTTGAAAAGACAGAAGAAAAAGAAAAACATGTTTTGATTTGGCTTAGTAGTGTTGTGAAAAAATTTCATGTTTCGTTGAAAAAGGAAAAGAATATTTCAATATCATTATTCGTAGATTTGGAATTATGTTGCATTGCATTGTTTTGGTGAAATTGTTGGAAAGAAAAAGAAAATTTCTCCTTCCCATAGTTAGCATTCATCGAAAGAAAAGCATACTTTTTGCATGTAGTTAGGGCCTGCATTATGTTTCTGATTATGTACTCACCTCATGCTTTCACCTAACCGTCGAGATAAAATTAATGGTAGAACTAGGGTAAAAAATTTACTAACTTGTGTGTAAGTTAGAGACGTGTTCCAGCGTTGTTAAGCATGGCAGGTGTCGTTATTTGCCAGCACTATATCCCGGGGGTATTGTAGTCTTCCACGTACTTATCGGTATATCGAACTCCTTCACGTACCCACCGATTCATCTTGAGTACTTGGCGTATTTCGAAGGGTGTATCACGTACTCGGTAGTATATCGGAAGGTCTCTTGCCGAACGGTTGTGCATTATACAACACCACTATGGATTCGAGCTCCCACGTACCTTGCGTATATCGGGAGACACCACTAGGATTCCTGAGACCAACTGAGTTAACCTTTTGGTCTTCTTTGTAGAGAAATACACTGAGAACAACACTCGGGGAGCTACTACGCACATACCGTCCAAGTAATCGGGTATGCGGGCAAGGGTATGGTCCCAATCCTCCTTGTCATGTCATACTATTGGACCCTGCGGTATATCGCGATTTGGAAAGCCTTGACAATCCTGTGAGGATCCAGACTTTGAATCTACTCTTATCACATAAGTTTGCTTGTGGCCTTGGTTTGCGTAGGATTTTGTCTGGTCTTCTTTTCTTTTAGCTTGCCTTAGGAGAAAATTTTTATTTCAATCACTCTGGCTGACTTTCCTTGGAGAAGGTCCCATAGAATCCAAAACTTGCCGCCCGAATATACCCTTAATCAGGAGGCAATTTCGAGGGTAAGGATGGATCCACACTCCAGGGTCGAGTCACATGAAGTAGAAAACCCCACTCTGAATGTTGGAGGACTTTTGTTTCCTCATACTCCTCTAGATTCACCTACCTCTCACCCCCTGCAGGATGAAGAAGAACAAATTCCCACTTCACAAGACTTACCTCCCATTTCCCTGGGAGAGCCTAGATCATTGGAATGGATAAAGCAACCCTAGGATGACCCCACAGCCGCTATTGGTACTTCAACAGCTTATTGGACATCTTCTATCGGTCACCTAGTGGCCCATTTTGCCATTACACCCCCACCCAGCCAAGCTAGTCCCAACGACCGCTTGACACCTTATCGTGAGCAATTGGCTCGTTTACGTGCCATGGGTGAGGATTTTCGAAGTCGAAACTTTCAAATAACGTTTGATGATCGGCTAATCCCAGGTCATTCTTTATCTTTCGAGTCACCAGAATTGTCCATGCAACACGTGACCACTACTAAAATTGGTCAACCATCCATTCCTGCACATGTGTCTCCTAGATAGGAGACCAGTTCGGTACTTCCTACTGCCCGACCTATTGAACAACAACAGTCCAACTCGCCTGTCACCACCATGGTTACGTTACCTGCTCCTCCCCCACCCCAAACATCGCAGGGAGGATACTCTTTACCCCCTATCTTTTTTCCAGATAACGTCAAACCTATGGTGGATAATCAACAACCAGTGTTGGGTCAACCTTTACCTAGTGGTCAGCAAGTTGTTGCTGGGGGGAAACCCCCATCTCTAAACCATAATACTATAGTCGGAGTTCCCATCAGTCCTTCCGTCAGAACTTCCCTACCTCCTGGACCTTCCAATTCGGGACTATCCCATGTTGGGGGACCATCCAATGTAATCCAACCTCCATTGAGTCAAGCGTATCCAGTTCGTTTTAACCCTGTGCTAGGTCAACATAATCCCAAAAATGCACTCTATGGGGTACCATACTCCGTTAATCCTTACACTCTTTGGGGACAGAAAAATGTTTTACAACATGGACCCCCACTTACAGTCCCTCAAGTCCCTCCACCCACATTTGGTCCACCCCCACCTCCCATTGGAGGCGGCGGGCCCCCACATAATTATGGAGGAGGCAGACCTCTACCTTCTGGCAACAGTCCACCTCATCCTAGTCATCATGGCCCACTGCCCCACGGAGGCGGTGGTGGAGGACCATCCCACCATGGAGGTGGTGGTGGAGGGTCGTTCTATCTTGGAGGAGGAGGTGGAGGACCATCTTATCCCGGTGGTGGTGGTTGCATACCACCACCCTACTATGGTGGAGGCGGCGGTGGTGGACCACCACCTCCTCTCAGCGGAGGTGGTAGAGGCCCATCCTATCCTAACGGTGATGGTGGACCACCACCTCCTCCTGGTGGAAGTGCTGGAGGCCCATCCTACTCTGGCGGTGGTGGCAGACCACCACAATTTGGAGGCATCCCACCCCCTCCCAGCAGCGGAGGTGGGCCACCGCCTTATGGTTATGGACCACCTTATAATGGTAATGGACTACCTTACTATGGTGGCAGACCTACATTTGGTCCGGGTGGCGCATACCCCTACAGCGAGTTTCCTCCTGATACACGTTATGGTTAGTCGATGCAAGGTCCTTATACGCCTTATCCGTACTATCAGTACTCGCATCCTAATCCACAGCTTCCCTTTTTGCCTACCATAGACCTACCTAACCTGTCTCGTTTAACCAATGACCCCATCTACCGTGAAAGTAATTGGCCATGTATTTCGGTGAAACTTCCATCTGATATCCCGAAATTTGATGGCAAGCCGGGTGAGGATCCTAAAAATAATGTGATGACATACCATTTATGGTGTTCATCTAACTCCCTGATGGACGACTCGATCTATCTTAGATTGTTTCAAAGGACTCTTACCAGTTCAGCTGCCAAGTGGTATATTGAACTACCACCGCATTCTTTTCTCGATTTTGGCTCTCTTGCTATGAACTTTTTGACTCACTTCCAGCTGCCTATACAGTATGAAACTGGTACAGACTTTTAACCTCGCTTCGTATCAATACCTCCACTCACATATCGGATCATATACATGAGTAGCGAAGGAGGCGATGCCTCATTAAGGATCCTATTCCAGATCAACTCCTAGCAGACTGGTTTACAAAGTCTCTCCAACCCACCATAGCACAAGATGTTGCCATAGGCGGTGCTGTCATTGAAGAACAAGCCATCACACATGCCCATTTGCTAGACTTAGTCTATGCTCATTCCAACATATTGTTTTATATCCTTCTTGATGAACCCCACAACAATTATGACCCTGCAAAACCACCCAAGGGACCCCAAACTGATGGCATCATTAGATCCCTTACCACCCAGCCTTCTTCTCAAACCGTTAGTTAACCGAACCCTCAGGGTTCTTCCCCATCACCAACATAGGCTGGTCACGGCACCACCAAATCACCCACTCCTACTGTCACCAAAGAGGTGAATTCTGTTTCATCAACTTCACCTCAAAAGTCTGGTGGTAAGACGAAGAACAAGGGGAAACCTAAGAAATATTCCACCTAGCAAGAACAAAGGAGCACCCCTGATGATACCAAACAGAAAAGGAAGTTAAAATATCCTTGTTTACAATGTGGTGATGATCACTTTTCTAAAGAGTGCCCCCATAGATACGAAGTTCAAAATTTTCTCAAGGGAAAACCCACACCTGCAGTTCTCAACGATCCCTTCCTTGCTCAAAATCAGTAGTCAATTGCTCACACTTCTTCTTCCCAAGGAGAAGCATCCAACACCGCACATGTTCTCATGGTGCGCAATGAGACCATCGACTTGAACACCCATTCTCATTCGTATGACTCTGTTCCAGCTAAAGAACCTATTGGAAGTAATATGGAAAAATATTCCACTTCGATGCCTCAAGTCACCATACTGACTGCTCCTCTCACCATAGAGAATCCCTCTCTAAAGTTAGTATTGCGTCCACCCAAGAGCACGATTAGAAAATCGGTTTTCAATCCTAATGCTCAGGCTACTCAAAACTGCAACATTGTAGAGGACCTAGCACAAGCCCCTTGCACTATGTCGACACTGGAGTTTTGCAAAACTATCCTAATAAGCACAAAACTCTCCTCACTGCCATCGATGCAGTTGACCCAGACTCATCGAATACTATTATGTTCCGTATGGAATACTTCAAACCGAGGCTCTCCCATCAGTTGGCATTTCAAGTTGCCACAAACATTTTTGGGAAGACAATCCATCATTTTGTTTTGGACAAGGGTGCCTCCACTTCAGTCATGTCAATCTCATGTTGGAGAGCCATTGGCTCTCTGATTTGAACCGTTCTCCTACCACTTTGAGAGCCTTCGACGGACGTGGAATTCAATCTCATGGGCTGTTAAAAGATTTACCTGTCGAGTTTGGGGGCAAGACCACAACCATTAACGTGGAATTAGTCGTTTCCCCATTAGATTACAACATTCTGCTTGGTCATAATTGGTTCTACACCATGCCTGTAGTTTCCTCATCAGTCTTCCGCATAGTACAATTCTCCCATCAAGGCCGAATTGTCACAGTCAACCAATTGGATTTTTGCACACTTGACACTACTACTCACCTAGGTGATAACGTTCCATCCATTGAAAAATATTCACAAAAGTATGAGAGCGTGGGGGTTGGCCTCCTTAAGGATTCATCCCTTATGGGAGTCTTTCCTACTTCGGATTCCCCAAACCATGTTGCCACGGTGGACATGATCTCCTCGTAGATTTCATCCATTCCCAACTCCACTGATTCATGGCTTGTACCTGATGAATCCACCACACACCTGATTGGAGACATTATGCCTTTGTCATCCGCCGAAATTATGTACGAGGCTATCCAGTCAGCCCCGAAGGATCACTTAGTTGTAACCTCCACCCCTAGTTCTCTGCAGAAGACATCATCCAATCCCTTCCTACGGAATTTTCTTTCTAGAGTCCATTATGGAAATCATGAGTGTGGATGATCCTTTGTGGGAAGACCTCCATCATCGTTCGTCCTCCCTTCCCATTTTGGATACTGTCGAGAATAGCATTCGCACAATCTCTACACCGGATGTCCCTTCTGGCTCTCAATCTTTGATGCTCATGTGTCAAATGAATTCTGAAGGCAACTTAGCCAACATTGAGCCTACAACTTTGATCGACATCTCGATTAATCCTGGTGTAGTGGAGCACATTCAGTTAGGCTAGAAGTGTTCCCATGAAGAATTCATTACTACTACAGCCTTATTCAAGTGATTTCAAGATGTATTCGCTTGGACCTACGAGGAGATGCCTAGGATAGACCCCTCCATTGTTTTGCATGAGATCAAAACTTATCCCGACATCAAACCTGTCCGCCAAAAGTTATGACTGGTACACCCCAGGAAGACTACGGCGACCAAGGCAGAAATTGAGAAACTCTTGAAGGTCGGCTTCATCTACCCTGTCCCATTGACAGAGTGGGTCTCAAATGTCATCCCTGTTACTAATAAATAGGGTACTATTCGTGTCTGTGTCGATTGTCGAGATCTCAACAAAGCTTGTCCCAAGGACAACTACCCGACTCCCTTTATTGACGATATTATCGACAATTGTGCCGGAAGTGTCATCTTTTCATTTATGGATGGCTTTTCTGGGTACATGTGAGGCACCTGCAACAATTAATTAACAAGAATGCGCGAAATAACAGAAATGAAAGAACTCAGAATCACTTTTGTATTGATCACAGGCCACTTCGAGGGGGCAACCTCCTTTGAGCAAGCTCAATACAAATAACTTCACCGTACCTTCATAGGTCTCAACACCCACTTATATACTAATTCTAGGCGCCAATACTATGGGTCGAAACCATGGGCCGTTACAAACTATGGATCAACAATACTACGGGCGACTTACAAAGCATATGCGCCAACAACAATAACACAACTATTGATTAACAAATACTACGGGACGACTTACAAAGCATATGCGTCCAATAACAACATACTAACAAAGTAAAGACATGGGTTCCTAACATCCCCTCCCCCTTGAAAAAAAGCTTTGTCCTCAAAGCTTTAGATGTGGAAATTGTTGTTGAATCTGAAGGAGTGGTTCCCATGTAGCGTCCTCTGGTTGCATGCCGTGCCACTGAATTAAGACCTCTGTGATAGAGCGAGAGCGAAGCTGACGCGTGCGCCGATTGAGGATGGCCTCTGGCTCCAAAAGGATGGATCCTTCATTATCCAGTTCGGGTAAAATCGTTTGGCCGCTGATGTTGGTGCCAAGAACTTTCTTCAGACAAGAGACATGAAAGACTGGATGAATGCGGGAAGAAGGAGGAAGTTCCAATTTATAAGCGACGGACCCAATCTTCTGAAGAATCCGATATGGCCCATAGAACTTTGGAGCGAGCTTATGACGTCCTTTGAGTTTCAAAGAGGATTGCTTGTACGGCTGGAGACGAAGAAAAACCATATAGCCGACTTGAAAGGTGCGCTCTGAACGGTGCTGATCAGCTTGTTGCTTCATGCGATTCCTTGCCATGTGAAGATTGTCCCGCAAAATGCGAAGAATCTGATCTCGGTTGCGAAGGACCCTGTCAACTTCCTGAACTGGTGAACTGGTGGGGGTGTATGGAAGAAGAGCTGGAGGTGCCTGACCATAGACTGCTTCATATGGGGTCATTTTGGAGGCAGTGTGGTAAGAGGTATTGTACCACCATTCAGCGAGAGGAAGCCACTTTGCCCACTGATGTTGTTGTTCCGAGGTGAAGCAACGAAGATAAGTTTCCAAGCATTTATTAACAATTTCAGTCTGACCATCTGTTTGTGGGTGATACCCTGAACTCATTTTCAGTTTGGTGCCAGTGTGACGAAATAGTTCTGTCCAAAAATGACTAGTGAAAGTCGCATCACGATCCGAGACAATGGAAGAAGGGATGCCATGAAGACGAAAGATCTGGTCCATAAAAATTTGAGCGACGGAGGAGGCTGTATAGGGATGGCTGAGAGCACAAAAATGACTATATTTGGAGAGACGATCAACCACAACGAGAATCACTGTCTTTCCGCCAGATTTAGGGAGCCCTTCGATGAAATCCATAGAAATATCTGTCCAAATCCGTGTAGGTATGGGCAAGGGTTCAAGCAATCCTGGAAGGAGTGTTGTTTCACCCTTATTGCGCTGGCAGGTATCACATTCGGCCACCATCTGTTGAATTTTCCTTTTCATGCCTTGCCAAAAGAAGTTACGCCGTGCTCGTTCATATGTTTTGAGGAACCCAGAGTGCCCGGCTGATGGAGAAGCATGGAGTTCATAGAAGACAGCCTGTTGAAGATCTGTGCTCTGGGGCAGCACCAGACGACCCTTGTATCGCAGAGAAGCGCCATCCCAAGAGTAATGTGGGACCGCAGAAGGATTGTTGGTCAAGCGCTGGATGATCTGAGATAAGGAAGAGTCATTGACATAACCCTGTTGAACAGATTGCAACCAATTTGGAACAGGCATAGAAATAGCTGAAAGAGAACCTTGGGCATCAAATGTACGAGAAAGAGCATCTGCCACAATATTGTCTTTACCCTTCTTGTAAGTGATCTCATAGTCATAACCCATGAGTTTGCTAACCCATTTCTGTTGTGCCGGGGAGGAGACACGCTGGTCCAAGAAATATTTCAAACTCTGGTGATCAGTCTTGATGCAGAAATGATTCCCTAATAGGTATGGCCGCCACTTCTGTACTGCATGCAAAATAGCCATCATTTCCTTCTCATAGGTAGAGGCAGCTAAATTCTTACCGGAAAGGGCTTTGCTGGTGAATGCAATGGGGTGTTCATCTTGAAGGAGAACAGCACCAAGTCCATTGCCGCAAGCATCACTCTCAATCGTGAAGGGCTTGGAAAAATCGGGCATAGCTAGCACAGGTGTAGTACACATAGCTTGTTTTAGTTTGTCAAATGCACACTGAGCAGCAGGTGTCCATGTAAAAGCATCTTTTTTCAATAGGGCAGTTAATGGAGCTGCAATCTTCCCATAATCCTTGACAAACTTGCGGTAGTAGCCAGTCAACCCCAAAAAACCACGAAGGCTCTTGAGTGTCTGAGGATGTGGCCAATTGTTCATGGCATCGATTTTGGCAGGATCCACGCGAACCCCTTGTGCTGAGATAATGTTCCCGAGATACTCAACTTACTTTTGTCCAAAAACACATTTAGACTGCTTGGCATGGAGATGATGGTCAGAGAAAAGTTGCATGACAAGATCCAGATGCTGGAGATGTTCATCCCATGTTTTACTGTAGATGAGGATATCGTCAAAGAATACCAGAATGAATTTCCGCAAGTAGGGTCAAAATATTTTATTCATTAAGACCTGGAATGTGGAAGGAGCATTAGTGAGGCCAAAGGGCATGACCAAAAACTCATAATGGCCATCATGTGTGCGGAAAGCTGTTTTAGGAATATCCTCCTCATGAACCAGAATTTGATGATACCCAGAACGAAGATCCAACTTGGAGAAAAAGTGAGCCCCATGAAGCTCATCAAGAAGCTCATCAACAACAGGAATTGGAAACTTATCCTTGATGGTGAGGTGATTAAGTGCTCGGAAGTCAATGCAGAGGCGCCATGACCCATCTTTTTTGCGGACAAGAATAACTGGAGAAGAAAAGGAACTAGTGCTTGGGCGAATAATACCTTGCTTCAATAAGTCCCGCACGAGCATTTCAATCTCTGTTTTTTGGTGAAATGGGTAGCGATAGGGCCTGATGTTGGGAGGAACGCTGCCAGGAAGGAGCTGAATACGATGGTCTTCTGGCCTGGAAGGTGGTAATCCCACTGGTTCAGCAAAGACACCTGTATATCGATTCAGAATTTGTTGTAGATCCAAGGGAGTAGTGGAGACCGCGGGTGGTTGCATCTGGATGGAACTGATCTGAGCAATGACACCATGTGAACTCTTCTTGAGGAGTTTCTCCATGCGATGTGAACTGATGATGCTGAGAGAACCTGGTTGTAATCCTGTCAATGTGTGTTTGTGTCCATTGAGGGAAAACTGCATCCAAAGTTCGGCAAAATCCCATAAGATAGGGCCGAGTGTGCGTAGCCATTGAGCGCCCAAAACCACATCACATCCGCCTAAGGGCAAGGCAAACATGTCAGAGCGCAGGATATAATCTCCCATGGAGATACGCACATTTCGACACTTCCCTTTGCAAGGTAAGGTTCCCCCATTGGCAATCATGACTTCAAAGTTGGAGCACGGATGGATAAAACAATCAGCTTGTTTGGCGATCCGAGGGTCGATGAAATTATGAGTGCTACCAGAATCAATGAGGATTGTAAGGGGAAGCTTCTTGAAGTAACCCTTGACCCGCATTGTTTGGGGGGTGGTGATTCCAGCTAAAGCATGGAGAGATATCTCTGGATGGTCATCTTGAGACGTAGGGTCAATAGGCGGTTCCTGAATGTCGACCGGAGCATCCAGTGTTTCTGGATCTTCGTCACCCATTTCAGAGGCAGGCGGAGACTCCACATCCAGGAGATAGAGCTTTTGCTGAACACATCGATGTCCCCGAGTGAATTTTTCATCACAATTATAGCAAAGCCCCTTTTCTCTGCGTGCTTGCATCTCTGCTTCAGATAAACGCTTGACAGGAGTCGGTCGAGGAGCCTGCGGTATAGGTGGTCGCTGAGAACCCATATTTCTGAAGGGAACAAAAGTGGGCTTGGAGCGTTGCTGGGCTGCAATCTTGTCTTCTGCCAACTTAGCCAACCCGAGTGCTTCCATCATTGTGTTGGGACAGAACATTTTGACCTCAGAGCGAATGGCATCCTTTAGACCACTGATAAAACAACTCCGGTAAAATTCATCAGTCAATCCTTCGGTGTGGTTGGCTAGATTCTCAAATTCGGTTTGATACTCTCTCACAGTGCCAGTTTGGCGAAGTTTAGTGAGGGCTCCTGTGAAGTCATCAAAAGCACTAGGACCAAATCGTTGCAAAAGGAGCTGACAAAAGTCTGGCCAGTTGGGCTCTGGATGAGCCTTGATGTACCAACGGTACCATTGAAGAGCTTCCTGTTCCAAATGAAAGGATGCCAATTGAACTTTGTTGACATCAAAAGTATTATGCAGACTGAAATACTGTTTTGCACGATATATCCATCCAGTTGGATCGGTACCATTGAAGCGAGGAAAATCAAGCTTCGGACCACGGAAATTGCTGGAAGAAGAGAACCCATTGTCTACTGAAGACTCGGACTGCCGTTTGTTGTTCATAGCTGAATGTTCAAGATGGAGACCAAGAAATTTTTCATCCAGATCCTGGAGTTTGGCTTGGATGGCTGCAAGGGCTTCCTCCATGGTTTTTGCTCCTGCACGGGTGACAACCATAACCAGGGTTTTTTTTTTTTTTTTTTTTTTTTTACTGGGTAGGAAAACAAAAACAGGAACTACTTCAGTAAAGGAAAATTTGGATTTGGGAAAAAATCAGAAGGGTAATTGGGGTTTGACTCGTTTTTTGGACACTGTTGGATAGACAGGGAAGCAAAAATGAGGATTTCAGCAGCGGGGTGAAAGGATGAGAAAATTTGGCAGAGGGGAACAAAGAAGCAGAATTCAGAAAGGAACTCTGTGGTAAAAATTGAAGGTGATTGGGTGAAATATGAGGAAGTTATGGCAAACCCTAAAAATAGACAAATGTGGGATTTCGGGCTATAGAAAAGGGAATTGAGGATAGGGTCCTCAGGGATGAAATATGAAGAATGGAATGACAGGGGTTCCCTGAAATTTTCAAGGAAAACAGAGGTAAAACAAGGGAGATATGGAGAAAAAACGGAAATTTTTATTTTTATTTTTTTTTTTTTTTTTATTTTTTTTTTTTTTTTTATTTTTTTTTATTTTTTTTTTTTTATTTTTTTTTATTTTTTTTCAGACTGGAGCGCTACGGCTCGGTTTTTTTTTTTTTTTTTTTTTTTTTTTTTTTTTACAGACTGGAGCGGCTACGGCTCTGCTTGCAGAATGAGATCTCCGGTTCGAAGGATTCTGGAACAACGCCGAACGGCTGGATCTGGAATGGTTTGCAAAATGAATCTGAAACGGCGCAGCAGTAATCGACAATAGTTCAGCTGAAAGTAGATATGGACCCCAGGTATGTGCGGCTTCCTAACAGTTCAGGGTTTTCACTCGGCCACCAATGCTGTCTGACGGCTTGCGTATTGGGGCAGTACCCCTCACTCCACGGCTCAGGTAAAACTGATAACCGCTTTGCCACAAACGACAGCTCTTGGTTTACCTCACGGGTGGGAACTAGTCAATCAGGTAGGGGTCGTTGCCCTTTTCGCCGGCAGGTCCTCTCAATGGGCCAGCTACTTCGGGGTTCCTGTGGTACTCCTCACAATGATTTTTAGGGCTTATGCCCAAGTACTTCCCACAGTTAAGCGGATAGGGATTATTCCCAAATCCGAACCTGCAACAGATGTGAAAAAAAATCTTGGCAGAAATTTCACCCAGCGAGCCCAAGAAAGTGCTCTGATACCAGATGTGAGGCACCTGCAACAATTAATTAACAAGAATGCGCGAAATAACAGAAATGACAGAACTCAGAATCACTTTTGTATTGATCACAGGCCACTTCGAGGGGGCAACCTCCTTTGAGCAAGCTCAATACAAATAACTTCACCGTACCTTCATAGGTCTCAACACCCACTTATATACTAATTCTAGGCGCCAATACTATGGGTCGAAACCATGGGCCGTTACAAACTATGGATCAACAATACTACGGGCGACTTACAAAGCATATGCGCCAACAACAATAACACAACTATTGATTAACAAATACTACGGGACGACTTACAAAGCATATGCGTCCAATAACAACATACTAACAAAGTAAAGACATGGGTTCCTAACAGTACAACCAGATTGAGATTCACCCCGCCAACCAACACAAGACTGCTTTCATCTGTCCTTGGGGAACGTTTGTATACCACAAACTTCTGTTTGGTCTTAAAAACACTGGTGGCACATTCCAGCGAGCCATGTCGTACGCATTCCACGATGTGAAGGACTTTGTGGAACCTTATTTGGACAATCTCCCTACCCATTCGAAGTAGCGTGAGTTACACTTTGATCATCTGACGGTTGTTTTCATTAGATGCAGATGGTATAATATCCGTCTGAATCCTCATAACTGTATTTTTTGTGTCGATTTTGGACGCCTCCTAGGGTTTACTGTCTCAAAAGATGGGATCCGCATTGATCCCTCGAAGGTGGAATCCATCGTCGCTCTTCCACCTCCTACCAATATTACAGAACTTCAGAGTCTACAAGGACAAGCGACTTATTTACGGTGCTTCATTTGTAAATTCACGCAAAAGATGCAGGGTTACATGAGATTGATGAAGAAAGACGTCCCATTCATTTGGGACGACCAAGATCAACAATCGTTTGATAGTTTGAAGCATGTCATCACACATGCCCCCGTGCTCCAACCGCTGAATTACTATCGAGATTACAGTCTATATCTCGCTGCTTCCGACACCACTATCGCCATGGTTTTGGTTCAGGAAGACTAGGACACCTAGGAGCATGTGACATATTATGCCAGTAAAGGTCTCATTGACATTGAAACCCGGTATTCACATGTTGAAAAACTCGCTCTCGTGGCTGTCGTAGTCGTGAAAAAGTTTCGACACTACATTGTGCTCCGCACCACCACCATCATTGCCGATTCGAACCCCATGTACCATGTTCTGACATGTCAGGTGCTTGGGGGCAAGTATTCATGCTGGATCATGATAATGCAAGAATTTGATCTTCTTTTCAAAAAGGCCAAGTCTAAAAAGCCTTTGGTGTTTGCCGAGCTTATCTGTAACCTCCCCCGTACTAATGAAGAGTCTGATCCCAATGACTCCTTTCTGGATGAGTCATTGTTTCTTATTAGTACGTCTGACCCATGGTATGGAGATATCCCATTGTATCTTCAAACCCAACATTTCAGTCCCCAACTATCTCATGGCGACCATCATCGGATATGCCACCATGCAAAGCATTACTTGATCATCAGTGATACCTTGTATCATCGTGGTGTCATTTCCATTCTCCGACGCTGTCTCACTCATGATGAGGCTGAACACGTTCTAAATGGCTGTCACGCTGGGGCATGTGGCGGTCACCTCTCTGGGATGGCTACATCCCAAAATATTTTGCGCGTAGGATATTATTGGCCTACTATCTTCAAAGATTGTATTGAGGCCATCAAAAAATGTCCTCCATGTCAACACTTTCATAAGAAAAAGCGCACCCACCCCGCCCCGTTGCACCCGGTTATTGTCGTTGGTCCCTTCACTAAATGGGGCATATATTTCATGCATTGTAAGCCTACCTCGGTCGGGGGGCATAGTTACATCATTGTAGCTGTGGACTACTTTACAAAGTGGGCCGAGGCAATGCCTACATACATGAACGACGGTAAGACCGCTGCACTCTTCATGTTCAATCATGCAATAGCACTATTTGGAGTTCCTCAAGCGATATTTACCGACCATGGTTCTCACTTCATGAACCACATGGTTGACGACTTGAGCGATATATTGGGTTTTCGCCATGAAAACTCAACACCATACTACCCGTAGTCGAATGGACTGTTCGAGGCCATTAACAAGGTATTGAAAACTATGGTCCAACGAATGGTAGGAACACATAAGTCCAACTGGCATAATATGCTCTTCTATGCACTTTGGGCTTATAGGAATTTCATTAAAACTGCCACTGGATTTACTCCTTTCCAACTAGTGTATGGATTGGAGGCAGCCCTCCATATAGAATGTGAGATTATGTCTCTCAAGCTCGCCATTGAACTTCTCCCAAACACTACTACCGAGGAAGAATGTTTCCTCTACCTAGCTAAACTCAATGAGACTCGCCGAGATGCCGCTCTTGTGAACGAGGCTCATAAGAAACTCATCAAAGCACAGAACGACAAGTCGGTAGAACCCCACGCTTACAGTGAAGGGGATTTGGTCCTTACATACGACCAAAAAGATGATAAGTTGGGGGCAGGGAAGTTTGAGTCCATGTGGCATGGACCTTACATAGTAAAACGCGTCTTAGAGAAGGGATCTTATGAGCTTGAAGACTATGACGGGATATCTTTGGGTGAGCCCCGCAACGGGCTCTACCTGAAGAGGTACTATGCTTGAGTCTTTCATGCATGAGTACTTTTGTGTATACTGTACATGGCATGCGTGTTTGTTTTCTGTGTCGTGTGACACTTTGATTTCTTGCATGTTTAGGTCTTGTTTCATTTCTTATACCATGTTCTCTCTGCGTGTGCAGGTGGAAACTTGTTTCGGATTCGCAGACGGCGCCAGTCGGCATACCCGCAACCTTTCTTCGGCATCCTGGGTTCTCTAATCACCTACTGGTGAGCTCATCGGCTCGGGGGGAATGTGTCTAGGTTTCGCGATCAATAATTCTGCAAAATATCAAGCAGTCATTGGAACCCTAACAGACTCTATTTCTTTGGGTATGGACCACGATGTCATCCACCTAGATTCTCAACTAGTGGTCTCTCATCTTAACCGAGTTTACGCCATCCGCGATCCCTTTTTACTCTGTCTCTATACACGATTCCATGTTCTGGAAAGGTCCTTTGAATCTATTCAATACCTACACATTCCACGAGACGTTAACACAGTTGTCGACTCTATGGCCAACTGCATCTTAGATTGGTACATTGCACACACATAAGCATATTCATGAACTGTTAAAAGTAGACATAGCATGTAAATAATCATTTTTATAAGCAAACACATAAGCAAGACCACATCATTCACTCATTAGAAACACATAATGTATAAATCTCTGGAATTTCTGTATATATATATAATCTCGAAAGGTAGTACTGGTACAAAGTCTGAAGCACGATGGCTTTCAGTGAGTCTCTACAAAATCTGAAGCCTCGTAGCTTTCAGTAGTACAAAAAATCTGAGGCCTCTAGGCTCTCAATACACCCACAGTAAACAAAATATGGGCTATCACTTGGCCCTTACATCCCTAGGAGGTATAACACCTCTGGCCTACTAAGTCTGGAAGCAGTCAACTACTCTCGCAACCATGTGAAGCAACGCATTGAAGCAGACAATAGCTCCAACCATGTGTACTTGCATGGGCCATGGCACCTCATCTATCGTCGGCTCAGGAACGTCTAATGCCAGCCCACTCAGGTTGGAATAGACTCTATCCATCTCTGCGATGACAGCGTGCACAGCCAGACCCATGACTACTCCCTCTCCTCTCTCTCTCCTAACAAGAAGAGAGGTCCCCACTGGTCGTACCGGCCCCACATTTGCACACACATGTTGTTCACCTGTCAGCACTATATCAAAAAAATCATAAATGCACAAAACTTAAAAAGTACAAGGGTCATTTTTTCTTACCGAGGTCTCCTCATGTCGCTCCCTCTGGCAACGATAAGTCTGGGTCATCTCTAAAGTTCATACCACTGTATGGGAAGTCCTCCACCATTAGTAACTAGCCCTCCAGCCAAGTGAAGAACTCGGGAGGGTATCCAATAATGGGGCCCCCACCATGTCGGGTCATCACATCAGTCCACCTAGCCATGTGAGGATCTCTAGGATCCCTATCCTCCAGTTCTACCTAAGGACGCAAAAGGGGAACCTGTTCTAGTAAGAACGAGATCACTATCGATCCATAGACAAACTGTTTGAGCTCTCCCCACCGACACTTGGTCAACTGAGCTCGCATGTTTGCAAGGACTCCCCCGCACTAGTTAAATATCTTTGGATACATACAGTCCTCCCCATAAATCATCTCTTCCCTGATGGATAAATGAGGGGCTTGGCTCCCCTCCATCCTCGTAATGGCGAACAATATAGTGCACAATGGACGTTCCCATACATATTTGATGGGAATATTCCCACTAGATGCACGCGTGTTGGGACTACAATGCTGTCGGATCATATCATCCATGGTCCGATCACTCCCGCGTGATCCAGTAAGTAGCACATTGTCCCCTCTTCAGGAAAATCCTATCAAAAAGTAGATGTCCTCGATATCTATGGTAAGCTCGTGCTCACTAATCAAGAAGTATTGTTTGGCCGCATCCCAGCATCGGAGCATGAGTCAATAGTGGGATTTGGGATCTCATCCCCTGGATGCGAAAGAACTTGAGGAGCCCACAGTTCCTCAATGCTTCTATGCATTCTGGGTCATTTGCAGCATACATGTCATCTAATTCATGCTCCCATTCTCGCCATTCCAAAACCATTTTGGATGCTTGGAACCTATCAACAGGATAATTTTAACAATGTTAGAACTTACTTCAATGACTAAAAGTCCTTCTTTTGAGCTTGTCTTGAGTTTGTGGATGGACGTCGCCGTCGTCGCACCCCACTTTTGCAAACAGAGCTACATCTTCGCAGTCCAGTTGTGAGACCTTTGCGATGACTTAGTCTTGTTGCAGTTCCCGAAAGGGAAAATAGCAATGAGCCGAGAGCGCAATGGCCCTTCCAAAATCAAAACAAAACCAAAAAGAATGACTGAAATTCAAAAATCTAAACCACTACAATTTTGTTGGATGAAGTTTAGGGTTACCTGCTCCTGACGGCGGGTGAAATGGCTGCTCGTAGCTTCCGAAATCGACGAGTGGACATTTGGATCCAAATGGCATTACTCCTCCCAAATTTGGAAAATAGAACAATGGTGACTATATTTGGTTTTTATTTCTATTTATAAAGAAAATGGAATATTCCTTATTCAAATATTTGATGTCGTTATGCCTTTTTCTATAGTTTGGATCGATTTTATTATATTTGAACGTTCGGTTGACTATTTGACCTAGTTTTCGAGTGTGCAGGAGTTGTGAAGTGTCTTTCTATTCCATTTTCGCATTGGAACGGTCATCTGAGGTATGAACACTCCTTGTGAATTTTGTCATTTATCTTTTCATTTCATTAGATTGTAATTATTTAATGATCTCGAGCTTACTCTTTGTTCTTTCTCGTGCTCTTGAAACTATGAGAATACGTCACCGAGTTACGATTTATCACTTTTTCGAGCTCATTAAAATCCTACGGAAAAACAAATCCCCCGGATTCTATCTTTAAGCTCTTTTCAGGCTCTCGAAATACAAAAATATTACCAAGCGAACTTGTCGCGTTCATGCTTGTAAAAGAATTTGAATGGTCGTCTCCCTGGTGATAGTTTACCCCTTTTTCGGACCAGGGGGCACTAGTTATGAAAAATGTATACTCCATATGACTGGAAGAGTCCTCTCCCGCGTTGTTTTACCCTTTTTCGGGCGATGAGGCTAACTTTACGAAAAAGGACCATTGGAGTCTTCTTTAGTTCTTTTTAGACTCTCTAAACATGAAATGACGACCGAGTTTGCCTTCTATGGACTCGTTAAATTTTCACATTGAAGGGCCTGCCATGGGATGAACCCCTCCTATCCCAGGTTCAGAAAATGTTTGGGATTGGACTCATCTACAAGATGAGCTATACCGAGCATCTGGTTACCTTCATAAAACTCGTAAAAAACACATGAGGCACTCATCGTTCATGATGGGGTAAAAGGAAATCTTTTGTATTACACCTTTATCAGTGGCAGTACCTAGTCGTTCTTGAACATGGCACTCATCTGCATTTGCAAACAGTATTTGGATCATATGTTTGTCCTCGAGTTCTGCTTACTTCCCGATTCTTGTCACTCCTTTGAGTCATACAAAGAAAAGCTTCCATCATTAGTTTCATTAGGAATTTGTCTCATACTCATCATGTCAATACTGCCAAGTCATGCCATGCCCATGTTCACGAATACTTTCACTATTCATTATTTGCAGTCAATACACCTTCAATCATGTCGGTCTACTCTGAGTCAGTCTCACATATTACTATACCATCCGATCTACTCTACACATCCTTTGTCGTGTTTCGTGTCGATGATGGGGGATTCATCATGGCCCTCCTTCGACGGATTCATCCTTGTCGACTCCAACACATCATCCAAGAATTGAATCTAGAAACGAGCCAAGTACCTTGGACCTGCATGCCTCAATGGCAGGTTACCTCACTTTCGACATGATTTTACATCATTGACGCTTGATCGAAATATTTCATCTCGCATTCGACTTCAACTCATTTATTCACACTTGGTGATATGTACTATGATACCTTGGGGATCATTGACATTAATGGTGATTTTCCTCGCACTTGTTAATGGTATACATCAATGACCGGTAATCAAGTGGTGTCTACCATGTTCGACGTCAAGACATTTGTAATCACATGGATAGATTCGTATCATTGCGGGTTTAGCTTGAAGACCCTGGGGAGTCATGTTTTACCCAGGTTGCGATGGATTTTGTATTGAGTCATATCACACGGATCCACATTTGTATTGGTCGTGGCTGTGTTATCATATCATCATGGATCTACGCTTGTGTCTAGTAGCCATGATTGTGTTCAGTCGGTCATTACTACCATGGATCTTCAATGTATTGGTCGGCAGCCATGTTGTACATCATATGAGATTGTCAGTTCAGAGTTATTTGTACTGCAGCAGCGTCCTTCATCCAAGAAGTCCATTTTTCCATTATTTCTGTCAAAGCATTTCAGCTATCCAATATTTTAACAGCTTCATGCTTTGGGGGGCATTCTGTTACACCTAAAATCTTACCACTATCAGATTCAATGTATACATCCCTGAAGTTCCATTGGCTAGTTCATTTACCTAGAAGGGACATCATTGTGCTTTTTCTAGGTTTTGAGAGGTTGTTGCAGGCTACACTCATGCAACCTGCGACATGGCACCTTGCTCCATTATAGGGTGTGACGAAGTCAATTAATGGAAAAAAATAGCTTCTTCGAGGTCATTCTTGAAGTTTTCTAACTTGGATCCTTATCCCTAACCTATTGGAGGAGTTGTCCTTCGGTTCCTAACCTCTTGGAAGGATCCCCTATCTCTCTCCTACCATATCTCAAACTACCCTATTCATACCCTATCCACTTAGTCCTATATAAGTGAAGCTCTACCACTATCCAAAGGGGGAAGTCTATAGTGTCTACATGCTGGTGAAATCATCCTTGAGAGACTCAAGCTTCCTTAGGAAGATATGGAAAATGGCTTGGAAGGAGAAGGGCTGCAGTGTTAAGCCTTGGTTCTAGTTCTATGTCTCTACTATGTATTTCCCTATTTACATTAATACAAATTCTTTCCAACAATATTGTTCATGCATGTGATGATATTGAGTAGTTTACCTGCTTAACTGTTTACTTAGATCTCTTATTGTATAGATTCTCTTTACTCATTTGTGTTTGTTCTTGTGTCTTGACAGGTCTTGCAGCTGAGATCTGATGACCGCGGGACGTGGAGCAACATTCAAGAGAAAGGATTGTGAAGTAAAAGGTAAGACATCTAGCACTTGATCCTTAAGTAGATCTAGGAAATCCATGTATAGTCTGTTCTATTTGTTATAGAATCACATTGGGCTAGGGAGATCCGGCTCGCGTCCGCTCGAGTGGATTGTCCATCAAACAGTATTTTGAGGCTATTTTCCCTCATCCATAACATGAAAATGAAGTGAGTAGGAGCTTCTCCCTTGTAGGGAATTTTCTCCTACTAACATCCCATAGCACCATCCAATACCATCCTACTGATTTCCTAGAGGTGTTGTTGTAGTTATATGTAGGGCATGCTCAATAGATTTTAAGATTATATGAAAACACTCTCACTAGATGTTGTTGTACATAATCAATTGCTACATCTAGCTTTATTAATCATGCACATCGAGTTTTAATATCTTATTTGTTGTTCATTCTTGCAAGGTGATATTTTTGTTTTTTTTAAATGCATTGAATATGGGCAACAAACGTAATAATAAAAGAAAGTCTAGAAGGAAGGAGTTTCCCCCTGAAAAGACCCATGAGATAAGAGAAAATGCTAGGTTGTACATGGAAAACCGTAGAGATCAAAATGTTAGTGCCTTATATCCATCAAAAAGAAATGATGAAGTGGTTGAATTCAATGAAATATTGCCTAATGTCGCCTATGAAGGGATGGATGTTGAACAAGTTCTTAATTGGAAACCTCTCGAAGAAGAGCACACACATGGCGAACACACTCCCTTGCAGGACCAATTTGTGAATGAAGGTCCACAACAAACCGTTAACGAGACTTGTACTTCCTTGCCGATTCCCTTGCCTCGACTATCAAACGGATGATGAAGAACTCCCAGGCGTATTCATTTGGATGAAAGTTCATTTTCAGGAATTGAAGGTAAGATGCCCAAACGCACTATTGATTTCTACAATCTGCATTTAATTTGATTGGAAAAAATTCTTGTACAAAAGATTTTAATGCAGCCCATCGTGTACTATCGGAATTGATTGTAGACAAATCCACAAGGCAACGTCGCCTACTATCACACACATGTAAAATATTTAAAGTAGATAGAAAGACTCTTCAAAAGTATTCTTTCATTAGAGAAAAACTTGAGACCCCAAGACAAAAAGATTGTTGGGCATTTGTTGGTAGGTTACCTCGTTCAGACATGAAGCTCATTGATGCTGTTAAAGAACTAGTGCAAACATTTTGGCATGATAACACTAGACCGTCATCGAATCAAAGAGATGTTTTAAAGTTGAGAAAAGGTGTTAGGGGGGGTGAACCCGATGTCAAGAACTTCCTTGACACGACACAAACAAAACTCTATGAGAGGTTCAAGAATGAGCACACACAATTGAACTTGGGCCAAAGGTCCTTTGAAAAATGAAAACCCTGGTATGTTAGAATTTGCATTGATCGCAATACATGTTGTTGTAGATACCATGTAGAATTTGAGTACTATTATGATACATATATACATATATTTTGTGATTTGCATACTAACATTGTGCAGGATTTTCCATCGTTACAACCACCAAATGCATCCAGAGAATTTATACATAGCATAATGTGTCCAAGACCCGAAGGAAAAAAATATTATAAAAGATCATGTTTATATGGGACATGTTCCAATTGCAGTGGATTTGCATTATTGAGCCGCTGCATCCATGGAAACCAAGGCGCATGATTTTGGGAGGATGTCAGTAGAAATGTAGAACTTCAAGTACATAACATATCAAGTAGATAGTTCGAAGGAAAGCAAAAATATTGCATTGGTAAAGTCACAGGTAATCTAAGTTTGCATACTTTCATAATGTACATGTTGAATTCATACATAATTATATTTAGAGTGCAAATGTCACATTGTATTAATGCCCTTGATTTTGTGGCACCAGGTACAAATTTGTGATTTGGTGAAGGAACTCAACCAAAAGATCGAGCACTATGTATAACATCTCCATGTAGCACGATTGTAGGATGAACAGTACAGACAGTGCAGGGACACCTTTCCCAATGGTGCAATATTGTCGGTTGTGGAATTTGCTGAAAACTACAACCTACAGCCACAGAATGAGATTCAAAGTCAATACTACCATTTAGACCAAGTTAGCATAATGGTCCATATCACATATAGGCACGCGCCAGAGAGCAGCAATGACATGAGGATAATAATGAAAGAGACCAACTTCTATGTCAGTGACGTAGGTTCCACGACCTACATTATGTGTAGCATTGGTTCAAAATTTTCTATGATCAACTGAAGGAGAGAGGTATGCAGATGTATCCGCATTAGATATGGTCAGATGGTTGTGCAGGCTAGTTCAAAAATGCACGTGTATTCTAGTGGTTGAGTATTTTGCACAAGAATTATGATGTGTTGCATGTATGGAACTATTTTGAGACCGAGCATGCAAAGGGAGAGCACGACAAGGCTAGAGCATGTCTCAAAACTACCCTACGAAGGGAGGAGATGAGGTGCATGAGAGACCCTCATATTCGGAATGCAGAGTCCATAGTTCAATGGTGCTCTGCAAAAATGTCAGATCGAACCATGGAGCAACACATACCAATAGGTAGAGGACATGTTGTCAGAAATTTCTGGCATGTAGTTGATATAGATGGATTACATTCTTATAGTTGTAGTACTATGCAAGGAACTCATGGATTTTATTCGGTTCGAAGCTCCAAAAACCCCTTATTTGAAATATGGACGTGAAAACTTGCTTGCTTTTGTGGGTCTTGCAACAGTTGTGAGTGGGATGAGTGCGAATCAATGGATTGGCTTGATGAATGGGATCATGTATCACTTGCAGTGGACCCACATGCAGTTGTTGAAACAATCCAGTTAGAGGAAGGACAGTCCTCTATTTTGAATGAATATGATGATATAGCTGATCTTGTACAGCTAGGTAAACATTTCTGCATGCATATCCTGGTCCCTCCTTGTTTTTGTAATTATCCAAGTTATCAAACCACTACTTGTTGGAATATGACCGTAAAATGCATTTTTGCAGGACACATCTATGTAGTTGTCACCCCAACAAACAGTGCAATTGGGACAAATTATTGGTTAGCACGATGCATCCAGGGGAAGCAAACCCTCCTCGCATGATTAACCGATACTAAAGGCATTACCTTTCTGACTAGCTCGATGGTTTTTCAGGAAGAATATCTTACAGTAGATGGAAAGGGACCAAAGAGCAATGGCTACACATACATGGATTATAGACCAGGTTCACGGGTGTATCACTTTACGCACCTAATCGTTGGTACAAACATCCAACTGCAAACAATGTCAACTAAGACATCAAACAAGGTACACTACTTACTACCTCATGCAGAGCATGAGAGGTTGTTCGAGACAATAAAAAACCGAGAGGATCTAGAAGGCCTAATTGATTGAGGTACATAGTATAGCCATGTGATTGTTTATTCATGCATGATTAATGTTATTCATGCTAGATAGTTTATTTGATATCGTTATCTTATATCCTTTATTTGATGTTTGAGTTATGATTAGTTATGATTTATAGCCATGTGATTGTTTATTCATGCATGATTAACGTTATTCATGTTAGATAGGAATTTGATATCGTTATCTTATATCATTTATTTGACGTATGAGTTATGATTAAGTTATGATTTATAGCCATGTGATTGTTTATTCATGCATGATTAACCCTAGAAGCAGTAATATAACCCTACAAACATAATCTAGCCCTAGAAATCCTAGAAAGCTAAACTAACCCTAGAAACACTAATTTAACACTAGAAAACTAATCTAGAATACTATAAACCTAATCTAGTCCTAGAAACCTAAACTAGCCCTAGAAACACTAATCTAACCCTCGGAAACTAATCTAGAATTCTAGAAACCTAATCTAGCCCTATTAACCTAATCTAGCCCTATTAACCTAATCTAGCCCCAGAATCCGTGAACCACCACATGTACCCTCAATAGGGGGTATTTGGTCTCAAGGTGGGATAGCATCACTATTAGAAGGGTTTTCACGTCACATAAGTACACCACTAGAGAACTCAAATTATAGAATCCAAGTGTTAGAACAAGATGCTCAACTTTTGACCTTATTTGTCACTTTCTCAAAATTACTTGGAGCCTCACAAAAATATCTTAGTTCTTATATTATATTTAGTTGCATTGACAACTTATCATGCATAAACCAAATCTGAAAACTTACTCCTACAATAATTATAGAAATAGTAAAACAACCCTTAACTTATTCAATGATGATGTCAAATCACTCAACAAAATTATCGTTTACTTGCGATAAATTAGAAATACATATATAACTATAAATTACAACTCAAGAACATGCATGAGAGAGCCTTATCACAAGGCTAGTACAATTCACTATCTCTCCAAAACACTAGCTATGAAAAATAGTGAAAGCCCTAGCTGGACCAAGGAGATATAATATGCAAGAATCACTAACCCTATAACCCTATAATCTCAGAAGGATCAAGCTCAAGCCAAGTTGTCCTCCCTATAACATGCATGAATCCAAGGGATGTGCATGGCCATCGTGGACATGTCCAAAATGGCAATATGCACATGTGGGAGCCGATAGAATCCAAGTCCGCTCGTTGGTTTGGGTTCCGTGGCCTCGGAGCAATTCCTGAAAGTGTCCCTGAATGGCCCCAGGGTGCCCGATGAAAATGCCCGCAACACCCAAACCGTGGCTCCGATCGTGAATCCATCAATTTCGGTGGATCCGGGACGCCGGGTTTCAGCTAGGGGACCCCCCACAGCATTCCACCAACCCCTAGTAACGGTGCTATTGTGCCATATCCGGGGCTAGGGTTTTGCTCAATGAAGGCCATGCCAATTCTACTTAAGAGGGGAATTTCTTGTCCGAAGGATCCTGGGCATGCGTGGCCAACCTAGACACGTCCGCAATGTCCATACTCACCTATGGGAGTGGACATAACCCAATTCCACTCATAGGTTTGGGTTCCGTGGCCTCGGAGCAATTCCTCAAAGTGTCCGAGAATGGCCCCAGAGTGCTGGAAAAAGATGCCTGAAGCACCCAAACTGTGGCTCCGTTCATGAATCCATCGATTCCAATGGATCTGGGATGTCGGTTTTCAGCTAGGCCCCCCCCATAGTGTACGTCCAACCCCCGGAAATGGTGCCAATGTACCATCTCCAGAGCTAGGGCTTTTCTTAATCAAGGCCTTTCGAATATTGCTCAAGGGGGAAATTTCTCATCCGAAGGGTCCTAGGCGTTCATGGCCAATGTGGACACATCTGCAATGGCCATACTCACCTATGGGAGCGGACAGAACCCAAGTCCGCTCACTGGTTTCAGTTCCGTGCCCCCGGAGGAAATCCTCAAAGTGTCCCAGAATGGCCCCAGGGTGTCAGACCAAGATGCCCATAGCACCCAAACCGTGGCTCCAGTAGCGAACCCGTAAATTTTGGTGGATCTCAGACGCTATTTTTCAGCTACATGATCCCCCACAATGTGCCTCAAAGTCCCAAAAATGGTGCTAATGTGCCATCTCCGGATCTAGGTTTTTGCTCAATGAAGACCTTTCGAATATTGCTCAAGGGGGACATTTCTCGTCCAAAGGCTCCCGGGCATGCATGGCCACCGTGGACACCTCCACAATGGAAATACGCACATGTGGGAGCTGACATAATCCAATTTCGCTTGCTGGTTTGGGTTCCGTGGCCCCGGAGCAATTCCTCAAAGTGTTCCTGAATGGCCTCTGGGTGCCCAACGAAAATGCGTGCAATACCCAAACCATGGCTCTGATCGCAAATCCGTCAATTCCTATGGATCCGGGATGTCGGGTTTCAGCTAGGGGCCCCCCAAAGCATGCCTCGAAGTCCCAAAAATGGTGCCAATGTGCCATTTTCGGAGCTAGGTTTTTGCTTAGTGAAGGCCTTTCGAATATTGCTCAAGGGGGCCATTTCTCGTCCGAAGGCTCCCAGGCGTACATGGCCACCATGGACATGTACACAATGGAAATACACACATGTGGGAGCTGATAGAATCCAATTCCGCTCGCTGGTTTGGGTTCGGTAGCATCAATTCTTCAAAGTGTCCCTGAATGGCCCTAGGGTGCCCGACAAAAATGCCCGTAGAACCCAAACCGTGGCTCCATTCACGAATTCGCTAATTCCGGTAGATCTGGGACCCCGGGTTTCAGCTAGGGGGGGCGCTAGAACATGCCTTGAATACCTGGAAATGGTGTTATTGTGCCATCTCCGAAGCTAGGGTTTTGCTCAGTGAACCCTAGCTCCTTCATTGAGCAAAAACCTAGCTCCAGAGATGGCACATTGGCACCGTTTCTTGGAATTTGAGGAATGATATGGAGGGTCCACTAGATGAAACCTAAAGTCTTAGATCCATCGGAATTGATGGCTTTGCGACTGGAGCCATGGTTTGGGTGTTGCGGGTATCTTAGTCCAGCACCCCAGGGCCATTCGGGGACAGTTTGAGGATTTGCTCCGAGTGCACGAAACCCAAACTGGCGAGCAGACTTGGGTTACGTCTGCTCCTAGAGGTGATTATGGCCATTTTGGACATGTCCACATTGGCCACATACGCTCGGTATCCTTTGGACGAGAAATGGCACCCTTGAGCAATATTCGAAAGGCCTTCACTGAGCAAAACCCTAGCTCCAGAGATGGCACATTGGCATCGTTTCTTGAACTTCAAGGCACGTTGTGGGGGGTCCCCTAGTTGAAACTCGACTTCTCTGATCCATCAGAATCTACAGATTCATGACTAGATCCATGGTTTGGGTGCTACGGGTATCTTGGTCCGGCACCTCGGGGCCATTTGAGGACACTTTGAGGATTTGCTCCAGGGGCACGGAACCCAAACCGGCAAGCAGAATTGGGTTCTGTCCACTCCCAGAGGTGAGTATGGCCATTGTGGATGTGTCCACATTTCCCACATACTCCCGGGATCCTTCGGACAAGAAATGACCCCCTTGAGCAATATTCGAAAGGCCTTCACTAAGCAAAACTCTAGCTCCGGAGATGGCACATTGGCATCGTTTCTTGGACTTTGAGGCACATTGTGGGGGATCCCCTAGCTAAAAATCGGTGTCCCATATCCATCGGGATCGATGGGTTCCTGATTGGAGCCACGGTTTGGGTGCTGCGGGCATTTTCGTTGGGCACCCCGGGGCGAGTTAGGGACACTTTGAGGAATTGCTCCGGGGCCACGGAACCCAAACCGGTGAGCGGACTTGGATTCGGTTAGCTTCCACATGTGCGTATTTCCATTGTGGACATTTCCATGGTGGCCACACATGCCCGGGAGCCTTCGGACGAGAAATGGCCCCCTTGAGCAATATTCAAAAGGCCTTCATTAAGCAAAACCCTAGCTCCGGAGATGGCACATTGGCACTATTTCTTGGACTTTGAGGCACATTGTGGGGGGGTCCCTATCTGAAACCTGGCATCCCTGATCCATCAAAATCGATGGATTCCTAACCAGAGCCACGGTTTGGGTGCTGCAGGTATCTTGGTCCGGCACCCCAGGGCCATTCATGGACACTTTGAGGATTTGCTCCGGGGGCATGGAACCCAAACCAGAGAGTGGACTTGGGTTTTGTCCACTCCCAGAGGTGATTATGGCCATTGCAGACATTTCCACATTGGGCACGCACGCCCGGGACCCTTCGGACAATAAATGGCCCCTTGATCAATATTCGGAAGGCCTTCGCTGAGAAAAACCCTAGCTCCGGAGATGGCACATTGGCACCATTTTCTGGACTTTGAGGCATGCTGTGGGGGGTCCCCTAGCTGAAACTCGGCATGACGAATCCATTGAAATCGATGGATTCATGACCGGAGCCACGGTTTGGGTGCTGCGGGTGTTTCTCCGTTGCTGAGGAGTTTGAGGCCGAAAAGGATCTGGTAAGCATTTGTTTTTCAAAAGTGGTTCAGAGGATCTCATTTTCCTCAAAAAAATCAATTGGACAATTATCAGGTGATAGATGAGAACAACATTTGTCTTTAATTTCAAGAACATCACAATCATATTTATCTAGTCTTGTACACACCGTGGCATAAATCATGCTGCCAACTACTGATGAATAGGGAACATTGGACATGTAATCAAACTCTTCCTATGTCTTGGGACACATCTCCTTACTTGTTTGAAATGGATGGCCAAAGGTGTACTAATTGGTTTTGCATTCTACATTCTAAACCACTCCAACACATTTTGTATGTACTCACCCTGAGACAATGTCAATTTGTGATTTTTCATGTCTCTTGTTATTCTCATACCAAGGATTTGCTTTGTAGCACCCAAATCCTTCATTGCAAATGAATTATCTAGCTTATTTTTTAGCACATTTATATCCTTCATGTTAGCCCCTACAACAACCATGTCATCCACATACAATAGCAAGATAATATATCTTCCATTATCTATCCTCTTGAAATAAACACAGTTGTCAGAATGACATCTACCATTATTTCTCAACAGAGTGACTAGTTGTTCCTGCTCATTAGGTGCCAAATTAGGATTAATATTCAATGCTTTTCCCGGCCCAATTTCTACTGGAACACTCTTCGAATTCTTAAGTACTAGAATTATACTATCATTACCGATTAGAGTTTCTTCTGTAAGCTTTTCTTGTTCTGTTGCAGCTAGAGTACTGTCCAAGATCTGATAGACACTTTGATTGACTGACGTGGGATCACTGATGAAACTATTAATTGCATCATCCTTTATTTCATCGTTAAACATTAAGGCTCTCCCTATGGTTAGTAATGGTTGCACACCCTCTTCCTCCTCCAAATCTGCGCATAATGGAGTCTCAGCTTCTGTGCTTGGTCGAGCTGGAGGGTACAGGGTTAGGCTCTTGATCTCAGTTCCATCTGAAATGGTCATAGATCCTGACCGACAGCTGATACAGGCATCTGCTGTGGCCAACCACGGTCTTCCCATGATCAGTGGGTGTCCCCCCAACTATGATTTGGGCTGTAACACCAAGAAATCCACAGGGTATTCCCACTAGTCGATTGAGATCATGAGGTCATCTAGGATCCCTTCAGGCTTGATCATTGATCTATCAGCAAGTTACAAAACTACAGGGGTTGGCTGAATATTAGTGAGTCCCAATTTCTTCACAGTTTCTATGGTCATCACATTAATAGTTGTTCCCAAATCCACCAACAAATTTGGAATTTGTGTGTTCCCTATGTGAACTGTTACAGACGGGTTCCCAGGGTCATCGTACTTTTCCATAGGGGCCTTCCCCATTATTAATTCTGAACGCTTTCCCAACACGTGGACAGTGGGGGGATCCCTGGGCCTTCTTCCTGGTTTCTTGACACACAAATATTTAACCGTCTTAGCATAAATGGGCACATCATGGAGGGCCTGTAACAGTGGAATTTTAACATACAAATTTTTCAACTCTCCCACGAGATCAAATCGGGGTTGTTCCACTGTTTTCTGCAGTTGCAATCGTTCAGCATATGGTGGTTCTCTATTCAATTGTGTAGGCTGTGACACATCGTGTGTTGCTTTCTGAGTTCCAGCTGCTACCTCATTAGGAGTATCAGAATCCTCAATAATGGGGCTTGCTGAATTAACCATGTTCTGATAGTGTTGATTTACTCTAGTTTCAATCACTGAGGATGAAACATCCTTAGTGACAATAGGTTCCACCACCCTCCTTGATCGTAATTGTATATCATTGCAGGGAATCTGAGTAATGGAATACGCATGCATGTTGGCAGTCTCAAATTGATGGATTTCTTTATTGTTTGGTTCCGGGTTAGGTTGTGCAGGTAGTTGTGCTCGAAGTGGTGCATTCATAGGTGCGGCATTGTTTTGGAAAGGGAGTTGTGGTTGCTGATACTGCTGATGATAATATTGTTGAGGAGGGTACTATTGATACTGAGTCTAGTGATGGGGAAATTCATTTCCTCGGTAAGATTTTTTTCTAGTGGGAATTCCAAGGAGCTTGGTTTGACTGCTGTGGCCATAGTGTCCATGAATTAGGATTTTGCATTGGATTCTGGGATGGATGCCACTAGTTGTTGGAATAATGTGAAGGGAATTGCATATTCATATTGTGCGTATTGTTCATTCCATTCATATTATGCAGAAAAAATGTTGGATCTGGATTCATACCTTGGTTTATAGGATGCCAAGGTTTCTTTTGTGCCATAAAGTATGTTGGCTCTACATATGGAATAGATGCCTGCAGGACTGCTTTGACCTTAGGTAATGATGGACACTCCTTAGTATCATCCTCGAGTTCACATATCCTACATACCTCTGCTTTGTCCAATGGGAATTCCTTCAGTGGATGCTTCTTCCTACATTTAGGAAAGAATACCCCAAGTGTAAGATCTTCTACCACTTGTTTCTGTTTTTCCCTCATGACATCCAACTCTGAGGAAATGGAGTTCATCATTTCTGTTTTAAAGTTCTCCAGCAAGTTGCCTATTTCTGCTCAAGTGGCCCGCCCACTAGCTGACTTCTAAGTCCTAGTGAAGACATCATGGTCTCGGTCTTTGTCTTGTTTGTTGGTTCTGGAAGATCCCCTGGAGTACCTTTGACATAATTCAACAATCTTTTCAAAAGGTTCCTTTGAGATATCCCCTTTTTCCAGCATATTCAACATATCAAGGCAATCTTTTCTAATTCCTCTTAGTAAGATAATGTTGAGCACATCCTTGCCAATCTCAGCATCACCAGATCATTGTAAATTGTACAGCAATCTTTCCACAATGTCTTCCAAACTCTCTTCATCCTTCTGAACCATCTTAGACATCTCTTCCTTTCTATATCTAGCTCTGCAATATTCTTGATACTTAGAAAGAAAGGTGTTTTTAATTTGGTCCCAAGTAGTAATGGTCTCACGACCCAGACTCATGAACCAGCGCAGAGCATTTCCCTTCAAGGTGGCTAGGAATAACTTCAGCTTCTGAGCACTAGAGGTGTAATCATAGCTACGGCGGAGGATATCAAACTCAAAAAGAAACTCATCAGGGTCCTCAGTAGACTTACCATGAAAATTAGGGAGCACTGATGGTGAGATATTCTTCATAGGAGCTGCTCCAGGTGTCTAGAGGATAGGGAATTCTAATGTAGCCACAGAATTACCAGGCTGATTATTTTCTCCTTCTTCCTCCCGGTGATCCTCATGTTCATTCTCACCTCCTGTTCTCTACCAGCCATGGTTCTAGTCCAAAATTCAACAGCTTCCTTTATGCGTTCTTCCTCTGCTTTAGCTTCTTCCTCTCTTCTTCTCGCCTTCTTTCTTCCTCTTCTATTCTGCGAGTCTCCAACCAAACCTCTTTAGTAACTCTGGTTCTGTCAATATGATAAATCTCCTCTCTATCTAGTGCACCTACAACACTTCCCTTATCTTCAGGAGGTTTACTTTCTGCAACAAGAGTTGAAGGTCCCATTGTATTCTCCACTGTAGATGCCGAATGTTCAGGATTGGAAGGAACAGAATTTCCCCTGCCTGTAGAGTTCCGCGGTGGTCTAGTGGAAGAATTAGCTCTAGCAATTATTTCATCAATATATGTGTGTCTTCCTCGACCTGCATTACGACCTCGACCTCTTCCACTTGCAATGTTAGTATTCAAAGGGGGTTCCCGATTTGTTTTTCTTGTATTCATGCATGCTATAAAAAAATGAACTAAAATGAAATCAAATGAAACCAACTACTAACTCTGTCTATCTATTACCATCCCTGGAAACAGCGCCAAAATGTTGGTCACCCTATATGTTAGTTAATTAAAGCTAACACACAGGATGGTCAATATAAATTGTCAAACCCAGGAAGGTCTTTTATTTCAAAGGCAATAAGCACAATCTATGCATAAACAGATGAAGCAGTTGATTTACTAAATGTAGATAATGACCCTACCTATATGCTCACCCAACTCATTCCATAAGAAAGCTAATCTAATTCATACATCTAAGAATCCAAAGTGAAACAACTTTCCTACAGAAATCAACCCAGCAAGTTAATGATCCAATAATGAAATGGAACTAGATTACTTTTGCAAGAAGTTAAATCCTATAATTATCAAACTACAACATTCAATCTTTACCAAAATGATCTATCCAATGACTACTATAACTTTACCATTATCTATCTAATCTATGCATGCAATTGAATATACAACAGCAACCAGAATTAAAATACAAGCTTGAAATCTAACTGATAATTACTGGAAATCCTAGAAAGCATAAACAACTAAAAGATAATTGGAATTGAGCTTGGCTATCACAACTGATTAGAACACACGTGCAATTAAGTAAATTATCCTACACAGTCGACTGTCACACCACTCTGTTACAGCTATTCAAGATGCAATTATAAACTACCAAAAAGGAAATCTAATCTATGTTACAACTACCAATAATATCTGCAATCATTCCACACCACGCAACAGAAGTAAAACTAAACTACTCTACCTACTTAAATCGGCTATCTCTGTGAGAAGACGGGCCCTGGCCTTCTAATAGAGATGCCGAGAGTCACAACAAATTAAAATGCAGAAATGATGAACTTTGCTCTCATATTAATGATGGAAGATCGTGAGTCTTAGTGCTCTGTTACAGCTTACACAAAGTGGTGATTGTCCAACCCCAAGCTACGAGAGCCTTCTGGAATTTATACAAGGAAAATACAGTTTCAAATCCACTATATTCGTGCAGCAATGAAGATCTATGATCTTCATGTTGCGGAGTTACAACTAATTGATATAGCCGTATTAAACAGGGTTGTTAATTGTGAAAGATGTTGTTGCTCTGATAGTTAATGGATCAACAGACTCAACAGCTAGAATACCACCTGTCTGTCGCAGCTAGGCTCTGCTTCAGCAGGATCTGTTACAGTGAGGATCTGTTACAGCTTGCGTGGAGGATGCGTTGTCCCTTGGAGTATGAGGAGCTGGTGCTTTGAAGAGTAATAGCTGGCGCTACTGGGTTGATACACCTGCGCTTTAGACCTTGTCTAAATGAAATCACATAGATCAGTATAAACCAAGGACTAAGATCCATAATCTTTAACAATCTTAGGCATAAATTAAATAAAGCAATAACAAATTTTACCTGTCGATATTATTGATTGGTTTGGGAAAAGACATGGATGTAGCTTATAAAAGTAGGATGAAACCAAGGCAAAATGACGTAATCAGGATGGCCAAAAGGGGCATTTCCTAGACCCAACATCTCCCCCCAACTATCCAGCTGCATGTCCTCATGGAAAAACCTCCCCTAGTCTGAATCTGAATCTGAGTGGAATCTGTGGAGATTTGTAAGATTATAGGCAAGTTCTGGTGCCTCCCCTCGAGGCACAAACGCATAACAGGATATCCAATGCTCCCACCACAATTCTTCTTCTTCTAATGTCAAAGCATAGTTTTTTCTGTAAGAATTGCTCACAGGAAACCAAATGAGAGGGAATTTGAACCTTAAACCAATCCACCAAGACCCACACCTTTCCATGCACCGCACATATCTAGGAATCCTTCTCAAAGCTTGCCTAAAATTTTCAAATCCATATGGATCCATTTCCTTAAGAGATGAGGAAGAGTACAGCCATATGTATTCACTACCTTCCAGGGCATCCTGCTGCATATTAAGAATCATTGGGACACATGTGGTAAGGAGTCTATCTCGCAATCTCTCAAAATATCGGGCAATTGAGGGAACCCTGAGAGTTTTAGCATGATTTTCTATGAATGTTGATGGATTCTGAGGTTCCCCCCTAATCCAAAGAGTAGAATTCTCCTCATTCCTAAGGATGGTTTGGAAAGCATCTCGCAATCTTACATCGTTAATGACAAAGGAGGAAAATTCCCTCAGCTGAACATCCCCTAGAACAGGTAAAGGATTAGATGGAAAGTCAATATAGCAAGCCCTGTCATGTAAATACAATTCACATAACAAATGTTGATCCTCAAAATCACTCTTCAGAAAAGTCTCAAAAAACTGAGTAGCTGTTGCCAAATCACATGATCTCCCATCCTTGAGTGCTCTTAATTAGAATAAGGTTGTCTTCTCATGAAGAAAGATAGGGTAAGAGGGGGATGGAGCCCTGCAACTCAACAATTCTATGGAGAGAGTGTACATTTTGTTTCTTTCTTGTTGCAGGGACTTAAGTTTCTTTAATACTTCCATTTGTTCTTGAAGTTTCTCCCACCAGAGTTTCTAGAAGAATAACTCCTCATCCCACTTTTCTCTCAATCCCTTAATGACATTCCTATGTTCCTGGAGAGAGATAATACCTGTTCTGAACTGTTCAACCCACTTGAGCCATTTATCCAACTCGAGATTTAACCAGAGAACCTTCTTCTGCAGCCATTGAATCTTTCTGTCTTCTACCTCCTTTTCATCATCAGAATCCAGATGAATGACTTCCTTATCTTGCTTTGGCACTGTGACAGTTTCATCCTCTAGTGGGGTTGCAGTGGTCTGTGCATGTAGTGCAGTCTCAGCCATGGGTTTTAGAGATGTTGGTTCTTGTGTAACAACATTATTTATTTCCATATCCACCTCATCTTCCTCGGCCTGTGTTACAGTCTCAGTCAATATTCTTAGGACGGCTAGTTCTTGTGTGACAACATCCTCCTCTTCCATTTCAATCTCAGTCATCTCAGTTTGTGTTTCCACTGTAGCAAATGATTTTGGAAACACTGGCTCTTGTGTAACATTGTTTTCCTCCTGATCCTTGATATCAGATGCTGCTATCTGAATTGCAGCTTCACTAAACATTTTCAAGGGTACTGGTTCTTGTGTAACAGTCCCATGTTCCTCAATTTCTTTGAACTGCTGAGATTGTTTTTGGTTTATATCAGGTTCTTCTGACTGGTGAGATTGGTCTTGAAGAAGCTCGGTATCCCCTGATGACTGGGACTGTACTGTTTCATCTTCTAAATTCAAATCAGGGATATCTTCAATTATTGGCTCATTCTCCCCTATCAATTCGATTTCTGGAACTCTTCCTTCCACCTCCTCTATTTGCACATGTTTTTGTGATGCAAGTCCCAACACAACAACTATGTGTCCTGCTGCAGAAAATATATCTCCACACTATGGAAAAACAGTCTCCCCATACTTCTCATTTTCAAATGCAAAAGATGGATTTTCCAATAAATTTGCAGCATTTGCTAATGTGTTCAATTTTTTCTCCGCTTGCTTTCCAGCTACTCCCTTCCACCTTTCCAGCTCATTTCGCAATATCTGCACCTCCTCTTTCAATAATTCATTTTCAAGCACGAGATTTTCGATTTGAGGTTCTTCCCTGGGAGGTTCCTACATGGCAGCAGATGATTTGGGGTTCAAAATGGGAATCTCTATATCCACCCCTGTTACAAGTGTTTTCTCTAACACAGGTAAGTCCCTATTCTCTCTAACTTCTCTTGTTGTCCCTGCTAAGGGTACTTCAGTATCACCCCCAATTGCATCCACTGTCTCATTTTCTTCTACTGTCTCTACTAAGGGTACTTCAATATTACCCATTGCATCCACTGTCTCAGCTTCTTCGGCTGTCTCTGCTAACTCTGCTACTATTGCATCTACTTCTGCTACTGCTGTTGTCACAGCTGCTTCTGCTGCTGCTACTGATCGAGGCCTTCTTTTCTTCACCATTCCCACTGGGTGTTCCTAGCTTCTTACTGATACTGAGACTTTAACAGTTCTGATCCTCCTTTTCTTTGCTACACTGGGTGTCTGATCCCTATTTCCTGATCCTACTCTTCGTTTCTTTGACACAGGGGTTTTTACCTGGGTCTCTTCTTCTTCAATAATTGTACCCTTATCTCTAGAGAGGACACAACCTCCAAAATTTCCAAAGTCCCTTCTCCTACTGTCTAATATCTTTCCTCCTGAATTTTTGTTTCTGCCATTGAAGCTTCTACTGTCACAGCTTTAATAGCTGCTCTAGTTTCAGCTTCTTTTAATTGAGTATATTCTTCTGTAATTACAGCATCTAAATTTTCTGCCTCCTGCTCCATGGTTTCTATCACAATTTCCTTGTCTATAGGGTTTTCTGTTACTACTACTTCCCCTTTGTTTACTTCCCCTTCGTCACTGGCCTAGTTCTCTAATGTTCCATCCTTCCCCCCAACTGGGTTTGAGGAATGCCGGTCCTCACTATCTTCACCAACACCTTCCATTTCTAATACAGGTTGTATGATTGGCACATCTCCAGCCAAAAATTGCTCCCAGATTAAATTATGATTTACAATGGCTCTTAGGACCAATAATTTAACTAAGCCATGATTAGTAAGGGAGGAAATTGGGTGTTGGGCGGTCCTTGCATATCCAGCCATGGTTTGTAGGGCCTTGAGCAGATAGAAAGGTATATTTACTAAATTACCATGGCGTAAATGAGACAGTAAGGGAAGTTCAGAGAAGGAAACAACTTGGTACCTACCTAAACAAGAAATATATCTTTTCACAAAGATTGCGACTTGATTCCAGGGTGGTGGTAAAGATGCCAGATCCAGCCCATGGCGCTTTGGAATAACCTACTCACCAATTGCCAAAAATTCCCTCACCGCATTTGCATTATGTGCCTTCCGTCCAAATAACTTCTTGCCAACCAGGGGCAGGCCAGTAACCTCGGCTATAATAATTTCTTCTATAACATCCACACGTAGTGCCCTGACCTCGGAGTGAGTATCAGCCAGGTTGAGGGAAAATTGCAATGCGGTTTCTGTGTGGAAATCGTTCAACCGTTCAAAGTATGTCATCCAACCTACTGCTGTAAAAATATTAAGGACTGTTGCATTGGCACGTACAACTTCTGTATTTACTGGCTCATGTCGGACTAGGTTTCCCATTTTAATCCCCCCTCAAAGTCAGAACAAACACAACAATCTCCAATATGGACGTGGAAATTGAAGCTTTATGAACATGCAAAGGATCGTTGGGGCTCAAAAATCAGGTTTTAGGCAAGTCTGCGCCAGTATGAATGTTCCGTTGAAACGATGAAGTTGGTAGATTGGAGTAATAGGTGCAAAATCGGGTAAGGTGATGGAAAATAATTACAGTTATGACCTTAACATAATCCCTAAAGTGTAATTTGCATGGGTTCGTCAATCGAGGGTTGCGACAGGACATAATCGTTATTACCGTATTTAATTTTTTTACCAAATCATGTAAAAGATGCGATCTGTACCTTGCATCTATGAGTTTGATCCATGGATTAATCATTACAGCTAGTCGTTTTCCTCGCGGGTATGAATGCACATGTGCTGAAGTGATGTGTCCACTGCCACTCGAGTTGACAGCTACTCAAGGCACCCGGAATTTCCTTCGTGATGAACCATAATTGGATTTTTTGGAGCGAGCGACAAAAATGACGCCTAATCACATCATTATTGGCATCATCAATTGGAGAGCAGACAAACTGGCGGAGTCACAGCTGCGAAATTTATCAAAATAAACGAAAATGGTGGAGTCGCAACTGTACGGAAGGAGCGAGAATGAGGTGAAAAAAATAGAGTCGCGGCTGCTAGATTTAGCAGAATTAATTAAGGATAGCGGAGTCACAGATGCTAGGTTTAGTGAAATGGACAAAGGTATCGCAGTCACAGCTGCCGAATTTGGATGAATGAGCAAAAAGTGGTGGAGTCATAGCCGTGGAAAAGTGAAGCAAAGGAAAAATGGTGGAGTCACAGCTACGAAATTTGGCAAAATGGGAAAAAGTGGCGGAGTCACAGCTGCGTCAAAGTGAAGTAGAAGCAAATTTTAGATATCTGTAGAAGACCATGAATTATACATCTTTTCAAAGAGCTTTATTAGATCAGGAACAAATGTGGGGTGTCTGCAGTCGTCTGGCCCAGTCACGACTGCTGCTCCTCCGATTAGATCCTGCACACAGTTCTCCAAATCAAACCGATAAAGTGCAAAAATTAAAATAGATAAAATACAGAATGAAATAAAAACCAATTATTTATGTACAAAAATATGTGTGGAAATTGCAACTTTCAAGAATTCACAGGGTTTAAGGAAAATCCCTGCCCTGGAGTTAACTGATACTTTGGATCAGCTGCAACTTGTGAAATAAAAGCCTCCCTTAAGATCGGCTTGTGATACAGTCGCAGCCGATGACCATTTGCGAATAATAGTACTTTGTTCTCGTCAATGGTAATCAACCGGACTGTTCCATTATCAAATACCCGGTCTATCTTATAGGGTCCCAACCAAAGGGTGCTCAATTTTCCTTTAAAGTCCCTCTTAAACCGTGAATCATACAACAGGGCCCAGTCTCCTTCCTGGAAGACCTTTTTTTTATAAATCTGTCATGCCATCTAGAGTGCTGTTGTTGGATTAAAGCTGTATGATGTACTGCAGTTGTGTGCTTCTCATCCAATTCATTGAGCTGATTTAGTCGATTCCTCTGTGCCTCTGATAAATCCATATTTGCTTCCACAGTTGTTTTCAAGGTTCTGATTTCAAATTCAATTGGAAAAACAATGTTCTTTCCATACACTAGCTCATATGGGGAAAAACCAGTGGTGTTATGCCAAGTGGTACGATAGGCCCACAGTGCCTCTGGAAGTCTTTCAGCCCAATCTTTATGATGCCTCTTCACTATTTTTGTCATAATAGCCTTGATAACCTTGTTTGTGCTCTCCACCTACCCATTGGCCTGTGGATGATATGGTGAGGTTATTCTGAGCTGAATATGAAATTTCTGCAACAGTGCTTCTAGCTTGTGAGATACAAACTGTGGTCCACTATCTATAATGATCTCCTTAGGTACTCCAAACTGAGTAAAAATCTCTTCATACAGGAAATCAATCACATCCTGATCATTGGCCTTAACCAAGGCTACAGCTTCTACCCATTTAGTCATGCAGTCTGTGCAAACCAAGATATGAACTTTCTGCTTTGAGGGAGGGTTGATAGGCCCTACAAAATCTAGATCCCACCTATCAAACGGTTCAACCACAAGCTATGGCTGTAAAGGAATCTCATCTAATCTGTTGGGTTGGCCCATCCTTTGGCAGCTATCACATGCCTGAACATACTTCTTCTCATCTCTGAACAATGTAGGCCAGAAATAGCCCATTCTCAAAACTTTATGACCTATCATCTTGTCAGCAAAATGTCCCCCACAGGGCTCATCGTGGCACGCTTTAAGAATGCTATAGATTTCATCTTCTCTAACACATCTTCTGATTTCTAAATCAAGCCCTGTGTAGAAAAGATGGCCATCAATCCAGCAGTACCTAGCACTATGTTGTATGATCTTCCTTTTTTCTCTCTTTGACAGATGTGCTGGAAGCTTACCTGTAGCGAAAAAGTTAGCAATATCTGCATACCATGGGGAATGAGCTGATACTGCAAACAAATGTTCTTCAAGGAAGGAATCTTCGACTGGTAAATTATCATCACTGTTAGTAAGTCGAGATAAAAAATCTACAACAACATTTTCCTTTCCTGGTCTATCAATAATGGTGATATCAAATTCCTGTAACAGTAACAACCATCTAGTAACTCTAACATTCATGATTGGTTTATTCATTAAATACTTGATAGCAGAATGATCAGTGTGCACAAAAGTAGAATATCCAGTAATATAATGTCTAAATTTATTGATGGCATAAACAATGGCAAGAAATTCTTTTTCTGTGATAGTATAATTTAGTTCAGCAGGAGAAATTTTTTTACTAATGTAGTAAATGGCATAAGGAGCACTACCTTCCTGCTATCCCAAAACTGCTCCAATGGCAGTGTCTGAAGCATCTGAAGAAATGTGAAAAGGCAAAGCCCAATTGGGTCCTCGTAAGATGGGTGCTATAGACAACCTCTTCTTTAGCTCAATAAATGTTGGTTGTCATGCATCATTCCATACAAACTGTGCATCCTTCATCAACAAAGTGAACAAAGGAGAAGCTAGTTTGGAAAAAATTTCTATGAACCTTCTGTAATAGCCAGCATGCCCCAAGAAGTTACATACATCCTTCTATGTCCCAGGAGTTGGTATATTTTCAATTACCTTGATTTTGGATGGATCTACCTGGATACCATCAGAAGAGATGAAGTGCCCTAGTACTATGCATTCACTCATCATCATGTGGCACTTTTCAGTGCTTAAAGAGAGCTGGCTTTGTTCACAGCGTTTCAAGACCTTTTCTAAGTTCTTCAATGCTTCTTCATAACTATCACCATATGGAGTAAAGTCATCCATAAAGATTCACCATTTCTGAAAAGATTCCAATCACTGCTCTCGGAAATGTAGCTGGTGCGTTGCACAACCCAAAAGGAAGTACTCAGTATGAAAAAGTCCCCCAGGGACAAGTGAAAGTGGTTTTGTCTTGATCTTCTGGAGCAATCTGAATCTGGTAATAGCCACTAAAGCCATCCAGAAAGGAGAAATACTTTTTTCCAGACAAGGTATCAAGGACCTGATCGATGAAAGGTAAGGGGAAATGATCCTTCTGTGTTGCCTTATTCAATTCTCTCTAATCCACGCAGACCCTCCATTTCCCATTCTTCTTTGGCACAATCACAAGTGGAGAAACCCACTCACTGTCTGAGATTGGATATATGAATCTTGCTTCCAACAGTTTTTGTATTTATTCTTTCACTATGTCTCTCAGGTTCGAGTTCATCCTTCGTTGTGGTTGACATACAGGCTTGGAGTCGCTCTTAATATAAATGTGATGGGTGCACAGATGAGAAGGAATTCCTTTCATGTCTGTGTACTCCCAAGCAAAAGCTCCCCTACACTGTTTCAGCAAAGTGATTAGCTGTTCCTGCTCATTAGGTGCCAGATTAGGATTAATATTCAATGTTTTTCCTGGCCCAATTTCTACTGGAACACTCTTCAAATTCTTAAGTACTGGAATTATACTGTCATCACCGATTAGAGTTTCTTCTGTAAGATTTTCTTGTTATGTTGCAGCTAGAGTACTATCCAAGATCTGATAGACACTTTGATTGACTGACATGGGCTCACTGATGAAACTATTAATTGCATCGTCCTCTATTTCATCTTTAAACATTAAGGCTCTTCCTATGGTTAGTAATGGCTGCACACCCTCTTCCTCCTCCAAATCTTCCCATAATGGAGTCTCAACTTCTGTGCTTGGTCGAGCTAGAGGGTACAAGGTTAGGCTCTTGATCTCAATTCCGTCTGAAATGGTCACAGATCCTGACTGACAGCTGATACAGGCATCTGCTGTGGCCAACAATGGTCTTCCCAGGATCAGTGGGTGTCCCCACAACTGTGATTTTGGTTGTAACACCAAGAAATCCGCAGGGTATTCCCATGATTTGACTGAGATCACGAGGTCATCCAAGATCCCTTCAAGCTTGATCATTGATCTATTAGCAAGTTCCAAAACTGTAGGGGTTGGCCGAAGATTAGTGAGTCCCAATTCCTCACAGTTTCTATGGTCATAACGTTAATAGCTGCACCCAAATCCACCAAGACATTTGGAATCTATGTGTTCCCTATGTGAATTGTAACAGTCGGGTTCCCAAGGTCATCGTACTTTGCCACATGGGCCTTCCCCATTATTAATTCTGAAAGCTTTCCCAACACGTGGACAGTGGGGGGATCCCTGGGCCTTCTTCTTGGTTTCTTGACACACAAATATTTAACCATCTTAGCATAAATGGGCACATCATGGAGGGCCTGTAACAGTGGAATTTTAACATACAAATTTGTCAACTCTCCCATGAGATCAAATCGGGGTTGTTCCACTGTTTTCTGCAGTTGCAATCGTTCAGGATATGGTGGTTCTCTATTCAATTGTGTAGGCTATGACACATTGTGTGTTGCTTTCTGAGTTCCAGCTACTGCCTCAGTAGGAGTATCAGCATCCTCAATAATGGGGCTTGTTGAATTAACCATGTTCTCATAGTGCTGATTTACTCCAGTTTCAATCACTGAGGATGAAACATCCTTAGTGATAATAGGTTCCACCACCTTCCTTGATCGTAATTGTATATAATTGTAGGGAATATGAGTAATGGAATACACAGGCATGTTGGCAGTCTCAAATTGATGGACTGCTTTATTGTTTGTGTTCGGGTTAGGTTGTGCAGGTACCTCTGGTCGAATTTGTGCATTCATAGTTGTGGCATTGTTTTGGAAAGGGAGCTATGGTTGCTGATACTGCTGATGCTGATACTGTTGAGGAGGGTACTGTTGATACTGAGTCTGGTGATGGGGAAATTTATTTCCTTGGTAAGAGTTTCTCCAGTTGGAGTTCCAAGGAGCTTGGTTTGACTGTTGTGGCCATGGTGTCCATGAATTAGGATTTTGCATTGGATTCTGGGATGGATGTCACTAGTTGTTGGAATGATGTGAAGGAAATTGTGTATTCATATTGTGTGTATTGTTCATTCGATTCATATTATGTAGAAAAAATGTTGGATCTGGATTCATACCTTGGTTTCTAGACTGCCAAGGTTTCTTCTGTGCCATAAAGTATGCTGGCTCTACATCTGGAATAGATTCCTGCAAGACTGCTTTGACCTTAGGTAATGATGGACACTCCTTAGTATCATGCTGGAGTTCACATATCCTACATACCTCTGCTTTGTCCAACGGGAAATCCTTTAGTGGATGCTTCTTCGTATAATTAGGACAGAATACCCCAAGTGTAAGATCTTCTACCACTTGTTTCTTTTTTTCCCTCATGACATCCAACTCTGAGGAAATGGAGCTCATCATGTCTGTTTTAAAGTTCTCCAATAAGTTGCCTATTTCTACTCAAGTGACCCCCCCACTAGCTGACTTCTAAGTCCTAGTGAAGACATCATGGTCTCGGTCTTTATCTCGTTTGTTGGTTCTGGAAAATCCCCTGGAGTACCTTCGACATAATTCAACAATCTTTTCAAAAGGTTCCTTCAAGATATCCCCTTTTCCCAGCAGATTCAACATATCAAGGCAATCTTCTCTAATTCCTCTTAGTAAGATAATCTTGAGCACATCCTTGCCAATCTCAGCATAACCAGATCTTTGTAAATTGTACAACAATCTTTCCACAAAGTCTTCCAAACTCTCTTCGTCCTTCTGAACCATCTTAAACAACTCTTCATTTCTATCTCTAGTTCTGCAATATTCTTGATACTTAGAAAGAAAGGTGTTTTTCATTTGGTCCCAAGTAGTAATGGTATCATGACCTAGACTCATGAACCAGAGCAGAGCATTTCCCTTCAAGGTGGCTGGGAATAACTTCAGCTTTTGAGCACTAGATGTGTAATCATAGCTATGGCATAGGATATCAAACTCAAAAAGAAACTCATCAGGGTCCTCAGTAGACTTACCATGAAAATTAGGGAGCATTCATGGTGAGATATTCTTCATCGGAGCTACTCCAGGTGTCTACAAGATAGGGAATTCTAATGTAGCCACAGTATTACCAGGCTGATTATTTTCTCCTTCTTCCTCCTGGTGATCCTCATGTTCATTCTCACCCCCCTGTTCTCTACCAGCCATGGTTCTAGTCCAAAATTCAACAGCTTCCTTTCTGTGTTCTTCCTCTGCTTTAGCTTCTTCCTCTCTTCTCCTCTCTTCTTCTCGCCTTCTTTCTTCCTCTGCTATTCTATAAGTCTCCAACAACACCTCTTTAGTAACTCTGGTTCTGTCAATATGATAAATCTCTTCTCTATCTGGTGCACCTACAGCACTTCCCTTATCTTCAGGAGGTTTACTTTCTGCAACAGGAGTTGAAGGTCTCGTTGTATTCTCCACTGTAGATGTTGAATGTTCAAGATTGGGAGGAACATAATTTCCCCTTCCTGTAGAGTTCTGTGGTGGTCTAGTGTAAGAACTAGCTCTAGCAATTATCTCATCAATATATGCGTGTCTTCACTGACCTACATTACGACCTCGACCTGTCCCAACTGCAATGTTAGTATTCAAAGGGGGTTCCCGATTTTTTTTTCTTGTATTCATGCATGCTGTAAAAAATTGAAATAAAATGAAATCAAATGAAACCAACTACTAACTCTGTCTATCTATTACCATCCCCAACAATGGCGCCAAAATGTTGGTCACCCTATATATCAGTTAATTAAAGCTAACACACAGGATGGTCAATATAAATTGTCAAACCCAGGAAGGTCTTTTATTTCAAAGGCAATAAGCACAATCTATGCATAAACAGATCAAGCAGTTGATTTACTGAATGTAGATAATGACCCTACCTATATGCTCAGCCAACTCATTCCATAAGAAAGCTAATCTAATTCATACATCTAAGAATCCAAGTGAAACAACTTTCCTACAAAAATCAACCCAGTAAGTTAATGATCTAATAATGAAATGGAACTAGATTACTTTTGCAAGAAGTTAAATCCTATAATTATCAAACTATAGCATTCAATCTTTACCAAAATGATCTATCCAGTGGCTACTGTAACTCTACCATTATCTATCTAATCTATGCATGCAATTGAAGATACAACAGAAACCAGAATTAAAATACAAGCTTGAACTCTAACTGATAATTACTGGAAATCCTAGAAAGGATAAACAACTAAAAGATAATTGGAATTGAGCTTGGCTGTCACATCTGATTAGAGCACACATGCAATTAAGTAAATTATCCTACACAGTCGATTGTCACACCACTCTGTTACAACTATTCAAGATGCAATTATAAACTACCAGAAAGGAAAGCGAATCTCTGTTACAGCTACCAATAATATCTGCAATCATTCCACACCACGCAACAAAAGTAAAACTAAACTACTCTACCTACTTAAACCGGCTATCTCTGTGAGAATGCAGGCCCTGGCCTTCTAACAGAGACGCCAAGAGTCACAGCAAATTAAAATACAGAAATGAAGAACTCTACTCTCATATTAATGATGGAATATCGTGAGTCTCAGTGCTCTGTTACAGCTTACACAAAGTGGTGATTGTCCAACCCCAGGCTATGAGAGCCTTCTGGAATTTATACAAGGAAAATACAGTTTTCGATCCACTATATTCGTGCAACAATGAAGATCTATGATCTTCATGCTATGGAGTTACAACTAACTGATATAGCTGTATTAAACAGGGTTGTTAATTGTGAAAGATGATATTGCTCTGATAGTTAATGGATCAATAGACTCAACAGCTGGAATACCACCTGTCTGTCGCAGCTAGGCTCTACTTCAGTAGGATCTGTTACAGTGAGGATCTGTTACAGCTTACGTGGATGATGCGCTGTCCCTTGGAGTATGAGGAGTTGTTGCTTTGAAGAGTAACAACTGGCACTACTAGTCTATAACACCTGCGCTTTAGACCTTGGCTAAATGAAATCACACAGATCAGTATAAACCAAGGACTAAGATCCATAATCTTTAACAATCTTAGGCATAAAATAAATAAAGCAATAACAAATTATACCTGTCGATATTATTGATTGGTCTGGGAAAAGACATGGATGTAGCTTATAAAAGTAGGATGAAACCAGGCCAAAATGACGTAATCAAGATGGCCAAAAGGGGCATTTCCTAGATCCAACAGCTATTCATATAAATCTGTTTCTCAAAATCCCCTGGATAAAGGTTGTTTTTATATCTAACTATTCAAGATGTAAATCTTCTACTGCCACTAGACTTAAAATAGTTCTAATTGAAGTCATTTTAACATCAGGAGAAAATATTTCATCAAAATCTATACCTTTCTTCTATGCAAACACCTTTACAAAAATTTTGGCTTTGTACCTCTTCTTACCTCCATATTCTTCCTTCAACCTATAAACCCATTTATTCTGCAATGCTCTTTTACCTGCAGACAATTGAACCAAATACCAAGTCTAGTTTCTTCTCAATGATTCCATCTCCTCATTCATGCCTTGCTCCCACTTCTTTCTAATTTCCACCTGCATTGCTTCTTCATAACATTTTGGTTCACCAGAATCATCGATTAATAAATAATACATTGAATTATTCAGGGGATCTACTTGACCTGGTATATCTTCTAACACTCACAGGAGTTTGAGGTACCTGCTACTGTTCTTGATTTTTCTTCACCTTTGAAACTTCATTTTCTTTGATTTCATCAAGTACTGTGTACTTTGTGTTTTCCTTTTCCTGTTTCTTTCCTTGAAACTGATCTTTATACATGACCTTTCATTGAATACCACATCTCTACTCCTAATGATTTTGTTATTTTCATAATTCCATAAGTGATAACCAAAATCATCAACCCCATACATACAATAAAGGTACATTTCTTGGATTTAGCCTCAAGCTTTGTTCTATTTTATTTATCAATATGGACAAATGCTTCACAACCAAAATTTCTCATAAATGAGTAGTTTGCATTTTTACATGTCGATGCCTCCTCTGTAATACCACCATCCAAAGCACTTGAAGGCCCTCTGTTTATTAAGTAAACAACATTATCTACAGCATCTTCCCAAAACTACAGGGGCAACCCTGCATGCAATCTTATACACCTTGCACACTCCAAGATCGTCATATTCATCCTTTTTGACATACCATTTTCTTGTGGTATTGTTGGGATTGTCTTCTCTCTATGAATCCCATCGTATGAACAGTAACTATCAAACTCCTTGCCACAGTATTCACCTCCATTATCATATTTGAGACACTTAACCCTTTTTCTTGTCTCATTCTCAACCAAATATTTCGATTTATTAAAAGTAGCAAATACATCAGATTTATGTCTAATGCAATAAACTCAAGTTTTTCTAGTTACATCATCAATAAAAGTAACATAATAATGAGAGCCACCAAGATATTATACCTGATTTGGTCCCCATATATCTGTATGCACAAGCTCTAAATTTTCACTCTTTTTCTGTTTCCCAACCTTGATAAATTTGACTCTCTTTTGCTTTCCATAAACACAGTTCTCACATAATTCCAAACTTACCTCCTTTAGATTTGGAAGCAACTTCATTGAGTGGAGAATCTACATCCCCTTCTCACTCATGTGGCCAAGCCTAAGATGCCACAATGTTGTATATGTTCCTGTGGAAGCTAAAGAGATAGAAGAATCATTATTATGAGGACATAAATACAACATACCTATCCTGTCTCATTTTTCTATCACCATTGATCCTTTAGTGATATTCCACCATGTTTCTCCAAACATAGATAAACAACCACCATCTCCCAACTGCGTTGTTGAGATCATATTTCTTTTCATAGTATGAATATGTCTTACATATTTCAACAACCATTCACCTCTATTCGTTAACTTTACCCGTACCTTACCCATTCCAACAATTTTACACGATTCATCATCACCCAATAAAACATATCCATGATCGCCTTGAACATAATCATAAAGAAATTTCCTATGGGGTATAGTATGACATGCACCCCCAAATCTACTACCCAGTAATCACTAGTATTATCTAATGCAAGAATCAAAGCATCTTGTAACACATCACCTGCTACATTTGCTTCATGATTATTCTCTTGTTGTCAATCTCCTTTCTTCTTTAAAGATCTACAGCATTTCTTCAAATGTCCTTTCTTTCCATAGTTCCATCACTCTATCTTTCCCAATCCATACTTGGATATGCCCTTCCTGAACTTGTTGTGATTTCCTGGTCTCTTTCCTCTCTCCCTTTGTCTTCCCCTACTCTCCATGGTCAACACATTACTTGATGTCTCACCTGTTATTTTCCTTTGGATTTCCTTGCTAAGAATAACACCAACAACATCATCAAATTTTAAAGTGTTTGAACTAGAGACATAGTTACTTACAGCTATGACCAAGTTGTTCTAGCTTTCTAGTAATGAGGACAAGATTAGAAGAGCCCTAATCTCATCATCAAAGTTCACTTTTACAGAACTTAGCTTATTTGTAATCATATTAAATTCATTTAAATGAACGGAAACAGATCCACCTTCTGAAATCTTCACATTAAATAAATGCTTCACTAGAAATACCTTGTTGGAGGCTAAGGGCTTTTCATGTAGCTTACCCAATGTGCTCATTAGACCCTCCATTGTCTTTTCTTTTGAGATATTGAAAGCCACCGACGAAGCCACACACAGTCGTATTGTTCCTAATGCCTTTCTGTCAAGAACATCCCATTCTTCCTCCTTCATAGTCGTCGACTGTTTTCTTTTTCCTCCTAATTGTAGGAATAGATCCTTCTGATACAGATAGTCCTCAATTTCCATCTTCCATAATTGTTAGTTTTGGCTGTTAAATTTATCGACCTTAAACTTTCCTTCTTCCGCCATTGCTCCCACTCGAACCAGGAACCCTTCTTTCCTACGAGTTTATCTGCCAAATAAACCTTTGGCTATGATACAAACTATTAAAAAAAATAGGATCGCAGAGCATTAACAATAAACACGATGCAAATATAAATCACATAAACACAATACAAGAGAGAAATCAATATACGTTGTTCACCCAATCTGGGCTACGTCCATGGAGAAATTGCTAGTCCTTTTATTATTATACCATCCAACAAATGAAAGGATACAACCTGCAGCACATCCAATACACTTTCCTCTTCACTCTCTCACAGTCTCTCTAACACAATAATAGAGATATTTACAATGCTATAATACATTACACAATCAGATTACAATGTCTTCTTTTTAAACAAGAATTACCATGGGAGAATACTATGGGCTACCCAATACCATGGGCCCGTAAACTGTTAGCCAACAAACAACCCAAAAAAAATTCTTTTGTGGCCTTCACCCCTGAACCCCATGGGGAGGTGATGCCCCCCCGCTGGGATGAGTGTACAGTCCACTTGCAAGGCATATAAAACTCGGGTACAAACATGGATGAAAAAAACAACATCTCGGAATCAGGAGGATCACGCTCCACAGCCAACAGGATGCCTATCCCTAGTTCCCTACCTAGATACCAAATTATTTTAATCCTCAAGTGAGGTTAAGTATTGGTTGAGTTATGGTAAATTTTAACTTATCTTGGGGTATTGAACCAAGAATTTAAATCTTAATATGTGAGATGCGTGCACATGTGGCGTGTACCCAAGTAGCCAAATATGATGCTGAAAAATATATGGTGAACTGAAATGATAGATAATACCAAATAAAAAATTATATAAAATTCTATGTAATTCTACGGAAAATGTCCTATGGATTCCTTGTTCAAAAACACAAAATTAAAAAAAAAAATTCATCCCAAACAGAGTTCGGGAGAGGGAGATATGGGCATTTCAAGGTTGAGTTGCACTTATCGGGTGATTAGGGAGCACTTTTTGAGGCTAAAGGTGTGCTCTAGAGTGGGACTATGGGAAGGAAAGGAACACTCTAGCCTATAAGTGGTTGAGTGTGCTTCGTAAAGACAAAATCACGCTATGGGGCACTGAATAGGGTCCGACAAGCACAGGCCGGGCCGAAAAAAAAAAAAATCAAAAACGTATTGTGTTGGCAGGGGCCAAACTTGCAAGTATGGGATGATTTCCTACATCAGTGCTGACAAAAAGGGTTATACGACTCTAATAACATAAGTAAATGGCCATGTATGTGAAAAAAAAATGCAAAAATTCAAAAAGCTATCGGCCTAACAAAACCATAGATCGATGGAGATTGACCCAGTTGAAGTCGCCAAAACTATAGCTAGGTTATTCACAGTAGCTAGTGAAAAAATACACCTACTAAGACTTATAGGAACCTTAGTAATAGTTCAGAAATGATGGTGCATGCATGTGGTAAAAAATAGTAAATAACAAACATAGAAAATAAACCTAAGCTAAATTTTTTCCATTCTTCACACACACGAGAGAGTAGGGGAAGAATGTTTATTTTAGTTTATTAAATAAATGAAAAAATACAATGTTGAGAGTTACCTCAAATGGATTGGATAGAGGGCCTTTGCAGAATATTGAAGCATCGAGTCCTTGGTCTCCAAGTAGATTCGGGATGTTCTCCACACAAGTGTCACTAATGGTGGCCAAGACTCATAATATGTGAAACTAGAAGTCAAATGGAGGCTTCAAGGGTTTCTGATGAAATTTCGGCAAAGTGGCGGTAAGGTAATGAGTGAATGTATCAATAATGGGATCCTTCACCATTTATTTATAGAAATATTTTCTCTTAGTTTCTTTCCCATGGTATTGGTTCTTGGTTTTGGGTGGCAGTTTAGTGTTTTCCCTCCTTTTTTACTTTTTAGAACATTTTCCCCTTTTTCCCTTTTTCATTTTATTTTTTCCTTTTTTGGGGGAGAATTTTCCCTATTTTGGGGGAATTTATATTTTTTTGGAGGGAATAAAGCCATTTTTCCCTATTGTGGAGAGGGAAAAATAATTATGAGCCAATTTGAGGTTTTTTCGACTTAGGATTTAGTGGGTAGTGAAGGATATTAATGGTGGGGAATAACGAATGAGATGGCATCAGTAGGGGATGAACATTGTGAGGATTTTTTTGGTGTTAAATCCTAGAATCCAACAAAAAATATGGTTTCGCGATTAAAATCATGGTTTTTTTTTTATAGGGAGTTGCAACTTGCTTTCAAAATCCATTAAGTGACACATGGCAAATTTGTCCTACGGCCTAAAATCGTAACTGGTCAACATAATAGATTTATGTGAGTTTGAGATTATGTGTTTGGTCCTAACAAAGGTGATCATGCCATATTGAGGCTCTCATGATCGATTTTATCCAATTGGACCCCTCAATGGAAAAATTGTATTGTGGCCCAGTGAGGGTTTAGTGTTTTAGTGGTCAATGTGTTCATGACTAGATATGAGTTAGGGTTGAACATCATTATTGGGTCAATGTGCTAAGTGTGTGAGGATTATTTAGTGTACTTTGGGAATACAAACAAGTGATTTAGCGGTATTGGGGTAATACAATTTCCAAATGGAAATATAAAAATAACATTAATATGGACAATGAGTCCATCAAATTGAAACGTGTATCTACCCCATGCAACAACTAACCCACATAAGTAATATGTGTACTACCTAAATGATGCACATAATGCACACATATCAACTCCAAAGCTAACATACATACTTAACTCGTGAAATAAGTGATATGTAGGACCTATGCACTCATTCACATAAGTGGCACACTAAGCATATTCTATGGCATCAATTTTAGGGTTTCCACCCCAAAGACAACTTCCAAACTAACATATCATTACATGTAGTCATGCTTTCACAAATGAAGCATATACTTATGTGTAGGTTATGCTTTAATAAACATTATCATTAGGGGTTAGTGGGTAAATGTGATTTCCAAATGGAAATGAGAAATCATAGTCATGGAGGACAAGTATATAAACCTAAGCGAGATGCATTTAATCCATCTATTTTTCCCACAAATGTACAAGTGGATACTACATGCACCTAATCCATGCATTGACACACCCACAAAGATAACCAATGCACTTAACCCATGGTTTCAACCTACACACAAGTTAACACATCATTTATCTTTTGAAACATATGTTCCTATGGGTTAGTGAGTTTGAGTAGGTGATTATGCCTTGTCAGTTACTGATATGGACAAATGTACTTGTTCTATTTTAGCATCCCTCACCTATTTGATATAATATATATGGGAGGAGAGAGAACTTGTAATCAGTATTGTGCTCTATTTTTGTACTAGTCTTGGAGGCATTAGGGTTCATGAGAGTGGAATTGGGTACATGGATGAGTGGATTGTATGAAACACTTGGCTAATGAACCATTATGGAATGTGGACCATTGGACTACATCTTCATGGAGACTGCACCATATTAGAGGAGGAGCATTGAACCCATGGAGGATCATGCTTGGAGGGTGCTTCATTCTAGGTGTTGGATGAACCCTTCTATGACAGTTACCCATCATTTTATTTTAGAGTGCTCGAGGTGAGGTTTCCTTATTGGTTGCTTATATGGACACATGTCCTTGTTAACTTTCCTATTTGTATATATTTGGGAGGAGAAATATTTTGTAATCATAAACATTATCATACTATGTCTTTGTAAATGTATTTGAGACATTCGGTTCATGAGGAAACACTAGGAGAAGGCAAGGGGGGAGAGAGAGAGAGAGAGAGAGAGAAAGATCTTGGATGTTCATGTAAAATTTACTCTTATGTGATACTTGGATTTTCCCTTGTGTAGATAGAATTTGTGTTATTTATGAAAACCATAGATAAGAATATGACATTGAAGAAAATGATAATTATGATGGTCCTTGGCATAGGGATAGGGTTTTCAACCCTAGTAGATGATGTGCATATTGGATATAACACCTTGTATGATATTGGATCCTTAATATTATGGGACACAAGGCTAGGATATGATCATGGAGAAATGAGATTAATGAGTATCGAGCTTGGTGTGGTGCCTTCATTGGAACAAGAATTGGCTATTGTATCTTTGATGTTTGATGAAGGTTTTAATTCTTGTGTTGGTGTAAGTGTCGAGGACGTAGAGTTTGAGGAGTGACACCCTAGGATGGACATGTAGAATTAGAACTTGGCACTAGAGTTGTCTTACCATGTCCTTGTGTAATGCAACGTGGTTGGGGTTTGAAACTATGAGAAAGAAAACCATGTTAGTGTATAGAACTTGAGGGATAAAAGATTGATGGTGTATCTACTATTGATGTTGTATACAAGATCCTTCCTTTTCACCTCTTTTTCATCTTCAACAATGTTATTAATTAGCTCACCAAATGAGACTAGTAGTTTAACCTTATTTCGTTTGCTACATTGGCTCACATAAATAATGAAAAACCATATTAGCCTAGTATGATTAACCCCTTCTCCTTTATTCATTTTTTACCTCTCTTATGGTTTATAGGATTTTCCTAAATGTTGAATTGCATCTCCACTCTCCCCTTCCTCATGTTAGTGTAGTCCCTCCCTCTAAAAGTCATGCCACACATTATAGTGGGATTGATTACCCTCTTCTAGTGGGATTCAAGGGATTGGTTTAGTATGTTCTAAGAATACATAGTTGACACATAGACACACACCACAACGAAGGGTATATCAATTTCATAGAAATAGGTTACATTTATTGTGCTGAGAAGGACCATTTCTACATCTCAAGTGGAGGGGAAGTGTCTATCTGTCCCATAAAAATAAATAATTAAAAATTAAAAATTAAAAAAAATATTAAATAGGGATGTGCGTTGTAGTTTAGTGGTGAAAGTATGGAGATTTGATCCCTCTCATCACTCTGTAGAACCAGAGTTAGATGGGTCTATACTAGTATACTCCAAGTACGTTAAGTGTATGTAAAAAATAAAGTACAAAATCCATACACTACATGAAGAAACGGAATGGCAATACTCATAAATTAGAACAGGGACTTCCAAGAAACTTTGTTAATGCATTCATTGTATACAATGCAAAAATCATTATTATGTGAGTAATTATCAAGTAATTTTTTCACTACATGAACTATCAACCAAGTAATTTGTTCACTACATGAAATATCGACTAACAAATTAACAACATTTTTCAACCTCAAACTTAATTGTTATATTTTCAAGGGATCCAATTATGTATAGAGAAGCAATCATGATACCAACAACATATCAATACCATGGGCCAAGTTGGAAGATCAATATCATCATCATCCTAATAGAATTTTGCAAATATATAGAGGTAAATCATCATCATCATCATCATCATCATCGTCATCATCATCATCATTAATCAACAACAAATAAACAAACACTTCAATTCATAGATGATATATCATGGAATACACACACACACACACTACAATAATTTACCCCTTTAGCGGTGGTTTTGGCTTGAGGTGGTCTTTCCAAAACCACTCCCAAAAAAAATTTTAGGGTTTTAGGGGCAGTTCATAAACCCCCCCAAAAAAAACTCATGAGAATTGGACTTTTAGGGACAGTTTTTGAAGAACCACCCACAAAATTGTAAATCTCAATCACCCCTAAATCCATTTTTTAGGGTGGCTTTTAGAACAACCCCCCCCAAAAAAAAAAAAAATAGAATTGGACTTTTGGGGGCGATTATTAGACAACCGCACCCAAAAGTCTAATTCTCATAACTTTTCAGGGGGGGGGATTCTAAAAACAACCTTAAAAACTGCATTTAGGGGCAGCTTTTAGAAACCCCCTTTAAAGAGTTATGTGAATTGGAATTTTGGTGGAAGTTGTCTAAACACCATCCCCAAAAATCCCATTATGATGAATTTTTTTTCGGGGGGTTAAAAGGATTGCATCTAAATGTATTTTTCAAGGTGGTTTTTAGAAACCTGCCAAAGAAAATTCATGAGAATTAAACTGTAGGGGACAATTTTTTGAAAAACCCCACCCCCTCCCCTCCTGCGAAAAGTCGTGAGAATTTTACTTTTGGATGTGATTTTTTAACAGTTTCCTCTAAAAATTCAATTCTCATGATGGTGAGTTTTACGAAGTCCATTTTTGCAAATTTACATTTTGTTTTTATTCATTGTTGTTTCAAAAACCACCATCTTAGTAGATTCATTGTGGAAAAATGACCCATCATTTTAGGAATCTAAAAGAGGTTTTTGTAAACAATGTAAATAACTTCAGGCCTATGAATATTTTACTTTCAAAGACTGACAATGTACATACTATGGCATGCATTTAGTAAGCCCATTATTGAAAATTTACACTTTCTTTTTCAATGAATGTTTTTTGAAGACTTGCCATCTTGGCAAATTCACTGTGTGAAATTGACCCATCATTTTAGGAATTTGAAAGAGGTTTTTGCAAACAATGTTACTGGATTCTGCCATGTGCTTTAACTTTCAAACATTTACTAATTCATAGATTGTGGTGTGTATATTACTAAGGCCAATTTGGAAAATTTACACAAGTTGTTTTTTATGACTATTGTTTAAAAAAATGCCATCTTGGCAAATTCATTACGGGAAAATGACCTATCATTTTAGGAATCTGAAAGAGGATTTTGTGAAAAATGTAACTAGATTCAGGCCTAGGGTTTTACTTTCAACTATTGACCAATGTAGAGACTGTGGTGTGAATATAATTAGTAAGCCCATTTTTGAAGATTTACACTTTGTTTTTTACAGACTATTGTTTGAAAACTTCCCATCTTGGCAAATTCATTGTGGGAAAATGACCCATCATTTTAGGATTTTGAAATAGGTTTCCGTGAACAATGTATCTATATTCAACCATGTGGTTTTACTTTCAATTATTGACCAATATACAGGCTATTGCGTGCATTTAATAAGCCCATTTTTGCAAATTTACACTTTTTTTTAATCTGTTGTTTGAAAACTTGCCATCTTGGCAAATTCATTGTGGGAAAATGACCCATAATTTTAGGAATATGAAAGAGGTTTTCTGAAGTATGTATCTAGTTTCATCCCTATGGTTTTACTTTTGATCAGATTGACCAATGCACAGACTATGGTATGCATTTGACTAGGCCCAGTTTTTCAAATCTACACTTTGTCTTTATTGATTGCTAATTTAAAAACTGTCATCTTGGAAAATTCATTATGGGAAAATGAACCATCATTTTAGGAATTTGAAAGAGGTTTTGTGAACAATGTAACTAGATTCAGGCCTATGGTTTTAGTTTCAGTGATTTAGCAATGAACATACTATGGTGTATAGTTTTGCAATCCCAATTTTGTAGATTTACAACTTGTTTTTTAATGAATGTTGTTTGAAAACTTGCCATCGTGGAATATTCATTGTGGGAAAATGACCCATCATTTTGGGTATCTAAAAGTGTCTTTTGTGAACAATGTAAATAGATTCAAGCATGTGGTTTCACTTTCAATGTTTGACCAATCTACAGACTATGGAGGGCATTTTAGTAAGCTCGGTTTTGAATATTTACACTTTGTTTTTATTCACTGTTGGTTCAAAAGCTTCCATCCTAGTAGATTTGTTGTGGGAAAATACCCATGATTTTAGGAATCTAAAAGTGTATTTTGTGAAAAATGTATTTATCTTAAGCCATGTGGTTTTACTTTCAATCATTGACCAATGAAAATACTATGGAATTCATTTTACTGAGCCCATTTTTGCAAATTTACACTTTGTTTGTTACTCAATGTTTTTTGAAAACTTGTCATCTTGGCAAATTCATTGTGGGAAAAATGACCTATTATTTTAGGAATCTGAAAGAGGTTTTTGTGAACAATGTATCTAGCTTTAGCCCTATGGTTTTATTTTCAATCATTCACCAATGCAAAGACTATGGCATGCATTTTACTAAGCCCATTTCGCAAATTTACACTTTTTTTTATTTAACGCCGTTTCAAAAATTGTCATCTTGGAAGATTCATTATAGGAAAATGAACCATCCTTTTAGGAATATGAAAGAATTTTTTGTGAACAATGTATCTAGCTTGAGCCCTGTGATTTTTACTTTCAATCATTGACCAATGCACAGATTGTGGTGTGCATTTTATTGATCCCATTTTTGCAAATTTACACTTTGTTTTTATTGTTTTTTGTTTCAAAAAATGTCATCTTGGAAGATTCATTGTGGGAAAACGACCCATAATTCTAGGAATATTAAAGAGGTTTATGTGAACAACGCATGCATATTTATCCCCGTGGTTTTACTTTCAATCATTGTCCAATGAACAGACTATGGTGTGCATTTTACTAAGTCCATTTTTGGAAATTTACACTTTATTGACTATTGTTTCAAAAAGTGCCATCTTGACAAATTCATTGTGGGAAAATGACCCAACATTTTAGGAATCTGAAAGAGATTTTTGTGAACATTGTAAATATATTTGGGCCTATGGTTTTACTTTCAATGATTGACCAATGATTTGGGCCTGTAGTTTTGTTCCTTTGCTTTTCATTTTGACTAGTCTCTCTAACTTCCTAGAGTTGATAGGTGAGAGAAGTTACCAATTCCTTAGATTCAGATTCCTTCCCTTTAAGGAGGTTTAAAGTCCTTGTTGCAATCTTCTTGACTTCTTATGTTGTCTTTCTCTGTGTACAAATAATAGCATGTGCTTCTGCAACATAGAGATTATCTAAGCAATCATTTTCCTGTAACCATGGCATTTCACTTAGATAAACTTCATTTCCCATAACTACGCGTTGATCTATCGTCCAGATGTTAATATGTTACTGAAGACACCCACTCAGATACCAATTTTTGGAATCAATTTAATACTAAGAAGGGGGGTGAATCAGTATTAGTGCATTTATTAGCATGTTTTTACCTTCTTTAACAGATTAAACATTACTTAAAATTTATCATCAGTTATGCATCAGTAAATAAATATTCACATGTACATACACCTATCATCAACACATAAAACACAGAATTTTCATGTGGAAACCCAAACAGGAGAAAAACATAGAATGCTTCTTTATAGTATAAAAGAATACATTCAAGGAAGCACCAACTTCCTATGTTTACCAGCACCAACTGGAAGGAGGCTCAAACCCCCTACATTTTCTCCAACACCAACTAGAAGGAGGCACTAACCCCCTATCACTTTGTTTTGAAGGCACCAACTTAGAGGAAGTTGTCACTCCCCGTCTCCTTGTTGTTTACAGGCTCCAACCTGAAGGAAGCTCCAACTCCATTTCTCAATTTTGTTTACAGACTCCAACCTGAAGGAAGCTCCAACTCCCTGTCTCCTTGCTGTTTACAAGCTCCAACCTTAAGGAAGCTCCAACTCCCTGTCTCCTTTCCCCGTCCGACCTCCCTCATGTATGATATATTTTATTGTCTTGTTGTCCTTCAACTATGCGCACTTCTTTAGGTCTTCTGATAATGATTCTACTATCTACAACTTTCATATGCAAATGGTTATCTGTTACTGCACTGCATACACCACTTGACTTCTAAATCTTCTCATTTCACACTATGTTGATGACTTACTACATGAATTGTGTGCCCTGTTGATGTTGTAGTCTATGGTTTCGGATTCAATGTTCTTATTTACGTGACTACAAAGATCAACTAATATTGTGCTTTCTATTGATGATATGTTGTACTGAAATGAACCACCACTAACAGTGGTAACTACGCACTATATGATTTTTCTGTTATGAATAAGTGTTGTAGTTCTCTAGATGATCTGCGACCTCCTGTGCATCAAATTATTGGTTTATTCAATAGAACGCACTTGTCTCAGATCATCTGCATCGTGATGCACCTGTCTGACTCTATTATTGTTCTGTTATTATGCATCAAATGTAATCTTCAACTTCTCACACTTTCACTTCAGTTCATATGCATCAACAAGACATCCACGCAATATCTGATATCTATCAATTCTATCTTTGCGCTTCTGTATTCTCAACTTCTGTCACTATCAATGTGTTGATTCTGATACAATACTTCAAGATATCCAGTGATTGCGCATTCTTCAATATTTCTTCCTTTCAGCGCTTGTGCGATTTTCATAGACTTATGGCATCATTTTTTGCACCATAAAAAATTCATTCTATTGCATGTGCACATCCGGCTCTTTGCTAGATCATTCTAATATTTTCATGAGCCCCTTGATGCCCAAAAAAAAAAACCGAAACTTGTAGTCTTACTTCTCCGCTTCACAACTTGCTCCCATACAAATTTTTCATTCTCCAACTTGCATATCCATGTATACATGTCCTGCAAGGATAGTATGTTTGCAAGTCGATCGTGGCATCTCTTCTTCCATACTTCACGGATCATGCATATGATGCATGTCATCATCTACGCCATTGATGTGTCATCTCAGATGTATCAAAGGCCCTTAGGATTCACATCTTAGTGGGACTTTGCACCTTGGTGATGTAACATTGCGCTCTATATGTACCATTGCATTTTGATATGTGCGCAATATTTCACCTTGTCCATGATGTTTATTGTTTCAATGATGTTTGTTGTACCATCCCTTGTGGGTAATGCGCCCTTGTGTTATTACCAACTTGCATAGTCTACGCATTCTCCAACTTTTTCTTAGTGGGTTTGTGACCCATACTCATCATTGCATTTGGGTGATGCACTTTTGTTGTATTGAAACTTTACAGAATCTGCACACATGCCTACATTTTATTTGTGGGACTTTGAACTATGCCTTATTCCTACTTATGGGACTTACACACTTGTTGTTTGTTGGCTATGGTATTTTTCCATTGTGGTCTTCAACCAATTGTACCCATTTGGAAACTTGTGCACTTCTCACCACTTTAAGGCATCTTCTGATTTGTTGTGCTTGTGCACTTTTAGGATTGTTCGTCCATCTGTTGTTCCATTCCTCCAGTGCACTGCCAACTATCAACCAAGAAACACATAGACTTGATAGCTTGCTTGTCCCTCTGGTCCAATCATCTTCTTGCCAGTTTGGGCACTTATATCATTGTGCAACCAACTCCTTTCCATTTTCTGACATGGTAGAGTACAACTTGCTGGACTCAATGTTTTCACAAGGACTTCATGATGTTCAAGATTTCTTTATCAAGTACAGTAGACTTCCTCAAATTGGCTTCTTCATATTTCTGTTGGATTTCCAATAGACTTCCTCAAAGTGGCTTCTTCATATCTCTACTGAACTGTTGTATCCACTTTGACTTATGATGATATCAATGACTCATATTGAATCAATTGACATCCTATTTGACATTGGATGATGGTCAAACACTTGACATCATCTTTAGTTGACATCGATGACAATCAATGCTCAACAGATAGCTAAGCCTACACAATGCAATACATGTATTTGTCATAGGTGGGAAACCTATAAACAACATTATATAATTTCTCGCTATGATAGGCCACCGGATGTCCATGCTGAGTGAGGACTACACCATTAAAATAGTCAAAGGCATCTGTCTCAATCTCAAAAGGTTGTTGCAGGTCTGGTAGAGTTAGGACTGGCGCTGAGCAAAGGCATCGCTTCATATCCTCAAAGGATTTCTGTTGTGATGCACTCAAAGCAAACTTGGCTTTGGATTCGATTTGGCTTAAGGGCCAAGGATATGAGTGAACCCCAACACAAACCTACGATAAAATTTGGCGAGGCCCAAGAATCTTCATAGCTTTGTTATATTTGTCAGGGTTGGACAATCGCAAATGAATTGGACCTTCCTTAGGTCCACATGCACCTCATGTTCATCTATAATGTATCCGAAGTACTAAAGGCTCTCCATTTTGAATGAGAACTTCTCCAAATTGGCATATAATTTGTGTTGGCTCAAGGTAGTAAGGATGTATTGTATGTGTACCAAGTGTTCCACACAAGTTTTGTTGAACATGAGCTTGTGAATGGGTGCAAGATATCATTCATCATCCTCATAAATGTTTTTGGAGCATTAGTCAAGTCGAGAAGCATCACCAACCACACAAAAAGGATTTCTTCCATATAGTGTCCTGCTCAATCGGGACCTAGTGGTAACCTAACTTCAAATCAATCTTACTAAAGAACTTGGCACACTTAAGTTGATCAAGAAGTTCATCAATCCAAGGGATTGGGTATTGATTCTTAATGGTGATTTTGTTAAGGGCTCTATAATCAATTCACCATATCCTATCCTTCTTCTGTACCATTACAAATGGGATTCCACAAGGTGAGGATCTCATTCGAATGTGGTATTTGTGGATTATCTCTTGAATTTGATTTTTTATTTCCTCATTCTCCAAAAGAGAGCGCCTATATATTGGACTATTAGGTAAAGGAGCACCAAAAGTCAAATCAATTGAATTTTTAACCTAGTAGTGTAGTGGCACCCCTTTAGGTGAGGAAAATATAGCTTTTTATTCTTCTATAATCTTGTCCACCTATTTCTACTATTTAGAAAGGCCTTGTGATGATGTTATGGTAGTTGCAACGACCTTCCATCCACCTTCTAACCAAACCATGATGAGGGAAAATTTTCCATTTGAGATATGACCTTCCGACATTACTTTGAAGAGATCAAGGAAACTGTAGTAATCAGGACTACCTCAAGTATCCTATAGAGGTTTCCCTCCAAAGTAACAATGACACTAAAGGGCCTAGAATCATAAACAACATGGTGTTTCCACGTATAGGGTTGTCCTAAAATAACATCACAAACTTCAAGTTGGTCAATACCACACAGTACCTCATCTTTGAAAGGCTTGATATCGGAATATAGGCTCTATTGTTGATTGACGTGGATGTCTCATCCCTAGCTCAACCAACCAATGGTGTATGGTTGGGGGTGTGGCATCATCGACAAATTTAATATTTTGACGACCTCAAGTGAGATTAGTTTCTTCTGGCTAGCACTATCAAAAATGAATTGTAGCATATTCCCCTTCACCCAAAGTTGTGAATGGAGGAGGCACTCCCCTTCCTATGGATCTTCCAACTCTTCTAGTTGGATCTTTGCGGATGTGATTGTGGCACTAAGTTCAGCATCAATGGTCCAATTTCTCTTTTATTTCTCTAAATCAGAGTCCAAACTAAAGTCCATCTCTAGGGATTTCGTCTTAGCCAACAATGATTGTTTTCAGCGACATTCATCAGTGTTGTGCTAGGGGATTTTGTGGAACTCACACACTTGCTGGTGTCCTTCTTCGATTTGCTATTACCCTTATTTGCCCATAGATTGGACTGGTTGTCATGATTTTGGCCATCCTTTCTTTGTCCTTTGTTATGTGAGTTAGGGCCACCTTTGCCAAGCTTCTGCTGCAGTTGATTTGTTGTAACGACTAATATTTTTGTTATATTATTTATTTATATTTTATTCCTATTTTTGCTCGGAATTAATTTATCATAGTAAAAAGAAAGTGATGTATAATCAACTTTTATATAATAATCACTTTTTATTATGTATATATAATAATCATTTAACATGCATATACAACATTCAAAAGTTTTTGATTATGATTTAAATGTCATTTCATCATTTACAATTTCAACATTAGCTTTGGAAAGAATTTACTTTATTCATTCCTTAACCAATAGTACATGTTATAGAACCTATCTTATCCTGGCTCATCTTGGGCCCTAGAAATATTGCCATAGGAGAACTAGTGCAATGTCGTATCCGACAAGAGCCCCACTATACCAGATCTCAACTAAGCGGTATTCATCTAGATATAGCCTTGCCTAGGACTTTTCCTCTTGTTTAACTTCTCTAGATATTTCTCTCCTTTGTTCCCTAGACATTGCCCTCCCTTCCAAATAAATAATAAAGGTAAAGGGTTCCTTAACGAAAAGTAGTGTCCATTTATATTATTACATCATAACTTTTCATTATTACAGAATTACTTTTTAACTTTTTTTATATATTATTTTTATTACTTTCTACTCTTTTATATATTATAATGCTTTCTACTTTTTACATATTATTCTTATTTTGAAGAACTATTCTTTATTTATTACACTAGAAAATGGGTATGGCATTCTCCCCTCCTTGAATTCTTGATGTACTCGAGAGTCTTAGCCTAATTTTCATAAAAAATAGAGTATGAGAACATTTTTTTAAATAAACATTTTTAAAACATTCAAACCTCTTATCTTTTCTCAAAATATCAAAATAACACTTTTAATCATCACAAAAATTAATAGAATGACCCAAGAGGATCTCCTCAGTTGACAAACGTGAAAGGTCTCCATTGTTGGCGAAGCAATCTGCACAACAAAGAGCTCATAGGGAGCTTTCTGACGCAACCTTAACGGAGTCAAATGGACTACAAATGCAGTAGATATGGCTTATTGAAGTTTCATACAGAAAAAGGCTAAAATCAAATTAAATGATTAATATTTGAGAACTATAAGCTTTTTATTTTACCTCTCAGAATGTAATTAGGAACTAATGAAAAAGATATGTAGCATTCCAGTTTCTTAGTGTCGTGGAGAATTGAGATATTCATGGAGAGTCGAGATCTTCATGGGAATGTTGAGATTTTCTCTCATATTATCCCTTGAGTTGTGCCTAGATCCTAAATTATGGTATCTAGAGAGATATTTTCACCTTGATACCTTGAATTAGTTTTCATCCATGTAAAGCTATTAAATCCCTCCATTGAGAAAGGGATGAGTAAACTTTTTGTTTGGAGAGAATAAACAAGGAAGTCTTTCTTGTTCCAATCCATGTGAGAGCCTTATGTCCTTTTGGTAAAGGAGAAGGTATCCCAAGATGAGAGAATGAGCTGAAGTCTTGCTTGTGCCACTCCATGTGAGAGGCTTATGTCCTTTCAGTAAAGGAGAAGGTCTCCTAAGATGAGAGAATGAAGCACATGCTATGAAAATTCATCCCTTGCATTTGTAAAGGAAAGCATCTTTTGATGAAGAAATTAATGGACCAATTTGTCGATTGATCAAGCCCGGAGACATGACCAAGGTATCTAGTGAACTCCGTTATCAAACTTGGTTTGCATATATTTTTATGTGCATGATTGCGAATTTCAGTTGTTAATATGAGTTTGATTATTATGCCAATATTTATATTATTAACGGAAAATTGAGAATTATGTTAAGTATTCGATGATGGAAAAAGTTCGAGAAAGACTTCTCATGCCCATTTTTGGATCAAGTTTGTTATCAGAGCACTGTGCAGAAATCACATTGCATCAGCATCCGCACGAACCTAGCCTGAAGCCATAGGGTCACCTTGAGGTAGTGGTTGAACCACGGTTGATCATGTGGTTACACCCACAAATATTGCAATAAATGATTTCGTGACACATGCACAGATAAGTGGATGAAAAATCACCCCCATGTCCTTCAAAATTAAGAACCCAAAGGTGTTGGATTCATTGGTGAAGAGTGAGGAGTTTTTCACTAGTGGGCAAGGTTCAATTCTCATGAGGACCTAGCCTGAAGCCATGGGATCACCTTGAGGTAGTGGTCGAACGTAAAGTTGCACCTAGAGAGATTGTATTAAATGATCTTGTGACTCATGCACACATAAGTGGATCAAAACCCATCCCCTGTCCTTCAAAATTTAAGCCCCCCTAGGTGTAGAGCAAGTAGCAATAGAGTATACTCTTATATTAACACATCACTCATTCAAAACTCATCTACCCCATGCACCTAGGCATGGGGGATATGTTGGGGCATTAAGGGGTATCGTGGTAACCGACATGAATTGACCCTATGTACCCTAAAGTGTGTAATTTAAAAATATTTGATATAGAATTAACTTTCGTAACCTTTTAACACATCATAACTATGGTGAATCATTGATATAAGACTACTTAGAAAACCAAGTGATCCTTAACTTTTTAAAAGTTCATCACCAAATTTGGATTGAATGGACCGTTGTAATTAAGATGAAATTTATGAGTAGTCAAATTTTGTGAACCATAATTGATCAATTAAAGAAATAGTTATTAATTATTAATTAATCAATCCATAAAGAAATAATTATTAAGAGCGTTATAGTAATTAATATGAATTTTAATTATTAAAAGCGTTAGAGTAACTAATAAGACATTTATCTCCATTGGTTGTAGCTTGGGTGGTTGGGAGGAATGATTGTTGCCCTCCCCACCAAGGTTCAATTCTTGTAAGTGGCATGCTGCTCTTGTTGAGTCCATATTGTAATGATTGTATTTATGGCCATACCTTGATTCTCTAGCTAGAATAGCAGGTGTTGGCATTCTCCCGGTGGACTAGCCCTCTAACAAAAGGTGAACCACCATTTTGAAAAAATTAATAAGAAATTTATAAGTAAAATTCACCCTTATTATTAACCATGGTTAAGCCTCGAGTTTGTGGTTGTAGTACTATATGTGGTACCTACTGTCGAGAACTATAAATATATACCGCCCGGTTTATAATACACACATAGATTGAAACTCTTTCTATTTCTGTACAGCCAGGGTTTTTGTTACCCATCTCCATTATGACCACTCACATGATACCGACCGTATTTGATGCAGTGAGGGACCTGGGGATGCAGGGGATGCAGGGGCTACTCCTGGTCAATCGCCAAGCGGTGACCGCAGCGGCACACTCCGCTCCTCCGTGTGAACTTTATTTCGATGGAGCTTGCAGAGGCAACCCTGGCACTGTAGGCATTGGATTCCTGCTCAAAGATGGCAGTGGCCATGTCATTGAGACATTCTCTTCTTTTCTGTGCTGCAAGTTTACCAATAATGCAGCCGAGTACAAGGCCCTCATTGCAGGACTTCAGCATGCCCTTGACCAGGGCATCACCGCTATTAAAGTGTATGGAGACAGTGAACTCGTTTGCAAACAGGTAAATATTCTTCGACTTGATCCTCTTCTTGATTTTTGCAGACAGGTAAGTCATGTAATCTCTCTCTTCTTCTTGATTTTTGCAGACAGGTAAGTCATATAGCGCTCTCTCTCTCTCTCTCCTCTTCTTGATTTTTACTGAATTATTGAAGCAATGAATGTTCTTGATCAGGTAAACGGGGAGTACAAGATCAATAAAGAATGGCTGAGGAGGTATTACAACAACGTGCGGCAGCTCCTTGGCAGGTTTAAGAGTTGGGAGGTGGCGCATGTCCGTCGCGAGGAGAATCGCGCCACAGATGCCCTAGCGAACTAGGGAATTGATCAGCCATCCGTGGATACAAGTCTTGCTGCTCAACGCGAAGTTATGCAGCACTGCATGACTCCTTCTGAGGCCAAGCGTTACGTTCTTCAAAAACGTTGCGACTGGTTAAAATTGACGCCCGTATGGACGTTTTTCGTTGTTTTACTCGTAATATACAGGTCGAAGTAAAATAAACACGTCAACGGTGAAGGTCAAGTAATTTAGAAAATCGTCAATTTGACGGCCAAACTTAAAATTTAATCGTATTTAATTTTTATTTTGCTGAGGCTGGAAAGTTGTTTGGATATCCATTAAGGGGTGATCTTTGGCTGCTGAGCTAGTTAAATGAACATTAATGAGCATTGAAACATTCTGTCCACAATAGATTTCCGAAATCTCCAGTTGACTGTCCAAACAGATTTCCGAAATCTCCATTGACTGTCCAAACATATAATCGCATGTGGCTTTTGTGTATGGAAGTCTATAACGTGGTCTACCACTCTGCATGACTGAGTCACTTTCTTGTCATTGTTTTCCGGCCGGCCTTTGGCAAGTTGGCAGTACCACTTAACCTCGCAGGCGTCACCATTCAAAATTTCAAATGCCAATTGCCCCCTTCCCTTGCTGCTTCGTCTAAGGCTATCTGAGGCTATCACTCCGAGCCTGAAAAGATTACAGGCAAGGAATGAAAAAGGAGGCGGCTTTGGAAGCTCTTAAGAATACAATAAATCTTGAAGGTTCAGCCATACATGTGCGGGTGTGCCTGAATTTTATTTAGTGCGGTCTTCAATCAATCAGAAAGGCTTTCGATAATGCCAGACGAAACAATAAGTGGGTTTTCAAAATTAAAGCTGGACATGTGTGTGAAGAACAAAGAAAAGTCCAATAATAGTTTGATTATTCAAGAAGGATAAAACTGCCTCGAGTTAACTGATTCCAGTCGGATTTGCCTTGGTTTTATGCAGCAGAATTGACTCATAGTACAGTCTCGCAGTCTCCGGCAGTTTTGCCTATTACCAACGCCAGGCAACTCAAATGGAAATAATGAGTGGCGCGAACTGATGTAAATAATATGATTCCATTATTTTCACTTATTTGGGCCTTATTCTGCTAGTTTCTCCTCCTCCTGTGGTAGACTGGGGCCAAGGCAGCTATCCGGTAGACTGGGGCCAAGGCAGCTATCCGCAATGGGCTCTGAGTGGGTTGAATTCTTGAGAGGAAAGGTGAAGCCATTGGCTGCTTTGGCAGTGCCAGCAGTTGCCGTCTTTCTCTCATTTCAGCAGAAACTGGGGCTGGAATGGGAAATGCCATACTCCATAGTTGCTCCATAGCAAGGGGTTTTCTTCAACTCTCTGGTATTGGCTTCGTATTTCAATTTATCTTCCGCCAGCAAAATGTGGGTTGGATTTTGGTGGCCTATCTTTTCACGGTACTCTCTTTTCCTTGTGTCAATTTAGCTCTGTTTCTCCATGGTTGCTCTGTGTAATACAAAATGTTAATTAAGTCGTTTAATTTCTTTTCCTTTGAAAACATTTGTGTGTGTTGGTGCTCTATTTACTTTTTCCATGTCTTATTATGGTTATTGGTTCTATGGATTAGGCAAATAATATATAGTGGACCTGGAATAGTGGATAACTTGAATGTATACAGTGACCAGAGATTTCTGCATCTTTTTGTTTTAGAAATTAAAATGACTTTGACAGTGCATATTTTTGTTTTAGAAATGCGAATAACTTTCACGGTACAAAACTCGTCGTATAAATCCAGATCAAAGCTTAGTTCAGAAATTGTTAAAACAACAGTGCTGGCCCATCAAAGCAATTGATGGTAGAGATGCTTAACCTTCTAGATGTTAGCAGAGTCCCATAAAATAGCAAAACTGCATATAGGCTTTCTCGCATTCTCATTTCTCGCATAAGCACCGAAGCATCGAGGTCTTTTAAAGAGCATATGAAAGAACGTGCTGATATGAAAGAAATGAGAATGCGAAGATGCCGATATTAAAGAACATTTTCATTTCTAGCGTTCTCCATAGAGGCTTTTTCAAAAATGTATATAAGGGTAAAAATATTTATTAAACGTTATATGAAGAGTAGTTTTACGGACCAAACCGTCAAAAAAAATTTGCATGATGGGTAAGGGTGCCCGTCAAATTTAACCCCTGGAACTTGCGAGGGTGTCGTTCAACTGCAGTTTATTCTTGACACCATCAAATCTGCATCGCCGGAATCGTACGCTGCTGTTCACGAGCTATGCAACATAATAAAAGAGCTCTGCTGCATAGTAAACGAGGATAAGATTACTTTACCCGGATTTCAGGATGCTTCAGAGCTAAAGGACATACGTATGTCTTGGTTATTGGCTCAGTACTAGTGTTAGGGCTATGATTTCTGGATTTAAAGTTCAGTATTGGGGTTAGGGCTTATGATTTTTGGATTTAAAGTTCGATACTAGGGTTAGGGTTTATGGTTTCTGGATTTAAAGTTTGAACGCCAAATACTGTTTTGTGCACATCGACATGTGTCGCACATTAGCTTCAGACGCAGTTAAGCCCATGATGCCCATGATGTTGACAGACTGATGAATTGAATTGAAGTTATAACTGCTCTAGGTTTTACCACAGAGGTGCATCAATTTACTGATTTAAATACAAAAATCGTGCAAGGAAGAATCGTTATGATCATAATTTAGTTTCAAAGAAGATTCCATGAGAAACCTTTCAGTCGAGCACAATTCAAGCTTTTTAAGACAAATGAGGGCGTAAGTAATAATGGTTGATATAATTATTCAAATGTCTTCTTAAAATGATCATACAATGATCAGGACTACAAGAATAAGAGAATCACATTATTTTTTCACACCTTAGCTATAGACTAATTATTAAATAACTTAGTATATAAAAATAAATAGCCCCATGCATCATAAAAACAAAAGATTATAATGAAAAATATATTATAATGAATAACCTTTATGAGAGAAAAATCCTTTCTCATAGAAGTATCACAATGCATATTAAAAGGTTGAATGTATGTGCAAATGAGATTAAGGCTGTGAGTATGTAAAGACTTATGGTCTTAGTTTGTTACCTCTCAAATCTACATTGTGTAAGCATAAGGCTATCTAATTAAATCTATTTATGTTGGGTTGCATAGTCCCCCATCCCTCACAACATTTCAACATCCTCCCTTAAAATCACTCAAGGAGGACTTAGGGGTGCAGAAGTGATATGTTGACAACCAAGCCCTATACATGACACAACAATGATCTCTATAAATAGATTCTTTGTAGAATTGAGATATAACCATGCCTTCCAAGAGAGCTCATTCCAAAACACCTTCACACAATCTTCTTTGAAAAAGAAATGAAAGGACAAAAGAAATTGGAGTAAAGACTCAAACTTTACCCATGATGTCGATGGAATAGTGACCATGCTATCAAAGAACATTTTCCAAAATATAAAAGATGGAAAAAACACTTTCAACAATCATTATGGCTCCTAAGTGCTCCACTTTATATGCAATAGGAATGTTGGTTACATACATACCTTACTACATCTCTAGGGGTCAAGAGCCCACCCACTAGAGTTAATCTTATATTTCTAGGGTCAAATGTGCCCTTCCTAAACAAATCCCTAGTTTATCTCTAGAGTTAAATGCTCCCTAATAGTCAATTATGGTGCCTTCACAACTCGTATTCCCTTTTCTTAGGGATTAAGGTAGTCTTGCATGAGTTGCCCCCCTTTTTGGGTTTTGTGCACTTAAGTTAGTAATTAAGGCTCAATTAATCGACTAATACACTGTAGTTGATTATTTTAGCTAAGTTAACTACCTAATTAGCTCTTTTGGCTTAGTTAATTTCCAAATACATCCTAGTCGGTTAATTTGGGCTAGTTAGACTTCAATTTCACTTATATACTTGGGTTAACTACCTCATAAGGCACTTCTAGGGCTAGTTAACCTTAGCCACTCATGCATGGCCAAGAATACTCTCTAAAGAGATCACACTTGTCTAAACTTGGACATTAAAGATCCTCACTTGAGTGTTCTAAGCCTAGTTACACCCTATCAGCTATTGTATGATCCTTATTGCTTCCTTATGAATGCACACTTGATCATTTAGGTGTAATTATTGAGGATTTCACTAAGCATTAAGCTTATGCATATAATTAAGCCTGAGCTTGTTTGTGCCACATATATATGAAGCCATGTATCTCAATGATAGGGTATTCATTCATGTACTCTTTGAGCATTCATTGGTTAATAGAGATGACAATGTTTGGATCATTACTTGTACTCTTTTATATTGTATTTGTTAATTGTATTACTCCTCCATTTAGCTTCTAGATCCATTGGTTCAAATTCTCACATGGTATCAAAGCCTTGGTAGTTCTAAAGAAGTTGTTTTATAGGTTTGCCGGTGAAGATAGATTAAAACTCATCATCTTGAATGGATCTTCTCCCCAACTACTTCTTACTCCATTAAATTACTGTGAATGGAAGAGTAAGATTGTGATTGTATTGCATTACAAATCCCTCTATAGGATCACAATGAAAACATAATTGTGCCAAATGTAGCAATGGAAAATGAAAAATGGTTCAACTCGATGGATGAATCCATTAGGGTGATTTGTCTCTCTTTTTCTCTCAACTTACTATATCTCATTGAAGTCGAAAAAATTCCTAATGAAGTCTGGACCAAGTTGGAAGGACTCTTTGTGAAATAGAATGAGATGAGAGGTCATCAATTGAAGAATGAGCTCATTAGTTCAAGCCCGAGTAACTTTGATACAATCAAATATTTCTTTACATAGTTTAAATCTTTATTGTTGTAGCTTAAGGTATGTGGAGTAGACAAAAAGGATGAGAAACTAGTACTCTCAATCTTATCCAAATTGGGTATTGAGTATTTAGTATTTGTTTCAACCTATCATGCTACAAAACTAGAGCTTGGAGTTGCTTGGAAAATGCTTACTTTGGATGTTTTTCTTCAATATCTCACCCATTAGCAAGATAAGCTTGTTTAAATGGAATCCTTGAAGTCATCAAAATCCCATGCACTTGCCACAAATTAGGCTAGTAAGAAAGACATCAAGTAGAAGCAGCATAAGAAAGGAAAGGAGCAAATCTAAGATCTACTTAGTATAATTCCTCCTCTAAAGCATGAAATTCAAAGAAGGACAAGAATATATGTTCATAGTACAAGACACAAAATCATGCATAGAAAAATTGTATGAGGAATAAATTGATCCGCTAAAACATTTTCTTACACAAGCAAATATCAAAATTCTTAAAACCTACAAGAAGACCAAAACAATTGAAAGACCACAAGATGACAAAAGAAAAGGTAAGGAATAATCCCATGCACTTGTATTTGTTTCCTCTTCATCTTCATGTATCCTTGATTCAGGAGCATCACAACACATGGACTGATCAAAGGACATCTTCTCTTCTTTGGATCCGTGCACTTGTCCCCAAATCCTAATGGGAGATGATACACCATTTAAATTATGTGGAAAATAAGATGTTGATTTAAAGCATGGACAAATTGATAATGTACCTCGTGTCCCTTTAATTTCTACCAACCTCCTTTCCATCTACCAAATCACTCACTCAGGATTAGTTAAAACAATGGAGTGCACTCCCAATTTAGTAGTCATTACAGAGTTGACTAATGGATTAAAGGTTGTAGTTGGAAAAGAAAATCACCAGTCTAGGTTCTATGTATTTTCTAACTTTATCTCCAAATCTCCTTCTATTTTAGTTCTAACACATTCTAATGAAGTAAGCAAGTTGTGGCATGAGATATTTGACCACCTAAACCATTGTTACTTGTAGCAGCTAAGCAAGTAGGGTATAGTGATAGGATTGATAGATATTATGTACTCTGATGGTGTATGTCAAGGTTTCATTCTTGGCAAGCACCCTAAAGAAAAAACTGAGAAAGGGAAGGCATGGAGAGCCTCATCCATTCTTGAACTTGCTTGTAGTGACATTATGGGAACATTCCCCCATCCCTCCATGAGCAGGGACATGTATGTGTTGACCTTCATTGATGAATGGTCAAGATACACCTAGGTATACTTCATCAAGCATAAATATAATGTCTTTGTATGTTTCAAATATTTCAAAGCTCTTGTAGAGAAGTAGTGAGATAAGGGGATTGATATCCTCTGCACGAACAATGGAGGGGAGTATGTAAACAAATATATTCATCATCTTTGTTCTCAAGCAAGTACTAAGTTACAACATAGTATTCCATATACCCCACAACATAATGGACGTGCAAAACGAAAGAAAAGATTGTTAAAAGAGATAGCCACATGCATGCTATAGTCCAAGTCTTTTTCTCCAAAGCTTTGGTCTTAAGAAAAATTCATCCTACATTTAGAAATGATTCCACATAAAACATTGAAGAGAGTCACTCCATTCAAAGCTTGAAATGGTCAAAAACCAAAGTTCAAACACTTTAGACTGTTTGGATCTCATGCATGGGCACACATTCCTTCCAAACTAAGTTTTTGGATTCACAAAGTCAAACGTGTGTCTTTGTACAATATATTGATGGTGTTAAAGGGTACAAACTACTAAATCCTTTCACTTAAAGTATTTTCATTGAAAGAATTTTCAAGTTTGAAGAAGGTCCCTTGCATGCAAGAGATCCTGCAATCGATCTACCGATTCTTGTCAATGCAAAACTCTAAAATTCTTATTCAGTTGACTCAAAGGAAATTTTTGATCTAGATGAAGAAAAGAAGTTACTGATAGTGTTGAACATATTGGTGTAGATCCGAAACCCACAACACTCTAGGAAAAACAAAATTTTCAAGCTACAGGTGATCTAGTTGGAGATCCATCAAACCCACATAGGGCTCTATCACAGTTTCAGGGTGCTCTACAGGCACTCACTCCTACAAAGCCTTTGTTTCCCATACATTGTTACATGGTCATTTTTACATACCCACATTCTTATGAAAAGTATATAAGTAATCCAATGAAGGGGCCTACTAGGGATGAGGACTATCAATAATTGGGAGTTGGTTCATCTTCCTTCCAAGAGGAAACTTGTTCAATGAAAATGGATTTATTGAACAAAAATGGCAGTATATTGACTTATCAATAAGTGTAAAACTAGACTTCTATAAAAATACTTCTCAAATGTATAGGGTATAAACTACAATGAGAACTTTGTACCAATTGCAAAGATGGACCCATTTGACTTATGATCACCATTACAACATCACAACATTGGGATTTTCATCATATGGATGTGAAGAGTGCATTTATTCATAGGGATCTTATAGAAGAGATTTACATGGAACAACCATAGGGCTATGTCCATGGCTCATCTCTTGTCTACAAATTGTAGAAATATTTGTATGATCTTAAGTAGGCACCGCACATTTGGTATGAAAATATGGACTCCTCACAGTCCTATGATTTCTCTCATTGTCATTTAGATCCTAATGTGTACAAGCTTCCACATGCTGACTATTTTTTGCTGATAGTTCTTTCTGTCGATGACTTACTAATCACAAGGAATTCACCATCATCTATTTCTTTGATTAAATTTTCCTTGCATGATATATTTTTCTAAGTATTTTGTGATTGTTGCATTGCTTTATTGGTCTTGAAATCACTCAGTCTAATCTAGGATTCAAGACAGAATGACCTAAGCGTGTACATGATCTCACTAGATTTCCTATCATTGATTGAAAACTAGTCTCACCACCTTTTCTTTATGAGGTTAAGTTTAAGGATGGTGGTGTTACACCTTTGATGGATAGTAAATATAGACAGTTGGTTGGAAGTCTCATTTATCTCACCCACACTAAACCAGATATCTCTTATGTTGTTGGAGTAGTTTCTAAGTACACGCAAGAGCCTCATGAGATGCATTGGAAAGATGCAAAGATAATTCTTCGGTATGTTTAGGGTACTCATAGTTTTGGGATACATTATGAAGTAGATTTCTAACTTGATCTATTGCGGTACATGTATCATGATTGGACTAGCAATAATATTAATTTCAAGTCCATTTATGGTTATGTTTTTAGTTTTAGTTCCAGATCTATTTCTTCGCCAAGCATGAAATAGTCAACCATTTCTTTATCAATAGGGAAGCATAGTATAGAGGTGGAGTGAATGAAACCACATAAACCATTTTCTTGCAACATATTCTCACCAATTTTGGTATTTAGCGTCACCATCCGACTGTCACCATTTGTGACAATCAAAATAATATCCATGTTTCTAAAGAACCAATTCAATGACAAAGGACCAAACACATTAAGATTCACATGCACTTCATTAGGGGGATGATTCATGATTAGATCATTGATCTACAATACTATTCATCTACAAAAGAGATTGCAAATATATTCACTAAGTCCTTCACAAAGTTGTGTTATCACTTGGGGGTGAAGGACTCTTGCACTACTAAGAAAACTACTTAGATTTCTAATCATTATCATCTTTTTTTTTTTTTTGTGTGTGTGTGGGGGGGGGGGGGGGGTCCTATTGGGTTTCTCCTATTTTCTAACTTTCAGGGTATATTTTTTTGTACCTGGGTATCTTACACATCTTCTATTGTCATAACCCATTTTTTTGTACATCATACTCACCTAAGTTAGGCTTAAGCGAGGTGTTGGCTTACATACACACTTTAGTGCATCTTTTTTCGTCTCTAGGGGTTACTAAGCACACTCGCTAGAGTTAATATTTTGTCTCTAGGTTCAAATGCACTCTTCCTAGAATAATTCCTAGATTTTAGTGTCAAATGCACCCTCACAATGAGTTAGGATGCCCTCATAACTAGTTGTTCCTTTTTTGGGGGGGATAAGGCACTCTTGCATGAGTTGCACCCATTTTTTCGACTTGATGTGCTTAAGTTAGCAATTAAGGCTTAGTTACCTTACTAATACACCCTAGTTGACTATTTTAGCTCAATTAATTACCTAAATAGCTATTTTGGCTCAATTAACTACCTAATTATCTATTTTGGATTATTTAACTACCAAATACACCCTAGTTGGCTAATTCGGGCTAGTTAGACTTCAATTTCACATGCATAATTGAGTTTGTAGAAAATATTGAAATTTATGCACAAGTTCATTCACAGATTTCATCAAACACTTAATAAACCACTGATACCAGAGTTCACAGTAAGAAAAAATTATGTACTTTTATCCAGTATTAATTACAAATGTACTATAGATTGAAATACTGTTAATTAACCTCATTTAGCATCAGAAAATAAGGTAAAAAACATACTTTTATAAAATTCAGACACAATCAATTTTGGTCAAAGAGACCTTGGACAAATCCCAAAGGGGAAAACCATCCCACAAGAGAGAATTTTATTAAGCTTTCTCAAGTAAATATCAGAAGTACAACCTAAAATTATAGCAACAATAAATGACTATATTTGACCTTGAAAAATGTGCAACACAACACTTTAAACTATGTGCTTCCATTGATTGTACTGACTGTCAGTATGTGTTAATTTTTCGATAATTTCTTTCAATATTATCTAGGATCACTAAGAGAAAAACATGTACAACATATCAATCATAAACACAAGAGACAATAGACACAGATTTTCCTCGGGGAAAACCAAGAAGGTGAAAAACCCCGCAACTTCCTCAAAGATAGAATAAGCCACAATACAAGATCACAATGATCAAACCCAAAGAGATGTCTCTAGCAGATACTCCTCCTCCTCCACTTGTGTGCAACTCTCTCTCTCTCAACTATGCGAGTTGGAGAAGTGAGTGAATTAATAGAATGAGAGAGGCACACCCTCTATTTATACACTGACTTGACCTGCCAACAAACTAACAGGGACGACTTCCTAAGGAAGTCTAATAACCGAACCACATGACCTAACTAGGGCCGACCCCACACTAGTGGTCTAATAACCTATCAATACAAATGATGACACTTATAATGTAACTTGCGACACTTGCAAATACAAATGACGACACTTCCAATAAGAGGAATAATACATCTCTATTGGATATACAATAAAGTACAAATGTAATATACAAGTGAATATCTTCTGAAGTTACAAATACATCAACAATATGTACAATAGCACGAACTTCTACAAGCACTCAAACTGTGATAATATTTTCTTCCTACAGATAAGACAAAAATCTCTTGGATAATAAGATGGATCCCTTAAACCAAATCCAAGATAGAAATAAAACAAGTGGTAATCTATTCTCTTAGATTTAGCACATTTAAGCAAGCATTCATAGACGGAAAGAGGATGAAGGTAGGTATCTTACCTCAACCAGGATGATTATCTTCACTTTTCCTTGTTGATCCAGCTCCTTGCTCGATGATCCAAGTAGGAAACCTGTAGAGAGAAAATAGAAGAGAATCTACTTTCCTACACCAATATGTCAGGCTAAATTCATCTACTTAAACAAGTACAAATTGAAATATTTCAATGTGAAACATACAATTTGGGAGAGTAGGCCAAGTTATTTATTAGAAATCCAAAGAGAAAATGTTACAAGATGGAGTTATACCTGAGCTCATTCCAACAATGTTTCCTCCAACACTTTCTAACAAGCCACATTTCAGAATCTTGAGAACATGAGAACTCCTTCACAAGTAGATATGAAACTATAGTCTAGACTTAGTCTCTATGTGTCTAATCCCAAAACCAAAGAGCAATGGTCTTGATATAGTGTGAAGGAGCTCAACCATCATGGATACGAATATGGATGATGAGAGGAGGATGTGGATCTAGGTAGAAGAATATGGATTACATGATACCCAACTTACTTTACAAGGAAAACTAGAATGATATTCAAAGGCATGATGAAATATTCGAGGTAAGGAATCCCGAGATCCAAGGAAAATCTCCCTCAAGGATATTTTTCTGCCCTAGATACTGAGAAACACGCAAAAATGTTGTCATTTTCGTGCCTTGTGAATTGAGCAAAACGTGAAAAAGTTGAAATTTTTGTGCCCCTATAACAAAGTAGAGCACAAAAATCCCCTTTTTGATGGATTGAGTTGGTTTGATGAGGTGGCATTCGACCTCATTATCTTAGGTAACTTTTCCAACTTAGGTGAGAAGTGAGTTCATCATGTAATAATAGGTCTAATACACCTAGGAGGTTATGGAATTCATGATTTCCATGGTGGTAAGGCATGCACAATCAAAGGATGAAAAAATGATGTATAACAGGTTCCCCCTAAAGTGTGAGGTTAGAAAATTCTAATGGCTGAAACACTTTACTAAATTGTATATTCTCAAAAGGTAACCAAAAGAAATGTCAAAGGAAAGCTGTGAAGAATCAACATACCCTGATCATCCCCGAGGCGAGAATACCCATGCTCGGAACAGACTAACTCAAAACATGGTTGTCGACCAATACATTGTAGATCCATGATGACATTGATAGAACAAAATCATGGCTACTAGGATACAAGCGTAGATACATGATTAAATAACAATACATCCATGACCAATACAAGACCGGATCTGTGTGACAGTACATCAATGAGGTTTCCACCATAATATCTATGTGGGAACCTACTAAACAACATTCTCCATCGTAGTCTGGGCATGATAACAAGATACCAAAACAACCCAGGGTATTCTACCCAATCCCGAGATGATACGAATCTAGCTATGTGAATACAATGTGTTGAAGTCGAACATGGTAGAAACCACTTGATTACCAGTCAATAGTGTAAACCGTTAAAAAGTGCAAGGGAAATCACCAATGATGAAAATGATCCCCAAGGTATCATAGTACATTCCGAAGAATGTGAATAGATGATATGGCGTCGAATACTCGAGGAATATTTTAATCGGAGGCCAATAATGTAAACCTACTGTTGAAAGAGAAGAAACCTACCATTGAGGCATGTATGTCCCAAGGTACTAGATTGGTTCCTAAGTCCAATTCTTGGATAATGAGCTAGAGTCGACAGGAATAGACTCAACAAAGGAGGGCCATAATGCATCCCACATCATCAACAAGAAACCGACACAAGGTAGTGATGATGAATATATATATGAATGATTACTAACACGAGGATGAAAGGTTAAAAACATTGCAGAAGGTTGACTTAGGTTAACACTTTCCTTTGAACATATAATGGCATGACGCATGGCATGGAAACATTGACTTAAAGAATCAAATACCAAAACACAACACGATAATAACTGAGGTGTTCTTTAGATGACTCAAAGGAGAAAGATAACTCACGGTCTTGGTAATAGTTCAACAAACAAGCTGAATACCCAACTATAAGACAAGACACGAACATATGCCATATTCAAAGGTAATGACTCACTGGCTGCCATAAAGTCAAACTCGACTTATCCCCCCATTTTCCCCCATCATGTTTGACAAGTACCTCTTTGTTTTTTGACAAGCTTGAGGAGGATAATAGATGCTCTATATAGCTCACCCTTTGGATGAGTCCAATATCACATGTTTTACGAACCTGAGAAAGGAGGGGTCTGGTCCCATGTAGGCCCTTCGATGTGTAATTTTACGAGTCCAAATAAGGGAAACTCGGTGATTTTTCATGTTTAGAGAGCCTGAAATAATCTAAAGAAGACTCCGAAATGGACTTTTTCATAACAGTTAGTCCCCAGGTTGGAAAAAGTATAAAATAATACATGAAGGAACTCTTCTAGTCATGATTGACTAGAGTATACTTTTTTCATAATTAATCTAAATGGTCCGAAAAAGGGGTAAACTATCATCAGATAGACTACTTTTCAAACACTTTTACGAGCATGAAACATACAAGTTCGCTCAGCAATCTTTTCATATTTTGGGAATCTGAAAAGGGCTTAAATAAAACTCCATGAGGTTCCTTTTTCGTAAACTAATCCACCTTGCTCGAAAAGGTGATAAATAAAACTAGGTCAATACTTCCTCATTGTTTTATGAGCATGAGTAAAGCGAACTAAACTCGACACCTTTTTCCTTGGTTTTAACAAGCATGACCAAAGTGTGAAAAGAACTTGGAATATTTTTCATGTTTGAGTCCAAAGCATGAAAAAGAAAAAGTAAGCTCAAAAGGTCACTAAAAGGTCCCTCTGGTGTGAACGTTCTTAATGATCCTTCTTAAATGTGGTCAATCTTCATAAAGAAGCGTTAGAATCTCTAAAAATAAATGGAAAATGTTTTAAATAAAGGTAATTAGTGTTAACATGGTAAAAAATAACTAGTTCCATAGGTATAAACAAAGAGTGGAATGTAAAATAAGTCATTTTTACATTTTCATTTTTACCTCAAGAGGATTTTTACCCTTGTTGGATACCAATTTTCAGCGGACGGTTTTGGGAGATTCGGTACACCATTCGAACCCTCGTTTGAACTAGGTTGATCCTCTTGCTCTCCTCTTTCATTTAATGGTTTATTTTTAATTTTTTATGTTGGTTTGGGTTAGTGGAAATCCTATATAGGGATCTCTTTGCATGCCAAGAATTTTCACGGCTTCCACTTATCATGAAGCATGAAAATTCCGATATTTTCTCATTCTGGGAAATGGTTGGGCATCGAAAACTAATAAATTTCACTCTCCAGCTCGTTTGAGGGGCACAAAAATACACAATAGCAAGATTTTAAAAGATTTCCTCTCACCCATCAAGCAAGAAATTACTTCAAGGTTCCGATGATGACTTCCTTTGATGATTTTCAAGAGTTTTCAAGAGCCAAGAGAAACCATGATCGAGTGGAAAGAGAGAGCACATGAGGGTGATGATATGGATTCCCTCAATGATGATTCAAATTTGTCTGCACTTCGAGAGTATAGATTTCTAAAACAAATCAAGACACGAGGTATGAGAAATAAATGCATGCTTCTAAACCACTTGATAGAGATGTGGGATCTTGATCTAAAATATTTCTGGGTAGGGGAGCATATCCTTGATATCGAACTCGAGGACATATACTTCTTGATCGATCTCTCCAAAAGAGGGGCACGAATCAATTTGGCTAGGCACCGCAATACTAAGGAGAACACATATGACTATATAGCTTGGTTTTGCAGGAAGGGATCCTAGAAGAAGAGTGGGAAAATACCCATATCAGATCTAGTGGACCTTCCTTTGAGGACAATCTTGTTTACTATTGCATGGGTGGATAGAAGTGGGGGTGCTCATCACACCACCAAGGCACAAATGACTTAGGCCTTGGAATGCCTTGAGCTAAAGTTGTTCAATTGGTGTGAGGGGGTCCTAGTCAACATAAAGGACTAGGTTACCAAGTTTCGTAGTGGGAAAATCAAGCAGTTTGGGTACGAAATAATCCTAGTCTCCTTCTTTCTAGATAGGATTCCAGTACTACTCCCAAAGATAGATAGACCTCCTCTCCCTACATCCGAGCCACGTATGGCGAGGTGGAGTGGTTAGGTAGGCCAACTAGGTGGGCCTCAAATTTTATCATTCGGTGCCAACTTCTTTTCATGGTTGGAGGAGAAGATCATGATTATCAAGGATTACCCTTATGCCAGGGTAGAATTCTACAATGACATTGACTTGGATCTACCGGAGGACGAGGACTGGGATGAGTCAAGTATGTGAACTTTAAATAAATGTGTTTTTTTTTTAATATTTTATTTTTTTGTTAAAAAGAACTAATATGTACATGTGTAATGCCATATATCAGGGACCAGTGAGGCAAGTGGGATATTCACCACTGTGGTGATGAGGAGAGGCAATGAGGAGAGGAGTATCGAGAAGAGGAAGCTGAGGTAGGGGGACTCCGCAATGTAGAGAAGAATCTTGAGGGACTGACCATGGGAGTCCCTCCTATGAGACTGCTCAAGAATTAGTACCATCTTAAGAAGCATACCGTGGGTGTTCCAAAGAGTATAGGATGACTACATCGCCATGTAGCTAGGGTGGTGGTGTGCTATCACGAGCACCGTGCTCCTCATGATTAGATATAGGATGTAGTTTTCCTAGTGTTAGCAGCATTTACATGATGTATGGGCAGTAGTCCTGATTTTGTATGGGTGATAGTCCCAATTTTGTCCTTTGGCATATTTTGATATTTTTGTGACATGATTAAACTTTTTACATGATATATACATGTACATATCTCGGCTATTTATCTATGATGATTTGTACTTTACATCATTTACATGTTTTTTATGATGATGGGATTGTTTATGTATGAGCTAGATGCCAATTCAACACGTAATTAGCTAATGAGTTAGCCATTGTGTTTAATTGCCTTGGTATGTGTTGATATAAAATGTAATCAAATGATCTTTCAAGGAGGTGTATTCCTCAATATAAATGAAGCAATATGGGATCACAAATTATTTAAACACGATTTAACTAAGACACCACGAGTTGGGAATCCAGGTGGACTATAAGATGGTCAATACTAAGGGAGGATGCTTTGGTAAGAAGCCCAATTACTACACGGTATTCTGCAATATTATTTGTTGCTGAACCTAAGCAGATTCCACCTGAGGAGAGCAACTCATTGGTAGGAGAATAAAGCACCCATGCTGTAGAAGTAAGATTATGGGTGTGTCGACTAGCATCGTCTGCGAATCCGGAATACACCAACATCTGTGCATTGAAGCACAAATCGAGATAAATAGTCATAGGTGAGATAAGATCCTAAGTTCACGCAAAAAGAAATCAAAATCACACCATAAATACATTATATACAAAATGTATGGGTAGGATGTCCCTACGCATAGAATCTCTTTAGGTAGAGCCCATTACGAGGCTCTCCCAAAGGTATGCCATCATAATCAACTAGCTCATAGGCCCCCTTTTCTAGGACTTGTTTTACAATGTAGGGACCATACAACATGGATTCTAACTTTCCTTTTCCTAGTTTGTCGTGAATTTGATCGTAAGTGAAGACTAGGTAACCTTCATTAAAACTACGAGTCCGAATGAATTTATCATATTGATCCTTGATCCACTTTTTGTGAGATTCATTAGAGAGTGTAGCATCACGACGAGTCTCATCAAGCTTGGTCAAATATAAGAATCGTTCTTCCTCTGTTGAAGTGTTTGGAAAGAGTTCAACGACCAGTTTGAGGGATGGAATTTCGCATTCAATCGGGAGGATATCTTCCATACCATAGACTAGTTGAAAAGGTGTGAATCTGGTTGCATTTTTAACAGAATTCCTATAGGCCCAAAGAGCTGAAAAAAGTGCCAAGTGCCAATTTGATTTCTGGGTTCCCACTGTGCGTTGGATCATCTTTTTCAAGACTTGATTGATTTCTTCTACTTGTCTGTTAGCTTGGGGTTAATAAGGGGATGATTTTTCATGACAAAAACCCAATTTGGTTCTTATCTCATCCATCATATGATTCCTGAAATGGAAACTATGATCGGTTACAATGGCTTGAGGGATTCCAAACCTTGCAATGATGTGACTGAATACAAATAGTGTTTTTGTTTTTCCATCTTCGTCATATGTAGGCATAGCCTCATCCCAATTAGTAAAGTAGTCAACAACCACGATGACATAACTATGCCCCCTGACTAAGGTAGGCTTACAATGCATGGAATAAATGCCCCATTTCACAAAAAGGCCTCCAACAATCCCAAGGTGTAGTGGATCTAGATAAGAACGCTTTTTTGAATGAAAAAATTGGCATGGAGGACACTTCTTGACTGCTTCAATGCAATCTTTGAAGATAGATGGCCAGAATTATCTAGTGTGCAAAATCTTATGGGATGTAGCCATCCGAGAGAGGTGACCACCACAAGCTCCGGAGTGACAATCATTAAGTACACGTTTGACTTCTTCTAGAGTCAAGCATCAACACAAGATAGAATCGATTCCACAATGATACAAAGTATCACCAATGATAAGGTAATATTTGGAATGGTGTTGAATGTGACATCCTCATCACGGGTGAGATCAGACCGAAAGTGTTGGGTTTGGAGATATAAAATGATATCTTTGTACTAGGGATCATACATTCGAATGAGGAACAATGTCTCATCAGGAAGAGAGTCAATGGGCTTAGATTCTTCATTGACGCAGGGAAGAGAAAATATTAGATCAATAAAAAACAAATATTTCTTGGATTTAGCTTTTGTAAACTCCAAATCAAACTCGTGGAGGACAACAATACAGCAGGAGTATTCCCCCCCTAGCACTTGGCATGTTAGCATATATTACATGGGATTGAAGTTGGCAATGACGGTTGTTTTGTGGATCAATATGTAATGGTGAAATATATAGATAGCGAAAATGGCTTCCAGAGCCAGTTTCTCCACATGTGAATATCGAATTTCAGAATCAACGAGATTCTTACTTAGATAATATATCACATGTTCTTGGACATTATCGCCTTCTTGCACTAACACCATTCCGATGGTGGAATTGGAGGCTATCAAATATAAGATATAATCCCGTGTGTAGTTGGGGGATTGTATCACGGGAGCATTTTTCAAGGACTTTTTTCAGGTTATCAAAATATTGTTGAGCTTCATTGTCCCAAACGAATGGGAGGTTCTTCTTGAGCAGTCTCATGTAGCCCTGATTAATATCAACAAAATTACAAACAAAGCGGCGTAAAAAGTTTGCATGCCCTTGCAAACTTTGGATTTTGGGGATATCAGTGGGGGAAGTTAAGGATAAAATGGACTTAACCTTCAATGGATCGATTCAGATACCATCCTTGGAGACTATGAATCCTAATAATTTGTCGGCTTCAACAAAAAACACACATTTGTGAGGATTCAAGCGGATCTTGTAATGACGACATCATAGAAATATGGCTTTGAGGTGTTCAGGATGATCATATCGCTGAGTGGAGTCACCAGGTAAGTCATCCAAATAAGGATCCACAATATGCTTGATATCGTGAAATGCGTAAGACATGGCTTGTTGAAACATAGCCCCAGTGGTTTTAAGGCCAAAAGGAAACTTTCGATATGTGAAAGTTACCCAGGGGTAGATCAAATCCATTTTATGCTGGTCGAATGGGATTATTTCTATAATATCATAGCCAGAGAATCCATCCATAAAAGAAAATATGACACTCCCAGCACAGTTATCGATGATTTGGTCGATGAAAGGGGTAGGGTAGTTGTCCTTGGGGAAAGCCCTATTTAAATCCCTATAATCAACACAAACATTAATAGTGCCCTGTTTCTTAGATACAGGGATAATATTATACACCTATTCTGTCAATGGGACAGGATAAATAAATCTAGCTCGAAGAAGATTTTCAACTTCTGCCTTTATAGCCACAGTTTTTTTGGGTGTGGATGGGTCGTAGTTTCTTTTGAATAGGTCATGCGTTGGGATAAGTTTTGATTTCATGGACCATAATAGAAGGGTCTATTCCCAACATTTCTTCATAGCTATAATTGAATACATCACAGAACTCTTTGAACAAGGCCGTATAGAATTCCACCTCCATGGGTGTACAATTTTTACCTAGTTGAATGTGCTCCATGATACCAGGTTTCACTAATATGTCGATAGGAATGTTTCCGTAATGTTTCCTAAATTTCCCTCTGAAAGGATGTCACGAGTAAGGATGGGATATTGAGGATTTGGGATGATATCAGATGAAATGATGGATTTGATATCAGTTTCCACTATTTGGAAATCAGGTAGGAAAGACGACCTATGATGGAGATCTTCCCAAGGGGGTTCATCGATGCTCATTATTTCCAATATCGAATCGATCGAAGGAAAATTATGTAGGAGATGATCATCAAAAGGAACAGATGAATCTATCCAAGATAACAGAGGGTTTTAATTTGATTCCACAAGATGGTGTTCATCAGGGTCAATATAGTCTGAAGTAGACAAAATCGCATCATAAGTTTCCTTATTCAAATTCAAAGGCATACAAGTGCCAATGATTTCACATTCAGATGGACTCGGTACTACCCAAGAATCATGTGTTTCATGGGATTGATGTACATAAGAAGAAGTCATATTGATTGTTGAAAATGGGGGTGGAAGCTCCGGGAAGACTCCAATGATGGAAGAGTCTTTCAAAATTCCAACACCAACGTCTTCATTGTGATGTTGGGATTGGGTCAACAATGGGATGTTGTTGGTGTTGTTGGAATGAATATCCAGGATGCAAAAATCAAGGTGGTCGATGGTGATGATCTTCCCTTGATGAGGAAATTGCACTAAGCGAAAGACCGAAGATGCTACTGTAGTCATGGCATAAAACCAATTTCAACCAAGTAGGATATTATAATCCAATGGAGCATAAACTATTTCCACATGGATGGAAATGGTTTTACCCCCAATTCGACGGCTAATTATGTCATGAGTTCATAAGGTTGAAAACCACGACCGTCGAAGGCCTTTAAAGTTGTAGGAGACTATGTTACTTCAAAAGAGACAATAGCCCTCCAATAGGACAAATACATAACAAAAGTGGAGGCTCCTTCATCTAAAATGATACGATGCATATTTTTCCCAAAGATCTTTGTGTGGATCTAGAAAGCGAGTTGATGGGAAAGGATCGGTTTAAAATATTCCAAATTAAACATAATTGTATTGGAAGTTTCAGGGTCCACAGCTCCTAATGCTGACAACAAGGTTTTACGCTAATTGGGACAGTGTTGCAGAACCTCAAAAGTCGACATAACGCAGGGTGCTTGAGCTAACTCCTAGAAGATGTTATAACTTTGGGCAGCTCATGCACTCGGATTGAATGTCGCTTTGCGAATAGTGTCCTTTGGTAGGAGCAACACTACGTCAAAGTTGGGTCTCTCAATGTGAAGAAAGCTAGAAAGCGGAGGGGTGGTGGAAGTATCATCAATGGGGGATTTCTCCTTAGAAATTCCATTTTGGTTTGAATTTGGAATTGGATCATAAGTCTTTTACCTAGTCGAAATATTGGCAGTCTTGTTGCACATGAGGACTTGTTCAAATGAGGACATTTAAGCTTGATTGGAAACATTTGTATTGCCCCATTGTGGGGGAGTGTGTGTGACCATTTGTTGTTGTAAATTCGGGAAAGGGTCGGTGAATACTATTGGATGGGAAGAACCTTTCATGAATTTATTGACTTCCTCATGATAAGGACATTATTTTGTATAGTGGTATTCCCGACAAATCAAGCAAGGAACTTATATTTCCTCTCGGGTTTGTTGTCAGCGTTGGTTTCTTCGGGTTTTGGATTTTCCTGTTGGTTAGAAGATTTCTTGGATTTTCCTCAATTATTCTTCTTCTTGCCTCCATATTATTGTGATGAAGATTTAACCACATTCACCTCGGAGTATTGATCAGGAGAAGCATTGTTTTTCGAGTTGGAAGCAACCTGATTCTTTGATGGGATGGACGTAGACTGATTCGATTGTCCACTCATTTTTTAGGCAGGATGGGCCTTTATAGAACCAACTATGCCATCGACAGGGGGTTAAGTGGTGGGTCTGGAAGGATCGTTGGTAGGGAAAGGAGAGTTGTGGATCAAGCCATATAAATTTCCGGACTAAGAATAAACTAAGTCCATATATTGTGCACGACTAATCGCATGTTCTTAAGTAACAACCCCTCCCATGGAAACATCCCTAGCAATATGTGTCAATAGTGATTTGGTAAACCAATCAGCTAGTAACTGATTGGTAATCGGGGCCTTTATCAATATTTGGCGACTCCTCCACTCATGTATTTGATCAGATATGTGAGTGGAAGTGGATTATCACAACGAAGTTAAGAGGTCTGTGCCAGTTTCATACCTAATAGGTAACTGGAAATGCGTAATAAATTGCAATGTGAGGGAGTTGAAATCTCGGAAAGCGTGTTGTGGAAGCTCAATATACCATTTAACTACCGTCCCAGTAAGGGTTATTTGGAAGAGCCTTAATCATGTGGAATCATCCATCAATGAGTTAGAAGAACACCAAATATGGAAAGTCATAACATGATTTTTCGGATCTTCCTTGGGGTTCCCATGAAATTTCAGGATATCTTATGGTAGTTTGGAAGTGATGGGTGGCGAATGCGGTTCATGACAAATGGGATCATTGATTAATCTCGACAAGTCCAATGTCTCTAGGAAGGGAATTTGTCTATTTGGTTGCAGGTAAGAATAATATTGAATGGGTGCTGGAATTCACGTAGGGCCCTGCACTAAAGGTTGTTGCATATTATACCCATATGTGTTACCCATAGGGTACTGTTGGAATATTTATGGAGTGGGTACCATCATATTAACTGTTTTTTCACTCAGAATCATAGGATTGACCAAAGGTTGATTCGAAATCATAGGATTAACTGGTTGTTGTAATTTCTACATCATGGGGTTAAAAGGTGTACGTGTAGGGGGTGGAATCCATTGATTTCTTGCAGCACCTAAATGAAGGGGAGGTGTAGGAGGGGGTGGATCCCAATGATTATTCACAAATCCTTGAATAGAGTGCGGAATAAATCCTTGATGAGGGGGAAGAGTCATAGGAGGTGGAACCCATTTATATTTTGCGACGTATTGATTAAGAGGCGGTGTCGAAGGGGGTGGGATCCATTGATTATTTACGACACAGGGGTAAGGTGAACCAAGATGTAAGTTAGGTTTGGGGGGATAAAAGGGTTGAAATTGATTCATTTCCCCCCGGTAGGATTCTGGTTCCCTAATATAGGCTGCCCCCCAACAGGTTGTTGTTGTTGTCTGCATGAGATAGATGGTCCTATTAGTGGAGGTTGACTATTGTCCATTCTTGTTCCACGATAAAAGGTTAACCTTCAGATATGGTATAAATCATTGTTGAATATTGACCTACAGTTACAACTAACATTCCAACAGAAGAGATTTGGAAACTCCCAACTGGAGCATTAAAGGGAATTGATTGGGCAGTTTGGGTAACTGCGGAAGTGTTTCTAACTTTCGAGGATGAATGCGCACCTAAAACAGTAACCACAGGAATTAAGGGACATTGAGATTAGTCCCTTGGCTAGAAACAATCGCTCAAGAGTGACCAAGAATTTCACTTGGTGATATAAGTGGGAAAGTTCATGGAGGGGGTTCTAGATTTAACTGCGTCGATGTTGGAAAGGTGCGGAAATCATCAAGTGCTTGGACCAAAGTAGTGTTCAATAATGATGATGATGGACCAAAAATATCTACTGTTTCTAGGTCATCAGGTAGGGGTTGGGTAGACACCCAATCTGTGGTCCCGAAATGACCTACAAAATACATAGCATAAGTGGAATCATGGGGAGTATATTGGGGAACTCTTACACTAGAAGGGTCTACCACTTCAGAAGTGGAAGGCAATGAAATTCATGAGTTCAGGGGACCCTTTCCTTTGTGCTTTATCACGCCTAAATGTGTCTATTGCCACATGTTCATGAGATAAAGTAACAATTTTTGCACATATGGATTCCATAATTTCTTGACCTATGGGAAGTTCAATGTTTGGCACTCCTAATGTTCTTCTGCTAGAGGATTCAGATAAGCAGCTGGGTATAACAAGGGAAGTAGGTACCAAAGTTGGTGCTACCAACTGGACTAATGGTTGTTTAGAATTTCTAGCTAACTAAATGGTTGTAGAAGGAAAGGGATATGATTCTTACGTGAATTCAATATATCGTTCGGGAAAGTCAGTTTGTGATGGAATACCTGGTATTACACTACTTTCTGATGCGACACTAACTTCAGGAGCGATACTAAATTCTAGTGTGATGTCGAACTCTAGTGCTACACTATCCTCAGGTGTTGTAGTACCTTGCGATGCTACAGTAACTTGTGGTGTCGCACTAGATTGTCCTGAGATAGCCTCTTGGCCATTATTTCTTTTGGTAGGAGGATCTTGGGTCCGTGGAGGTGGTGGTCGACTAGTCCTAGGTGCGGATGGTTCAGGATTCAATCCTTGTTGTCTTTGATATTTTCGTGGATACTCCATGGAATAAAACTAAGTGATATGGGCAAAGTCTCACGAAAAGAGCTCAAAAACCATAAAGCAACCACACGTGTAAAAAGGGGAGCTAGAAGAAAAAGAGGCACATGGGTTGGTCCTCCCATGGTTGTTGATGTAATTGCTGAACTTTTTCGACATGGTGGTAAGTTGGTCCTCCCATGGTTCTTGATGTAATTTTTGAGCCTTTTCGGGATGGTGGTAGGTTGGTCCTCACATGCTTGTTGATGTAAGTGCTATGTGATGTGCATCTGGGTTGTGCTCTGTGTGACAATGGCATGATCTGAATATGATGAGGTGAAAGTAGGGTACACAGGTTTTGCAGAGGCATATAATCAGTCCTAGGATGCTCCTTCAGGTTTTGCAATGGCATATGATCAGTCCTGGGTGATACTGCAGGTTTTGCAGAGGCATATAATCAGTCTTGGGATACTCCTTCAGGTTTTGCAGTGGCATATAATCAGTCCTTGGAGATTCTGCAGGTTTTGTAGTGGCATATAATAAGTCCTGAGCTGTACCTACTTGATGGCTTGCTCGCAGAGATGATGAATACCTACATGGAGGCTAGGCCTACATCTAGCATGAAAAAGGGATGGATCTGTAGAACTTCCTATGATGAGTAGATTGGAGATTGATGGTCGAGATAGCAGCAACAGTGCCGATGATGATCCAACTTTCATAATGATCCAGTGACGAAGACTTGTGCTGATGACTGTTTCAAGAGAATACCTTCCTAGTTGAGTGGGAGTGTTAATGTAATTGTAACTTCGGAAGATATTCCCTTGTATATTTTATATTGTATTTGTATTTTATTATTGTACCTCCGATGGAGATGTTTATTCCTCTGGTCAGAGAAGTCATTATTGTATTTGGGTCATGTAAATTCATTGAGGTTAACCCTCCTTTGTATGTCGGGGCATTAGACCCTAGAGTTAAGTTGTCTATGGGTTATTAGACTCTCCTAGAGAAGTTGGCCCAGTCAAGTACAACTAGGGGCCGACCTAGTTGGGTAAAAGTCAAGTGAAAGTAAAAGTATAAATAGAGAGGGTGCCTCTCTCATTTGATTCATTCACTCACTCACTCAATTTGCATAAGTGAGAGAGAGAGAGAGAAGTTCGCACAAGTGGAGGAGAAGGAAGCTACTGAAGACCATATCTTTTTTGGTGGGTTTTGTATTATTCCTCATTCTATCTCTGTGGAAGTTGCGGGGTTTTCTCCTTTATGGTTTCCCCAGTGAAATGCTTTGTGTCTCTTGTCTCTTGTGTTTGATTTGTTGTGCATGTTATTCTCTCAGATAAGATCCTATATCATATTGAATTAAATGATGAAAATCTAACAGGTGGGTATACCTATATGGTTTAACCTTGACATGGTTTGACATTGGTTTAACCTAGATTATGTGTTCGATAATTCTTTCTGGCGGTAACTGCATGGGAAGGTATTGAAATATTTTTTCGTGTTTCTGGAGTAACTCTTGGATTTATTTTTCTTTGGACTCATCTTGTTCTAAATATGGACCTTCCATTTAATGACATTGGATCATGTAAGCTGATGTTCCTTTTCAAATGCGTTTTTCCATGTGCCGAGATGAAACTAGTTGTGTTTCGGGTGGTTGGAAACCATATAGTTTATACTTTTGTCCTTGCCATTTGAACTTGATGAAGTGTTTCTGGTAATTGGATGAATAGGTGCCCAACGTTTGTAACCATTGGACTCCCAGAACAATATCTACTCCCCCCAACGGTAAGGTGTAGAGTTTTGATTCCAACTTAAAGTCTTGTATATGAAGTTTCACCTTGTGGCATTTTCCAACTTTTTCAATTTTCTTGCCATCTGTGACCATCACCTTCATGTTTGGAAATGGATGCATGAATAACTTAAGTTTTCTTGAGACCCTTATGTCAAGGAAGTTGTGGGTGCTTCTGGTATCTATTAGTACTGTAACATTCTCATTTTTGATATGTCCTTTTAGCTTAAGTGTCTGTGGTTGGTTAATACTGTTCAAGGCTACCAAGGATATTTTGGGTGTGTTATCGACTTCAGTTACAATATTTTGGGTATCCTCCTCTTCATTTTCCGATTTGTCTTCTTCTATTTATTCTCCTCTGCCTCACAAGTGTATAGCTTTTTTGAATTGTCCTCTGAGCGACACTTATGTCTTGGATTCCACTTGTATCCACATTGATTTCGTTTTTGTTCTTTCATTTGTTGAACTTCTAGAATTTGTATGTCACCTCGTCTGGGTGGTGGAATGTATTTGTTTTTATCTGCATCTATCATCAGTAGGGTGTTCTTCCTTGGATATGTCTTCCCATTATTTGATTGGAAATTTTCAAATTTGGCTTTGGCTGCTTTCACCTTACGTCTTGCTACCTCAACATCCAGTATGTGATTCATATTTAATTCTTTTTGTATATATGTGTTAAGGCCTCCTAAATAAGTTTCAAGTCGTTGCTTGTCAGATAATCCAAACACTCGTGTAGTAAGGTATTCACATTGATGTGTGAATTCGTCAATACTTCCTTTCTATTGCGACCTCGTAAGCTTCGAAAAGAATTTGTTCTCAGTGATTCCTTCAAACCTTTTAAGAAAATATTTTTTGAATAATTTCCAAGTATAGGAAAAATTGTCTCCTTTCTACCATATGTACCAAATGTAGGCATGTCCTTCCAAGTGGATTGATGCATACTTCACTTTTTCTTCGTCCGTCATAATGGTGTATATATCGAAGTATTCCTCAACCTTATTTAACCATGCGACATATTAGTCGTCACTTCTGTTGTATTTCAGCAACTCAATTTTTGCTCTCGGTGGGTACATTATAAAAGGCTGATACGAGTTGCTTTTTTTTTCAAGCGGTGGTGATGCAGAGTCACGGGAGGATCCTGTCGACATGTTTGAACTGCTTGTTTTTGGCATTTTTAATACTTATCCTTCTCTATCATCTTCATAATAGCACCCAATTTGTTAGTTAACCTTGCCTCCATGTCTAGGAGTACCTTCGTTTCAATTTCTTGTTTAAGAGTTGCATTGCTAATTTTTATTTCTTCTCGTAAACTTTCTTGATTCTTTGTGACTATTTCCTTGAGGGCATGGATGTCCTTTTCCATCTTTTTGAAGTGGGATTTTAATTCCGTTGTCATGCTTCTCACTCGTGGAGGTGAATAATTAGACCCAATTTTGGAAGGACTTAGTTAATTAATTAATAATAATGATTGGGTAATAATAAATAAAAATGATAAATATAATAATAATTATATTTAAATATTTTTATTTTTTGTGATTGTAACTTTTAATAAAATTAAATATTAATATAATATTTAATTTTGATTAAAAATTAGGGTTTTATATTGAAGTGGCGGCCTAGAGGTGAAAGGAGGGGGCACGAGCAGTGAGGAGAGGATGCTCATGCAGCGAATGGGAGGTGGTAGTGTGTGGTGTAGTACGCGTGGGAGTCATGGAGCCAAGGGTCGATGTGAGGCGTGGATGGAGATTCGGGCAAGGGTAGTGGAGGAGTCGTAAGGGTAGAGGGAGAGATGCAACGGAGAAGGGAGGCACGACAGAGGAGGCGTAGAGTGGAGCGTGGGCAGGGGTTTGAGAGAGTGTGGTTGTGAGTGAAGAGGAGGGGACGTGGCTGCGATTTGAGTGTGGATGGGAATAAGGAGTAATGGGGGCAATGTAGGGACATTTCAGGGTAGCGTGGATGGATTAGAGTGACGAAGGGGATCAACAAGGGGAGCGCGAATGAAGCGTTGGCTGTGGAAATGCAGGTGGATAACGTGCAGGCAAGGAGGGCTTGAAAAACGTGGACAACGATGAGGTGGAAGGAAGGCTGGGGAATTGGATTGTGCTCTGGTTTGGTAGAGAAGTGGGGAAATGGCGGAATGGCAAGGAGGAGGACGGAATGAATACACGAGAGCACGTCGAGGGAAGAAGGACAGAGGGACTGACGAGCTTGCGTGAGGAAATGGAATAACGTAACGGGGAATCAGCGGGGAGGAAAATGAGGTGAATTATTGGATTAAATGTGTAAATATTGTAAATATGCTGTCTATGGTTCCTAGCTTGGAGCTCAAGTATTTCTATGGTTTCTAGCTTGGAGCTCAAGGCCAAGTATTTCTGCTAGCTAATGCATGGCTTGTAAATGAAACTATTTTATATTTTGTGAACCATGTGTTATTAAACTATGGGAATTGTAAATCATGTAAATATCTAATCGTAAAATAAAATTCCAAGATCTGGCTATGGAAGCAAGTAAAAATGAGGGAGATGAATGTATCCACTAGGGAGAGGTGAGGGGTTGGGGGATTTAATCATTTGTTTCAAAGTGTTATTTTGAGAACCCATCTTGAATAGTATGCTGACATTTAATTTTGTTAGGAAGGTTATTGTCTTAGTTTACTTGGCCCAAAAGTCAATTTCTTCATGGAAATCCATTTTTCCATCATCCCATTCCATTGTTGAACAACCATACATCAATTATCAGCCATTATGCATGCCCAACAATGAAGAATTGCAAAAATCATAACCAGGAAAGAAGCCACGAATTTGAGTGCCAAAAACACAAAGACTTTGATGTGAGAAGAAAAATCCAATAGGGAATTCATAAACATAAATCCAGTGGTGAATTTGAGAGTGCCAAATTCCCATAAATCCATAGGAAAACTCAAATTTGGAAGTTGGGAAATTCAATTCGGTTTTTGGGAGTCACGTGACCAAAATTGAAAAAATTCAAGAGTGGATTGAATTGAGAGAGAGAGATTAGATGTTGGAATTGTTTGATAAACCTAGTGAAGTTGTTGGGCACAACCCAAGTGGGGGAAGTTTTGATGACAGAAGTACAAGTTAGGCAAGGCCTAACATCGACCAGTTTTGGGAGAAGCAACTCCGCAATTCCCGAGAGCAAGGTATGGAGCGAGGCCAAGTGGCAGGAAATGACCTATCCCCTCAATAAAGACGAAGTAATAAGGACGATCAAGGTAGTTGGAGCAGTTATGAATGAAGTAGAGGACTACCTGCTATAGAAGAGAAGAGTAAAGTAGCATAATGGTTTAAAGGATGTGCCACTATAGTGTCAGAGTCCCGCGGTCATAACTGCGACTGTTAGAAGAAGTGTTAGAGCTAGAGAAGCGGCACAAAAGGAAAATAGAGCTCCAACGAAGTTAAGAAAAAGCGTGGTCAACAGGAGAACCATGCCATTTTGGGTTTAAGGGTACTATGGGGGTTGGCCCATAATTATTGTAAATATGTGACCTTCGGGAACAATCTATATAAAGGGCAATTTTGTATAAGGAAATGTTAGATTTTGAGAGATTAGATTATGTTAGATCTAGACTAAGAGAAATCTAAGAAAGGAAAAGACTCTGCAACTGTGTGCGCAGTGATATATTGTAGATAAGAGTCTACAACTGAGTGCACAAACTGGAATTGTTAACCCCTTTTAAGTAATATAAGAACAGTTCCCGTGGTTGTAACTCTCATATGGGGGGTGAACCACGTAAATATCTGTGTTGTGTGCATGAATCTATGCTATATTTTGTGTTCATGAATGATTATGCTTATATATTTTATTTCATATGAATATGAATGAGAATGATATGTTAAGTAAGCGGAACACACATATATGAACATTGCGAAGTCATGTTAAGTATGGCAAATGTGTAGTTATAAGAGTAAAGATAGAAACGATTCAGCGGAGTCTGTAGGTTGTTGATAACTACGAAGTGCACGGTTACATATTGGAAATAATCTGTTAAATAGATGTTGAGTAAAGAGTGCATTGCAAGCTTTCATAACCTAACCGTGCATCACTAAGGTTGCAGAAGCCTGATTCTATAACCACCCATCTTCGCTTCGGGTGAGACTTTATCCTGTTCGTAGGTTGATGTCGAAAGGGACAGTGAAGGGGATTTTGTTGAGTCTACAAGAAGAAGCTTTGTTGAACCCAGGTCATCCATAAGGATAAGTATCCAACAAAAGGAAAGAATCTCGATTGATATAGCATCTTGGACCTTTCTATGCCCACCCTGAAGAGCACTAGAGGGAACGGGTTCCTGAGGGACTGTGTAACAGAGAAGGGGAACTTCCTTGTGTTGGGTGTGGTAGGTATTGCGGGTGCTAAGGATGTATGGGATCAGTTGATATTCCTATAGATTTGTGGTTGGGCTCATCGGCTTAACACTTTCCTTCCCTATCTCCCTACATGCTTGACAAACCCAGCTGTAGGATGCCTTAGCATGAGTATTTGTGATTGTGGATATGAGTGATCCTGAGTAGTTCCTCCTTAGTGGATACAAAACCTAACTCGGGGGTGGTTTCTCAGCTGAAGTAATATAGAATGCAGAGAGACCTATGTTTGGGTGGAACGTTGCTCTTCCATAGCCAGTTGCTTGGGCAACTCCAATTGAAATACAAGTGTTCATTCCTGGTTTTAATTATGCCAAAATTTATGTATTATGAGTGACTTTTTGCTTATGTTAAATTGAATGAATAGGCCAATTTGAATTGTTAAAATTGAATTCCTGGAACTAGCATAAGATGAGTTTATTTATGTGCATGAGATTATTGGTATGCCCGTGATGAACATGTTGGTGTATGCATGCTATGTGTGCACAATAGAGCCTAATTTCACTGTGTTTTATATCATACATCTGTACATGCATTTAGATTTAAATGAAATTGATAACACTGCATCAAAGGAAAATTGTAGCACCCCGCATGTCCTTCATGTTCCCTCCACTAGTCAGATCAATGGCAGGGGACATGAAATTTGGTTCCTGGGAAAATTCCTCCAATTTTTCTGGTGATGATGACTATATGGCACATATGTATGTTTTGGATAAAAAGAGGATGCAGACTCAAGTTCTGGTTCACTAACAGGAGCAGAAAAACCATGCACATCATCAATAATTTCATCTGCATCAACATTCTCAAATTTTATCTTATCAAAGACATCCAATTCAATAATTTGTTTAGTACAATCAACAACAAGTTTCTCTACTAGAAAATCACTATGAACACCTCCAACAACAAATAACACTCTTTTAGTGTTAGCCAAACTAGGTGTAGTAGCATCATATCCAAGTCCTTTTCTTGGTGACTTAATTTCAAGGAAAATAGGATCAACAACACCCTATCCAATCTTCCCAAATCCTCCTTTGGTATATCCTATCTTGCTCAATAGTCGAGACCCTATACTTGTAGCATGTTTCTCAAATCTAGGAGAAATAGCATTAGTAGCCAACAAATCATGAGATGAAAAAAAAACATCATCAACATTGTCTTTATATTCAGCTAATTTACAAATTGCTGGACTACAAGAAAGATTATGAAAGGAAGAAGAAGTAACATGTGATCCTGACATCTCATGAACAATGTTCTTCTTAGCTTCCTATAGTTGGTTGATCTCCAATTCAACATTTGGCTTGGACTACCGCAAATCCTTAATAGTCTTATCTTTTTCTATCAGTTGTAGCAGAAAGGAATCATAATCTTCTTGTAAGGCTTGATATTCATCAAATAACCTATTATTATCTACTCAAAGAGGAAAATCTTCTTCATGAAGCTCATTAATAGAGCGATGCAAATGGGAATCCTCAATAACTAGTTGGGAATTATATTCGTCCATTCTACAAATCTTCTCCTTCAAGGATTTTTTTTTTGTATGAGAAACATCCTTAACTTCGACCTCTAGATCATCAATGAGATCGGTCTTGTCCCATTATTCATTCACAATATTCTAGAAAATATTTCCCATAGTGTTTTCCAAGGCAACAATATTCCTAAATTTTTCATCCATACTCCATAAGATTACAATCTAAAACAAGGCATCTTCATCTTCCTACTAGGTATGAGCCTTTTCCAATTGATTCTTCAATCTTTCATTTTCAATCTGCAATAGAGAAATAACAGTTTTCAAATCAACAACATCCTGCTGAAGTCGATCATGGGATGTGTGTAATGCAACATCTTTCTTCTCACGAACCTCCCCCAATCTCAAAAAGATAAAGGATTCATCTTCATCAAAGGTACCCATCTCTAATAGACTTTCAAAGTTTCATAGTCAAGACATTGCTTGTTGGTTTTCCTTATAATAATAAGCAATGCAACAACAATAATAACATGATTATTGCTGGCACTTATTCAACCAAATAAAATTCTTGTATGAGAAACATAAAGACACCAATAAATTATGTCGTAAAATATTAATCTAGACAATTTCATAACATAAATGTCCAAATTATGATGAGAATATGTGAATCTATTCATCAATTGACTAGTTCCAAATTCCAACAAAGACAAATCCTCATATATGGATGCAACCAAATCGCTAGAGGATAAGAATCGCTTAGTCAACTAGATGTTGAAATATTTTCAATTACACCCTTAGTATAGAAAGCTCAATATTCCAATTCATATCAAATGTAGTTGATATTTCTAGTAGTGCTTAACCAATTATTCACAAATTGACTTATATAAAGTCGAATATTTAATCCTTTGACTTCTAGGTTCAATCGACAAATCCTCTAGTCGATGTGTAAAGTCCCAATAGGAGCTTAGTCAATGGTGGACCAACTTCCATTCAAAGTGTGTGGTCAACAACTCATAGATGGTTCAATCGATTCACTTAGTTATCTCTCCCACACGTAACTACAACAGAGGGTTTTCTTGTGAAAGTATTAAAGGGTCATGGTTAATTCCAAGTGGAAAACAATGGGGGTAGTTTGTTCTCTATTTATTGGTCGATGCTTAACCAATTTGAACACATGCAACTCAAAGGAAGACTACTCTGATTTAGTTACCATAGTCAACTATGATACTGATTGATTCATACAATATAGTTTGGAATCAACAATGGTAACCATTAATCATTCAAGTTATTCACTAGATATGTCCACCAAACTGGCAAGGAACAATCTTAATAAAATATTAGAGCACCAAATGGCCAGGCCAAGCCAGTCGAATATAATGTGTCGATTCTGGTATAAACCCAATCAATTTACCAAATCGCGTCAAGAACTTAGGGCATCATCTAGTCATAAATACTTCACGCGAAAACAATCATGCCATGATCCTAGTCCAAACAATGCTTCAATCAAATGAATATGCTTAGTGAATACAAGGAATTTTCAGATCTCATCAAGATGTTAGGGCACACAATGGTCAAATCCGACAAAATAATAGCTCTACGATTCACAATACTCCTCGACCCCACAACCAAATTTCACAACCACCCATAGGTTTGCAGGCTTTTAATGGAACTCATTCACTCTACAAAACCACAATCACAAACCATCAAGCTCCAATACCATATTGGGACAGGAATAAAATAATAGAAGTGACAATAGAGTTCCCAAGAGTGTGATTGTGTCAAAATACATTGTTTTCACTAATTACAATAAGCCTAGCTCCATGAGAGCAATGATCTCCAATGATCCAATGTGTGGTGATAGACTAGTTCATAAGAACCAGCTATAAATAGGTACATGCTAGTACCGAATAAACAACCATAGGACCACATAGTTTTAATTGTCCATAGATTGGGGATCGTAGGACCCAAAGGTCAACATGGTCAATTAATTGGTAGTCAGCTCAAACGGTCGACTCCCTTACTCCGACAAGGTGAGGAAACCAATGAATCTATGGTTCCAACATTTATAAACAAAAAGGTACTTTGTATTAAGAGAAAGAGGGAGAAAATAAGTAAAAGAATAAATAGAAAATTAAGAAAAGCATAAATTAATAATAATAAAATTAAAACTAAAATCAGAAAAAAGATGAAAATAATTAAAATCAAGGTAATAGGAATAAAATACTAAATAAATTTAGGGTTTAAACTTGAGCAAAATATAGAAAATGATACATAAGAAAATTAATAACCTTCTAGGTAAATGAAGGGGGAAGGGAGGGGTCATAAAATCAGTAATCCAACGCAATAAAAAAGCATTAAAATTCAAGGTAATAGGAATAAAATACTGAATAAATATAGGTTTGAAATTTAAGCATGATATAGAAAAAGAAAACATAAGATAATGATAATAACCTTCTAGGTAAATGAAGGGGGGAGGGAGGGGTTAGAAATTTACTAATCCAATGCAATAAAATAGAAAATCCACAGTTTAAGCTAAACATAGAAACAAAAGATAAAAATAAAAGGAAAGGATGAAAGAGTGGAGCCTAGGTCTAATGATTAAGACAATGGTTGATTGGTTTATAGGATTGGATAAGCTTGTAACCATATTTTCGATTAAAGTTATGAGAATGTCCAACCTCTAAGGCTATCCTTAAGAGGCATCAAGTGTAATGGGTAGTTGATGTGGAAATTTGGGTTTATCGAAACAAATGAGGTGTTTGGTGTTGTGGGAATGCTAAACTAAGGAAAATTTATTATGGTAGTTATGAAAGGAATCGATGATATGTTCTTTATAATGGATTTTAATGGGACTACTAGTTTTCTCGATGTAGGGATTTCCACAAGAATATGGGATTTGGTAAACACCTTGAGAGAGAAGAGTTAGATTTATCTTTAACACTTCTAAATAATCATTTTAGGGTTTTGCGAGGTTTGAAAAGGGAATCGATATTCTTTTTGGTAACATCTTGGATATATGATCAATAATTCCTTGGATGTAAGGGAGTGAAACTAGGGATAGGGGTGGGGAATTGGGGAGGTATTTCTTAGATTTAGAATGGAGGAAATTAGGGAAGGATCTGTCAATATGAGATCAAGAATAGCCATTAGCTAGGAAATAATTTGTGAGGTAGAATCCTTTTTAGGTTAGATGTTGGGGATGATAGGATAATTAATAATCCAACCTTTGTCCACCTTAGTACTTTTTGCTTTTTCCTAGTATTGGATGATGTTGTTGACCCCCTAGTGGTGTTCAATTGTCATCTAGGACTCATTAGCCACTTGATGTTCCCTCCATGCATGAATGTAGGCCGTGCAGATTCAATTCCCAATATTTTAGGAGCTAACTCAGTGATATGGTTCAGTCCACCTGATTTCATGACTGTAGTGGGGGGGTTTGAGCTCCGATTTCCACTGATTGCCAACTAATGCACCCTCACTATCTTGATTTGCATGAGAAACTCATTGATGCACCCTTCATGATCATTTAACTAACAATGGATTAAGTGAACTGATGTTTAGTTGAGTTTGTAACCATCGGAGCACTGTAGTGGGGATAAATCTAATGCTAGATTGTGTAGAATTCTCTCCATTGTACTATATTATTTACCTATACATATTAATGGAATATGACACCAATTTTCATGAAGATACGAGTTTCTTTGCATGATTGATTTTACTGCTCAATTCTTGCTAGATTTAACTGTAATTCTTCTCCTTTGCTAATTATGTCACTGTGAGGTATTCCCATGCTTAATGATCTGTTGTGTTTTAGAATTTCACATGGTAGAGTTGGTTTATCTTTGTTTTGAGAGTTTTTTGCAGGATTTTGAGAATTTTTCAGTGCAAAAGTAGCAGTTTGCATTCACTCCAGTAGCTATAGATGGATAATTCAAATGCTCCTTTGAAACCAAGAATCCTGACACCCCTCAATTATCTGGATTGGAGGGAAGAGATGCAGATTGTCTTGCGCAACAAGAGTCTATACAGGGCCACAAGGGTAAAGGAGGTCGAACCTCAAGCATCTATTGAGAAAGCAAAGTACCTGAACAAGTTAGATGAGGATTTTTATTTTATTTGTATTCACATCTCTAGAGACTTGCTCTTCCATATTCATGGATTGAAAACCCCAAGGGAGGTTTGGTATAAGCTTGAAACTCTCTTTGGTAAGCAAGATGAGTTGAAAGGCCACATTTTGGAGGATGAATTAATTTCTCTTTAACCTAACAATTTTGAAACCATACAACAGTTCGTCTCAAAGTTTAAGTCCTTGGTTATGCAGTGCAAACAATGTGGAATTGACAAGAAGGATGAGTAGCTAGTGCTATCAATCCTAAGTAAGCTTGGCCCTGAATTTTCAATATTTGTGTCTACCTTTCACTCTGGGAGATTGTTAATCCCCAATTGGAAAATTCCTTCTTTAAATGCATTCACAGAATCCCTGATCCAAGAACAAGACAAATTGATCCAAATGGGAGCTCTGAAGGCCTCTAAGAATTAGGCTCTTATGGCTAGGGAGTCCAAAAATACGAATGTTAAAGGGAAGTAAAAGGGGAAGGAAAAGAAGAAACTTGAATCAAAACCAAAGGAGAAGCCTAATCCATTAAAAGGAGCCTCCAGCTCCAAGAACGATAAGCAAAAGAGGTTTGAGAAGACCAAGTGTACCTATTGCAAGAGAGGAAACCATCCAGAGAGTTCTTGCATGAAGAAGACCATAGATCAAATGGCCAAAATTCTTGAACAACACAACATTTCCCTCCCAAAAGGAGTAAGGAAGAATGTTTCTAGAAGCAATACAAATGATCATGATAGATGCCATGCACTGAAGGATGGATTCTCACAATCACAATCCTTCCTCATAGATTCTAGAGCCTCCAACCACATGGTTTCCTCTAGAGAGTAATTTTCTTCTCTAGATCTCACTGATGGTCCTAGTATTCACATGGGAGATGATTCACAAATATCCAATGAAAGGAAGGGCACAATACAACTGGAGCATGGAAATTTCAACAATGTTCTGTATGTGCCTTCTTTAAAAACAAACTTGTTATCTATTTATCAGATGACACACATAGGTTCACCAAAGGAAGTTAGTTTTGGACCTAACATAGTTGAGATTGCAAAGATATCCTCTAGGAAGCTAATAACTAAAGGTGTTTCAAACCATGCCTCAAAGGAATACTATATTTCTCCCATTTTTTTCCATATTCACATCAAAGTGCCCTCTTGACCCATGCCAACGAGACCACTAGACTCTAGCATGAGAGATTTGACCATCTCAATTTCAAGTACTTATAGCAGTTGCACAAGGAAGATATTGTTGAAGGATTGCCTGACATAAAATTCTCTCAAGGAATTTGCAAAGGCTACTTGGTAGGGAAGCATCCGGAGTGAAAGTTTGATGTTGGGAAGGAAAAGAGAGATTCCTCCACACTTGATTTTATACACAGTGATGTCTCAGGACCGATGCCCATAGCTTCTATGAATGGATCCAGATACTTTATGACCTTCATAGATAACTACTCTAGGTTTTGTTGGATCTATTTTCTTAAGAAGAAGTCTGAGGTATTCGAAACTTTCAAAATTTTCAAGGCCTTGGTTGAGAACACTGTTGGGAAGAAGTTCAAAGCACTCAGATTTGAAAATGGAGGGGAGTACATCAAGAGAGAGTTACAACAGTTTTTTGCTTATGAGGGCATCCAAATGCAATATTATTTCTCATTAACACCACAAAAAAATGGTGTAGCTTAGAGGAATAATAGGTCATTGAAATAAATTTCTACATGTCTACTTGAAGAAAGGGATCTTCCACCATATCGTTGGGCAGAAGCGGTGAATTGTGCTTCATACATTCAGAACAGGGTACCCCACAAATCTGTGGATGGGTTCACTCCATTCAAATCACTGAAGGGAGACAAGCCATATGTCTCTCACCCGAGGGTTTTTGGATCCAAGACATGGGCCATAATCCCATATGACAAAAGAAAATATCTTCAACCCCAAAGCCGTTAATGCATTTTGCTAGGCTATGCAGAAGATGAAAAAGCATACAAACTTATGGATATTGCAACCAAAAGATGCTTCATTGAAAGAAGTGTTCAGTTCAATGAAGATCCATTGCAAGATCTACACTCAGTTGAAGAAGAAGGTAGATCTAATCTTCCTACTCCATTTGCACTGGATGAAGATTAGAATGATGTCTCTTCTGATGATCCAGATTCAAATTCTAAAGATGAATACCAAGTTGAATTAGATCTTGATGTTCAGTATGAAGTTCAAGAATATCTAGATCTAGATCCAACACCTACTCCCAATCTAAGGCCTAAATGGGCTCAAAAAGTCATTGAACCTACTGGGAACATAGTTGGAGATCCATATGACCATAGAAGAACAATATCTCAGTATCAAGATGAAAACCTTGCACTATGTCATACAGATCCACTTCTCCCAGAGAGGTGATACATGATGGTGGGGTCTGATCCACAATCCTTCAAAGAGGCTTTCCATGATCCAAGATGGCATGCTTCCATGGATGAAGAATATGAGTCACTACAAAACAATGAGACATGTGATCTTGTCTCTCTTCCCCTAGGGAGAAATCTAGTCTAGTGTGAGTGGATCTGCAAAAAAAAACTTGCTTATGATGGATGTACAACCAAGTAAGCTCAGTTGGTTTCCAAGGTGTATTTATAAGTGCATGGATTGGACTACAATGAGACATTCACTCCAGTTGCAATAATGGACTCTGTTAGACTTGTTTTGGAAATTGCAGCTTTGAAACAGTGGGAGGTACATCAAATGGATGTAAAGAGTACCTTCCTGCATGGTGACTTAGAAGAAGAGATTTACATGAAGCAGCTTGAGGGGTACATAGATGATCCATCCTTGGTATGAGGACTAGGGAAATCATTGTATGGGATCAAGCAAACCCCCAGGGCATGGTATGCCAAAATGGATTCTTTCTTACTGTCACATAAGTTCGAGAGATGCAAATCTGATTGCAATGTGTACATGCAGCAGAAGGGAAGTTTCCTATTTTTTATTGTATTGCATGTGGATGACTTTCTCATCACCAGTGGTTCATCTACTGGATTCAAGAACATCAAGTCTTCTTTGATAAAATCCTTTTCCATGATAGATATAGGGATGCTGAAACAATATATTGGCCTTGAAGTAACTCAAAAATCTTCAAGAATCATGGTTTCACAGTCTATATATGCATCTGCGTTTCTCAAAAAGTTCCATATGGATGATTACAAAGCAACAAATTTTCCTTTCCTATATGTCATTAGATTGGAAGAAGGTGGTTCTACTCCTTTGGTTGACAACACCTTGTATAGGTAGTTCATTGGTAGCTTATTGTACTTGACTCATTCGAGACCATATCTATCTTATTATGTTAGTGTTGTGATAAGTTACATGCAGGAGCCACATTAGCTACATTGGAAGGTTGCAAAGACAATCTTGCACTATGTGCAGGGTACAAAAGAATTTGGGATTCATTATTTTGCTAGTGCTTAGTTAGATATGGTTGGTTTTACTGAATCATACTAGGATGGAGACAACACTAATAGGAAATCTACTTCAGGATACATGTTCATGTTGGGATCAGGACCAATCTGTTAGTCAAGCATGAAGCAAGAAAATCTTGCACTCTCTTAAGTAGAAGCATAGTACAAAGGGGTTGTGAATGCATGTATTCAGGAAATTTGGTTACATGGCATCTTGACAGTGTTTTGCATTCGAACTTCTCCTTCAGTATATATTTTTTATGACAATCAAAGTGCCATAAAGATATCCAGTGATTCAGTTTAGAAGAAAAGAACCAAAAACATTGAGGTTCATATGCACTACATCATGGAACTAGTGCACAACAAGACCATCACATTGCATTACTGTCCTACAGAGGATCAGATTGTAGACAATTTTACAAAGTCTTTCACTCAAAAGATATTTTCCTATCTCATATCTCTGCTTAGTGTGAAGGCTGCTTGAGTTCCCTGTTGTTCATTTTTTAGGGGTTTTTTTTTCCCATGAGGTTTTCCCCATTTCCTTAGTTTCATGAATAGTTATTTTTTATTATTGATTGTATGGGTGACCTTTGGTATTAGTTACGAGGGCCTAGGTTTTCTAAGTTTGGATTAAGGGGGAGTTTTAGGATAATTAATAATTAAACCTTTGTCCACCTTAGTACTTTTTGTTTTTTCCTAGTATTGGATGATGTTGTTGACCTCATAGTGGTGTTCAGTTGTCATATAGGTCTCATTAGAAACTTGATGCACCCTCCATGCATGAATTTAGTCCATGCAGAGTCAGTTCCCTATATTTTAGGATCTAACTCAGTGATCTAGTTCAGTCTACCCGAGTTCATGACTGTAGTGGGGGTTTTGAGCTACGATTTCCATTGATTTTCAAATAATTCACCCTCTTTAGCATGATTTGCATGAGAAACTCACTGATGCACCTTTCATGATCAATTAACTGATAGTAGCTTTAGTGAACTGACATTCAGTTAAGTTTGTAACTATTAGAGCACGGTAGTGGGGATAATTCCAATGCTAGACTGTGTATACTGAGATTGATTCGAATTCCTCTTGGATAATCAAATTCTATCCATTTTACTATATTATTTTACTATATAGATTAATGGAATATGACACCATTTTTATGCACATTTGAGTTTTTTTGCATGTTCGATTTTACTGCTCAATTCTTGCTAGATTTCACTGTAATTATTCTCCTTTCCTAATTTTGTCACAGTGAGGTATTCCCGGGATTAATGATCTTATTTGCTCCATAATTTCATAAGGGATTGGATATTTGAATGGATTTGGACACCAGGTATTTGAGAATGACAAACTTTTGAGTTGGGTGGTAGTGGGATTGGGCATGAATGCATCTATCTATATGGGTCTTCTTGAGATAAATGTAGTTGGAGATGGAATTGTCTACTTGATTGGTTACCAAAACATCTGAGAAAGGGAGAGAATTTTGATTTTGAATTTCCATGGTAAATTGAATATGAGGATAAATACTATTAAGATGGTCAAAAAAAGAGTTGAGGGAAGACTAGCCATGGGGCCAAATGACAAAGGTGTCTTTGATGAAATGGAAAAAAAAATCGGATTCACTTAATTTTTTTCATTTAAATTATTCTCAAAACTACGAAAGGTAGAGGCAAGGATTTTTTTTATAAGAATATGTGTTTCATGATCAACAAATTTAGTGATCAAATCAAGAGCTTCGGGGACTGATATTTTAGTGAATAGAGATACAACATTGAAATTGAACATAAGGTCTTGATCATGAAGAAGAAGATCTTGGAATTTATGGCCGAAATTTGGGGAGTCTGTGGAAGGGATTAGGCCAACAAAGGGTTGAATTTCATTAGCTAGGAATCTAGATAAGAAATAGGTAGTGGTTCCTTCTGATGCTAATAATGGGTCTAAGAGGGTTATACTTCTTATGGATTTTAGGGTACACATAGATTTTAGTGGGTTTAGGATCGTGGGTAAGAAGGAACTTTTTTAAGGAGGGATATAGTCTAGAGAAATTTTTAATGGCATTGGAAACAAGGTTAGTGATTTTATTGATGGGGTTCCGAGCGAATGGTTTATAAGACATCCCAGTAGTTGATCAGATGATGGAGTAGTAGGTTTTGGGCCCTTAAGCCCCCGAGACTCCAGTATTTATATAAGCCACATGCTTGCAACGCTTGTTGTGCTTGCAAATCATTCTGCACAACCTCATCTACTTGGTCATGCTCTCGTTCTCTCCACTCTAGAACCATCCTGGAGTGCAAAGCAAGAAAATTTTTAGTCAGTTTCATGTTTAAAAACTTCTTCACGGCCGTACCTGCGGGCTAGATTGTAGATAGTTGCGGGTAGACGTGGGCAGTCAGTTTTTTGATTGCGCGTTTGGTTCCCTACCCGTGACCCACATACTTATAGCCCGCGGGTAGCGCCAAGGCCATTTAAGGCTTGGCCAAACAAAAAATCCCACCGACCAAAATTGAAATAAAAGCACTTAAATGAAAGGTATGGCAGTGACCACTAAATTGCTCCAGATGGTTCGATGAACAGTCGCTTGTCCCAACACGAGCAGTCCGCTAACTGGGGAAGGTATGGCAGTGACCACTAACTTGCTCCAGACTGAACTTCAGCAGTTCGCACAATCCCAACACCGACCGCACATGACGCTCCTCCCGGATGACAGTCACTATCTCATCCGGGATCTCCCACTCTCTCCATAGTGCCAGCGGCATCCTGTCGGGCCTATAGTCGCAGTCTGAAATCGTGCCTGTCTGGGCCAAACACGCGGTACCAAACCGCGTGTCCAACCTTGAAACACGCGGTCCCAGACCGTGTGTTGTGACCCGAGCCCCGCGGTCTCCACGCGCGTCATTCGCCGTGGAACCCGCGGTCTCCGACCGTGGCTCCCTCCTACAAACCCGCGGTCCACCCCACGTGGACCCTACAAATACCCCCTGGGACCCACTACCCACCCCCTAAACCTAAAAAACATGCAGGTATGAGTTTGACGGAATACCTGTATCTCCCGGATCTGAAATTGATCGGTCGGATCGTCCAGAAACACCAACTAAGCTCTGGTCAACTCTGATCACTAGTCAAAGTCAACAAGTGCAAATGACACTTGTCATGTTGGACCCACTCACTATTTATAGTCCGTTGACTTTTTCTTGTTTTGGCCATTCTGAACCCATACGGAGTCCATTTTTCGAACCGTTTCCACCACTAGAATCAGCATGACGAGACCATCATGATGGTCAACTCGTTGCATTATTTTTTCCATGTCATTTTTTGCACATTTTTTAGATGCCACTAGTCACCTCAGTTTGCATGCCACTTCAGCTACTCTCTGTTTTTCGCATATTTTATATCATCAGATTCATTTTTCCGAGCCGGTGATGATGCTTGAGATCATTTCTTGCTCTCAACCCCATATTTTTTGGGTATTTTTCCAAAAACACCCCTCGTCGCCTCGATTTACGTGCCACATCGGCCGTTATCCATTTTTGACACTCTTTATATTACCGTATTCATTTTTCCGAGCTCGTGATGATGCTTGAGATCATTTCTCGCTCTCACTTGGTACAGTTTCAACATTGTGTCCCAAAACCTTGCTGCCTCAATTTGCGTGCCACATCGGCCACCATCGGATTGTTCCACCTTTTTACATGAGCCATTCACTCCTGTCATATTGCAACTATTTCGTTATTTTTCCACCATTCATTATCCCCCAAGGAGGCCCACCAGTGTTCCACCCTACCCTCGTTCTTGGTCATCATTAATGTTCCTTGATTGAGCACTTCCTCCTTGCCTGGCCATTCCTTTTGTTCGTTATAATTTTATCCCTTTTTCGGTCCGGACAAGTCCTTTACGAAAAAGGAACTTAGGGAGTTTCTGTTAAGCTCTTTTTTGACTCCTAAAACAATGAAAAGATCGCCGAGCAATCTTGCTTCCTTTCATGCTCGTTAAAGTACCTGAAAGGGTGTCTATCTGGTATAATTTTAACCCTTTTCCAGACCTGGTAGACTAATTACGAAAAAGGAATACTCTAGTCACACCGGCTAGAAGAGTTCTTCATTGCATCCTTTTATGCTTCTTTGGGCCTTGGAGACTAACACACGAAAAAGAAACTCCCTGGAGTCTTCTTATCGCTTTCAGACTCTCTAAAATTGAAAGCAACCATGAGCATGAACTGTCCTGGGCTCGTACAAATCCACACAACAGTACCATTCCATTATTTCAGAGTCTTCTTATCGCTTTCAGACTCCTTAAAATTGAAAGCAATCATGAGCATGAACTGTCTTGGGCTCGTATAAATCCACACGACAGTACCATTTTTTACCCACTTCTTCTAGTTCCTTAACCCATGAAGAAGTCCCCCCGTGCCTCTGGGCACTATGATCGATCATCTCGGCAGCACCCCCAATCAGGTCTCCTTTGTTCAGAGTAGTCTGCAGTCTCCTGCCATTTTACACCAGCTTGAGTATCCCTCATCCCAGTCACTATCCTTGATCCATTACAGCTATGATCCCTTTCCCATCAGTCAGTTTCATATGTTGCCCAATCGTCCCCGCCATCATACTCTGAACAAAGGAAGTTTGAGTCCACCCACTCTACTTGCCCAGTTATCCCCCACAGTTTGTCAGTCCTTGTGATGCACCTGCAACAATTAATTAACAAGAATATGCGAAATAGCAGAAATGACAGAACTCAGAATCACTTTTATATTGATCACAGGCCACTTCGAGGGGGCAACCTCCTTTGAGCAAGCTCAATACAATTAAATTCACGGTGCCTTCATAGGTCTCAACACACACTTATATACTAATTCTAGGCACCAATACTATGGGTCAAAACCATGGGCCGTTACAAACTATGGATCAACAATACTACGGGCGACTTACAAAGCATATGCGCCAACAACAATAACATAAACTATTGATCAACAAATACTACGGGACGACTTACAAAGCATATGCGTCCAACAACAATATACTAACAAAGTAAAGACATGGGTTCCTAACATCCCCTCCCCCTTAAAAAAATCTTTGTCCTCAAAGCTTTAGATGTGGAAATTGTTGTTGAATCTGAAGGAGTGGTTCCCATGTAGCATCCTCTGGTTGCATGCCATGCCACTGAATTAAGACTTCTGTGATAGAGCGAGAGCGAAGCTGACGCATGTGCCGATTGAGGATGGCCTCTGGCTCCAAAAGGATGGATCCTTCATTATCCAGTTCGGGTAAAATCGTTTGTCCACTGATGTTGGTGCCAAGAACTTTCTTCAGACAAGAGACATGAAAGACTGGATGAATGCGGGAAGAAGGAGGAAGTTCCAATTTATAAGCAACGGACCCAATCTTCTGAAGAATCCGATATGGCCCATAGAACTTTGGAGAGAGCTTATGACGCCCTTTGAGTTTCAAGGATGATTGTTTGTACGGCTGGAGACGAAGAAAAACCATATCGCCGACTTGAAAAGTGCGCTCAAAACGGTGCTGATCAACTTGTTGCTTCATGCGATTTCGTGCCATCTGAAGATTGTCCCGCAAAATGTGAAGAATCTGATCGTGGTTTCGAAGGACCGTGTCAACTTCCTGAACTGGTGAACTGGTGGGGGTGTATGGAATAAGAGCCGGAGGTGCCTGACCATAGATTGCTTCATATGGGGTCATTTTAGAGGTAGTGTGGTAAGAGGTATTGTACCACCATTCAGCGAGAGGGAGCCATTTTGCCCACTGATGTTGTTGTTCCGAGGTGAAGCAACGAAGATAAGTTTCCAAGCATTTAATGACAATTTCAGTCTGACCATCTGTTTGTGGGTGATACCCTGAACTCATCTTCACTTTGGTGCCAGTGTGGCGAAATAGTTCTGTCCAAAAATGACTCGTGAAAGTCGCATCACGATCCGAGACAATGGAAGAAGGGATGCCATGAAGATGAAATATCTGGTCCAGAAAAATTTGAGCGACGGAGGAGGCTATATAGGGATGGCTGAGAGCACAAAAATGACTATATTTGGAGAGGCGATCAACCACAACGAGAATCACTGTCTTCCCGCAAGATTTAGGGAGCCCTTCAATGAAATCCATAGATATATATGTCCAAATCCGTGTAGGTATGAGAAAGAGTTCAAGCAATCCTGGCAGGAGTGTTGTTTCACCCTTATTGCACTGGCAGGTATCACATTCGGCCACCATCTGTTGAATTGTCCTTTTCATGACCTGCCAAAAGAGGTTACGCCGTGCTCGTTCATACGTTTTGAAGAACCCAGAGTGCCCTGCCGATGGAGAAGCATGGAGTTCATAGAAGACAGCCTGTTGAAGATCTATGCTCTTGGGAAGCACCAGACGACCCTTGTATCGCAGAGAAGCACCATCCCAAGAGTAATGTGGTATAGCAGAAGGGTTGTTGGTCAAGCATTGGATGATTTGAGATAAGGAGGAGTCATTGACATAACCCTGTTGAACAGATTGCAACCAATTTGGAACAGGCATAGAAATAGCTGAAAGAGAACCTTGGGCCTCAAATGTGCGAGAAAGAGCATCTGCCATAATATTGTCTTTACCCTTCTTGTAAGTGATCTCATAGTCATAACCCATGAGTTTGCTAACCCATTTCTGTTGTGCCGGGGAGGAGACACGCTGGTTCAAGAAATATTTTAGACTCTGGTGGTCAATCTTGATGCAGAAATGATTCCCTAATAGGTATGGGCGCCACTTCTGTACTACATGCAAAATAGCCATCATTTCCTTCTCATAGGTAGAGGTAGCTAGATTCTTACCTGAAAGGGCTTTGCTGGTGAACGCAATGGGGTGTTCATCTTGAAGGAGAACAACACCAAGTCCATTGCCGCATGCATCACTCTCAATAGTGAAGGGCTTGAAAAAATTGGGCATAGCTAGCACAGGTGTAGTACACATAGGTTGTTTTAGTTTGTCAAATGCACACTGAGCAATAGGTGTCCATGTGAAGGCATCATTTTTCAATAGAGCAGTTAATGGAGCTGCAATCTTCCCATAAAACTTGACAAACTTGCGGTAGTAGCCAGTCAACCCCAAAAAACCAAGAAGGCTCTTGAGTGTCTGAGGATGCGGCCAATTGTTCATGGCATCGATTTTGGTAGGATCCACGTGAACCCCTTGTGTTGAGATAATGTGCCCGAGATACTCAACTTCCTTCTGTCCAAAAACACATTTAGACTGCTTGGCATGGAGATGATGGTCAAAGAAAAGTTGCATGATAAGATCCAAATGCTGGAGATGTTCATCCCATGTTTTACTGTAGATGAGGATATCATCAAAGAATACCAGAATGAATTTCCGCAAGTAGGGTCGAAATATTTTATTCATTAAGGCCTGGAATGTGGAAGGAGCATTAGTGAGGCCAAAGGGCATGACCAAAAACTCATAATGGCCATCATGTGTGCGGAAAGCTCTTTTTGGGATATCATCCTCATGAACCCGAATTTGATGATACCCAGAACGAAGATCCAACTTGGAGAAAAAGTGAGCCCCATGAAGCTCATCAAGAAGCTCATCAACAACAGGAATTGGAAACTTATCCTTGATGGTGAGGTGATTAAGTGCTCGGAAGTCAATGCAGAGATGCCATGACCCATCTTTTTTGCGGACAAGAATAACTAGAGAAAGAAAGGAACTAGTGCTTGGGCAAATAATACCTTGCTTCAATAAGTCCCGAACAAGCATTTCAATCTCCGTTTTTTGGTGAAATGGGTAGCGATAGGGTCTAATGTTGGGAGGAACACTGCCAGGAAGGAGCTGAATACGATGGTCTTCTGGCCTGGAAGGTGGCAATCCCACTTGTTCAGCAAAGACACCTGTATATCGATCTAGAATTTGTTGTAGATCCAAAGCAGTAGTGGAGACCGCGGATGGTTGCATCTGGATGGAATGGATCTGAGCGATGACACCATGTGAATTCTTCTTGAGGAGTTTTTCCATGAAATGTGAACTGATAATGCTGAGAGAACCTGGTTGTAATCCTGTCAATGTGTGTTTGTGTCCATTGAGGGAAAACAACATCCAAAGTTCAGCAAAATCCCATAAGATAGGGCCAAGTGTGCTTAGCCATTGAGTGCCCAAAACCACATCACATCTGTCTAAGGGCTAGGCAAACATGTCAGAGTGCAAGGTATAATCTCCCATAGAGATACGCACATTTCGACACTTCCCTTTGCAAGGTAAGGTGCCCCATTGGAAACCATGACTTCAAAGTTGGAGCAAGGATGGATAAAACAATCAGCTTGTTTGGCAATCCGAGGGTCAATGAAATTATGAGTGCTACCAGAATCAATGAGTATTGTAAGAAGAAGATTCTTGAAGTAACCCCTGACCCGCATTGTTTGGGGGGTGGTGATTCCAGCTAAAGCATGGAGAGATATCTCTGGATGGTCATCCTGAGACGGAGGGTCAATAGGTGGTTCCTGAATGTCGACCGGAGCATCCAGTGTTTCTGGATCTTCATCAGCAATTTCAGAGGCAGGCAGAGACTCCACATCCAAGAGATAGAGCTTTTGCTGAACACATCTATGTCCCCGAGTGAATTTCTCATCACAATTATAGCAAAGCCCCTATTCTCTGCGTGCTTGCATCTCTGTTTCAGACAAACGCTTGATAGGAGTCGGTCGAGGAGCATGCGGTATAGGTGGTCGCTGAGAACCCATATTTTGTAAGGAAAAAAAAGTGGGCTTGGAGCGTTGTTGGGCTGCAATCTTGTCTTCTGCCAACTTAGCCAACCCTAGTGATTCCATCATTGTGTTGGGACAGAACATTTTGACCTCAGAGCGGATGGCATCCTTTAGACCACTGATAAAACAACTCCTGTAAAGGTCATCAGACAATCCTTCAGTGTGGTTGGCTAGATTCTCAAATTCGGTTTGATACTCTCTCACAGTGCGAGTTTGGTGAAGTTTAGTGAGGGCTCCTGTGAAGTCATCAAAAGCACTAGGACCAAATCGTTGCAAAAGGAGCTGGAAAAAGTCTGGCCATTTGGGCTCTGGATGAGCCTTGATGTACCAACGGTACCATTGAAGAGCTTCCTGTTCCAAATGAAAGGATGCCAACGGAACTTTGTTGACATCAAAAGTATTATGCAGACTGAAATACTGTTCTACACGATAGATCCATCCAGTTGGATCGGTACCATTGAAGCGAGGAAAATCAAGCTTCGGACCACAGAAATTGCTGGAAGAAGAGAACCCATTGTCTGCTGAAGACTCGGACTACCGTTTGTTGTTCATAGCTGAATGTTTAAGATGGAGACCGAGAAATTTTTCATCCAGATCCTGGAGTTTGGCTTGGATGGCTGCAAGTGCGTCCTCCATGGTTTTTGCTCCTGCACGGGTGACAACCATAACCAGGATTTTTTTTTTTTTTCTTCGGTTGACTGGGTAGGAAAACAAAAACAAAAACTACTTCAGTAAAGGAAAATCTGGACTTGGGAAAAAATCAGAAGGGTAATTGGGGTTTGACTAGGTTTTGGACACTGTTGGATAGACAGGGAAGCAAAAACGAGGATTTCAGAAGCGGGGTGAAAGAATGGAAAAATTTGGTAGAGGGAAACAAAGAAGCGGAATTCAGAAAGGAACTCTGTGGTAAAATTTGAAGGTGATTGGGTGAAATATGAGAAAGTTATGGCAAACCCTAAAAATAGACAAATGTGGGATTTCGGGCTTTGGGAAGGGGAATTGGGGATAGGGTCCTCAGGACTGAAATATGCAGAATGGGATGACAGGGGTTCCCTAAAAATTTCAAGGGAAACAGAGTGAAAATAAGGGAGATATGGAGAAAAAACTGATTTTTTTTTTTCAAGACTGGAGCGGCTACGACTCGAAAGGGATCTGGAACAGCGCCGAATGGATTGAAAACGACTAAATCTGGAACGGCTTGCAAAATGGATGTGAAATGGCGCAGCAGTGATCGACAATAGTTCAGTTGAAAGTAGATATGGACCCCAGGTATGTGCGGCTTCCTAACAGTTCAGGGGTTTCACTCGGCCACCAATGCTGTGTGACGGCTTGCGTATTGGGGCAGTACCCCTCACTCCACGGCTCAGGTAAAACTAATAACCGCTTTGCCACAAACGACAACTCTTGGTTTACCTCACGGGTGGGAACTAGTCAATCAGGTAGGGGTCGTTGCCCTTTTCGCTGGCAGGTCCTCTCAATGGGCCAGCTACTTCGGGGTTCCTGTGGTACTCCTCACATTGCGTTTTAGGGCTTATGCCCAAGTACTTCCCACAGTTAAGCGGATAGGGATTATTCCCAAATCCGAACCTGCAATAGATGCAAACAAAAAATTTGGCAGAAATTTCACCCAGTGAGCCCAAGAAAGTGCTCTGATACCAGATGTGATGCACCTGCAACAATTAATTAACAAGAATATGCGAAATAGCAGAAATGACAGAACTCAGAATCACTTTTATATTGATCACAGGCCACTTCGAGGGGGCAACCTCCTTTGAGCAAGCTCAATACAATTAACTTCATGGTGCCTTCATAGGTCTCAACACACACTTATATACTAATTCTAGGCGCCAATACTATGGGTCAAAACCATGGTCCATTACAAACTATGGATCAACAATACTACAGGCGACTTACAAAGCATATGTGCCAATAGAGAAGGTAAGACTGGTATCTAAAAAATTTCTTTGAAGCAAAATCCTTTAGTTGATGATGGATCATTTCTATTAGGAAGGAGATAATGTCTAACTTTATGGATGACTCTTATTTGATAAGTTTATCAACAAAAGAAAACTTAAAGTGGCATCATGAACAACTAGGTTGTGATCAAACCTCAAAAATTGACATACCGTGGAAAATACTACTTGGAGAACATCTCCAAATTGTAAGGTGAAGGCATAGCAGGTAGTTTATCCCTGAGCAGTAAGACCAATCTAATACAAACATCTCTACTTTCTAGGTATAATTCTCTGATCTTGGTGCCAAGGACTTCTTCATAAAAAATCAACTGAGTAGGGTCTTCCTCAATCTCCATCATGTCTAGGATAAAATATTTATTTACTAGAAAAATTACCTAGATGAGCTTCGAGATGAATGATCTTCTCTCTAGCACATATAATTCCATGCACCATGGCACTAGTTCTGGAAAATGTCCACCCCTGGGTAGCATAAATTGAGCTAATCCTAAATTCCAGATGTTCATGACATCATTTCCTTCTTTGGCACGATCCTCGGTTTCCTTCAAGAGATGGTGCAAGTTACTGGTAGAGAGTGCAGGATCATAAATATCAAAATGATCATCTCCCAACTGTTCGTCCTATCTGTTTGGGTTTCTAGAAGATGAAGAGGTTACTACTCCGGGAATGGAAGCCATGGTGCTTTAATTGAAGGCCTTTTATGCACAGGAAATGCAACGAAAGGAATAGAAAGAAAGAGGTAGTGATGGATAAGGTGAAGCTATGAAAAGTCTTGCAAAACAATGCTTAGATGGTTTTGAAAATGGGATTTTAAAGTTGTGAATCTAAAAATTGGGGTGTTCAATACAAGGGATATGTGGCAATTTATGATAGGTCGATATACGGAGGCACGAGGATATTTATGAGTAGGATACATTACTAGGAAAGTGGCAACTTTCAGATCCACTAGATAAAGGTTTGGTGGGTCTACTTTGCGAGTTATGTAGTAGGAAAGAGGTTTCAAGGCCATGGGAAGATGGTATCCAAAAACTGATTTTGGGACATTGATGAGCCGTGGTGTTGACATGTGGCTTATTCATTTTGGATTTAGGGTCAAACTCGAGGCTTAAAATTCATGGATCTTGGGGATCTTGAAGCCTCCTCTATGGTCAATTATGATCTTGGGATTTTATAGATTCATGCCGATCAAATTGACATGAAGCATGCACGCCCGACTATTTGTCCCATCTGATAGACACTTGTCATATAGTAATGTGATGGATTCTACAAGGAAAAGCAATTTCAGGGACATTAGTGGGTGGTATATCTGGATTGCTTTTGCGACCCTGAAGCGCTTACCTACCAACATGTTTATTGGAAAGGGGGATTAGGATTCAGGATTTGAAATAATGGTTATTACTCGAGCACTTTGAAAGGCCTAAACTCCTATATTTCATCAATCATCGACTAATCAATCTACCTTAGAAATTATTCATTTAATTGTGTCCCAATTGGCGACATGGAAATCTTTTGTTGATTAATAGAATAAATACCCCAATGTTGATATCAAAATGGTAGAGATACTAATGCATTCATCACAACAATCTGCTACTTTAAGCCACGCTCTCTAACTAGAAATTTTCTCTCCTTTAGTGTACCAACTTACTCACTTCATATATGCCCCTAGTTATGCTGCCTTCATAACTTCACGTCTAGCGCATATTTAACACAAACAGTTCCCATAAGAATTCCCTTGCCAACCATATTGCTAAGGTTGGTTCCAAGTTTGTTTAGGAGTCGATGTCTACCAAGGCATAGGGGAACTGCATTGTTGAGGATATGAGTTAATTGAAAAAAATTGTGATGCAAGATCTTGAGACATACATGGTGCTCTTGGTTTCCATGGCCTTTTCTGAGAGATGAATCAAAGTGATTCAACTACCCCACATTCTCCCACATTCTCCTTTATAGATAGATTGAATTTTGTGCAATGAAGGGAATTCCTCATTGGGATGATCATCTGCACACAAAGCACAAATTTGAACGTTATTCAGTGGAGAGTATTTCATAGGATTCTTTTGTCTACACCTAGAAGAAAATGGGCAAGGTTTCATTCTCTTCTTCCTATCTTCTCTTGATTTTCAGGGTGTCCAACTATGTTCTTAAGGTGTTTATAATATCATTTTTAAATTCTCAGGGAGATTTCTGAAATATACCCTTGTTACTCCACATGTGGATGACTTAGTAACCATGAAACAACATCTCAAGGGATCTTACCAAATTTTTCTCGACTCTTAGAATACTTTCTTCATAATTCAGAAGTCTCAATAAAAGGTAAGCTGGAAATATCACTAGATCCAATTAAGTTAAGAATATCTATGAATTCTTCTTGTAATCTATTCAAAAACATGGATTTTATTGTATCACTATTTAACCCATGTTGTTTAGACTTTTGGATTTTCTATAAGAACCTTTTGACATAGTATTCCAAGCTCTCATCCTCTTGTTAAACCATTTTCAAAATATCCTCTTTTGAGTTTCTAGTTTTGAAATAATCTTGATACTTTTTTAGGAAAGTTTTCTTCATGTCATCCCAAGATAATGCTACCCTCTTATATTCCCATAAACCATCTTATAGAAGCATCCTTCAAAGTTGCATGGAATAGTTTAAGCTTTTGAGCATCACTAACATAGTTGTAACTACGACAAAAACTATTAAATTCAAAGAGGACATAGCCAAGGTACTGAGTAATCATAGCATGAAAATCTGGCAAGAGTGATGGTGGATTGTTTTTCATGCCACACTCAATGTTAAATCTAGGACTAGGAACCCAAAACTCATCTCTTCATGTGCTGCTACATTAGATGCTCATTCCTCTTCCTCTCATTTTACATTTGACTCTATGACTTGTTCCTCTCATTTAAAGTGACTTTAATATCGAAATAAATGGAAAATTAAAATGGAGAAGTATAAAAATGAAGTCAAGGCAGGTTAGATCTGCAAGCTGGACAAGTTTCATTGAACTGGACCCATGGGCATATACAACGCTGATGGAAGATGTGATCGCAGCGGAGTTGAAGTGCCTCTTCTCCCAATTCAAAATTATCATGACAAATTGGACAGCCAGAGGTGATATTGTTTCTATCACTGATATGCTGCTCTGAAATGTTTATCCGGCGTAACTGCTGAATGTTAATGTACGATTCTCCATCTGCCCGTCGCAACTGTTCAACGTAAGCGAAGTTTCCTCCGGAATAGAAATCATCGTAGAATTCAACAAAATTTGCAAAATTTGCATCATCTACGTTATTCCACTGAGAATTCCAGGCATCATCGGCGTTATCCCACTGAGAATTGCCGGCATCATCTACGTTATCCGACTGGGAATTGCCGGCATCAATTCCAGATCCGATAACAGGATTCGCGGAAGTTACATCTGGTGCTCTTAATGTGCTTCTGTTATTCGTCTCGATTTCATCTCCAATATCTGAAGAGTTATTATTATTGCTATTGTTGGGATTTGACGTTGTTCTGCCATTCAGGCTCCTACAGCTACTCCTCGGTCGCCCATCTTGTCCTTCCATTTCTTCGTTTGAAAAATGAATGGTATCTCCTGTTCAACGTTGTGACGAAGGTTTTTGTTTTCTTCAATTTATCGAATGATAATGAGAATTGAAATGCCTCCTGCTCGCTCTTATAGTATTCAGACCATCGATTTTATTTGACCTTTGCCCGACTGAACGGAGCCGACCCTGTAAATTTTGATTGATGATCATTTTTCTCTAAATTGTTTATTTATTTAAAAGTGATGCCACTGGTTGCAAAATTGGGCATTTTAAAAATTACATTCGCTTGGTTTTAACACTTTAAATGGATCCACCATTTTGTAAATGAATTTTATTTTGTGAGGATGGACCATAACTGCCCTCCTTTGTGAGTGTGTCCAAGCGAATCAGAGAAGAGTTGTAGAGCTTAGATATGACATATGGTTGTTAAAATATTCAAATTGTAATGAGAGTTGTGCATGTTTTTGCTAATTGAATGATCTTTTATCATAATTATTTGTATGAGTGATTAATATATAATTTTTTATCATAATTATTTGTATGAGGGATTAATATATAATTTGTTATTTATTTGGTGTCTTTTTTAAAGTGAAATGAAAATATATATATATATATATATATATATTTATATGACTTTTATTTTTGTTGTGTTATGAGAATTAGTTAAATAAGTTTTTGGGTTGTGGTTTTAGACCCATAGTTTTGAGAAAGTGGTTTTTCTTAACCCATGGTTTGGGTCAGTGGTATTTGTATAATGAAGGGACCTGAATATATATGGTTAGTCTTGCATTTATGTATACCCAAGATATAAGATTAAAGAAGCTGGAATTGAAGCTTGATGTATATAGTTCCGTGAGTAATAAAATTGATAGCTACTAATCCTCCCATAACCGTGATTTTATTTATGAAGTGATGCCTCACATTATTTGTTGTATACTCCACGCTTTTAAAGTTTTCATAGTCATATTAAACGATAAGTGCACGTTGGTTTTCAAAAGGGGCTATGTGATGAAATTTGTTTTACCCCAACATTCTCCAAAAGGTTTTAAAACTGATGTAAATTTTTTTTAATAAAAGGCTTTGTGGAATTTATCTTCAAGGTCTTAACTATGATAATGTAGTTTTAAGGCAAAGCACAATTAGGTCTTATTATGATAATGTAGTTTTAAGGCAAAGCACAATTATGTCAAAAAGGGGATATTGGTGTGAAGCTATTCTCCGGGGATATTGGTGTGAAGCTATTCTCTATTGATGTAGATTTTGAAATTCAATTTTTCTACTATTTTTATATTGTAAAGCATCAAATGCCTTTGTATCATGTTGAATTTATTGAGCATGTATTGTAGGGGGTGCATGGTCAATTGTACCTAACACGGGGTACACCTCAAAATAAGTTTTTGGTTCTCAGTTAGAGTCGATTCCCTATGTTTTTGGCCTATATTTATTGGAGTAGGTGTATCCCTCTTATGTGTAGAAGAGATTGTGGCATCAAGTTGTGGAATGAACCACTTGGGTAGGTATGAGGGCGGCAAGTGTACTCGTAGCCTAGCTTGATGTGGAATTTGAGAGAATGAATCTTTGATTAAAGGGGGGAATGTAAGATGGATTTATCACAACGTGTTTGGACCAGGTTATGCTCAAGGAAAAATTTAATGTATTGATGAACCATATAGGTGAAGAGGATTCCTCGAGAATGGGCGGTTACAACAACCGAGGACCCATGTATTGTAGTAGATGTATTCATTTTTGTATGGACTTCATTGATGAATTGTTTGCGGGTACAAACAGCTTGCAGAAGTGCAGCTTATGAAAAACAAGTTAAGGTGAGAGAAATGAGAGTTAAAAGAAGCAATGGTTATTTGAGAAGAATTATGGATGTAATAGCAACATAAAAAGGAAGAGAATGGAGATGACAATGTGTAATCTACATGGAAATGGGATTCCTAAGTACTCTTGTTTTTTTGGGGGGGTTAAATTCGAAGCAATTCCCTAAGTCAATTTTAAACGGGGGATTGTTATGGTTAATCTTGACTCAGGAATGAACACGGTTTTAAGTGGTTTCAGGCACATGCTTTTGGTATCCCATGGTTTCTTGCTCATTGTATTTGCACGTAAAGAACCCTATTTATAGGATTGAATTTCTCCATTGTATTGTGCCAAAGTGATCAGGAGAGATGCTCTTGGTGGCCTTGGCCTAGTTTGGCCAAATGGTTGGTTTTTCCCTACAAGATTTTCCAGGATAAATATGGTGTTGCTATTGTGTTTTCTCTCATTTATATTTTATTTCTCTTGCATGATTTCTAAACCCTAACAAATTATTTGAGGAGTTGGTTTGAAGGGTCATGTTGTAGTCTAAGGAATTGCATCAGTTACCAGTAGTACATTATACACGTATAGAGAAAGAGTTACATACACACACACATCATACAATCATATAAAAGAGAGTAAGTGGGACAATAGCAACAAGCTTTATATTAATGAGACCAAAGCAGAGTACAATATCAGTGCAAAGATATATTTTGTTCTCGTATCTACATCGTATTTATATGGATTACATATAGTTATCTAGTTACAACTACCCGGTCGATCGACTAACCAACTGACGCCTTTGGTTCGACCATATTCGGCGGAGGACCTAATTGACTAGGCTCCTCCAACATCTCCCCCACCGATAAAGCGATTCTTCTTCCCAAAGAGATCAAGAAAGTAACTGAATGATTGGGTCAAAAATAAACTGTTGCTAAGGCTTATGCTTACAAACTAGTAGAGACAGCTAATGAGTCTAGACTAATGTAGGATTCAACAATGGTTGGAGCGGATGAATCGAGCTGTATTTTGAAGTCTTCCCAGGTGTGAGCAGTCATATGCATGTCGACACTAAGAGCAGTAAGATCAGATAGGCGCTTGATCTTGTCAAGGATAAACACATGCTTGATATTACTAAGACCAGGTATCATAAGTAAGCGATGTTGGTGGGAATCCAAGAGGAGTCGATCAATCTAGGAAGCAATGGGTTTGACTTTTGTTTTTTGCGAACCATGCTTGAGTATCTCATTGTTCCTACTTCTATTGGAGTCTAGCTAGCTGATTTTCTCCATTTCAATATGGTGTTCAAGAGTTTGAAGAGCAATAGGGTTTGTTGTAGTCTTCTGCTGAAAATCTGAGCGAGCATTGTCTTAATATTTCCCATGTCAATAAAACTTTTCCCATAAGAATTATACCAATTATTAAGTATAGAAGTAGAATGACGTTCCTGAGTAGCATATTCCTCGATTTGCTTTTGTCCATCAATAAAGAATTGATATTGCTTCGTAAGAAGAGAGAAATTTTGTTTGATGTCTTCGTGGTCTATTTGTCAAATAGTTTCCTGATACAGTGAGACTAGGGACCCTACTAAACTAGTTATTTATTCTAAAGGATTCTTGGCTAGGTGTCCATGAAGAGTCGGTGCCACTTCAAAAATCAAATGTTGACAGGTGTGTAATACTTTGTCATGTTCTTTCTTCATCTTGTCAACCTTATGTTTATCCTCTTCCCATTGTTTCTTTTTTTCCCTATGGATGACATCCATGAGTTTATTCAACTAATGAGCCTTTGATATTCAGGGTCAAATGTAACTAGTGGATCTCCAGGGTCCTTTGTGAGCTTTATTTTTACTTTCGACGGCTTATTCTTATTCTTTTTATTCTTCTTTTTTGGGAAATGTCAGTCTGGGTTGTGATACTAGGGGTCACTGGTATAGAATATGATGGATGTATAGTCTATTTTTCTTGAACATGTGACTTGGGTGAAGTGGCCAACTTAGGAGGGGCGATTGACTTGGGAAGACCGTTCGATTGTGTTTGAACGGTTGAGTCAGTAGAAATGGTTGACTCGGGAGGAACAATTAACTCTGGATGAACAGTCAATTCAACGAGTGGAGTCGACTCAGGTGGAATGGTCTTAGGTTCCATCGACTCACTAGGAACAATAGGTGTAGGAATAGATGATTGAGGAATATCGTTTAATTTTACCGGAGCAGGTTTTTTTTTCGGCGAATCATGAGTAGTGGGTGACTGTGGCGGTTCTAGAATGTCTATGCGTTTGAATCGAGTGCTATAAGTAGGGAGTGGTAGAGTGTTCAAAGGTGGATCCATGGATTGTTTAGTCAAGGTCACTCCAGGAAGGGGGCTACAGGAATATCAAGAAGTTGTGTAACTTCTTTAACAGTACATGTGGTAACAATAGTTTTCTAGTTAGGAAAAAGGTTGGGTAGATTGGCAACAAATTTCTGGAAATCAAGGTTTTGCATATAGTTGGGTCGTGATGGGGAAGCTTCCTCAATAAGAGTCAGAGATAGGGGAGGTGAATTGTAGGGAACATGAACATGATCATTAAATTGTACTAGTATACTGATTTTGGAATTCTTTACTAAGGTCGCTGTTACCTGTACCAAGACGGTGTGCCTTGTGAGAAGTTGGTCGATCTGCTCATCAACTATGATGCAGTATGCAGTTTCATTTCAAACGATCTGCTCAACCTCTGCATGGATTTCTTGGAGGTCATATTCAGTTGGGACATTTAATATCATTTTTTCATTTTGATGGCCCTTTTGATTTGAACAAATGTTGCTTATTGAAGATGGTTTTGGTCACAATATCGAGCTGCTATTTAGTTATGTCAGGCTCAGATTGTTGTTTATCGAGTACGTCATCGTCTGTAGTTTCTTTCGATGTATCATCGATTTCCCGATGGCTTGCATGTCTTATTTTTTTGAGCTTCTTGGGTATCAAAATGATAGCGAGAGGATTTTCTTCTTCCTCTAGAGGCCCAAAAATTTGGAGGTACAACCCTACCTTGTAAACTTATTCTTGTTCTCCGTTGGTGAAGGGTTCTTGTAGCTGTCTGATACCTTCGATGCCAACTCGGGAATTGGGTGCACAATGTTTTACTAAGCACTAATATCTTCAAAAATATCTTGGACAAGAGGGTAATAGTCTAATTCAGTTGCATTACCTAGAGCATCTTACATGGACCAAACTTTTGTATAGTCGAGCTCTATTTGAATGTGCACATTGGGTGGTAGGATTTAAAAAACTTGCCACTAGAATGTAATGTCCCTTTTTCAAAATTTTAAGAAAATGCCCAATTTTCCACTTTTTCCCCAATTTCGACTTTTGACTAGTTTTGATGCCTAGGTCCCAATTTTGGTCCAAATCGTCCCAAATCTTTAGGGAAGGTGTATTACTGATATTAGGAATTAAATATGATGTTCAGGGATGATATATGGCCACCAAAATACCTATGAAAAATCTCTTAATATTTTGGTTCAAGTATGCAATTTTACTAGTAATTTGGGGTTCAAATCCCCCTGGGGTAAGTACTGAAAATAGCTTCCTAGATGCCTCCAAACCCACTTGAATTTCTGAAAAGAGGTATGGGATGTTTAAGGGATGATATTAAAGTACCAAATCCATCATTCATTAGTTATAAGGTCTATTCCAACCCTCTCCCAAACAACAACAAAAACCACTAATTCGACCCTTGGGGAAATGGCACCAAATCTTCTTCAAATGCAAATAAATGAGTATAATGGCTTCAAATGCTCAAGTACTGAATATGAAACTTGTAATACACATCAATGGAAGTCCATTCATCACAAATATATCATAGAAACATTCCTTTATTTGAAATCATCATCATTATAATGGCATACATCAATGTAGTGGGGAAATGGTCATTGTTTGCTCATTAATCTTCATTTTTACATACAACCACATGGTATTTAGACCTGATACTTTCTGAAGGTGAAGAATAGAGTATATAATGCTATTACAATCATAAATACATCAATAGAATCTCTCCCAAGAAGCACGAGAGCTCACCCAAAACGCCCTCCCTCAAGGAGCATGAATATGCCTTCAAAACTGGGAATAGTTGAGAGATGGTGTTGCACTAAACAAAACCATGATCTGCCTTGTAGATGATACCTGCAAATAAAAATCCATTAAAGCTCCATGAAAGACCCGAGTGGCCTCTCCAAACACCAACTTGGATGGGAATCTTTCACCCTTGAAATTGGCTAAGGCAAGAAACTAGTCATCCACTAGCTCTCTCTTCACAAATGCAATTTTTCTCAAATAATCAAAAGCCATTATCATACTTGATTTCTACATTTTATAACCAAAATTAGCCTTCTAAGGGTCTAAATCCTCTCATTATCTTCTATATATTTCCACTTAGGAAATATTCCAAATTTGCCACTTGTCTCCTAGTTTCCATCCCTCCATCTTCTCCCAATTTCAAATATGAGTCTCTTTAGCTTCCACCAACTCCATGAGAACCTTCTTGAGCCTATTTTTGGGGATGACATGTCATAATGGTCAGGTGTAATAAGTCAAATCTGAATTTTGTCATAGATGTCATAGATGTTTCATCATTGTTGTCATAAGACTAGAGAATCTAGCCCAAGTGTCCACTAGTCTCCAATTTGACTCTTCCTCTTCCATGGAGGTTACTATTCCACCAAATTTCGACCTAAGATGCTCCATGCCATGTGTAGGCCTTACCAAGTCACCCAATACTGTTTTCCTTTCCATGGATTCGAAATGCCAAGTGAGATTTGCCATGTGGTAGTGAGGAACCAAGCTAATGGGAGTCCCACATCCTCCAAATGTCCTCAAACCATTCGCCACCTATAATTCCTCTTGGATTCATTTATTCAACTTATTTATTAAATACTTGGACTATTATAATGTGTAAACATTATTCCTTCACTCCCTTATTACAATTCCCAATGTACCCATTCAACCTAGGGAACTTGGTAGGATTGAAGGGGATTGTCTACTATACAATTATTTGAATGGGGACATTACAGTCCTCCCCACCCAAGATTTCTTGTCCTCAAGCAATTGAAAATTAGGATGCTTCAACATATTCTCCTCTTCCCATGTGGCATCTTCATTTGGTAGGTCCCTACATTGTACTAAATATTCTTTGATAATTCTACTCCTCAACCTCCTTTCCTGCGTCTTCAAAATCTTTTTTGGAACAAGTGTGAGCTGACCTTCATTATCCAAGGGAAGTATTTCTCAAGTGATGATTTGTTGACCAAGGTCTTTCTTGAGACAAGAAACATGGAATACATTATGTATTTTACTCCCTTCTAGAAGTTCTAATTCATATGCTACTTCTCCGATCTTCCGCATTACCTTGTATGGCCCATAGTACCTTAATTTTTCTGCTCCATTATTTTTGAGAGATGTTTGATTATATGGATGCAACCTTAAATATACTAAATCATTGACCTAAAAGGTTCTTTGTTCCCTATTTCTATCAGCATATTGTTTTTGTTGATTTTGAGCAACCTGCAAATTGTCTTTCAAGAGCTTTAAAATGTTTCGGCTCTCTTCCACCCAATATTTAGCCTTTGGGGCTCTACTATCACCAAATATTATTTCAGAAAATGTAAGTGCATCATAACCATATAATGCTTTGAAAGGAGACATCCCTATTGACATATGATAGGTGGTGTTGTAGCAAAGTGTAGCCATTTTGACCATGCTTTTTGCTGCTCTCCCACATAGTTTCTTAGGCACCCTTCCAACCACTGGTTCACCCTCTCTGTTTGTCCATTAGTTTGTGGATGATAGTTGGTACTTGGAGTCAATTAAGTGCCCACCAATCTAAAAAGTTCTTGCCAAAAGGCGCCCATGAATCTACTATCTCTGTCACTAACAATGCTCTTGGGAAGCCCATGCAATCTAAAGATTTCTTTGAAAAAAATATCAGCCACTTGTGCACCACTAAAAGATGATGTAACAGCAAAGAAATGAGCAAATTTTTTCAACATATCCACTACCACATAGATGAAATCCTTACCCAAATATTTAGGCAAACCGATGATGAAATCCATGGAGATACTGTCCCATTTTTGCTCCGGAATGGGAAATGGTTGTAATAGACCAGCTGGACATGTGAGTTATTATTTGTTTTGTTGACATACTTTACATTCATTCACATATATTTGAACATCTTCCTTCAACCCTTTCCAAAAAAACCTTTGCCTCAAATGTCTATAGGTTTTGAATATCCTCGGATGGCCCGCTAGTGGAGAATCATGTGCTTCTTGCAAAATTCAGTACTTGAGCTTTGAGTTCTGAACTAAATAAATTCTGCCCTTATAATATATCATCCCATTCAAAATCTTGTAGTTATCATCCCCTTTGATTCCATCCAACACATCACAAGAAAATTTGTCTTTAGCATATTCAACTAGTACCATGTTTTTCCAGTTCTTGGCAATGTCCATGAGAGAAAAAGAAGGTCTTCTTGACAAAGCATCTACTACTATATTATTATTTCCCTTGGCATATTCAATATCAAAATAATAAGCTTGGATTTTGCTTACCCACTTTTGTTTCCTTTCATTTAGATCTTTTTGGGTGAGAAAGTGTCTTATACTATTGTGGTCAGTTTTCACCACAAACTTGTTGCCCACCAAGTATTGTCTGAATTTGGCCAATCCATGCATAATGGCCAGTATTTCTTTATCATAGATGGAGTAAATTTTTTTATGAGGCTGCAACTTTCTGCTTTCAAAGGCTATGGGGTGTTGGCCTTGCTTTAGGATAGCCCCTATTCCTCCACCTAAAGCATCACATTCCACAACAAAAGGTTTAGTAAAATTAGGAAGTGCAAGTATGGGACAACTACTCATTACCTCTTTTATTTTTTGGAAGGCCTTTTCAGCCTCTTCATCCCACTTGAAAGCATCCTTCTTAGTCAAATCATTGAGTGGAGAAGTCAACTTGGAGAATCCCTTCACAAATTTTCTGTAGTATGTGCATATGCCAATAAAACCCCTCAATTTGGTGATGCTTTTTGGTGATGGCCATTCTAAGATAGCCCTGATTTTTTCCATGTGTCCCTTCACTCCTTGCCCAATAAGGTTCCCAAGATACAGTAATTCTTTCATCCCAAATTCATACTTTGACAACTTAGCAAATAAAGACTCTTCTTGCAAAACCTTCAACACAATCTCTAACTGCTGCAAATGCTCTTCCCATGTTTTACTGTAAATGAGAATGTCATCAAAGAAAACTAAAACAAACCTTCTTAGTTGCTTGCAAAAGATCCTATTCATGCATGCTTGAAATGTGGCTGGAGCATTAGTTAACCCAAAATGCATGACAAGAAATTCAAAGTGACCATAATGACATTGAAAAGCAGTCTTTTGCAGATCTTCATCTTTCATTCGAATTTGATGATACCCTAATCTAAGGTCAATTTTGGATAAGTATTTGGCCCCATGTAGCTCATCCATGAGCTCATCAATCCTAGGAATAGGATACCTATTCTTGATAGTATTTTTTGTCAAAGCTCTAAAGTCTATGCACATTCTCAATGTTCCATCTTTTTTCTTCACTAGCACTACTGAAGAAGCATAAGGGCTAGAGCTTGGTCTAATGAGTCCCAACTCTAGGAGTTCTTGGATAGATTTTTCAATCTCATCTCTAAAATTTTTAGGATTTCTATAAGGTGGTATCTGAATGGGTGAAGTACCCTCCTCCAAAATAATGCTATGCTCAACCCCCCTATCCGGTGGTCTACCATGTGGAAGATCTCTAAATTTTTTTTCATATTTTTGCAAAAGTCTCTCTATCTCTTTTGGGTGTTTAACAACATTTATATTTGGCTTGGGAAATGTAATATGAAATTCAACAACCCATTCTATGTGCCCATGCCTCAATATATGTCATGTCCCCCATTTTAACCCTTATAATATTTTGGGCTATAATGTAAATAATGTATGCATATTATGTATGATTCCTAGCGTGGAGCTCAAGGCCAAGGCCCCGCTAGTGAATGCTCGACCTTTAATGGGCAAGTATTTGAAATTATGCTACCCATGTGCTAGAGAACCATGGGAATTGTAAATATGCATTTTAATATAAATGCCCACAACTAGCTATGCAATGCAACAAGAGATGGAGGCATGATATTACAAGGAATTGGGAGGAGGATATTCAAACGCTTGAGCCAATTGAGTCAAGCCAAGTGTCAATGAGAGAACCCATGAACCCTCAACTACCCATGTTGACTTTTGTACCCAATCATTCATTTCTCCCAAGCATTGGTTGAGGTAGTTTATGCCTTGGGGAATGGAGAGGTATGATTGGCCAACTTCGGGTATGGGCAAACCACCCTTCGTAGAGATTCATGTTTGGATTCTTGGGAAAGTAAAGGGCCACGAAATTCCCCCCAAGCCAGAATTCAACCATCAGTTTGCTCTCTCACGAGTTTAGAGCTTCCTGGGAATTTCCCTCCATGAATTTCCTGTGTTTACCTTCGTTCTTCTAGCTGGGAAGGGCGTTTTTGTTGTGGCTAACATTGGGGAAGAGAGGGGAAACGATTTGGGGTTTAATTGAGGCCATTTTGGCCCACTGAATTCTCATACATCTGTGGGAGAAATCGGTTTTCTTCCCTGGGATTGATTCCCTCTTCCCACAGTCTGTTTTTGGTATGCCTACGTTTTGGGGAAAACCCATAGACCCTATTCTGTGAATCCATGGTTGAATTGTGTATCCATGCCATTTTTGAGCCACTGTGTGTAAAAGAATGTTGGGGTTGAGATGGGTATCCATTGCTTTGGCCGTGTAGGGTTTGAGAGTCCCAAGTTTCTTGTAGATATCATGTCTAGCTTGGGGGTGGTCTATGAGTGCTGAAATAATACATGATGGGTAGAGACCTACGGTTGGGAGGAACGTTCCAGCGACATAGCTAGTTGTTGGGACAACATTACATCAAGATGAGTATTTTATTATGTAATTACTTCTGCAAATGTTTTAATTTGTTGACTGTGTTAAATTGAATAACAGTCATGTAATATGTGTGTGGATGAGTTCATTTCCGCTGTGCATGTTTGTTTGACTTCCATCTGCACACATCTCTTTTATGGCTGTGAGTCTAATGTATGGACTGAGTTTATGTAAAAGCCCCAGGATTTGCCATCATGTTCCCTTCCATGAATTGGATAGATAGGTGGGTATGTGACAATATAGATATCATACTATTGCAAGTCACTACTTGATTTGGATAAGTGTGCTGCCCTCTCACAACTCTTTGTACTCCTTTTGAATATTGGAATTTCATTTCAGGAATTTGATAATTTACTGTATGCTCTCCTATTGAATACAACCATTGCACTCCCAAAACCACATTAGTATCAACATCAACCACATAAAAAGTATCAACAAAAGTATAGTTACGTATGGTGACTTGCAACTTTGGGACCCATGTTTTGCATTGCATTGTATTGTGACCGGGAATGACAACCGTGAAGCCATCAAATGGTTCAGTAGGTATCTTTCTTTTCTCCACCATATCTGCATCAATGAAGTTATGGGTGGCTCCTCCATCTACCAAAACTGAATTTCTTTTTCCTTGTACCACACCCTTGCACCAGATAGTATGATAGTGAGGTACTGCTGAAAATACTTCCATTCTTGCTTTCTCCAGTGAAGGCTGATTTTCTTCTTGTCTTTCCTCTTCTACTGCTATCTCATATGCCTCTTCTTGATCTGAAATATGTCCATCTTCATCCATGCCCCCATCATACCCCTCATTATCAGAAAATACTTTTATGTATTGAGCCTTTCCTTTAGTACATTTGTTCCCCGGTGTCCATGGTTGGAAGCATGTGAAGCATAGTTTCTTTTTTCGAAGTTCATCCCTGTTTAGTCCTTATTTTTTATTCCTTTCAAATGAATCTATTTGCCAAGGTTTCTTATCATATCCATCCCTTTGCCAAGGTTTACTTTCAAATTTGTAGCTAGGATTGGGAGGAAATCTTGTTCTAGGAAGCACATTTTGGAGATCCCTAGTCAAGCTCATTGCATCTTTTAATGTAGTTGGCTTGTGGGATTTGACCAAACCTCTTAAGGGTTCAGCCAAACCTTCAGTGAACAGAAATACTAATCTTCCCATAGAGACATAAGCCACCTTGACTGATAATTTTTGAAATTCCAACATATATTCAGTAGGGGACCCAGTTTGCTTCAATTGAGCTAGTTCTTTGAAAGGCAATTATGGATCTTTTATTCAAATATTTCTAGTACCCTATCAACAAATTCTCCATATGTTTTAACCTGATTATGACCCAAGGTTTTCATCCAATGAAACCACCATTCATTGGCATCTCCTTCCAAATGCAAAATGGCCATTTTTAATGCATCCTCTTCAAACATAGGATTCAGCTGAAAATATATATCCAATTTTTGCACCCAAGTGTTAGTAGAATTTTGAGAAGAACCATCAAAAGTAGGAAGTGACATTTTTCCAATAGCACAATTTAATTATTTGTTTTGGAATGGACTCCTATTGTCTTCCCTCCTTTTAATTTTTTGTATATCATCAATGTAGTCACTGAGTGGTACACCTCTTTCACACTCTTCATTCAAATCATTCCAATCGTTTACTAGTTTCTTATAATCCACCTCAATATTGGGCTCTTCTTTGGGTGTGAGAAATTTAGGTGCAGTATGCATTTGTGTGCTTTCAAATTCATCAGGTCTATAATGTGGTCCTGTGGTTGAAAAAATATGCTCACTCCTTTTTATCTTTTCCCTTGAATGTGAACCACTGTTATCTCCTATCATCCCTTTGCCTGAAAGTTGGCTACCCAACAATTCGAAACTTTTCATCATTTTTTTAATCATCTCTAGAATAACCATGGTAATTCCTTCAAAACATGGTTTTAAGGCTTCAATAAATTCCTCCTCATGTCTTAATTTTTCCTCCTCCTCTCTACCCATTGTTTTAGAAAAAAACTCTTTTTCTGCTACTATCTCTTCTTCAACCAAGACTTATTCAACTACTGATTCAAAGGATCAGGGTTTATTTGTTTGGATTCTTGTTAATACCATTAGGTTCCAATACCATGCTCTGATACACTTGTAATGTCCCTTTTTCAAAATTTTAAGAAAATGCTCAATTTTCCACTTTTTCCCCAATTTCGACCTTTGACTAGTTTTGATGCCTAGGTCCCAATTTTGGTCCAAATGGTCCCAAATATTCAGGGAAGGTGTATTACTGATATTAGGAATTAAATATGATGTTTAGGGATGATATATGGCCACCAAAATACTCTGGTTCAAGTATGCAATTTTACTAGTAATTTGGGGTTTAAATCCCCCTGGGGTAAGTACTGAAAATAGCTTCCCAAATGCCTCAAAACCAACTCGAATTTCTGAAAAGAGGTATCAGATGTTTCAATGATGTTATTAAGGTCCCAAATGCATCATTAATTAGTTATAAGGTCTGTTCCAACCCTCTCCCAAACAACAACAAAAACCACTCATTCGACCCTTGGGGAAATGGCACCAAATCTTCTTCAAATGCAAATAAACTAAGTATAATGGCTTCAAATGCTCAAGTACTGAATATGAAACTTGTAATAAAAATCAATGGAATTCAATTCATCACAAATATATCATATATACATTCCTTTATTCAAAATCATCATCATTATAATGGCATACATCAATGCAGTGGGGAAATGGTCATTGTTTGGTCATTAATCTTCATTTTTACATGCAACCACATGGTATTTCGACCTGATACTTTCTTAAGGTGAAGAAAAGAGAATATAATTATATTAAAATCAGAAATACATCAATAGAAGCTCTCCCAAGAAGCACAAGAGCTCACCAAAAACGCCCTCCCTCAAGGAGCATGAATATGCCTTCAAAACTGGAAATGGTTGAGAGATGGTGTTGCACTAAACAAAACCACGAGCTTCCCTGTAGCTAATACCTGCAAATAAAAATCCATTAAAGCTCCATGAAATACCTAAGTGGACTCTCCAAACACCAACTTGGATGGGAATCTTTCACCCTCAAAATTGGCTAAGGCAAGAAACTAGTCATCCACTAGCTCTCTCTTCATAAATGCAATTTTTCTCAAATCATCAAAAGCCATTATCATACTTGATTTCTACATTTTATAACCAACATTATCCTTTTAAGGGTCGAAATCCTCTCATTATCTTCTAGAGATTTACACTTAGGAAAAAATCCACATTTGCCACTTGTCTCCTAGTTTCCAACCCTCCATCTTCTCCCAATTTCAAATAGGAGTCTCTTTAGCTTCCCCCAACTCCATGAGCGCCTTCTTGAGCCTATTTTTGGGGCTGACATGTCATAATGGTCAGGTGTAATAAGTCATATCTGAATTTTGTCATAGATGTCATAGATGCTTCATCATTGTTGTCATAAGACTAGAGAATCTAGCGCAGGTGTCCACTAGTCTCCAATTTGACTCTTCCTCTTCCATGGAGGTTACTATTCCACCACATTTCGACCTAAGATGCTCCATGCCATGTGTAGGCCTTACCAAATTACCCAATAATGTTTTCCTACCCATGGATTCGAAATGCCAAGTGAGATTTTCCACGTGGCAGTGAGAAACCAAGCTAGTGGGGGTCCCACATCCTACAAATGTCCTCAAAACCATTTGCCACCTATAATTCCTCTTGGATTCATTTATTCAAATTATTTATTAAATACTTGGACTATTCTAATGTGTAAAAATTATTCCTTTTCTCCCTTATTACAATTCCCAATGTACCTATTGTTGCTGCAACATCGCCCCTAAATTTTTTGAAAAATAGCGGGGCCCCTCCTGTTCTTTTAAGAGGAATTTTGTTTAAGAGTCTAAGGCCATCAGAGCTTTTCCTTACTTAGTCATTTTTTTCTTGATTCACCTTTGAGTTTTTTTTCAGCTTTTTGCCTAAGCAAATCTCAGATTTCTTAGCCGCAATAGCGGAAATTTTGAGTTATTTTATTCGCACTTGCGGACGTTTTAGGACAACTCTTCCCGAAACGGCGGAAAAATTTCACCAAAGTCCTCCGCAATGGGGAGGAAACTCGCGGAAGTCTGTCGCAACGACGGAGTTAGATAAATGAGTCTGATGCGGTGGAAGAGTTAAGACATCTTTTCCGAAACAACAAAAAAACTTACGAAATTCCTTCCGCAACCCCAGATGCACTTTCCTATCTTTTCCGCAATGGCGGATTGACTTGCTTAAACCTCCCATATTGCAACTTCGTAGCTTTCCTTGGAGGGAAAAATCAAGTAACTTCTCCGTGATGGCGGGCAAGATCAGATATTCCTCCCGAAATGGCGGATAAAATGACACTTCCCAACCTTGCCCGAAAATGCGGAAGCACTCACATAACCTTTCCACAACGACGAAGAAACTTGATTAAGTTTTTCCGATTCACAATTTAGTGCTATTCTTCTGCGGATGAACTCCGGTAATCCTCCCAAAACGGCGGGAAAACTCATTGATTCTTTCCGCAACAATCAGAATGTTTGAGCAAGTCCTTTCAGTTTTGATGGCCGCACTTAACGCCAAATGTGCCGATTTGACCCATCCATATGCCTCAATTAACCCCGTTTTATGTTCGCATCTACCCTGTTAATGGCTTGTATGCGTCAAACCCCTTTATATAGGGCATTAACCCCATTGATTTTTCATTATTTCCATTGGTTATAGGGATCATTCCCGTTCCCATTCGAATTTGCAAGCATTTTCTCCAGGCTCAACAGTTCCGCGGCGGCATCAACATCTACCTAACATCATCTTCCAATAGGTTAGTACCTCATGGACTAAATTGCAATAGTTGAGGAGAATGTTATGTTCATGGTTTTGTTCGTCTTATCCTAGCCATGGCAAGTTATTTAGTTTAACCAAGGCCGAAGCAACTCATGCCTATACCCATTTAAACGCACCAAAGCCTTTTTTTCATATGAACATGGCCATCTGCGGGATCCCAAATGACCATTAAGACATCGGCACTGTAATCTCCAAACCAGCCCCGTCTACCCTTGCGTGAAGAACATCGGTTTTCTTACCCCGCTATGAAGGTTTACGCCGTTTTTATGCCATGAACCATAGTATACTCATAATTTCTTTGTTCTTACGGATTGTTATTATGAAATGCATGTCCCTTATATTTGATAGTTGCAATATAGCGACCTACAGAAATAATTTAGTTTTGCACAAGGATTATGAAATAACATGTGATATAAATGTTTAAACTGAAATGGAAGAGCTACAACATTTTGAAATTTGTAAATTAATGGTGAAATAAGCATAGCTAGAAAGTTTTAGTCCGCGTTTAGGCCGCAGTAGTCTGAGTAGGATAATAGTGTGGATTGCTGACATTACACCGTATGCCTACAGGATTTTTTCAAATGACTAAAGGTGGCAGGAGAAGGTCAAAGGAAACCTGCCCAGCTGATGACAATGCAAGGGTGGAAACTACATTCCAAGATACTAAGTGCATTACAGGCGTGCCCCCAGAAGTAAAATGGGGAGACATATACCGTATGGTAAGTGATCAAGACTTCACTGAAGCTCTTCTTGAAGAAGAATGTCTATACCAAAACATCAGAAACTCCTGTATATCCAACGTCACCACCTGTCCAGAGCTCTTCCCCTGCTCAGAAGTAATTGGATGGCTTCTGCGGCATGTGAATACCGAGACATGAGTTCTTTCGGACAACAAAGGAGAAGCTTGTGCTTCATTTCACCCATCTTATATCTTAACGGCTTATAAGTTTCCCAAGCCCTAGCAACGGCTAGATAATGCATGGCTGGAAGAAATCAAGATGGATAATCTGGTGATGGCTAGGAGGTTGCTAATCTCGGGCAAACAAATCAGAAAAAAGGATAGTGAGGAGTATAAGGTTCAAAAACTGAGGCCCCCTTTCAGATTGATTGCTCTCATGCTGAGAAGAATCTTTGGAAGGCCTGATGGGATAATGTTTATGCTACAATGGGTTCCCGTCATCCACTATGTGGCGTTCAAAGGAACAATTTTTAACTGGGCTAATATTCTCTCAGACAGCTTGTCATCAGCTATAATTGCTGCTCAAGAAGGGTTAGCGGAGAAAAGGGAAGAATGTCATATGGCATCCTACTTGATAGATTATGTTGTGGCAAAGTGTCCCTTTCCCAAGATGGGATGCATATGGAACCCAGCCAATACCTTAGTATTCATTGCTTACAAAATCCTTTGGGCTCAAAATTACAAAAGGCATTACAAACTCATTTGTGAGGAGTTTATCATTCCTCTATACGAATTAATTTTCAATGAGGAACCCAACTACTTATATGAGAATGCCATGGAAGTCCTGGAGAACTATGGTGATTTCTATTTTTCGTCAGAAGGCACCTACATAAGAATGTATGGAGGCTCTAAACCCCCGTATATCCTACCAAGGTATCCTACGGATTATGTGGTCCAAGAGGAAGTAGTGAGGCAAGTTTTCATTGATGGGATTGGGAGCACCTTGTACAAAGAAAAAAAGGCAACTTTCCCACCTTTACCTTTCTATATTGGGGCCTACAAGTTCTCAGGAATTGCAACTGTAGAAGAGTTCATTGCAAAACTAAAAGACTTTCACTTCGGGGAAAGGATTTTTTGGAGGAACGATCGAAAAGGCAAAGCTGCATGACATTGCAAAGAACTCCATGCTAACTTTGAATACGCCCACTATTATGATGAGGAAGAGGAAGCGTATTGAGGGGTCAGAAACATGACCGAACTATTGATTTGTCGACCAAGTAAAGTCAGGGCCAGTTCTAGCTCAGGTACTGTGAAGGAAGTAAATCAATAGCAGGAAAAGGAAATGATAGAAGTTTCTCAAGCTCTCTCTAAAGAGGAACAAAGGCTTAAGGAACAAGCCAAGAAGATCCAAGAAGTTGAGAGAAGAACCAACAAGAAAAAGAGGATAAACTCTGAGAAGAAGAAACTTTAAGTGCCCAAGAACTGAAGATGAAGCTAGAAGAATACAAGAAGAAGAAAGGACCAGATTGGAAGGAATAGCAAAATAGGAAGAAGATGACAAACTAAGAAGGGAACAAGAGGAAGAAGCATAAAGAAAAGAAATCCAAAGAAGATGTTGACCCTAAAAGTCCTAATATACAAGACTTGGATATAAATTCCCCCATAAAAGGCGTCCCACTTGTCCCTTTTACACCATCCAAGAATAGCACAGTGTCCCAATGGGATAAGTTTACTTATAACAAGAAAAGGAAATCTATTGTCAAAGAAATGGTGACCAAAATGAAGATGCCTTTTCAACAAGATATTGTCACCAGGCATGAAACTACAGTCATGCAAGGCAACCAACATGTGCATAAGCTCATGGCATCCATTTCTATGGCCTCTGTTCTAGCCACCACCAACAATGTCGACATATTAGCAGACAAGTTAGAGTCGGAGAAAGAGAGAGCCCACTAGCTACATGAAACTCCGGTCAAAGAGCAGAATTATTCAAATTTGATGGTTGAGAAATGTGACACCCTTGTGTTAGAGAAGGGAGAACTTAACAGGATATTTCAGCATCTACAAGCTGAGAAGAGAGCTTTGGTGATACAAATAAAAACTCTAGAGACATAGAAGAGGGATCTAGAACGCCACAACCTACAGTTGGAATCCGAGAAGTTTGATACTGCTCAACAGATTGATGACCTAAAAGAGAACATTGAGAAGCTGGAAGAAAAGGAAGAATTGCTAGAACAACAATTACAACTCGCAACCAGTAAGGTTGGTGACCTGGGACCCTTTCATGAGTAGGCATGTGAAATTATTAAAAGGACCCATGAGATTCAAGAGCTCATGACGGAAGAAATTTGCAAGTTGATGGACGTGGTGGCCAGAACCAAAGAAATAAATGCTGAGGCCACTAGGCGTAGGAGAAAATATGGACGTATTAGTGAAGACATTAGGAGGAAAATGGAATGGAGAGAAGGAAGGTTAGGATTCCCATAAAGACTCCCTCTTAAGTCCATCGCCGTTTTTAAAGCAGATATCTGCCTCTTGGGGTTTTTCCAGAATGATGGGGTGAAATTGAATGAAGTGGCCATGGTCACACTTGAACAGTGTGGGAATTTGTATTTAAAAATACAAGCCACCCAAGAAAATTGCCAGATGAAAATGCCCCAAACCATAGAGTAGTTCCAGAGAAAGCCCAACGTTTGTTTGATCTAAGGGATGGGTTGAATGTTGAAATGGATTATGTAAGGAAGGTAGATGCTTTAACCTCAGAAGACCTTCACGATTGGATTGGCTAGGCGGCAATTCATGCCCATATCTTAAATGAACGTCTCCAAGTTACAATAATAGAAGTCGCTAATCTTGAAGAAGAGCTAGCTAAGCATGAAATTTCTCTGAAAACCATGCTTCCCCTTGATGCAAACAATATCATAAAAGAAACCAGTCTCTGGGTGAAGCATATAGAAGAAGCGGACAAGGTACTAACAGTAGGAACACATCAAATAATAGTAGGAGGAGCAGAGGCATCAGTTTCAGTAGAATTCCCAGCAGCACCAATAGCTCAAGCCCCAGCAAGAGAACCAGCTGCAGCAGAAACGCCCAAGTCAGTAAAGGCATCAGCTCATAAATAATCCACCTTTTTGTCTTATTTCTTGGATTTACAACCAACGTCTCTTCCTTCAGTCTTCTTATGTGTTAATTATTAAATGACATTTGGATCTCCGTCACGTCCATTTTTGTAATATTTTTGGGTTTTTAATTCTTTTTGTGACATGGACACTACAAGACAAATTAGAGGAATATGAACAGTTAGGGTATAGGTGGCAGCTCTTGGAGCATTTTGTAAAGCTATATATAGTTGAGTAGAAGAGAATGAAGGGACTTTTGGCAGGTGAAATAATTTCTTCTTATGTATGAGAATTACTTCAGCTACATGAATAGAGAAACCATTTTGGCCTGGGAAAGCTGGTGCATCATTTTGCTTTGAGTTGTGATGGGCATTTTCCGAACTATTTCTGCATCTTTCCTATACATTTAGTGAGATTTTTCCTGGCTTATGTGCATTAGTTCTTTGCTGTGAATGATTTTACTTCTTGGCAAAATTTTTGTACCTTATGAGTGATAGAATGTTTTAATATAATCAGAACTATCTTTGATATCATTTATATTCTGCAAAAAATGCTTTTATGGGATTAAATGGCTATCTATTTCAATCTTTAAAGGTTACTTTCAGTTTATTGCTCATGATTTAAAGTGTTGCTCCTTGCAAGGATAGGTTAATTTAGATTTGAATCATCTTAGAACAGATTTGTTTAATACATGCATTTAATCTGGGGCATATGCATATCATCTTAAATATAAAATATATAAACATTGGATCAGGCCGCAACTGGTAAAATAAACAAATATTTAAAAACTCACACGGTAGCCGCATCATTAACCGGATGGATTCCCTACACAAATGGTGGGTGATGTAATTGGGATTGCTTACTGGGGAGAATCCCTTACTGATTGATGCAACGCTTTTCAAGGCATCAACAGTTTTTGGCGCTAGAAGGAGGGCCACCAGTGCATGGCTAGCAGGAGAGATGCTTTTGTTAGAAACCTTTCCACTGAGAATGCATCTGAAACAGCTATCCCAAACATTCCAGATCTAGAATCAAGAAATCAAGAAAATCCTAATTCTGAGATAGAACAACAAGAAACATTGTATGCTGTCCCTTTTGAGGAAGTAGACCACTTCAGAAGACATACTCGCTCCTACGTTAGAAGTCTTGGAGGACTAACTATTGTTCCCCTGTTACCCAGAATCAAAGCTCCTCAAAAAAACCCTCAGTGTACAAGGGATTCCGTTCTAGTTCAAAGTCTAGAAGAATTATCTGACTTATCTCTAGAAGAAATTATTGAACCATTCGACGAGGTCAGTCCCGAGACTCCCAAAAATCAAGAACAACCTCACACTCCAATGCATACCCCTCATAACTCACCCCCGCACACACCACCATGTTCTCCTCCAAGAGTCATGGTCGTGCCTGCATGGAGAGCAAGAGGAGCATTAAACATAGTTGGACCTTTCCACGATTTGCCTAAAAACCCAGAAAAGGTTTTTCCCAAGTACGACCCTGGAAAAGGGATTTCTGCTGAGGACCACCTCAAACATTTTTATTTAACCTTGAATCTTCTTAATGTAGAATACAAAGACTTGGTCTATCTCCTTTTTCCATACACTTTCGAACTGAAAGTATCTTCCTGGTATTTTAGTCTACAAGCTAATTCGATAACAAGTTGGGAAGATTTTGAGAAGTGTTTTCTAAAAAAGTATGGGAATCAGAAAACTGTAGCTACTCTTATGAAAGAATTGTTGTCTATGAGAATGGAAAAGAACGAGAAATTTCAAGAGTTTAATCAAAGATTCACGACACTGTTAAATAATTTTAGTGATGCAACAAATCCTGCTGAGGAATGCTTGGTAGAATATTATACAACGACTCTTATATCCCTGCTAGCAATGTTGGTCAAGAGAACGAATAACATTACCTTTACATAAAATATTGAAGAAGCCAATAAAGTAGAAGAAGAGGCTGACAACATCGCCAAACATGCTCTCGATATAGAGGTCAAGCCAACAGCCTTTAAAAAACCTTTTCTGTTAACTAGGGATAAAGAAGAACCCACAGCAGATTTAGAAAATGTCATAAAAATGATGAAAAAACTCTCCAATAAGATTATAGATCTAAAGAAAGATAAGGAAACTAGTTCTTCAAAGCCACCTTTCAAGCCATTCTATAAAAAGAAAGAAGAAAATGGACAGTCAACCCCACCGGTAAACAATTCTGCTATACTAAACTTAAATGAAATAGGCATGGACCACTTCTGCACTTTCCATCAAGAACAACACTCGGAAAAAAGATGTCCACAGTGGATCAATTCAATGAGTTTAGTAATGAACCAAATGTTAGATGCACAAATGCCTAAGCAAACAAATTCCCAACAAGAACCAATTCCTGATAGGGAAGAGTCTGTTCCCGACACTACGATGATCCTTTGGGATTGGACTCCCACCCAAGAACCTTCTTGTGAAGATTTCGTTGATGAAGTGCAAACAATAGCTATTAATATCACTACCAAGAGTAAAGGACCATTGACTGATCCAATAGTAGAAGCGCCTAAAGCTAGATCTAATCAAATACTGAAAAGGAATATAACCATCATTCCCCCCCAACCCAAGACAAATCCAGCAGTTTCCCCAATGGTGACTAAAGAACCAAACTCAGAAATAACTAAACAACCACAAGATTCTTCAAACAAAACAGAAAATCGATCGAAAATTTCAAAGGAATGTGACGAGCTATGATATAATCGAAGATATTAAGAAAACAAAAACAAATGTTTCCATTTTTTATATGTGTAGCTTGCCACAAGAAAGAAAGAAATTGATGGAGGCTTTTGATCCACAAACAAGTTCTTCATTAGAAAACACCGATGAAAACCCGGAAATTAATGAAGCAAGTATCGACGAAAAATCAAAATCTCAAACTCTACCTTTCCTCTTAACTTTTGAGATTTTTAATCACAATGTTCACAATTGTTTGGTAGACTCTGGTGCTAGCTCAAATGTCATGCCTCTATCTATTTGTAGGAAGATTAATGGGCAACCTATCCCTTCCGCATCTCAAATCATTCAATTAGATAGAATTGTTGTCAAGGTTATTGGTGAATTGAAAGATGTGCTTATTAGGTTGTCATCTGATTCTAGAGTATGTCAATTCATTTATATAATGGTGGTTGATATCCCTGAGGCATATGGTTTAATTTTGAGTAGGGACTGGTCTGCAAAACTGAATGGTTATTTTGCAATGGATTGTCCTCATTTGTGGCTGCCCTATCAAAATAGGCAAAATGTAATCAAGATATTAAAGGAGCCACACATGAAACAGAATGTCACTCAGCTAGGAGAAAAAATGAAGCTGTAGATTTTTCATCTTCAGTGTTAGGGAACTATTTCCTAGAAATCAAACCTGGAAATTATCAATCAAAAGACGCTAGCCATGATTCAGACAACAGTCCGATCTCCTTCATTTTTCACGGACTAATGATATTGATTGTAACATAGTAAATTTAGTTACTAACTTAGATAGCAATAGCACTAACTTAGTTAAAAAGGAAAATACTTTTTGGACTCTCTACTTTGATGGCTCCAAAACTCAAGAAGGATCAAGAGCTAGTTGTGTTTTAATTGACCCAAAAAGAAACAAGCATTTTTTATCTTGTAGGTTAGAATTTGAATGTATGAATAATACTGCTGAGTATGAAGCTCTAATCCATGGGTTAAAGAAAGTTGTTGGTTTGAATGTAAAAAATTTGAAAGTCTTTGGTGATTCAAAAATAGTAGTCAAGAAAATAAGAAATACAATTCATTACCTCTCACCACACTTAAAGGGTTATCAAGCTGAGGTTTGGGATCTGATTTCATGTTTCGATGCTTTCAATATTAATTATGTTCCTAGGTTGAAGAGTGCTGCAGTTGATTTGTTAGCAACCTTCGCTTCCAGATTAGTGCCCACTAATAATAAATGTTCTATTGAATTAATTTTCAGGCCTTATGTTCTGGATAACATCACAAATCTCAGGGTATTTGATGACGATGACCAGATCATTAGTTTCTTAACAAGTGAATATGTCTTACAAGAGGCCATAATAGATGAAGAACGACATGATTCATATTTACAAAATAAAGATGCTGTGAAGGGAAACTTCATGCCCAAAGGCATGAGAACTCTTGAAGCGTTATTTGATTTACAGAGCAAGTTCAGAATACCCGTGAATGCTAAAACTCACAGCTCATCCACGCAGCATGAGTTAATAAATCTGGGCATAGAAGCTGAACCGAAATATATTAATCTTGGTAAGTGCTATATGCCGGGCAAGAGGAGTAAATTCATCAAATTATTCCAGCAATATAAAGATGTGTTTGCTTGGACCTACGACGATCTGAAAACATATGATACCCGCATCATTCAACACATAATACCAATGAAGGAAGGTGTATAACCTTTTCAGCAACAATTAAGAAGGATGCATCCAACACTTGAGCCTCTAATTTAGAAAGAGTTAAAAAAGTTATTGGATGCCAAGATTATTTTTAAAGTCCGACACTCTGAATGGGTGGATAATTTAGTTCCCATATGGAAGAAATCGGGAGAAATCAAACTGTGTGTAGATTTTCGGAACTTAAACAGAGCTTCCGATAAAGACAACTATCCTGTGCCCCCAATGGAACAAATCTTGCAGATGGTGTCAGGATCAGAACTTTTCTCCCTACTAGATGGTTTTTTTGGTTACAACCAAGTGCTAGTGGTAGAAGAAGACCAACTCAAGACCACTTTTCGTACAAAGTGGGGAACCTTTGCATATCGAAGAATGCCTTTTGGCTTAATTAACACAGGAGCTACATTTCAGCGAACCATGGACATTTCTTTTTGAGGGTTGGGTGGTCAATGTGTAGTAGTATACTTAGATGATGTGACAGTTTTTTCGAAGAAAAGGGAAGACTATGTTTTCCACCTAAATCAAATCTTTGATCGCTGCAGGAAGTATGGTATCTCTTTAAACCCTAAGAAAAGTGTTTTCGTTGTTCTTGAAGGAAAGCTTTTGGGTCATATCATTTCAAAGGAGGTAATCTCGATAGATCAAGAGAGAGTACAAGCTATCAACAAGATTCCCATGCCCCAAAACAAAAAGTCTATGCAATCATTCATGGGCACCATAAATTTTGTTCGAAGGTTCGTACCAAATTTCGCTCAGATCGTCAAACCTTTGCAACAAATGGTAAAGTAGAGTGTACAATTTAAGTGGACAGAATTGGAAAAGGTTGATTTTAAAGAAATCAAAGTTTCCATAGCCAAACCACCTTCTTTAAAAAGTCTAGACTTCAATAAATATTTTATTATGTACACATTTGCTTCCGATAACTCTCTCGCAGCTATGCTCACCCAAAAGGTAGAATCAGGAGACGAATACTCGATTTCTTTTATGAGCACTGGTTTGCAAGGCGCTGAACTGAATTATCCGATTGTGGATAAGCAAGCATACACAGTATTCGAAGCAGTAAAACAGTTCAGGCCATATATTCTAAAAAATAGAACTAAATTCATAGTTCCTCATCCTGCTATTAGATCTCTGTTTGTTCAGAAAGAGTTGGGGGAAAGGAGAGGAAACTGGGTCACTACTCTTCAATAATATGACTTGGAGTTCAAACCGGCTACTATCATCAAAGGACAAGGCCTATGCAAGTTGATCACTGAAAATCCAGCCGATGAAGAGTTATATTGGAGAAATGAAGCCGAGCTGAATGTGATAGACATATGTCCAATCTTTACAACTCTGGAGTCTTGGTAGAGGGACTTAGTGCATTATTTACAGTCAGGTTACTTGCCAGAGAACTGTAATCTGAAGCAAAGAAGAGCTATCCATCTTAAATCAGCAGCTTATCAAATTATTGAAGGTGTACTCTTCAGGAAGAACTATGATGGTGTTTTTCTCAGATGTTTGGAAAAGGAAGATGCAAATAACGTGGTGAAAGAATTACATGATGGCCCTGCTGGGGGACATTACTCTGGAGATACTACAGCTCATAAAATCCTCCGGGCTAGGTACTATTGGCCCACTCTTTTCACGGATGCCCATGCCTATGCTAGAAATTGTGACGTATGCCAAAGAAGCGTCGGAAAGTTACCAAAGGAAGTTGGACCCTTGCAGCCAGTTATTATCTCTGAACCATTCAAGCAATGGGGCATAGACATTGTCAGTTAAATAAACCCCAATTCCTCGCTGCAACACTATTATATTCTAACAATTACAGATTATTTTACAAGATGGGATGAAGCTATTTCGCTACGTAAAGTAAATGAAGATGCAGTCATCAATTTCTTGGAGGAACACATCATAACCAGGTTTGTAGTTCCAATTTCCCTAGTCTTTGATAATGCACCTTATTTTTCGTCAATGAAAATTAATGAATTCATGTATGAAAAGGGAATTAAACTCCATTATTCAGCCAATTACTATCCTCAAGGAAATGGATTTTTGAGTCTACCAATCAAAATCTCATCTGAATCCTTAAGAAAACTGTGATTGAAAATCAGAGAAGCTGGCACATAGCCCTCCTGAATGCTCTATGGGCAGATAGAGTCACACCCAAGAATTCCTTAGGCGTTTCTCCTTTCACCCTAGTCTATGGCAAGGAATCCATTCTCCCTCCAAATATTTTACTCCCATCCTTGCAGTTAACCCAAGCCTCCTGTGGTTCTAGCAGTCAATCCCTTCAATCACGAATCGATACCCTGTTGAGACTTGAGGAATCACGACAAAAGGCCAAAGACCAATTCCACCATCACCAAGACATAGTCAAAAGGTGGTTTGATAAGAAGAAGTCTAGAAAGAGAAGTTTCGAAGTAGGCGACTTCATGCTGAAATGGGATCACCAGCATGAAGGTAAGGGAATGCACACAAAATTTCAGCATTTATGGGTTGGTCCTGTTAGCACTCCATAAATTTTGTGCTTAAATTTCTTCTGACAACATTGATGATGCAAAATAGAAGATTTTTTCATGGTGGAGGTTTCAAAACTTAGTTGAAGAAGATGTTCTATATGTTCAAGAACTCAGTCTTTGAATTTTTATGAAAGACCTAGAGGATTTTTAAACCTAAGCTAAGTATGGATAAAGGTTTTTCATAATTTTTCCATAATTGGAGGTTTTATAAAGAAGAAAGGTTTTGATATTTTATTTTCCAAAGTCAAAACTTTATGAAGGTTTTGATTTTTTTTTAAACTTTTAGCCCAAATATCAACTTTATGAAAAAAGGGGACTAAGGTTTTTTTTTTTAAATAGTATGGCTAAAAATTTAATTAAGTTTTATAGCCTAAGGTTCGTTTGGTTTGGGCCAAAGGGTTTAATAAATTTGGAGCAAAAGGTATGCATGCGCCCAACACTGAGGGCTTCACCATGGGCCAAGCGCAAAGCCAAGAAGGACCAACATAGCCCCCACCATCCAAGCGCAAGCCTTCCTTTCATTTGTTACTTGGTATATATTGAAGGCATTGAGGTATATAAAGAATAAGAAGAAGTCTTGTGCTTTGCATGTGGGATAAATTCCCTAGAAGCAAAATAAAATAAAAGTGGCACGATTGGGTTATTGAAATGTGCAGCAAGACTATGGTGAGATCAACGGTGCAGGATTAAAGAAGGATCGACGGTCCACATGATACCGCATTACAAAAGTGCCCAAGAGATAAGGAATAAGCCCGGTGCGGTAAAAAAGACCACCATCCACGTGTAAGTGTCATAGCAGTCTGCAATTCAAAACGGTGGTATTATAAACCATTGTCCACCAATGTGGAACCACCATTCCCGAAGGTATAAAGCGCCCAACTCAAGGAAGAGGAGTATAATAGCATGCACTATATGTTAATAAGTCTTGTGCGCGATGGAATATATAAACAATACAAGTACTTTTCACTTAACCAATGTGGGATTTAGCTCACAAAGAAAGTTAAATGGAATAAGTAGAATACATTTTATGAAAATGTCTGTTTTAGTCACCATTGTCTAGCAGCTATTTCCGCCAAATAGAGAGGAATTTTAAGAAAATGAGAGAGATTTTTCTTCAACGTGGGACATTCTCCAATAACCTCTCTCAAAATTTGCTCGGGTGTTATATTTTAAGAGAATCGAAGTCATCTTCACGGGGAAATTTTCTATAATTTCAGTTTACTATATGAGTCATCAACTTCAAAGAGCTGTTTCCACCTAATGAAGCATAATTTTCGGAAACTGAAAGAGGCTTTTATTCAGCCTAGGCCAATATTAAAAACCCTCTCTCAAAATTTACACAGCTATCTCCATCTGAGATATACAGCTGGGGGTTTGAATCCTAGTTTTCAGCAAATTCACTTCCTGAAATGAAGAAAATAAGTTGTAGCTGTTTCTATTTTTAGAGTTCAGTTAGATTTCGAATTCAAGACTAGGTATAGGTTGTCTTTCTATATATTTATATGTAATAAACATGTAAAAGGGGGAATATTTCCAGAGGGGAAGACCCGTTCTGGGTGTTTGAAGTTTATTCCAGAAATTAATAAAGATTTCAAAGTTGAACATATTTTTATCAAAGATTCATGTGTTGTTTCAAAATTACAGTCCATACTTTCCCTTTCTTTACATGTGCATGTCAATCTTCTTTGTCATTCTTGCCATTATTTTTTTCTTCTATGCTTAAATGAGCGTCTAAATTAATTGGGATTCATACTTGTTATGCCTCAGTTTTATCGCATTTGAGTATCCACCTGCTTCTCCAAAGTTAACAAAGGATTCATCCTAGTTTGATGCCCGTTGTTAATGGATTGTCTTTATTTCTTTCCCTATCACCTGCAAAAATCTTATTGAATGTAATAAAAAAGCTATCTTGCCTTTGTATGAAAATATTTGTTTGGCTGCTGATCTATATTTTTCTGTTTCTCGACTCCATTTTCCCAATGGTATCCTATTCCTGTTTATCTAACCACATCATTAAAAATCCATAAGTTTTTATTATTATTTTACAATTTGGCCATTGATTTTATTGTAAAGCTACTGTCGTGGTGACATTGGATAGCAAATTTTCTGAGAGAGCCCTCTCTGGCTGAAAGAGGTCAACTTTTCAGTCTAAAGATTGGTTTGAAATAGGTTACCTCGGGGTTTCTTTGATACAACCCAAGGAAAAACTGAGTGATAACAGGTCGTTACCAAATTTCTGAAAAGCTTGGCCCGTCAATATAAATTGAAAGACCTGCAAGGGGAGTAAATAAACCTCCCTTTCAACGGCCTCGCCTTGAAACAATACTTCGCCTGAGTCCTAGGTGGACTCTTGTACATAAATAAACTGCAGTCTTTTCTTTCCTAGTTTGTTTTATTTTGTTTTATTTTGGATTTTGATTACCTTTTAGTTTTCCAGTTAGCTTGCTTTGTTTTTTTTTGTTTATTTTTTCCCTTTTGTTTGAGTCCTTTGTTTAAATAAAGCTAAGCTCAATTCTGGTGTAGCTAAGAGAAGAGACTCCAAGAAAAAACTAAAAAGGATGGTCATGAAGAGGATCACTGATAAAGGGATTATATATTTGTAACTCTACTTTCACTGATTGGTTTCCTGGAATGCAAAGAACCTATTTTCTGTTTGGTCAAAGTAACCCCTCTCAAATAGCTAAGATTTAGCATTTCCTTTTGACTATCTTAGGGCCCCATTCACTCTAACATTAATAACTGTCTCAGGAAGTTCGCTATGGTAGACCCATGGAGATGAAGCATGTCTCACAGATATATGGTATTTAAAATGATCCCATGTTGCAAGTAAAAGCAAAAAAGCATATGACAAAGAGTCTTGTTTCTAGAAATTCTCGCCTCAATTAAAGCATGGCTGAGAAAAGCAAGGAAATTTTCAAATCAAGGAAGCTGTTCAAATAGACCAAACCAGCAAGGTTCTTCTCCGTCCGTGAAGCATGAAATCTAACAAATATTTCGCTCACACAAAAGGACCTTATGGATTGAAGAACCTATATCAATTATTGAAAGCAGGAGAAATTTATTTCTGGAAGACTCAAAGAAGCAAAAGTTGTGAATTAAAGAAACATCCAAAAGGATGTAAAATAGCATGGGAATGAGGAACAAACGAATATGTCTGTGAGATATTGTCACGATCCTGTGGAGTCTTATATCAGTAGGCTTCTGAAAGACATAATTTTAAAATGAACCCCACATTGTGGCCCTTAGAGAGTTGTAAAGAAGTCTGAGTCAAAGTTGCCTTTTCCCTTATCACCGTTATGATAAGAGTGATCATTGTATTCTTCGGAGCTAGCCTATCAAGACATTTTGTTGCACATGTAACCAACACTTTGTAAGTTTCTCGACCATGAGATGAGTTTGTTTCAGAGATCTATGTTCGCCAGTGAATCGCCAATTGTTGTTGATGCAACACCCCCCCCCAAAGTTTTTGAAAAATAGTGAGGCCCCTCCTATTCTTTTAAGAGGAAGTTTGTATAAGAGTCTAAGGCCATCAGAGATTTTCCTTACTTAGTCATTTTTTGCTTGCTTCACCTTTGACTTTATTTTCATCTTTTTTCCTAAGTAAATCTTAGAGCTCGCAGCCGCAACAACGGAAATTTTGAGTTATTTTATCCACAATTGCGGACATTTAAGGACAACTCTTCCCGAAATAGCGGAAAAATTTCACCAAAGTCCTCCGCAACAGTGGGGAAACTCACACAAGTCTGTCGCAACGGAAGAGTTAGACAAATGAGTCTAATGCAGTGGAAGAGTTAAGACATATTTTCCGAAACAATGAAAGAACTTACGGAATTCCTTCCGTAACCCTGGATGAACTTTCCTATCTTTTCCACAATGGCGGATTGACTTGCCTAAAGCTTCCGTCTTGCAACTTCTTAGCTTTACTTGATGGGAAAACTCAAGTAACTTCTCCGCGATGGTAGGAAAGATCAGATATTCCTCCCAAAACGGCAGATAAAACGACACTTCTCAACCTTGCCCAAAAATGTGGAAGCACTCACATAACTTTTCTGCAATGGCGGAGAATCTCGATTAAGTTTTTCCGATTCACAATTTCACGTTGTTCTTCTGCGGATGAATTCCAGTAATCCTCTCGAAACGGCGGGCAAACTCATTGATTCTTTCCGCAACGGTCGGAAAAGTTGAGCAAGTCCTTCCGGGTTTGACGGCCACAATTAATGCCGAATGTGCCGATTTGACCCGTCTGTATGCCTCAATTAACCCTGTTTTATGTTTGCGTATACCCTATTAATGGCTCGCATGCATCAAAATCCTTTATATAGGGAATTAACCCCGTTGAGTTTTCATTATTTCCATTGGTTAGAGGGCTCATTCCCGTTCACATTCGAATTTGCAAGCATTTGCTCTAGGCTCACTGGTTCCATGGCGGCATCAACATCTACCTAACATCATCTTCCAACAGGTTAGTACCTCATGGACTGAATTACAATAGTGTAGGAGAATGTTATGTTCATGGTTTTGTTCGTATTATCCTATCCATGGCAAGTTATTTAGTTTAACCACGGCCGAAGCAACTCATGCCTATACCCATTTAAACGCACCAAATCCTTGCTTTCATATGAACATGGACATCTCTGGGATCCCGAACGACCATTAAGCCATCGACATTGTAATCTCCAAACCAACCCCGTCTACCCTTGCATGAAGAACATTCGTTTTCTTACCCCGCTATGAAGGTTTACGACGTTTTTGCGCCATGTAACATAGTATACTCATAATTGCTTTGTTCTTACGGTTTTTTATTATGAAATGAATGTCCCTTATATTTCTAAGTTGCAATATAGCGGCCTACAGAAATAATTTAGTTTTGCACAAGGATTATGAAATAACATGTGATATAAATGTTTAAACTGAAATGGAAGAGCTAGAACATTTTGAAATTTTCAAATTAATGGTGAAATATGCATAGCTAGAAAGTTTGAGCTGCCGTTTAGGCCACAGTAGTCTGAGTAGGATAATAGTGTGGATTGGTGACATTATGCCGTATGCCTACAGGGTTTTTTCAAATGACTAAAGGTGGCAGGAGAAGGTCAAAGGCAACCTGCCCAGCTGATGACAACACAAGGGTGGAAACTACATTCCAAGATACTAAGTGCACTACAGGCGTGCCCCCAGAAATAAAATGGGGAGACATATGCCATATGGTAAGAGATCAAGAATTCCCTGAAGCTCTTCTTGAAGAAGAATGTCTATACCAAAACATAAGAAACTCTTGTATATCCAACGATGCCACCCGTCCATAGCTCTTCCCCTGCTCAGAAGTAATTGGATGGCTTCTGCAGCATGCGAATACCGAGACACGAGTTCTTTCAAACAGCAAAGGAGAAGCTTTTTCTTCATTTCACCCATCCTATATATTAATGGATTATAAGTTTCCCAATCCCTAGAAGCGGCTGGATGATGCATGGCTGGAAGAAATCAAAATGGATAATCTGGAGATGGCTAGGAGGCGACTAATCTCAGGAAAACAAATTAGAAGAAAGGATAGTGAGGAGTATGAGGTTCAAAATATGAGGCCCCCTTTCAGATTGATCACTCTCATGCTGAGCATAATCTTTGGAAGGCTCGATGGGATGATGTTTATGCTACAATGGGTTCCCATCATATACTATGTTGCGTTCAAAGGAACAATTTTTAACTGGGATAATATTCTCTCAGACAGCTTATCATCAGCTATAATCGTTGCTCAAGAAGGGTTAGCGGAGAAAAGGGCAGAGTGTTATATGGCATCCTACTTGATAGATTGTGTTGTGGAAAAGTGTCCCTTTCCCAAGCTGGGATGCATATGGAACCCGACCAATACATCAGTATTCAGTGCTTACAAAATCCTTTGGGTTAAAAATTACAAAAGGCATTACAAACTCATTTGTGAGGATTTTATCATTCCTCTATACAAATTAATGTTCAACAAGGAACCCAACTGCTTATCTGAGAATGCCATGGAAGTCCTGGAGAACTATGGTGATTTCTATTTCTCGTCAGAAGGCACCTACATAAGAATGTATGGAGGCTCTAAACCTTCGTATATCCTACCAAGGTATGCTACGGATTATATGGTCCACAAGGAAGCAGTGAGGCAAGTTTTTATTGATGGGATTGGTAGCAGCTTGTACAAAGCAAAAAAGGAAACTTTCCCGCCTTTACCTTTCTATATTGGGGCCTACAAGTTCTCAGGAATTGCAACTGTAGAAGAGTTCATTGTAGAACTGAAAGACTTTCACTTCGGGGAAGGATTTTTGGGAGGAACGATCGACAAGGCAAAGATGCACGACATTGCAAAGAACTCCATGCTAACTTTGAATACGCACACTATTATGATGAGGAAGAAGAAGCGTATCGAGGGGTCAGCAACATGACTGAACTACTGATTTGTCGACCAAGTAAAGTCGGGGCCAGTTCTAGCTCTAGCACTATGAAGGAAGTAAATCAATAGCAGGAAAAGGAAATGGTAGAAGTTTCTCAAGCTCTCTCTAAAGAGGAACAAAGGCTTAAGGAACAAGCCAAGAATATCCAAGAGGAAGTTGAGAGAAGAACCAACAAAGCAAAAGAGGATAAAATCCGAGAAGAAGAAACTTTAAGAGCCCAAGCAGCTGAAGATGAAGCTAGAAGAATCCAAGAAGAAGAAAGGACCAGATTGGAAGGAATAGAAAAACAAGAAGAAGATAACAAACTAAGAAGGGAACAAGAGGAAGAAGCACAAAAAAAAAAAAAAGAAGAAAAGAAATCCAAAGAAAATGTTGACCCTAAAATTCCAAATATAGAAGACTTGGATATGAATTCCCCCATAAGAGACCTCCCACTTGTCCCTTTTACACCATCCAAGAATAGAACGGTGTCCCAATGGGATAAGTTTACTTATAACAAGAAAATGAAATCTATTGTCAAAGAAATGGTGAGCAGAATGAAGAGGCCTTTTCAACCAGATATTGTCACCAGGAATGAAACTAGAGTCATGCAAGGTACCCAACATGCGCATAAGCTCATGCCATCCATTTATGTGGCCTCTGTTATAGCCACCACGACAATGTCAACATATTAGCAGACAAGTTAGAGTCAAAGAAAGAGAGAGCCCTCCAACTACAGGAAACTCTGGTCAAAGAGAAGAATTATTCAAATTTGATGGTTGAGAAATGTGACACCCTTGTGTTAGAGAAGGGAGAAATTAACATGAGATTTCAACATCTAGAAGCTGAGAATGGAGCTTTGGTGATACAAATAAGAACTCTGGAGACAGAGAAGAGGGATCTAGAATGCCGCAACCTGCAGTTGGAATCCGAGAAGTTTGATACTGCTCAACAGATCGATGACCTAAAAGAGAACATTGAGAAACTGGAAGAAAATGAAGAATTGATAGAACAACAATTACAACTTGCAACCAGCAAGGTTGGCGACCTGGGAAACTTTCATGAGAAGGCCTGTGAAATTATTAAAAGGACCTAGAGATTCAAGAGCTCATGATGGAAGAAATTTGCAAGTTGAAGTAAGTGGTGGCTAGAATCAAAGAAATAAATGTTGAGGCCACTAGGCGTAGGAGAAAATATGGACGTATTAGTGAAGACATTAGGAGGCAAATGGAATGGAGAGAAGGAAGGTCAGGATTCCCAGAAAAACTCCCTCTTAAGTCCATCGTCGGTTTTAAAGCAGATATCCGCCTCTTGGGGTTTTGCCAGAATTATGGGGTGAAGTTGAATGAAGTGACCATGGTCACACTTGAACAGTGAGGGAATTTTCATTTGAAAATACGAGCCACCCAAGAAAATTGCCAGATGAAAATGCCCCAAACCATAGAGGAGTTTCCATACAAAGCCCAACGTTTGTCTGATCTAAGGGATGGGTTGAATGCTGAAATGGATTATGTAAGGAAGGTAGATGCTTTAAACTTAGAATACCTTCACGATTGGATTGGACATGATGCAATTCGCGCCAATCTCTTAAATGAGAGTCTCCAAGTTACAACAGTAGAAGTCGCTAATATTGAAGAAGAGCTGGCCAAGCATGAAATTTCTCTGTAAACCATGCTTCCCCTTGATGAAAACAATATCATAAAAGAAACCAGTCTTTGGGTGAAGCCTATAGCAGATGCGTACAAGGTACTATCAGTAGGAACACATCAAGTAACAACAGAAAAAGCAGAGGCATTAGTTTCAGTAGAATTCCCAGTAGCACCAGTAGCTCAAGCCCCAGCAGGAGTACCAGCTGCAGCAAAAAATGCCCAAGTCAGCAAAGGCATCAGCTCATAAATAATCCACCTTTTTGTCTTATTTCTTGGATTTACAACCAATGTATCTTCCTTCAGTCTTCTTATGTGTTAATTATTAAATGACATTTGGATCTCCGTCACGTCCATTTTTGTAATATTTTTGGGTTTTTTATTCTTTTTTGTGACATGGACACTACAAGACAAATTAGAGGAATATGAACGGTTAGGGTATAGGTGGCAGCTCTTGGAGCATTTTGTAAAGCTATATATAGCTGAGTAGAAGAGAATGAAGGGACTTTTGGCAGGTGAAAGAATTTATTCTTATGTATGAGAATTACTTCAGCTACATGAATAGAGAAACCATTTTGGCCTGGGAAAGATGGTGCATTGTTTTGCTTTGAGTTGTGATGGGCATTTGCCGAACTATTTTTGCATCTTTCATATACATTCAGTGAGATTTTTCCTGGCTTATGTGAATTAATTCTATGCTGTAAATGATTTTACTTCTTGGAAAAAGTTTTGTACCTTATGAGTGATGGAATGTTTTAATATAATCAAAGCTATCTTTTATATCATTTATATTCTGCTGAAAATGATTGTATGGGATTAAATGGCTATTTGTTTCAATCTTTAAAGGTTACTTTCAGTTTATTGCTCGTCATTTAAAGTGATGCTCCTTGCAAGGATAGGTTAATTTAGATTTGAATCAGCTTACAACAGATTTCTTTAATACATGCATTTAATCTAGGGCATATGCATATCATCTTAGATATAAAATATATAAACGGTGGATCGGGCCGCAACTGGTAAAATAAAAAAATATTTAAAAACTCATACGGTAGCCGGATCGTTAACCGGATGGATTCCCTACACCAAACGGTGGAAGATCTAATTGGGATTGCTTACTAGGGAGAATCCCTTGCTGATTGGTGCAATGCTTTTCTAGGCATCAACAGTACCCATTCAACCTAGGGAACTTGCTAGGATTGATGGGGATTGTTTGTTATACAATTATTTGAATGGGGACATTACATAGAACATGTTGTTTTTAGGACTTGAAACCAATTTTCAAGCCACTTCTTGGCCATCGCAGGGCCCTTACTGCATCCGTGAGACTAAAAAACCCATAATTTGTGCATAGCTTGTGGATAGTTGGTAGTGAAAGAGGTTTCACCGGCAGGTGTTATTCGGTACATTTCCAACCATATTAGCAAGGAAGGATACCGAATCGTTGACCCCGTTTCTTGATACTTTTCATAAGTGGAATGGACTATCCCTACTAAATAATCCACCCAATTAAATATTTTTTCTTTTGTTGTGACCGCTTTTACAACTTCCAACATATCCAGTCAGATTTTGGATGGTCGACCCGTGCTGGTTAGACAGATTGAAATGATGATGGCAGAAAACTTATAGTTATTGTACTGGATTTTTCTTATAACCAATACTTTGGAGTTTTTCCCCTGGGATGTCCCTGTGAATTCTTCAACAAGTTTAGGATTAGCTTGGACCAACACTTCAGGTCCTATGGTTGAAAGCCCTGTGACCCTTCCTATTAGATCGGCATTGATATCAACGAGTTGTTCTAGCCATAACCTTTTGTTATGGTACCAATTGATTATAAATTGTGCAATTAAGTATTTCATCCCATTGAAATGATCCAACAACGGAGCTTGTAAATAATGTCATATTTTTGTGGCAGACAATTTATTAGAAACTTCATTCCATTTATCGTTTTGGATGCCCCAATTACGCAGTTCTTTCCAATAGCATCTCCAATGGTGTTCTTCCATTTTTTCTTTGTGGATTTTGAGGAGACAGGCTTTCAAAGGTGAAATTGAATTGTCCTATACTCCAGGTAAATCCTTCTCAGCAAGCTTCATTGATCTTGTTGTAGCAGTGATTTTTTTTGGGTCCATTGTATGCACAACTTCAGCTAGAGGAGTCGGATTATTAAGGGTGTCCGGAATTGGTGCTAAATAAACTTGCTTGATTTCTTTGCAAAAGTGTTCCCAATCTTGTTCAAGAGTCATATTTATATTTGGAGATTCCGATGTGCATTCAATTCAGGTAGGTGAATGCATTAATTGCAGATTTTGTGTGATATAGATTCTTGGTACATGCAATGATCCTTCTTGGTCACACTTTGGTCGAATTTCTTCCTATGATCTCTGTTGGGGTCGGTCGTGCCAATGTATATTATGAGTTCACCGTCTATTATGTGTTCGCTGACTCATTCTTGGATGTTCTTTAGGTCGATACTATATTCCTTCTATTTGTTGATCGGTAGTATATGTGTGATTGTAGTTGATTCTTCATCGATGACTTGTCTCATGCTCCTTATTCCAATTTACTGTCATTGTGATATACTTGCTTTCTTCCAATCCTTCATGCTTTGTTACATTTTTATACAATTTTTTATTTGACTGCAAGTTAGTTTTTTGATAACTACCTTCATCTTGACAAATGTAATTAGGCTTGGTTAAAGAAATAACTAATTTAAAAACTTGGTACATGATGGTCAACCATGGTGTAATGGTCATTCAGTCGGCGTCGTAGCCATATTATGCTTTTATAACATTTTAATTTTTCACCCTTGATAAATTTGGAAAAACCTTTCTCTTGTAGCATTCTTAGTTAACTCGATCCATTATCATTTAAATCTTTGACTATATTAGACAGTACACCTTCTATTTGGAATAAATGGTCATCAGGTAATTCGTCATCAATATCCTCGGACTTTCCCCTTATTTTTACTCATTTCAGAGGGCCGGTTACTGTCTCTTTATTCAGTCTTCTTAAGTCGACACAAGTTCTTCACATTGTTGGATCGTGTTTGTTGATGTTGGAGACTGGAAAGTGATCTTGTGTTGATTTAGGTATCAGAACTTGGGTTGTCATCTTCTTTCTTCCATATCGTTTAATACAATTTGTAGAAACAATAGTACAGATTTGAATATGAGATTGATGCATGTCCCACCATCTTGTTGTTTGTCTCGTAATTATTTCAATGGGAGTCTGCAGTTGTCCTAGATCTCTGACATTTTTAGATACTTTCTTGATGTGAGTAGTTGGAAGTTCTTTTTCTTTGTATCAGAGAAGGAAATTACTCATTGATTCCTTCATTGTTGCTATGATATTCAAATAGTTTCTAATTTTCTTCTCGAATATTTGTGGGATGACAATTATAGTGAAACATTGTTGCCTTATTTTTCTGGGGATGACTTTGACAGAGCAATAGTCACAAGCTTGTGTATCATAATTTTCAATTTTCCATTCATATAATTCTGAGTCGGAGTTGTATCCAATAGACAAGGGGCTCCCCAATCCTAGTTCCCCATGATTATTGGGTTCTATGAAATCTATTTTTTTGTGTACTATTTGATACATATACTGAATGTCTTCATCATGATCATCAGGTTCCTCCCAGGGTTTTCTTTGAGATGGATTGATAGGTACAATTACTTTTTTTCCTTCTCCTTTGAGTTTAATCCTTTCTTTTTCTAGTGAAATGGAAGCTTTCACTTTTCGTCCCCAAGGTCGTCCGACTAGTGTTGGAAAAGATTTGACCCCTTCTTGTGGATCAATAATCTTAAAGTTGATATGTGTGCTGATACCCATGATCGAAATTTTTACATTTCACCACACGCCAATGAGTTCAATCAGTCGTTGGTCGGCTAATTTGAGATAAATCCCTAATTCTTCAAGTCGTGGTAGACCAATGCTTTCCCATGTCGATCTAGGCATGATGTTTGATTTTGACCCAAAGTTGAGGACAACTTATGAAATACAAAATTCGTCAACTTCCAGATCAAAAAGAGGATCCATATCAATTTTTTGGCCATTATTTCTGAGAAGATGCATTAAGTCAATTAACCTTGCCACAACTTCTTTTTTTGTTAATAAAGGAAGTAAGTCATTAAGTATTTTTCTTTTATTTTCTTGGTTACTTTCTTTAGATGCTATTTGTAAGAATATTTCCAAGACATTTTTGAATATATCTTTTTTCTTTTTTGGGTTGGGATAATCTTCCTGGCTACAATGCAGTTGTGTGACCTGAGGGTTACCCCCCTAGTATTTGTGCCTTGTCGAGTAATTATATGCAAATTTTTAGTGCTGCAAGCTTAATTCTTAGAGACACATGATAAAATATTAATAATATTAATTTTTATTAAGGGCATCCAACATGATGGGGCACTCTTCAAGATTTTGGTCCCCGACTCCACACTTTGTAAAAAAAATTCAGTTGGCCTTGTCCTTCCACGAACAATCAGGACTCAAATTCTGTTCACTAAAACATACATAGGAGTGTGGTCGAGTCCAACCTGGTGGTCAGTACCCCCTATTATTATAGTTTCTGACTCAACCATTGTATCCTCCTCATAAGTTGTTTCCATAGTTATGATGGTCATTATTGGAATTATCATGTCCTCGTTGATCAGCTGTCTGCATATGATAAACTATGTGGTGATTTACTTTAAATTTTAAATTATGTATGCACCCTGTAATCGCGTGTTGTGCCATTTGAAAAATTACACACCAGTTTGTCTTGACATTATGAACATTATATAGGCAGTTTGTAGTCATGTGGGGATCAAATATTTCACATATGTCACAAAAATAAGTCGTGTGCATCATCCAGATATTTTATGGCTTTCTTTCTTCTGGAAATATATTCATTCTTTCTTATGGCTCATTTCTCTTTTATGAACATTATAATTATTGCGATAACTTATCCTATCATTGTAAGGGCATGTGTCATTAGTGTGCCCTTTGTAGCTAGGGTTTTCACCCTAGCTTGTGCAAATGGGCACCTACTAAGGAGAAGGGACTCCTTAGTAGCAGTTCAGTAAAAATAGTAAAAGCAATACAGTAAATGAAAACAGTAAATTTAAACTAGCATGTGCATAAAATAACAGAAAAATAATAAAAATGGTTTTTGTATTGATTATACCTCCAATGTGAGGTTGGTGAAGCTCTTGCAGTAGTCTAGGAGGGATGCTTCCAAGCTCCAGTGTTGTTCGTTCTCCTTCTCCAAAGGGTTTTGGATATGGTCCAAAGGGGCACTCAAATGTGAAAATAGCTCAAAAGGGTGAGCTAGGGTTTCAAGAGTGATTTGGGCAAAGTGAGGATAGGGATGACTATGGATATGAAATGGGGAGCCTCCATCACCTATTTATAGGTTTTTTAGTGGTGGAGTGCTGACCCATGGTTTTGGGCACCATATGGTTTAGGTCAGCTGTATAGGGTTTTTGCTTCCTTTTTTCCCTCTTTTTCCTCTTTTTTGTATTTTTTATTCTCTTTTTAGAGGGTTTTTGCTATTTTTGGAGGAATTTAACTTATTTTGGGGAAAAGGGGGGGTTTTGGCCTTTTGGGGGCTTTTTTAATGGTTTTTTGGCATTTTGGAGGCTTTTTAATGGTTTTTTTGGCCTTTTGGAGGCTTTTTAATGGTTTTTTGAGGTTTTGGAGGCAAATATGGTAGGAAATATGGACAAACAAGTCATGCAATGGGGTATATGAGGTAGTGAGCACTTTTTGGGTGTTAACAGATTGCCCCCTGATGTGTGAGGGCAAGAGCTCATCGTATGGATGATAGACATCATAGGTCTTTTTATGGTTTTCCTGGGATATGGAGAGGAGAATAAACGAACTAGATCCCAGAACAACGGTCCCGAACAAACTGCAAAAACTGAAAGTACATGACCTCAATAGTGAATGAGGAATAATCTCAACATATGGACGAGGAGGGAATTCCCATGCTCGTATCAAGATTTATAACAATAATAATGGGTCCAAAAAATGGGGACCTGAAATATACATGGCCTCAAATAATGAATGAGGGAGAATCTCAATATATGAATGAGGTGGGCATTCCCATGCTCGTATCAAGATATATATAAACAATAACAATGAGGCCCGAAAATGGGGACCTGAAAGATACATGGAGAACCACTGTGTACATCATAATGGTCCATAGGGGACACCGAATCTGGGACATACTGATGGGCTGACCATGTCTGGGCTGAAAAACTGATACAATGAAATAACAATAGTGCTGCTGAGTGTGGTACCAAAGGAACTGATGAACTGCTGGATCATAGTGATGGGGAGCCATACCCTCAATGGTACACTGAACTGGAACTAAACTGGGTACTCAAGGAAGCATATAACTAGATGGCTTCCGAATACAATCACCAACACAACTCGGACATCCATAGGAACATGTGACTGGGTGTTCCGAAGTGACTCACCAATGTGCTAGAGTCGGGGGAAATCTGGGGTCTTCGACCAATAACTGAAGGGATATATACCCTGCACGATTCTGAACGATGCGATCAAGGTGTTGAAGTCGAGCATGTGAGAAACAACCACTCGGAAAGGCACTGATGAATCCTCTCAAAATGGTCCATAGGAACTCACCACAGATGGTGATGAGTCCTATGAAATTGCCCACATAATATCCAAAGAGGTGATGTAAACCTCATAATGAAAGAATTTAGGAATAATAGAAGAAGAGACAAGCAATAGAACTTAGATCCAAAGAAACTCTGATTGAGGCAGAATAATTACACATGTTACATTAAACGGAATAGTGAACAAGTAAATATACAATGCTGAGTATGGGGATTCGAGTTCACGAGGAGGAATTCGAATTGGCCTTCATGCACAGATCCATAATGAGTGGAGAGTCATCAATGCCTAACTAGGAGTCCACCTTCTCATCAGTGAAGTCATCAATGCACAAGTAATGGTCAACCGGGAGTCAAACTGAGTCTAACTGAATGTGGTTGGTGTAATTGGCACATGGAAGCACTAATATAGTGAAGGAGGCTCAGTAGAGGGAGCCATAGGAGTTAACTGGAGTCAGAATGCAATCTAGTCTCACTGGAGGTCCAATAGAGTAATAAACTCAGTAAAGAGTCAGTTAATCCTTAAATCAAGGAAATAACTGAAGATAACTAAATATAACTGAATATAACTGGACTGGTAGGTGAAGAAGGCGTCCTTGTCATGTAGTGGAGCAAAGGAGGGTGCATTAGTCACTGACAGGGCTAGAAATGATTTGAAGGAAGCTCCGGGGACTAGTTTACTGAGGACTAGGTGCTGGGACTGATGACCTAGAATGCATGCAAAATGCATGCAAACCCTAATTGCATGCCAACCCTAATTTTTCATGCATGACTGAAAATGAAAATGGCTGGAAAGCTAGTAGGACTAGGATGGAGTATAGGAATATCCTAACAAGTCCAAGGCGGAGGGACCTCTAGGTCTATCCTATGGAATAGATGGGTTGGCATCAACAGAGGGAGACCTGCAACTAGCAAGGCAATGATGTTTCCTTGATAGGAGCACGAGGTGGAGAACCGAAGTGTGAGAGTACTGATGGTAGGACTATCATATTGTGGGCATGGGGGATAACTGGGCAAGTAGAGTGGGTGGACTCAAACTTCCTTTTTTCATAGTATGATGGCGGGGATGGTCGGGCAGCATATGAAATTGATTGGTGGGAAAGGGATCATAGCTGTAATGGATCAAGGATAGTGACTGGCATGAGTGATAATCAAGTTGGTGTAAGATGGCAAGAGACTACAGAATACTCTAAACAAAGGCGACCTTATTGGGGGTGCTACCGAGGTGATCGATCATAGTGCCGAGAGGCATGGGGGGTACTTCTTCATGGGTTAAGGAACTAGAAGAAGTGTGTTCAAAATGGTACTGTCATGTGGATTTATACGAGCCCAGGACAGTTCATGCTCGTGATTGCTTTCAATTTTAAGGAGTCTGAAAGCAATAAGAAGACTCTAAAATAAGGGATTGGTACCATCGTGTGGATTTATATGAGCCCAAGACAGTTCATGCTCATGGTTTCTTTCAATTTTAAGGAGTCTGAAAGCAATAAGAAGACTCTGAAATAAGGGAATGGTACCATCGTGTGGATTTGTACAAGCCCAGGAGGGTGCATGGTCATGGTTGCTTTCAATTTTAGAGAGTTTGAAAGTAATAAGAAGACTCCAGGGGGGGTGCTTTTTCGTGTGTTAGTCTCCAAGGCCCGAAGAAGCATAAAAGGATGCAATGAATAACTCTTCTAGCCGGTGTGACTAGAGTATTCATTTTTCGTAATGAGTCTACCAGGTCCGGAAAAGGGTTAAACTTATACTAGATAGATGCACTTTCAGGTACTTTAATGAGCATGAAAGGAAGCAAGATTGCTTGACGATATTTTCATTGTTTTAGGAGTTATAAAAGAGCTTAACATAAACTCCCTAAGTGACCTTTTCGTAAAGGACTTGTCCGGCCTAAAAAAGGGATAAAATTATACCAAACAACAGGAATGGCCACGCAAGGAGGAAGTGCTCAATCAAGGAACATCGATGAGAACCATGAACGAGGGTGGGGGAGAACACTGGTGGGCCTCCATGCGGGATGATGAATGGTGGCAAAATAATGAAATAATTACAACATGAGTGGAGTGAGTAGCTCATGTAAAAATGTGTTATAATTCGATGGCGGCTGATGTGGCGGGCAAGCCGAGGTAGCAAGGTGTTGGGACACAATGTTGAAATTGTACCTGGTGAGAGAGAGAAATGATATCAAGCATCATCACATGCTCAAAAAATTGAATATGGTAATATAAAAAGCGTCATAAATGGAGAATGACCGAGGTGGCATGCAAACCGAGGCGATGGGGGGCAGTTTGGAAAAAATACCCAAATAATCTGGGGGTGAGAGCGAGAAATGACCTCAAGCATCATCACGGGCTCGGAAAAATGAATCCGATGATATAAAGTATATAAAAAATGGATAATGACTGAAGTGGCACGCAAACCAAGGCCACAAGTGGTGTCTAGAAAAATGCTTAAAAAACGACGCGAAAAAAATAAGAAAACGAGTCGACCATTATGACGGTCACGTTGTGTTGATTCCAGTGGTGGAAACGGTTCAGAAAATGGACTTTGTATGGATTCAGAATGGACAAAACAAGAAAAAGTCAGCGAACTATAAATCGTAAGTGGGCCCCACATGACAAGTGTCAGTTGGACTTGTTTACTTTGACTAGAGATCAGAGTGGACCAAAGCGTAATTGGTGTTTCTGGACGATCCGTCTGGTTTTTTTCAGATACGGGAGTTGCAGGTATTCTGATAAACTCATACCTGCATTTTTTATTGGGCTCGGGGTGGGTCCCCAGGGGGGTCTTGTACAGTCGATGAGGGTATGGACCATGGGTTTCTAGGGTGGAATTGTGGTCTAGGACCGCGAGTTCCATTGATGAACATGCGGTCTTGGACCGTGAGTTCGGCGCCTACAGTAGCGGTCCCAGATCGCGATTCGGATCGGGAAATACGCGATCTGCGACTGCGACTGTATCCCTAATAGCCGTGATCTGAGAGCGTGGAAAGGGGTCCTAAAGCCGCGATTTTGATCGAACTTTAGGGTTTTCTCGGTGGGGGGGGCGGAGGGTTATTTATTTGATGTCGTTCTGATGAGTTTGCATTGTGTGAATGAGAGGATGCTGGTAGTGCTATGGCGGGAGCGGGAGGTCCCAGAAAACATAGTGGAGGTCATCCGGAGGGATCAGCATGTGTGGTCTACTTTGGGGTTGTGTGGGATTCTGAAGTTCGCACAAGTTCCCATGATTTGTTCAGCAGGATTACTGCTAAATAGGTTGGTGGGATTCTAGGAGCCCAACATATAGGATTTCAGGGTGTAGGGGGAGAGAGTGGATCTCACCCTTGCAGATGTATATTTTTTTATGGGGTTTCCCTGTCTGGGTAGGGTGGCTGATACGCAACCACGAGTGTCTGCATACGTGGATGTGGAGGATATGTTGGAGCGGTACTGCGTTCCAGAGGCTATAGTGCATAGGAATGCACTCTGGATTGTGGACCTTCAGGAGCCATCAGTGAGGGCGATTGCTGCGTGTGTGGTTCGATTTTTAGGGTCTCAGGCGCCCGAGCGGGTGTCAGTGGGCCAGATGCAGCTAGTGGAGCGAGTGTTGGATGGTATCTACTTCGCGTGGTGCCAGATGTTCCTCACTTTAGTTCAGTGGCAGCTAACCTGGGTGAAGGAATTGTTAAGATATTGTAACTTCAAAGAATATTATAATTTTACTTTATTATTCCGGAGATGTTTCATTCCTCCGTGAATATCTTATTGTATATCCGGAGATGTTTATTCATCCGTCGGAATGTGGTAACTTGGGTTATTAGGCTTCCCTAGTGGGGATCGGCCCTTTATGTGTTATGTGGGTCAAAGGGTTATTAGACCACCCTAGAGGGGTCAGCCCAGTCAGTTGTACTGGGGTATTTAACCCAATGGTTAAATATGAGCCTACATGATTTGTGTAAAAGACAAGTCGGAGTAGTGTATAAATAGAGGAGGTGTATTCCTCATTTCACACACACTCACTCACTTGAGAGTAGCGCACTTGTGGAGGAGAGTTCTTCTATGGTGGAGGAGGAGATCATGTCTTTGGTTTGCATCTTTTTATATTGCTGGTCATCTATGTTGAGGAAGCTTTGCTGGGTTTTCTACCCCAAGAGGGTTTCCCAGGATAAATCTGTGTCTCTTGTGTTTTTGTTGTGCTTGTTGTTTCTTCAGTGATCCTGTATATGCTATTATTGTGAAATGGAATGCAATGCTGCTATTTTTTGTCTTAGCATATTAAATATTAACATGGTATGAGAGCTAACCTGAAGGAAGGCAATGTATGGCACTTACGACACTTGCTTCACTTGCGACAATTTGAAGGTTTGGGTTTTACATAGCAAAAACCAGTCGTCGTGGAACTTTCGCTATAAACCCATTTATGCGAAGGGTCAGGATCTGAAAATTTTATAGGTCATAGATAATATCCCCTGGTACCTTGTGTCCAAAGGGCACCCTCAGATTCGTTGTACTGTTTGAGTTATGATCAGTACAAGTTAGGGCTTCTGCCTCTTCCAGATCTCAGTCAAAATTAGGTGACCTAGGAAAAAAGGTCATAAATTGGGCTAGGAAGCTCCAAATGAAATTTCGTAAAAAGTGACAGGTAGTACACAGACTGTACTATCTCAAGAAACGTTTTCACAGGCCGAAGATGAACCAATGACACTTGGCATGCCGTACAAGTTTGCTCTTCTGTTTTATCCCATAAATAGGGCACGTTGCAACACTTGGCATAACTTGGGCTAGGAAGCTCCAAATGAAATTTGGTAAAAAGTGACATGTAGTACACAGATTGTACTATCTCAGGAAACGTTTCCAGAGGCTGAAGCGGAACCAGTGACACGTGGAACTCCGTACAAGTTTGCTCTCCTGTTTTATCCCATAAACAGGTAACGTTGTGACACTTGGCATAACTCTCTCTCAGAAAATCCAATTGAGGTCAGACCTGTCGAGATGAAAATATGACAGGTCAGGCTACCACAGAAACATTTTTCAGACCTTGTGGAGCAAAACGTTCGGAGTTATAGCAGAAACAATCAGGTACATATTTCTGTCAAAATAGAATTATTTTTGGAGCACCTTCATTCATGGCTTCCAAAATTTAGGGTTTCTGAGAAAGTTAGAATTTTTGCAATCGAAATCTACGGCTGAATGCTACTCAGGAAAATCAAAATTTAGAGACCAAGATCGAATTTTTTGGTTGGGTAGAAGACCGGGCTTGATCAAACCCCAGTTCGGGATTTTGATCGGAAAGATGGAAAATTAGGGCTTCAGCAAAAGTTGGAATTTTTGAAGTCTGTAAACACGGCTGGAAGCTCCTAAAAAAAATAAGAGTTTAGAGCCTTGGATCGAACCTTTTGATTGGACAGAAGGGTGGGCTTCATCAAACCCTAGTTCGGGTTCCTGTCCAAGTGATCCAGAAGTTTCGAAGGCAATTTTGAGGGGTCAAATTTTGGAGATTTCAAAATTGAAGTATGCTAGTTTGATCAGCTCAGCAAGACACATCCTTCCATCCATTCAGAAGTGTGAAAGTCAAAGATTGAATTTTTAGGGTTTCTCTAGCAAACCCTAATCAAGCTCCAAATCAAGCTTCAGGGGGAGTTGAGGGTAAGGCCTTACATAAGAAGACTACAAGAAGTCTCGACAGGTATGACTTAAGGAGGTTCAAGTATGTCTTGAAATATGATTCTTGATTAAGTTCATAATGTGTTTGTCTTCATATTATTTATTAGTACAATCTTGACTAATGTTAGAATTGTCTTATCACCCTAGTAACAGTATGAATACATGTGAATGATCTAAGACATTCATTGATTAGGGCTATATGATTGTACTAATGCATTATGGTGTTGTATGAGGTTGATGTTGTCTGCTAACAAGATACAAGTACATCACAAAAGACAAATCAAGTTCCATGACCATGACAACATGAAGACAAAGACTCATCCATAATCTTTGTTCTACTTACGAGGTATGTATGACTTTGTTATATTATGCTTAACCTATGAGACATGCAGGTTCTAGCTCAGGATCTCTAAATCATTGAAGAGATTGTTTATGTATGTTGTACATAACTAAGCAGGTTTACTAATCCAGGTATGTTTTCCTATGTCAAGTTAGAATCATACCTTGTGTTAGGATCCCTTATATAACTATACTTGGTATGATTGGTTATGCTTATTCATAAAGCTAGTAATCAAGGGTTTATGCATATTATGTCTCTTATCTTGATGATTTCATTAACCAGAAGAGTACTATGATCAAACAAGAATATGCATGAGTAAAAGAAGACTTCCTTGAAACTTTGAATAGTAATGATCATGACTATACATATTCAAGATTATTTAGAATTAGAATGTTTTGATAATATTGAGAATATAATAATGAATGTATGTTTGTGTATGAGATCATGACGATGACACTAGTGCACACTTGAGCATGCACAGTGGTACAGAATGAATATAAGTTCAAAAGACATATAGAAGATCAAACGAGAGGCAACCACACAAACATAAAAGATAAGTATTTGAGTTGTTATTTGAAATAGTAAATGATATTGCTTGTATAAATATTTGTATTCCTAGAATATATGATGCTGAGTGTAAACATTCATAGAGCATTGAACAGTATACTAATAATATGCATATGATTGGTAAGTTGGACAAACATTCCATTGTTGCTTGTCTAGAATGAAACCTCTTTGCTGACATGCTAAGAGTTGTGCACACTCTCGATAGTATGTTCTGGTAGAGATGGAAGGCATCTAGATAGCCACTGCATGCATACAGGATATGGGAAAGTGTTGTGCCAAAGTATTGGTCAAAATAGTTGCATAACTATGTAAATGATATCTGTATGCATAATAGGTTATCATGTCAATATGATTTGATGATTATGAAGTATTACTAATCATGTACTTAATTTTGATTTGTAGGAAAGATCATGATGAATGATGAACACTGAACAAGCAATGGATGTTCAACAAAAAGTTTTTCAAATCAAACACACTATAGAAGGCTTGTGGCTAGAAGATTCTCTTAGAAAGAGGAAGAGATTCATGATGAGATGTTTGCTCCAAGTGGCTAGATAAGACCATTCTCTTAATGGTGTAATTAAAGAAGAAGTGTGAATCAGGTTCTATATGGGTTCCCAGGATCGATAGTAAATTGATGAGCTTAATGATCACCATGGGTGATGTGGATCTCAACCTTTGCTACAAGGTTGAGTATGATTTCTATACACAAATGCAAGAAGGAACTCACCACAAAGTTTGAATGATGTTGAGGCTCATATCAGTAGACCCATCTGATGAGAGATGGCACAGATAGATGGCTGCAGAAATGAAAATGAAAGATCTCAGATTGATGCATTACTTTCTAGGTCTAGAAGTATGGAAAGGATCAGAAGGAATCTTTCTCAACCAGGGAAAGTATGCTGAGAAATATTAAAAGGACTTGATATGTTGGAATGACCACTCTCATGGATTCCAACTTGAAGCTGTTAGTGAATGACTCATCAGAGTTAGTGTATATAACTCTGTACAGACATATTATTGGGTCGTTGATGTATCTGACGAATACCAGGCCAGATATATACCTTGCTGAGAACACCTTGAGTCAGTATCTAGTGGAAACTAGATATGTTCACCTGATAGTTGCAAAAGCATGTGATGAGGCATCTAAAGGATATGATAGACTTTGATCTATGATATCCTGGAGATCATGATTTCAGATGACTACACAGATGTTGATTGGGCAGAAAGTGTATCAGACATGAAGAACACATTGAGAGGATGTTATTGTTTGGGATTAGCATGATCTCGTGGTATAGCAGGAAGCAGTCTAGTGTGGCTCTCAACACAACTGAAGCAGAATACATAGCTGCTTGCTCTGCTAGTTGTGAATTAGTATAGCTTCTGGATTGTTTCACTTAGAGATAGACCCAACTGTGATCCTATGTGACAAACAGAGTTGTATCAAGATGGCAGAGAATCCATTGTTCCATGATATGGCACAGAAAGGAACTATAAAGTTTGATTTTGTAACAAGTTGCCGATGTACTAACCAAACCTCTACCTCAAGTGAACAAGTTACCGATGTACTAACCAAACCTCTACCTCAAGAAAAGTTTGAGTATTTTCCGAGACAAGCTTGGTAGGACCCTCCTCGAGAGGGGGAGTGATGTGGTCACTTATGACGAGATTGCCTACATCGACAGTGAGGTTGATGATGTGGATACCTATATTGGTGATGCTGACAGAGAGGTTGGTGGATGGTCCTTAGACAGGGTCTAAGTTGACGAGGGGATTGCATCATCCTTGAACACATGTTCTAAAAGGATCCATAGACATATGTCTCCGAGAAAGAAGAGGGATTGCATCATCCTTGAACACATGTTCTAAAAGGATCCGTAGACGTATGGTCTTCGAGAATGAAGTCCGTAGTTGACAGGAGAGGATTGTATCATCCCTGGACTTCAGTTCTAAAGTGATCCGTAGACAGATGTCTCCGATAATGTGGTCCCTAGTGGATGAAAGGATTGTATCATCCCGAGACTTTAGTTCTAAAGTGATCCGTAGACAGATGTCTTCGAGAATGTGGTCCCTAGTGGACGAGAGGATTGTATCATCCCTGGACTTCAGTTCTAAAGTGATCCGTAGACAAATGTCTCTGAGAATGTGGTCCCTAGTGGATGAGGGGATTGTATCATCCATGGAAACATGTCCTAAAAGAGATCCGTAGACATATGTCTCCGAGAAAGTGGTCCCTAGTGGACGTGATAGGGCTGCATTGTCCCTGAGCATTTGGTTCAAAATGTACGTGACAGGATTGCATCATCCTTGGACTTATGTCCTAAAGTGATAAGGGCTAATCATCCTGTAAGTAGATTGGGATTGCATCGTCCCTAGACATGGTGAGGTGTCTTAAAGTGATAAGGACTAATCATCCTGTAAGTAGATTGGGATTTCATCGTCCCTAGACATGGTGAGGTGTCTTAAAGTGATAAGGACTAATCATCTTGTAAGTAGATTGGGATTGCATCGTCCCTAGACATGGTGAGGTGTCTTAAAGTGATAAGGAATAATCATCCTGTAAGTAGATTGGGATTGCATCGTCCCTAGACATGGTGAGGTGTCTTAAAGTGATAAGGACTAATCATCCTGTAAGCTGATTCGGGATAGCACCATCCCTAGACATGGTGAGGTGTCTTAAAAGGATAAGGATTGATCATCCTGTAAGTTGATATGGATTGCATCGTCCATAGACATGAGAGATGTCTTAAATTGAGAGGGATTGATCATCCCGTAAGTGGATCAGGATTGTATCATCCTTGGACCTATGTCCTAAAGTGAGAGGGATTGACCATCTCGTAATTGGATCATGTGTGTTGCAGGGTATGCTGTTGTTGTGTATACTTGTATCAGTGTGGATACTTGTATTGATAGATGTATTAGTGAGAATACATGCTTTTCATGATAGATGTATTAGTGAGAATACATGCTTTTCATGATAGATGTATTAGTCAGAATACATGCTTTTGATGATAGATGTATTAGTAAGAATACATGTTTTGATGATAGATGTATTGGTGAGAATACATACTTTTGATGATACATGTATTGATTAATGTACCTGTATGGTTGAGGATACTTATGTGGTAGATCGAGATGATCCAGATGATGTATATCGAGATGGTCCAGATGTTGTAGATCGAGATGATCCATATGCTGTAGATCAAGATGATCCAAATGCTGTAGATCGAGATGATCCAGATGTTGTAGATCGAGATGATCCAGATGCTGTAGATCGAGATGATCCTGATGCTGTAAATCGAGATGATCCAGATGCTATAGATCGAGATGATCTAGATGCTATAGATCGTGATGATCCACATGCTGTAGATCGAGATGATCCAGATGCTGTAGATCGAGATGATCCAGATGCTGTAGATCGAGATGATCCAGATTCTATAGATCATGATGAACCAGATGCTGTAGATCGAGATGATGTGACGATGCTGATCGTGTTGATCTAGACGACGATGTTGATCGTGTGATGACGATGCTGATGATTGTGTGATGACGATGCTGATGATCGTGTGATGACCATGCTGACGATCGTGAGGATTCAGATATTGATGTTGCTGTACCTGTTTGAGTGCTGCAGAAGATAAAGACTCAGTACTGAAGATGTTGATGTTCCAGTATTGAAGATGTTCCAGTAACTGGTTGAGTTACTGATGATGTTGAGAAAGCTTCGAATGATTTATAGATGTATCATGTATGATGTTGATGACTCCTTGCTCGTGCAGATGCTGTTATAATATCCTTCTCGTTAAGGGGGAGTGTTGAGATATTGTAACTTCAAAGAATATTATAATTGTACTTTATTATTTCGAAGACGTTTCATTCCTCCGTGAAGATCTTATTGTATATCCGGAGATGTTTCTTCCTTCGTCGGAAAGTGGTAACTTGGGTTATTAGACATCCCTAGTGGGGGTCGGCCCTGTATGTGTTATGTGGGTCAAAGGGTTATTAGACCACCCTAGAGGGGTTGGCCCAGTCAGTTGTAGTGGGGTATTTAACCCAATGGTTAAATACGAGCCTACATGATTTGTGTAAAAGACAAGTCAGAGTAGTGTATAAATAGAGGAAGTGTATTCCTCATTTCACACACACTCACTCACTTGAGAGTAGCGCACTTGTGTAGGAGAGGTCTGCTATGGTGGAGGAGGAGATCATGTCTTTGGTTTGCATCTTTGTATATTGTTGGTCATCTATATTGAGGAAGCTTTGCTAGGTTTTCTACCCCATGAGGGTTTCCCAGGATAAATCTGTGTCTCTTGTGTTTTTGCTGTGCTTGTTGTTTCTTCAGTGATCCTGTATATGCTATTAAGTTAGGAACCCATGTATTTACTTTGTTAGTTTGTTGTTGTTGGACGCATATGCTTTGTAAGTCATCCCGTAGTATTTGTTGATCAATAGTTTGTGTTATTGTTGTTGGTGCATATGCTTTGTAAGTCGCCCGTAGTATTGTTGATCCATAGTTTGTAGTGGCCCGTGGTTTTGACCCATGGTATTGGCGCCTAGACTTAGTATATAAGTGTGTGTTGAGACCTATGAAGGCACCGTGAAGTTATTTGTATTGAGCTTGCTCATAGGAGGTTTCCCCCTCGAAGTGGCCTGTGATCAATATAAAAGTGATTCTGAGTTCTGTCATTTCTGCTTTTTCGCATATTTGTATTAAATAATTGTTGCAGGCGCATCACATCTGGTATCAGAGCACTTTCTTGGGATCGCTGGTGGAATTTCTGCCAATTTTTTTTTCATCGGTTGCAGGTTCGGATTTGGGAATAATCCCTATCCGCTTAACTGTGGGAAGTACTTGGGCATAAGCCCTAAAACTCATTGTGAGGAGTACCATAGGAACACCGAAGTAGCTGGCCCATTGAGAGGACCTGCCAACGAAAAGGGCAACGACCCCTACCTGATTGACTAGTTCCTACCCGTGAGGTAAACCAAGAGTTGTTGTTTGTGGCAAAGCGGTTATCAGTTTTACCTGAGCCATGGAGTGAGGGGTACTGCCCCAATACGCAAGCCGTCAGACAGCATTGGTGGCTGAGTGAAACCCCTGAACTGTTAGGAAGCCGCACATACCTAGGGTCCATATCTAATTTCAGATGAACTATTGTCGATCATTACTGCGCCGTTTCATATCCATTTTGCAAGCCATTTCAGATCCATCCATTTTCAATCCATTCGGCGCTATTCCAGATCCCTTCCGATCCGTAGCCGCTCGAGTCTGAGAAAAAAAAAATCAGTTTTTTGTCCATATCTCCCTTGTTTTCACTCTGTTTCCCTTGAAATTTTTGGGGAACCCCTGTCATCCCATTCTGCATATTTCATCCCTGAGGACCCTATCCCCAATTCCCCTTCCCAAAGCTTGAAAGCCCACATTTGTCTATTTTTAGGGTTTACCATAACTTCCTCAGATTTCACCCAATCACCTTCAAATTTTACCACAGAGTTCCTTTCTGAATTCTGCTTCCTTGTCCCTCTCTGCCAAATTTTCCAATTCTTTCACTCCGCTTCTGAAATCCTCATTTTTGCTTCCCTGTCTCGTCGAGAGTGTCCAACACCTAGTCAAACCCCAATTACCCTTCAGATTTTTTCCCAATTCCAGATTTTCCCTTACTGAAGCAATTTATGTTTTTGTTTTCCTACCCAGTCACAAAAAAAAAAAAATTCCTGGTTATGGTTGTCACCCGTGCAGGAGCAAAAACCATGGAAGAAGCACTTGCAGCCATCCAAGCCAAACTCCAGGATTTGGATGAAAAATTTCTCGGCCTCCATCTTGAACATTCAGCTATGAACAACAAACGGCGGTCTGAGTCTTCATCAGACAATGGGTTCTCTTCTTCTAGCAATTTCCGTGGTCCGAAGCTTGATTTTCCTTGCTTCAATGGTACTGATCCAACTGGATAGATCTATCGTGCAGAACAGTATTTCAGTCTGCATAATAGTTTTGATGTCAACAAAGTTCCACTGGCATCCTTTCACTTGGAACAGGAAGCTCTTCAGTGGTACCGTTGGTACATCAAGGCTCATCCAGAGCCCAAATGGTCAGACTTTTGCCATCTCCTTTTGCAACGATTTGGTCCTAGTTCTTTTGATGAATTCACCGGAGCCCTCACTAAACTTCACCAAATTGGCACTGTGAGAGAGTATCAAACTGAATTTGAGAACCTAGCCAACCACACCGAAGGATTGTCTGATGACTTTTACCGGAGTTGTTTTATCAGTGGTCTAAAGGATGCCATCCGCTCTAAGGCCAAAATGTTCTATCCCACCACAATGATGGAAGCCCTAGGGTTGGCTAAGTTGGCAAAAGACAAGATTGCGGCCCAACAACGCTCCAAGACCACTTTTGTTCCCTTCCGAAATATGGGTTCTCAGCGACCACCTATACCGCAGGCTCCTTGATCAAATCCTATCAAGCATTTGTTTGAAACAGAGATGCAAGCACATAGAGAAAAGGGGCTTTGCTATAATTGTGATGAGAAATTCAGTTGGGGACATAGATGTGTTCAACAAAAGCTCTATCTCTTGGATGTGGAGTCTCCGCCTACCTTTGAAACTGGTGACGATGATCCAGAAACACTGGATGCTCCGGTCGACATTCAGGAACCGCCTATTGATCCTCCATCTCAGGATGACCAGCCAGAGATATCTCTCCATTCATTTCCTTCTCCTGATATTACCCTTGGTGACCCTACTTCAGAATATCCACTCTTTTCAATACCCACTAAATCGACGAGAAGAAACCGCGACCAGTTCGTTGACCAGTCTGTCATCCAGACTTATGTTCAGCCATCTCGTTCAGAAAACCAGTCAGATGACCATACCTTTGAAACACCTCTCCTCACATTAGCCAATTTATCTGCTCAATTGTATGAAGCCCTGTTGCTGAAAGTTCTCCTGCACACACCAAAGACAGATTTTTTGAAGAACATACGGTTGATCTTGAAACATCTTCAAGAAAGTTGAGTCCTCAAAAGGACCTGGAACATTGCATAGAATAGCCCATTCTGAGTCAGCAAGAAGTGGATAGATTGACCCAAGTAATAGCACGGTTGACAGACCAAAATTAAAATGATGTGGATACAATCTTTGAGCTTCAAGAAGAAAACAAGGCACTGCGCACACAGGTAAGAAGCATTGAATGCTTGGTCAATGCCAGATCAGCATCCCATACTACTCTCCAAATGAAGTATGACACCTTGAAGGACCAATTTAGGAAGCTCCAGAAACTTAAAGATAAAACCACTTCCTCTTCCAAGTCGAAGGTAGCTGCTGCCGCAGCTCAGCCTTCTTCCTGAACTTTTCTGTTTTGCTCAGTGGGACTTGGCATATCTCCGGTTTGGGGGAATGTTGGTGTCCATTTTGTCACTAATTTTTATCATCAAAATCTACTCTAAGTGGTGTCATTTTCATTATTTTTTATATGATAAGTTATTCTTTCCACCATTCAGACCATCAAACATACTAAGTATGCATATATTCATTTATCATATGAATTTTGGTCAAATCTCGCCATATTATGATTTATTAATGTTTAAAGTGACATTTCTAGAAATGCGTGGCATTTACTTCTTTCTCTACAGGATGCGGTCTTCAAACGAACCTTCACTAAGACTCGTTTTCATGCCAAAGACTCCAACACCATTCATCCCATCATCCAACCCTTCGTCCAGTCTGCAGAATCATTGGTTGCCATACTCTTGGCCATTAAAGAAAGAAACGGACACATGGGTTCAGTTATCTACATGGTGGGTATGATTGGTGACCCCTGGTTCTAGAAGATTCACCTTCTTACATCCTGAGCTCGATAGCACACCTCCTACCCATGTCAACACTCTAGCATTCCGAATTTCCTGTTCGCCAGCCTGATATCACGCACGCCTACTCACGTTGATGTTCTAGAGGAGCATTGTCCGCCCATGCTCAGTTCTCCAGCACACGTCCTGTCCACATCGATGCTCCAACAGCCCTCTCCTCCGTCCATCCATCTTTCCAGCATACGTTCTGACCACGGTTGAAGGAAACGAACATGCAGCTATTCGCGTTGGATAGGGTCGACACCGTGAAAGCAGGAAGGTGACCTCTGCATTGTCATGAATCACAAGCAATCATTTTTCAGTCTTAAAGACTACCTATTATTAGAGTAGTTGACCACTAAAAGTTTGAATTGCTTTCTCCATTGTAAAATTGTATAAATAGACATATTTGTCACAGAGACGAGTTAATATCTAGTCTTAAGCCAGAGTCTGAGTCTCTAGATTTATTTTAGTCTTTTGAGCTACAAGCACTGTGTAATTTTCTCAGATAATGGAAGTTTCAGTTCGTTGATGCTCTGTTGTTAGTGACTAAGTCTATTTAATTCCATCTTCGATTGCTGGGAAGGGCCCCTTATCAATTGGAAGTTTTGTTTATGTTCTTTGTGTTTCTTTTATGCAAATAGCTAGTTTGTTTTCCAGTTTGTATAATTAGTTCGTTTTCCTGTATATGGCATTTCCGTATTTCTCTGTAATTTATATTGTGTTTTTAACTTAGTCTTTGTTTCTAGAATTGATAAATGGTCAACCAAGCATAGAGTTTTGTAGTTTGCTTTCAGTTTTTCATGATTAGATAGAGTTTTGGTAGAAGTTGTTTCAAGTTTTGCTATAGTTAGAATTAGTTCCATTAGCTTTCGTTCTGTAGTTGTAGGTTAATTCTCTCTCTCACCTTAGTCTTGCTTTAGCATATAATAGAAATAGTTCATCTCTTAAATAATGATTAGAATAGTTTGCTTCCTATTATCATAGCTTCTCAATAGTATTCTCACTGGTTTCTTTGCACTGTAGATTCATCTGCATTCGCCAGCTGACGTTAAGATCATCAAAACTGCCTCTTTCCTTAGTTTATTTCATTTTCTTCCATCCGGAATGTCATTTAAACAGTCATCTGGATCGTCGTTCGGACTTTTATTCTTTCTGCATTGTTTTATGCTTATTTTGAATTCATTTTTTTAAGTTTTCGAATTGTAATCTTTCTCTCTTCTAATTAGCATTCTTAACCATAACTAGGCCTTTGCTTTATATTCTATAAGAGTTTTAATTCAGTTTGGAATTATTCTTAATCTCCACCTTATTTTCCTTAACTTCATTTTAACTGTCTTTCAAGTTATGTCTTTTATAACTTGTTTACTAGCATGTTGTTGTTTCATAATTTATCAATTTTATTCTTAGTATAGTTTATTACATGTTCTTAAGATTTAGTTCAGATTAGAGTTAATAATTTCATTCTCCAAGTTACCTGAATTTAGATAGTTTCTTTGTTAAGCATAGGATCAATTTCTCGTTCACTCAAATAATGAAGATGTTCATGAAATAGAATTTGGATCAGAAGTAAATATCTTTATCAAGTTTTCTACTTGTTTCCAAATTAAATCCATAAATAAATATCTTTATTAAGTTTTCTACTTGCTTCTAGCTTTTCATTAGTTTTATATCATCTTGCTTATGGATAGAAGATAGATCATCATGTTCAAAGTTAACTGTAATTGGACTCTTTGTAGTTTACATCTCTTTATTGAAATTAGGTTAGATTTACTTCCATTTTGTTTTTCTATTACATTTGAAAGTCATTACGACTCATTCACTCCAGTTCATATCACATTTGACATACAACATCAAGGAGAATGGAATTAGAATTAGATGCTTTAGTATAGTTTTGAAGTATTAACTGAATGCATAAGTAGTTAATGAATTCATTAATAGTTTGTAGTTTTGCTTTGAATTAACTTAGCTTTCTATTTATGTAATTTACTATTAAATTAATTCATTTCATAGATAGGCCTTTGATTTCATTTACAGTTGTATCTAATTCCTATATTGGAATCTGAAGAATTGATTAAGTAGTTTCCATTCTTATAAAAATAGTTTTATCTTTAAGCAATAATTTCCGTTGTTTAATCATATAGTAGAGTAGTATAATTTGGTACTATTTTGATCTATTGGTTTCGTTAATTCATTTGTTATCTTCTTTTTCTGAAGTTTGACTCGATTTTCATTTTGAAAGATCTTTCGATATTTTCTTTATTAAAACATTTATAAGGTCTTCCAAGATGAAACTTAGGTGCCATTCAACCTTAGCATATACTATGCCTCAACTCTAAGATTACCAACCCTGGTCGATAATTAAATATTTAGGTGTATCCTTTAAGATATCTCACACACCTCAACAATGGTGATGATGATGATGATGATGATGATGATTAAGATGATGATTAAGATGATGGATGATGATCAGATGGTGATGATGGCAATGTTGATGATGATGATGATGATGATGATGATAATGACGATGATGAAGACGATGATGAATATGATGATGAAGATGACGATGATGATGATGATGATGATGATGACGAGGAAGATGATGGTGATGACGATGACAATGATGATGATGATGATGATGATGATGATGATGATGATGTCGATGAGGAAGAGGGAGATGACAATGATGATGAAGATGAGGAGGGTGATAATGATAACGACGATGATGATGAATGAGGAACATCTTCGTCATCATCGTCATCGTCGTCATCTTCGTCATCATCATCATCATCATCATCATCATCACCATCATCTTCACCTTCATCATATTCATCACCATCATCTTCATCTTCATATTCATCATCATCATCTTCATATTTATCATCATTATCATCTTCATCTTCATCATCTTCATCACCATCATCACCATCATCTTCATCTTCATCTTCATCATCATCATCATCATCATGAAGATGATGATGATGAAGATGTTCATGAGGAAGAGGGAGATGACAATGATGAAGAAGATGATGATGATGAAAATGATGATGATGATGATGATGAAGATGAGGATGATGATGAGGAAGAGGATGAAGATGATAATGATGATGATGATGATGATGATGACGACGAATATGTTGATGATGATGATGAAGGCCATGAAGATGATGGTGGACACCATAAAGATGATGGTGATGACCATGAAGATGATGGTGAAGACCAAGAAGATGATAATCATCATCATCATCATTGTCGTCATCATCACCATCATCTTCATGGTGTTCATCATCATCATCATCATCGTCGTAGTCATCATCATCATCATCATATTTATCTTCATCATCTTCGTCGTCATCATCATCATCATCATCAGCATCATCATCATCATCATCATCATCATCATCATCATCATAAACAACTTCTTCGTCATCATCATCATCATCATCATCATCATCATCATCACCATCACCATCATCTTCATTATCATCATCATCAGCAGCATCATCATCATCTTCATAATCATCATCTTCATCTTCACCATCATCATCATATTCGTCATCATCGTCATCATCTTCATGATCATTGATGCAGGAGCATCAAGACTAAGCCATCAATTTTATTGTGTGTTCACATGTTGTGGCTAGAAAGAGGACAATAAGTCCTGAAGTGGGAAGAAAATTTGTTTATTAAGTATTTTAGTATTTGCAAAATATGTAACTTTTATTGGACAATCTACTCGAGCGGACACGAGCCAGATCTCCCTAGTTCAATGTGAATCTAGAACAAATAAATACATAACATAAAGCTACTTTCCTTGATCGAGTAATTACATATATTACCTTTGGATGCATAGATCTTTCTCCTTTTTATTTCCCCTAGCTCCGCGATCGTCAGATCCGTAGCTGCAAGATCTATTAAAACATGTGGAGACAAAACAAGCAGTAAAACATATCTAAACACTAATTGATCTAAATAAACAGTTAAGGAGGTCAACTATAAACATCATCAACACAATAACATTAATTTATGGAAATATTTTATATTACCATATAAAGAGTAGGAAATACAAAGTAGAGAGATGATTACAACCCAAGCCTTAATGCTGCAATCTTCCTCCAACAAGCCAAGCCAAAGCCTCCAAAGGAAATGTAAGCCTCCCAAGATATGGATAGGGATCACCTAGGATAATTCCACCAACATGTAAGTGCTATAGAATTCCTCCCTTTGGAATGGAAAGGAGCTTTATATTTATAAGACCAAGTGGATAGAGTAGCTTGAGGATCATGGGGAGAGGGCTAAGGGATCCTCCCTTGAGGTTAGGGAACCGTAGGACAACTCACCTAGGAGTTAGGGATAGGGATCCACCTAATCCAACTTCTAGAAATCGCTCGAAAACCACCTTTATCCAAATTAACCAACCCCAACACAAGCTTCATGAAGGAAACCTGCACCTGGGAGGGGAAACGCAGGCTGCACAAAGACAATCTGTGACACCGGCGCAGTCTGGCAGAATACACTTTGCAGCAAGCCTAGTTGGGAAGTTCTTGCTCAAAGATAACATGCGTCGGCCCAACTAGAAACTGTGGAAAAGCGCATCTACTTGCTCTACATGTCTTCTTGATCAAGGATAAATTCAGGGATTGAGGCACTCAGTTAACATGGGACTCATGATGATGATATTTAGGTGTAACAGAATGCCCCTCAAAGCATGAAGCTGGAAAAACAAGACAGGTGAAGTGCTTTGAAAGATGGATGGAAAGGAATTGTTGGCTGGAAGATGTTGTTGTAGTACAACTGATTCTGAGATACTAGTCTCACATGACTCACAACATGGATGTCGACCAATACATTGCAGATCCATGGTAGTAAAGACTGACTGAACACAATCATGACTGCTAGACACAATCGTAGATCCATGATGAGATGGTAACATAGCCACAACCAATACAAAAGTGGATCCATGTAACATGACTCAAACAATCTCCATCGCAACTTGGGTAAGACATGATTATCCCCAGGGTCTTCAAGCTAATCCCACAATGATACGAATCTATCCATGTGATTACAATGTTTTGGAGTCGAACATGGTAGAAACCACTTGATTACTGGTCATTGATGTATATCGTTAAAAAGTGTGAGGGAAATCACCATTAATGTTGATGACCCCCAAGGTATCACATTACATATCACTGAGCATGAATAAATGAGTTGAGGTCGAACACTCGATGAAATATTTCAATCAAGATTCAATGATGTAAACTCATGTTGAAACCGAGGTAACCTACCATTGAGGCATCCAGGCCCAAGGTACTTGAATGGTTTCGAGATTCAGTCCTTGGATGATGTGTTGAAGTCGAAAAGGATGAATCTGTCGAAGGAGGGCCATGATGAATCCCCCATCAATGAAACAAAACTCGGTAACAGATGTTTGGAGTGGATCGGACGGTAGAGTAATGTGAAAGACTGACTCAAAGTAGACTAACATGATGGAAGGTGTACTGACTGTAGATGATGAGCAATGAACATCTCTTGAACATGGGCATGGCATGACTTTGTAGTATTTACAAGACGAGAATGATACCAACCCCCCATGCGAATGATAGTGGAAGCATTCTTTGGATGACCCAAAGGAGTGACAAGACTCGTGAAATTAGTATGACTCGATTACACAAGTACTGAATGAAAATGAAAATGAGTGCCATGTTCAAGAGCGACGATGTACTTCCGTAAATAAAGTGTAATACAAAATCTTATATTTTTCCCCACCATGACTGATGAGTGCCTCACTTGTTTTCTAACAATCTTGAGGAAGGTAAACAGATGCTCGGTATAGCTCATCCCATGGATGAGTCCAATCCCAAATGTTTTACAAACCTGGGATAGGAGGGGTTCGTCCCATGATGGGCCCTTCAATGTTGAATTTTAGAGAGTCCATAGAAGGTAAACTCGACGTCATTTCATGTTTAGAGAGTCTGAAAAGAAGTAAAGAAGACTCCAAAGGTCCTTTTTCGTAAGGTTAGCCTCTTTGCCCGGAAAAGGGTAAAACAACGCGAGAGATGAATATTCCAGTCATGATTGGCTGGAGTATTCATTTTTCGTAAGTAGTGCCCCGTGATCCAAAAAAGGGATAAAATATCATGAGTAAGATGATCATTCAAATACTTTTACAAGCGTGAACGCATCAAGTTCACTTAGTGATCTTTTCGTATTTAGAGAGTCTGAAAAGAGCTTAAAGAAGGACTCTGGGGGGTTCCTTTTTCGTGGGAGTTTAACGAGCCTAAAAAAGTGATAAACTATAACTCAATGAACTATTATCATCGTTTTGTGAGCATGAGAAAGAACAAAGAGTTAGCTCGGTGTCATTAATAATTGAATTTAATGAGCGAAATAATGAGAAAAAGATGCTCTATGAGTTTGTCATACCTGAAAAATTCCGTGAAGAGACCACAACCGCGAAAAAAAGTATCAATGAGGTACATAAATTCACTTGCATGCTTTGAAACTAGGCCAAAATGATTAACTGAGTGTAAATAATTCCAACTATAGCAAATAACCTGTATTTCGAATAAATTAGAAAAGGAATATGCTCTTTTCTATATAAAAAGGGGTAAATAGTAAAAATAATTACTATTTGTTTTTTACCAAATTGGAGAGGTGAAAAGTGCCATTTGGAGCCATTTTTCTTTTGTTGATTCCAGGAGATGTGATTGATCATTTGAGACGCCATCAGTGAGAGGTAACCCTAAACTTAGCCTTTTAACTTTCCCATGGATTACATTTTTTTTTCTTTCATTTAGGTGAGTTTGAGCTTGTTATGTGCGTAGATTTGCGCTCACGAGCCAACGCAAGTCACCCTTTTGGGATATGTGCCGGCAGAGAACCCGAAAGGGTGTTTTGCGTGGATGGCGCACTATCCGAAAGGACGGTTTGCGCCGACGCAAACCGCCATACCAAACTCAAAATCCAACCTAAAAAAAGGTTTTTTGATGGTGGGGGGAAGTTCTAATGGTGTTTAAATGGCCTTTTTGATAGGTTTGCAGTGACCACAATGGTTCTCGAGTGGCTAGAAGGCTAGCATGAGCTTGATGATGCACAAGCGGAAAATGATCTGCAATGTATTGTTGCATTGAGAAACTGTGGTTTACTTAAGTATTTCCTAGTGCCGGGGATGAGGTCCCAAATACCTTTGTTGACACACCTGGTCCAATGCTGGGACCCAGTACAACAGCATTTCCAGATTGGTGAGAACACACTGACCATAAATGTCGAGGACATCTATTTTTTGATAGGGTTGTCCCGACAGGGAAACCCTATGTCCCTAACTGGATCACGAGGTGGTGATCGTATCATTGAGGACATGATCGATTAGTGGTTTACTCCAGGTACGCCGATGATTGGTGGGAATATTCCCATCAAGGATGTCCGGGACTGGGCCCTCTGTACCGTACTATTTACCATTGTGAGGGTAGCTGGTAGCCGATCTACTCATCTAGAGAGAAAATTGCAGATGATGTATTCCAAGGAGTGTATGGCTCCCACTGTGTTCAACTGGTGTGAGGGGCTCCTCACCAGTCTATGTGATCAGATGACCAAAGGCCAGCATGGGGCGTTGAAGTAGTTTGGTTACGGTTCGATAGTGGTAGCTTTCATGCTGGAGCGGGATGCACGCGATCCCCACATGAACAGGTGGTCATAGGTTATGGCTTGCCATGGTTGCGGCGGTCCTATCATCAGTTTTGGCACAAGCTTCTTCACGTGGCTGAGGGGATAGATCCTCATGGTGGAGGACTACCCATACCATGGGATAGACTTCAGAGGTGACCCAGACTTGGTGCTTCCCGAGAAATCGCAGTGGTACCATATTGGTAAGAACAACTCTTGCTTGTGTTTTTTCATTTTATGTATTTATAATTTTTTTTGGAGTAGTGTTGATAACTTGTTACATGTTTCTTGAAGATGTGGGTCCGGTGCAACCGCTTGAAGTCTCTCGTCTTGCGCGGAGAGGGGCTCTACCAGAGGTGGTCCCTGCGGTCCAAGATTCTCTCGAGGAGTTGGAGGAGCTCTAGGAGAACCTTCATAGGATTAAATTGGACATTCCGGAGTCGGGTGTCCATGACTTACCCCATCACTACGAGAAGCTAATGGTCGAGGTATCATTACATTTCTACAGCCTGCTCTGGAAAGTGGTAAGGGTCGTAGTCTGCTACCATGCACATCCTAGGGATTAGGCGCATGTGTTATATGTATATAATGAAAGCTTATGAGCTTTAGATTTTGTAGAGATGACTCTTACTGAAAGCTAGCATGCTTCATACTTTTGTATCAACACTACCCTTTTTTGTACTTTGTACCGATTTATATATATACAAATACTATTGGCGGTTTTATACATCTTGTGTTCTATCGGTGATTAATGGGATCGTGTTTCCATGTTTTGCTTATACAATGGATAATTTACATGTTATGTCTGTTTTTATATTTTATGAATATCTTACGTGTGTGCAATGTACCAATCCATAATGAAATTGGCCATGGAGTCAAAAACCGTGTTCATAACTCGTGGAATGTGTAGATATTGAACAAATTCAAAGGACCTTTCCAGGAGACGAACTCGTTGGAAGAGACGGAGAAAAGTGGGGTCACAAATAGCATAGATCCAGTTAAGATGAGAAACCACTAGTTGTGAATCCAGATGGATAACAATGTGGCTCATACCCATGGAAAGAGCGTCGGTTAGGGTTCCAATCACAGCCTGGTATTCTATGGAGTTATTGGTTGTGTATCCTAGACAACTTCCTCTTGAGCTGATAAGCTCGCGGGTGGGGAAATAAAGTACCCAGGTTGTCGAAGCAAGGTTATGAGTATGCCATCTGGCACCGTTCGCAAATCCATAGCAGGTTTCCATCTGCACATGCAGACATAACATGGTATAAGTAGCGAAACAAGTTCTCGACACACTAAAACAAAATGTCACACCACACAAAACACACGCCATGTACATTATATACAAGATACTTATGTGTGAAAAACTCAAGCATAGTACCTCTTCAGGTAGAGCCCACTGCGAGGCTCTCCCAAAGATATCCCATCATGATCCTCTAGTTCGTATGCTCCCTTCTCCAGAACACATTTCACAATGTAGGGCCCATGCCACATGGACTCAAACTTACCTGCCACCAGCTTATCATGATTTTGGTCATATGTGAGGACCAAATCTCCCTTGTTGAAGAAACAAGGTTTAACCGAACTATCATACTGAGCTTTGATGCATTTCTTATGTGCCTCGTTGGCAAGGGCAACATCGTAGTAGGTCTCATCGAGTTTTTCTAGGTAGAGGAAGCGTTCTTCCTCGGCAGTGGTGTTCGGAAGAAGTTCAACTGCAAGTTTAAGAGATGGAATCTCGCACTCTATTGGTAGGAATTCCTCCAATCCATAAACTAATTGGAAAGGTGTAAATACGGTGGTAGTCTTGATGGAGTTTCGGTACACCCATAGTGTGGAAAAGAGCATGTTATGCCAGTTTGACTTGTGTGTACCCACCATACGTTGAATCATGGTTTTCAAGACCTTGTTAATGGACTCTACTTGTCCATTGGACTGTGGGTAGTAAGGGGTTGAGTTTCCATGACGAAAACCAAGTCTAGTGCTCAATTCGTCTACCATATGGTTCTGGAAGTGAGATCCATGATCGGTGACTATGGCTTGTGGAACTATGAACCATGCAATGACATGGTTAAACATGAAGAGTGCAACGGTTTTTCCATCTTCGTTGTACGTAGGAATAGCCTCGTCCCATTTAGTAAAATAATCCATGGCTACTATGATGTAACCATGCCCCCCGACCGAGGTAGGCTTACAGTGCATGAAATCTATGCCCCATTTGCAAAGGGGCCCACGGGCGCAATAACCAGGTGTAAAGCAGCTAGGTGGGAGTGCTTTTTCGTTTGAAAGTGTTGGCATGGGGGAAAATTCTTAACCGCCTTAATGCAATATTTAAGTATGGATGGCCAGTAATATCCCATGCGTAGTATCTTCTTGTCCATATCCATCCCAGAGAAATGAGCGCCAAAATCCCCAGTGTGACAGTCATTCAATATGTGCAGACCCTCATGTGTCAGATAATGTTGAAGAACAGAATCAACACCATGACGAGACATGGTATCACTAATGATCAAGTAATACTTCACGTGGTAGCGTATACGATGACGATCATCCCGAGACAGTTGGGGGTTGAATCGTTGGGTTTGAATATATAAGGTAATATCTCCATACCATGGGTCTGACATACTGATGAGGAACAATGACTCATCTGGAAAAGAATTGTTGGGATCAGATCCTAAATCAACACGGGGAAGATCACAAATGAGTTCCGCAAACACCAAAGATTTCAAATTCCTGAAGTATCACAATCCAACGTGAATACTTTCCCCCAAGTACCTGACATGTCAGAACATGATACATGGGGTTCAAGTCAACGATAATAGTGGTGGTACAGAGTAGTATGTAATGATAGAACTTTTGGACGGCAATGACTACCATGAGAGTGAGTTTCTCGACATGTGAGTAACAAGTTTCAAAGTCAATAAGACCCTTACTAAGGTAATAAATCACATGTTCCTGGGAATTGGTGTCCTCCTGGACCAAGACCATGGCGATCATGGTGACAAAATCAGCAAGATAAAGGATGTAATCCAGGTAGCAATTGCGCGGTTGGAGCACAAGGGCATGGGAAATGGCATGTTTCAGACTGTCAAAGGATTGTTGCACTTGATCGTCCCATATGAATGGGATGTCCTTCTTCAGTAGTCTCATATATCCCTGTGTCTTCTGAGCGAAATTACAGACAAAACATCGTAGGTTAGTTACCTTCCCTTACAAACTTTGTAGTTTCGTAATGTTAGTAGGAGGTGGGAGAGTGACGATGGCTTCCACCTTCAAGGGATCAATGCGGATCCCATCTTTTGAAACAATAAAACCTAGGAGGCGTCTAGAATCGACGCAGAAAATACACTTGGAGGAATCAGACGGATGTTATACCGTCTGCATCTGATGAATATTGTTGTCAGATGATCAATGTGGAACTCGCGTTGCTGCGAATGGGTAGGTATATCGTCAAGATAGGGCTCCACAAAGTCCTTCACATCATGAAAAGCATACGACATGGCCCGCTGCAATGTGGCACAAATATTTTTAAGACCAAAAGGGAGTTTACGATATGCAAATGTACCCCAAGGGCAGATGAAAGCGGTCTTATGTTGGTCGGCTGGGTGGATCTCAATCTGGTTGTAACCGGAAAATCCATCCATGAATGAGAAGATTACACTTCCGGCACAATTGTCAATGATCTGATCGATGAAGGGAGTAGGGTAGTTGTCTTTAGGACAATCCTTGTTCAGACACCAATAATTGACACAGACTCGGATGGTGCCATGCTTCTTAGCCACAGTGACGAAATTTGAGACCCATTTTGTTAACGGAACAGGGTAGATGAAGTCGGCCTTCAAGAGCTTTTCAATTTCTTCTTTAATTGTCGTAGTTTTTCGAGGGTGTACCGATCGTAACTTTTGACGGTCTGGTTTAGCATCGGGATAAGTTTTAATCTCATGTGAAATGATGGCAGGATCTATCTCAGGCATCTCCTCGTAGGTCCAAGTGAATACATCGTGGAATTGCTTGAATAAGGCCATGAAAGTGGTGATCTCTTCGAGAGAATAGTTTTGGCCTAAACGTATATGTTCCATGACACCATGGGTAACCAAGATGTCAACCAAAATGGTGGATTCAATGTTTTCCAAGATTCCCTCAGTGACCTGTTGTTGTAGCAACATCACCCCAAAAAATTTTGTACATATTGGGGCCCCTCCTTTAAACTTTTTTTAGAAAGGTTGCCTTAAGGGCCATTCCCAGCTTTTATCTTTGTTTTTAACAGAAAATCTTGCCATGAAAAACTCCAAGTCTGCCAGAAAATCTTGTTTCTCAACAAAAAAAAATTTCATGAAGTCTTCATGGAAATCGTGGAACGATTTGACAAAGCCCCGCAGTGGCGGAAGCCTTTTGTTTAAACTCCCGAAAAAGGACTTAGAAACTTTCGTTGAAAAAATTGCGGAGAGATTCGGGTTTTTCTCCCGAAACGGAGGAAACCATTCGTCTAAGCTTTCCGAAAAGGGACATAGAAAACTTTTTCGATTTTTTGCGGAGCGCTCCACGGAATAATTCAAATTTTCCTCCCGAAACGGTGGGAACCGATCGTCTAAACTTCTAGAAAAGATTTGGAAGTTCTTGTTAAAAAATTGCGGAAGCTTCTGATGAATTCCTCCCGAAACGGCAGAAGAATTCAACAAAGTCGCCCGAAACTCGTGGAAACTATCCGTCAAAACCTTCCACAACTGTGGAAACCTTCGAGTTTTCATTCCGAAGCCTCACCAAGAGAATAATTGCGGAACCATTCGCTCATTCATTCCGAAACACAGGAGTCATTCGCTGATCCATTCCGCGGAAGCCGATTGGGGAAGCTTTCCGCAATGTCGGTAGTCTTTCCGAAACCGCGCGAGGACTTAGATTTTTTTTTTTTGAAAGTTGCCCACCGAGAGAACTTTGCAGAACCGTTTGGGTTTTCCTTCCGCGATTGCGAAAGCCTTTTGCGGGATCCTTCACCATACCTTTCCGAAGCCGCACGAGGACTTAGAAAACTTTTGAAAGTTGTCCACCGAGAGAATTCGCTCATTCCTCCCAAAACAGCGGAAGCTTCCGCGTTATCCTTCCGAAAGATTTGAGCTTTGTAGAACGTTTGGGTTTCCCTTCCACGTCGCGGAAGCCTTTTGCGGGAGCCATTCACCATCGTCCCCTGAAACGGCGAAAGCGTTCGCTATATCCTTCCGCAACGGCCGGTGAAATTCACAAGTTTGTCCCGCAGGAGGCGGTCGCGCGCGAGTCGAGAATACTTGATTTGACGCTGACATACCAGTATTAAACCCGTTTTAAATGCGCCACCCACCCCGCACGTGCCAGCTCATTTAAATAGACGGTGGGGGCTCGAGCCAAACACGTTTTTATTTCTCGATTGGAAAATTTGTTGGACATCGCGCAACCGCTCCAGCTCATCCTACTTGTCCACAATCACGGCCACCTCATTCAGCTGTCTTCACGGTGCCAGGTAGGATTTTTAACCATTAAATTTGCCTCTCCTACGCGTTAGATTACTATTGGATTGTCCTTGTTTGAAGACGATTGGTCTAGGTCGGATTCTGATGGGAAAAATGCTTGTCATGGGCTACTTTGCCCGTCAAATACAGTCAAAATTTCATTTGTTCCGTCTTACAAAACAAAGAGATCTTAAAATGTTAGACTGTCAGTCTGCACGGGTGGATTTTTTCCAAACTCCAACCCTAGCCGCATACATCGTTGTTCTTCGCGTTTGAAGTCACCAAACCCCGTGAATGTTTAAACTACACCAGCTGAAACCCGAAACTATAACCACCCGGGTTTTTCATCACCCACATTCCCAGCGTCGTCAACCCCTATCCGAGTTTCAAAACCTACCGTAGAACACCTCGCCAAGGTACCATCAGGTAACCATAGCGGTCGAAGCTTCCGTCGGCTCGTAAATATGAAAACGCCTCCTTATTTCGTCGCAGAGTCATTTCAACCCGAACTTCCCCGCCACTAATCATTTAAAAGCATCATGGCTAAGGACACCATCCCTCCTAGAGCTGGACCGAGAGTAGGTTGCTTCCGCAACATACTTATCCTCGCAGGAGCATTCCAAACCCGCCCCTTTAAAAGAATCAGGATGATTAAAATCTAGATTTCTTGTTTGGAATGGTGTATTTGCTTCCTAAAATGCAGCTTCACATTTTGCTTTTATCTCATTCACATATTAAAAAGATGATGATCTCTGTTAAAATCTCACAGTATGTTGCTCAATTTCATAATGACTTGTATGTGGGTGCTATCAGGGATAAGTCAAAATGCCAAAATGTGGTAAGAAGAAGGCTAAAATGACAGAAAAGAAGCCTACGCCACTTAAAACTGAGACTTCACTCCAGGATACTAGGTTCACCACCGGTGTTCCTCCAGAAATCTGCTAGGGTGACATTTATAGGATGATCCGAGACCAGGATGTCCCGGACATGTTGTTAGAAGAGGGGCAGATTTATCTAAATATCAAAGCTTCAGGCATAACCAGAGCTGCTACCATCCCTGACCTATTCCCCTGTGCTGAAGTAATCGGATAGATACTCCAACATGCTGATGCGGAAGGAAAAGTGATAAACGATAGCGGGAAATTAGCCATTGCCTCATTCCACCCAGCATACATTGCCGCAGCCTATAAATTTCCCCGCTCCAAGCAAGCTCTGACTGATGAATGGTTGGGAAAAATGAATAACGTTGAGATGGCCAAAAAGCTACTAGTAGCAGGCAAGCATTTGAGAAAGAAAGGAAATGACGAATATGACGTACAGAATCTGAGACCTCCTTTCAGATTGATCGCCTTGATGCTGTGCAGAATCTTCGGCATGCCCGATGGCACCGTGTATAAGATTCAGTGGGTCCCTATTATCCACTTTGTGGCATTTAAAGGAACTGTGTTTGACTGGGCCACTCTCCTGTCAGATAGTTTGGCCTCAATGATAGTTGCTGCAAGAGAAGGACTAACCTTGAAGAAGGCAGAATTTTTCATGTCCTCATATCTGATCGATTGTGTTTTGGCCAAGGTGGACTTCCCCAAATTGGGCTGCACATGGGATAAGGCCACCACCCCAGTTTATACCGCTTTCAGGATGATGTGGGCCCATAATTACAAACCTAGCTACAAAATCATATGTGAGGGGTTCATCATGCCCCTAGATGAGAAGTTATTCAAGGAGGAGCCCAACTGCCTGTCAGAGAAAGCTGTGGAAGTCCTTGAGAATTACGGGGATTTCTACTTTTCAGAGCAAGGCACCTACCTCAGAATGTTTGGAGGGACTAAAGCTCCATACATCTTGCCGCAGTATGCCACAGATTATGTGGTCCTTAAGGAATCAGTAAGACAAATCTTCCTGGATGGAATTGGAGCAATGCTCCACAAACAACATAAGGCTTCCTTTCCCCCTCTACCTTTCTGCATAGGTGCTTACAGGTTCTCGGGGGTTACCTCAGCCGAAGAGTTTGTTCAGGAGCTGAAAACCTTCCACTTCGGTGAGGTGATCTTCCACAGGAATGACAAGAAGGGAAAAGTGGCCGAGCACTATAGGGAAATCTATGCTCATTTTGAGTACTCTCACTACCCCGATGCCGAGGAAGAGGCATTCAGAGGCATCAGCAACATGGCTGAGCTGCGGATCTGTCGCCAAGGCACTAGAGCAATCTCTAGCTCAACCAAGGTCCAGAAGACCAGCCAGCAGAAGGAGAAAGAAGCTGATGATGCCCGAGCTCAGGAAGAGATCAGATTAAGGGAGGAAGCTAGGTTACTCCAGGAGGCTGAAGAAGTCAGGTTACAGTAGGAAGCTGAAGTGGCAAGAATGCAGCAAGAATCCGAAAGTGAGAGGGTGCAGAAAGAAGCAGAGGAATCCCAACAACAGAAGGAGGCTGAAGATGAAAAGCGGAAGAAAGGAGATGAAGGTCAACCACAAGTTGAAGGAGGGGAAGGAGGACAGGAAGCTGAACGGAAAGCGGAAGAAGAGCTGAGAGCTGGGGAAGATGCCCAAGCAAGTGGGTCCGATGTCCAAGACATGGAAGTAGACACACCTCAAGCAGGTAGCTCTGGTACCCAAAATGTGGGAGCAGATCCAGCTCAGGGAGTCCGGACCCCACCAGCTGAAGAAGAAATAGACACTATGGACCTCCCAATTGTCCCGTACACTCCATCGGGAAAACATACGGTGTCCAGGTGGAATGAATTTGTCTATGACAATAAAAGGAAAGCAATGGTCCTTAAATCAGAAGAGAGGATCAAAAGGCTCTTCCAGGAGGATATCGTTACCCACCAGGAGGTCACTGTAATACGAAATACAGATAAAGATCCCTTCGCTATGGCATACGCAGTTGTAGAAACAGCAAAAGCATCACTGGACAATGTAGGTGTTATAGTTAGAGAAAATGAATTGACAAAGAAGAGAGCTCGTACGCTACAACAGACTGTGGCTAATGAGCAAGCCTACAAGGATCTTGTGGTGAACAAGTATAATTGCCTGTACGCCGAGCATAAAGAGCTGTCAGACAAATATAACTAGTTAGAGGAAGAGAAGGAGCAGCTATCAGTCCTGATGATGATTGAAGAAGTAGAAAAGAATGATGCAGTAGCCAGAGTGTCCCAGCTTGAAACAGACAAGATGGCATTAGCTAAGCAATAGGAGCAAACTGAGAACAGAACGATGGACATGTCTCCCTTCCATGAGCTATCCTGCAGCATCCTGAAGCAAATGCACAACACTCAGGAGCTAATCACTAATGAGGTTTGCAAGCTCAAGGCCATGGTGGGAAGGTTAAAAGAAATTAATGAGGAGGCCCATAGGCTCAAAGCCAAGCATACCCGTGTCAAGGCAAATATCCTAAGCCAGATAGAATGGCGAGAAGGAAAGGGACGTTTCCCCACACATCTCCCATTCAAATCTGTGGAGGGTTTTAATGAGGATGTGGCCCATTTGGACTTCTGCAGAAACTGTAGCAGTAAGCTAATGGCCAGTGTGCAAGGGACGAGGAATAGGATCAACAGTCTATATCAAAGGATCCAGGAAGTGCATGACAGGTGCAAATTGAATTTCCCGCAATCCCTCGATGACTTCCCGGGTGAAGAACAACGCTTGGCTGAACTAAAGGAAGAACTGAGCATCCAAACCGAATATGTGAGGAAAATCGATGTCCTAGCAGTTGACGACCTCCAACATTATATTGGTATGTCGTCAGTCCACAGCCATTTGCTTAAAGAAGTACATCAAGCTGCAGTGACGGAAGTTCAAGGCATCGGAGCAGAGCTTAGAAAAAATGTGACTTCGCAAAAAATCTTGATCCTTGCTTCCGCAAACACAGTCATAAGGGACACTGGCATGTGGTATAGCTACATAGAAGAAGAGGAGAAGAAGGCAGAAGTAGCAGCTGTGACAGCAGATCCAGACTCTTCCCTCCCAGCAGTAGCAGAAACTCGAGCTGGCTCGATTTCTTCTTCCCAGGAAGCAGCAGCAGCAACAGCGAGTTCGAGTGCCTCTCCTAAGGCAACATCAGCAGCATCAGTTGATTTGGGCGATCCTCTTCTAGCTAAAGCACACGCACAAGAATGACAGCGCTAATATTAAAGCATTATTTCTGTTGTTTTATATTTTGGGCCTGCATATGTATGATACGTAGATCTATAGGACAGCTGTCCCTATTTTCTTTTCAAATAATTTCTGTAAAGAGAAAGAAGTCACAATTTTGTCTATTATAGAAGAAATTCCTGTAGGTGACAAGTGGAAGAGGCCAGGTGGCAGCCCGAAAGGCAAATTTTGTAACTATAAATAGAAGTTAGGAATGAATAGAAAGGACTTTTGGCAAGGGAATCATTTTCAAACCTGCACGAGCTATCTTGTATTGGTTCTAAGAAAATCGAGTTTTCTAATAAAAGCCTGGAGATGGACGTTTTGCATGGGAATGAAAGATGGATGTGTATTGGACTATTCTGGTGACTTCCATATTGTAATGTGAGATCATTCTTACTATCTGAATTATTTCTTTGTAGCAATGATTTTTGCTCCTTTCTGTGCAAACGATCTTCTCTATTTTGTGAGCAATGAATGTGTTTCATATTAAATCAGGAGCTATCTGCTGATACCTTTATCTTTGCTGTAGAGTTCTCTTTTAGATTAAATGCCTAGTTGTTCTTTCTTTAAGATAATCCCTACAGTTCATTGCTCATCCTTTAATTTGTCTCCTTGCAGGGACAATTAGATTTATTTCATGTGTTGTTAGATTTAGATCTGTTCTTTCAGTTTGCATCTAGATTAAATAATTTTGCTTCTTTGTTTCATGAGAAACAAATGTGTTTTATGCTAAATTAGAAGCTATCTTCTGAGATCTTTTATCTAGCTGTAGCTTTCTCTTTAAGAATTAATGGCTACCTGTTCATTCTTTAAAGATAACTCTTACAGCTCATTACTCATCCTTTAAGTGTGCTCCTTGCAAGGATAGGTAGATTTACTTCAGTTTTAGACTTAGATCTGTTTTAGTTTTGCATTTAGATCAAATACAAATTAGGCACTTGCATCTCATTAAAAAACATAAAATCTAAAGAAAGGTGGATCGGGCCATAACCGGTGTAATTGGAATTAAACTCCAAACCCACGGTTGTCGGAACCGCTAACCGGACGGATTCCCTAACCAAACGGTAGATAATCTAATTGGGATCATCTATCGGGGAGAATCCCTTTCTGATTGATGCTACGATATCCGAGGCATCAACAGTTTTTGGCGCTAGAAGGAGGGCCTGAAAGTGCATGGATGATAGAGGAAAATCTCCCACTGGCATAGATGTCACTGAAAACCCACTTAAAGATAGCATTTCAAACAGCCCAGATCTTGAATTATTAAATCAAGAACGCTTCATTTCTAATCCTGGGCCTCAGGAAGCTTTATACGCTGTCCCTTTCACAGAAATAGAGGATTTGAGAAGGCATACAAGATCCTACGTTAGGCAGCTAGGTGGTTTAAACGCTGTCAATTTCCTCCCTAAGAAAACTACCCCTAGAAAAGAGCCACAATATACCCGAGATTCGATTCTTGTTCAAAGTTTTGAAGAACTTGTGAATTTGACTTTGGAAGAAATTTCAGACACTCTTAACAAGGCAGATCTTGAAAAATCAGAAAAAAATTCAGACCAAGATAACCTTGAAGAACTTATCACTCCCAAGAGTACTCCCCAGAATTCACCGTACAATTCTCCGCCAGGTTCTCCACATCCAAACATGGCTGTACCTGCTTGGAGAGCAAGGGGGGCATTGAACCTAGCTGGACCATTCCATAATCTTCCAAAAAACCCAGAAAAGGTCTTGCCCAAGTTTGATCCAGGGAAAGCCATTTCGGTGGAAGACCATCTCAAGAGTTTCTACTTAGCTCTGAACCTTTTGAACGTACAACATGAAGACGTAGTTTGCAGGCTGTTTCCTTATACATTCGAGCCAAAAGTATCATCCTAGTACTTTAGCCTACAACCCAGCTCAATATCTAGTTGGGATGAATTCGAAAATTGTTTCTTAAAGAAATACGGAAACCAAAAGACTGTGGCCACACTTATGAAAGAACTCTTATCCATGAGAATGGAAAAGAAAGAAAAGGTTCAAGATTTCAATCAAAGATTCACAACACTGTTAAATAACTTCAGTGAAGCTAATAAACCAGCAGAGGAATCTCTGATTGAATACTACACCACGGCTCTTGAAGGACCCATAGCAATGTTCGTAAAAAGATCCAAGAAAACTACCTTGATAGAGAACTTTGAGGAAGCTAGAAAGGTAGAAGAAGAAGCTGATAGCATTGCTAAACACGCCTTAGATGTAGGACCAAAACCAGTAGCCAGCAAAAAACCTTTGTTGCTCACTAGAGGTAAAGAAGAGCCATCTACGGACATGGAAAATGTAGTCAAGATGATGCAGGAATTATCTAATAAAATTGTAGATCTCGAGAAAGACAAGGCTGCTAGCACGTCTAGGAAACCTTTCAAACCATTTTATAAAAGAAGGGAAGACGGTGATCAAACTCATCCACCAATGAATACTTCCCTTGTCTTAAACTTGAACGAAATCGGGATGGAAAATTTCTACACTTTTCATCAAGAACCACATTCGGAAAAGAGCTGCCCGCAATGGATTAATTCCATGAGCTTAGTCATGAACCAAATGCTAGATTCACAGATCCCATACCAAGATGATTCTCCAGAGGAATCGATCCCTGAGTTAGAGGAACCAACCCCGGACACTACTATGGTGCTATGGGATTGGGTACCTATGACTGAATTAGCAGAAGAGGATCCCATAGATAGCTCTCCCTCTACCGTAAACGTTGCTACTCGCAGCAAAGGCCCAATTGCTGATCCTGTGCCAAGCGCAGCTCCTTATAAGCCTAAAGTTTCAAAAGAGCCGCCTCAGAGGCATATAACAATTATCCCACTGCAGCCCAAAGTTAGCCAAACAGTGACCAAGCAGCCAAACGCTGACTCCATAGTTCAGCCACCTAAGGTCACAACGAGCAAAACAGATCAGCAAGCTTGAATTGGGAACGAATCTGGCATAGGATATGATATTATTGAAGATATCAAGAAGGTCAAAGCGAATGTGTCAATATTTGACATGTGTAGCTTGCCCCATCAACGAGACAAACTGCTGCATGTTCTACAACCCCAGATCAGCACTCCATTAACGGGCTCTCAAGACAATCCCGAAATTAATGAGGCCAGCATTGGTGGGAAATCTAAATCTCAAACATTGTCGTTCCTATTGACTTTTGAAATTTGTAATCACAATCTTCACAACTGTTTGGTAGATTCTGGAGCATCCTCAAACGTTATTCCAATGTCCATTTGTAAAAAAATTAACGGGCAGTCTATGCCATCTCCAACCCAAATTATCCAATTAGATAGGACTGCTGTCAAAGTAATTGGGGAGATGAAAGACATTCTCATTAGACTGTCAGCTGACCCTAGAGTCTGTCAATTCATTGACATAATGGTGGTCGATATTCCTGAAGCCTATGGGCTGATTTTAAGCAGGGATTGGTCTACCAAGCTGAGTAGCTACTTTGCTACTGATTGGTCTCATCTGTGGTTTCCTTATCAGAACAGGCATAATCAAATTAAAGTCCTAAGATAACCTCATATGAAGAAAAACGTAACTCAGTTAGAAGAAAAAAATGAGGCAGTAGCTTTCTCATCCTCGGTTCTAGGGAATTATTTCTTAGAAATTGACCTGGGTAACTATCAGTCTGAAGTCATTAGCCATGAATCAGATAAACAGTCCAATCTCCTTCATTTTTCTTGGACTGGTGACATTGATTGTAACATAGTTAATTTAGTTACTGACGTAGATCACAGAGAAACTAACTTAGTTGAATCTAAAGATACTTTTTGGACATTATACTTTGATGGTTCTAAGACTCTGGAAGGATCTGGAGCCGGTTGTGTTCTAATGGATCCAAAAAGAAACAAGTATTTTTTGTCTTGTAGACTAGAATTCGATTGTACTAACAACACCGCTGAATATGAAGCTTTGGTACATGGATTAAAGAAGGCCATTGGCTTAAATGTTAAGTACCTAAAGGTCTTTGGTGACTCCGAGATAGTTGTAAGGCAGGTAAGGGACACCATTCATTGTCTTTCACCTCACTTGAAGGGTTATCAGGCTGAGGTATGGGATTTAATTATGCATTTTGACGCTTTCAATATAAAATCAATTCCTAGATTGCAAAATTCTGCAGCTGATTTATTAGCAACATCTGCTTCTAGATTGGTGCCATCAAATAATAAATACTCAATTTAATTGATTTTCAGGCCTTCCGTTCCCGATAACATCACCAACTTCAGAGTCTTTGATGATGATGAACAAATTCTCATCTTTCTAACGAATGAAGATAGCTTCCAAGGAGCTGGAATAGATGAAGAAGAACATGATGCTGATTTGATGAAGAAAGATGAGGAGAAAGGAAATTTCATCCCCAAAGGGGTAAGGTCCCTTGAAATGCTATTCGATCTTCAAAATAAGTTCAAAAGGCCAGCTAATACCAAAACTAACAGCTCATCAATGCAACATGAGTTAGTTAATTTGGGTACCGAGGCAGAACCAAAATTTGTCAACCTGGGCAAATGTTGTTCACCAGGATAAAGAGACAGGTTCATCAAGTTGTTTAAACAATACAAAGATGTTTTTGCGTGGACTTATGAAGATCTGAAAACATATGACGTCCGCATTATCCAGCATGTTATACCAATGAAAGCGGGTGTCAAGCCATTTCAACAGCAGTTAAGAAGGATGCATCCTACTCTAGAACCGTTGATTCAAAAGGAATTAAAGAAGCTCCTGTATGCTAAGATAATCTTTAAAGTCCGGCATTCTGAATGGGTTGCAAACTTGGTTCCCGTAAGAAAGAAGTCAGGAGAGATAAGGCTATGTGTAGATTTCAGAAATTTAAACAGAGCTTCGGATAAAGACAACTACCCCGTCCCTTCAATGGAACAAATCCTTCAAATGGTGTTAGGATCCGAACTGTTTTCTCTCCTCGATGGTTTCTCTGGATACAATCAAGTATTAGTAGCCGAAGAGGATCGCCTCAAGACTACTTTTCGAACTAAATGGGGAACTTTCGCACACAGAAGGATGCCATTTGGTCTGATAAACGCAGGAGCTACATTCCAAAGAGCAATGGACATCGCCTTCCGAGGATTGGGTGGACAATGCATTGTTGTATACCTAGATGATGTGACAGTCTTTTCAAAGAAAAGGGAAGATCATGTTGTTCATCTAAAGCATATTTTTTATCGCTGTCGAAAATATGGTATTTCTTTGAATCCCAAGAAGAGCGTATTTGCTGTTCCCGAAGGTAAACTCTTGGGCCACATCATTTCTAAAGGGGGAGTGTCAATAGATCAAGAAAGAGTCCAAGATATCAATAAGATTCCAATGCCTTACAACAAGAAATCTATGCAGTCCTTTATGGGCACCATCAATTTTTTCCGCAGATTTGTCCCAGATTTCGCACAAATTGTTAATCCATTGCAACAGATGGTTAAACAAAGCATGCAATTCAAGTGGACAGATTTGGAGAAGGACACATTTAGAGATATCAAGGCAGCCATAGCTAAGGCTCCTTCCTTAAGAAGCTCAAATTTTGATAAGGATTTCATCTTGTATACCTTTGCTTCGAATGACTCCCTTGTAGCTATACTCACGCAAAAGGTGGAGCAGGGAGATGAGTACCCAATTTCATTTATGAGCACTGGTCTGCAAGGGGCTGACCTGAATTATCCCGTGGTTGACAAGCATGCATATGCGGTCTTCAAAGCAGTCAAGCAGTTTAGGCCATATATTCTTAAGAATAGAACTAAAGTCATAGTTCCCCACCCTGCTGTTAGATCCCTTTTCGTTCAAAAGGAATTGGGAGAAAGGAGAGGGAATTGGGTCACAGCTCTGCAAGAATATGACTTGGAATTTAAACCAGCCATGATTATCAAAGGACAAGGCCTGTGCAAATTACTTGCGGGAAACTCGACTGATGAAGAACAACATTGGAAGAACGAAGCGGAGTTAAATTCGGTTGAAGTGTGTCATGTTTTCACAACTCCCCAGTCCTGGTATAGGGATCTGGTGCACTATTTACAGCAGGGATATCTACCTGAGCACTGGAACTCTAAGCAAAGACAGGCACTCCGCTTGAAATCAGCACCTTATCAAATCATTGATGGGATACTTTTCAGGAAGAACTATGATGGAGTTTTCCTTAGATGTTTGGAAAAGGAAGATGCAAATAAAGTTGTCAAAGAATTGCATGATGGCCCGCAGGTGGACATTATTCAGGAGAGACAACAGCACACAAGATACTGAGAGCTGGTTATTATCGGCCCACTCTGTTCCGAGATGCCCACACGTATGCACGAAACTGTGATGTATGCCAGAGAAGTGCCAGGAAATTACCCAAGGCAGCAGGACCATTGCAGCCAGTGATTATCTCCAAGCCTTTTGAGCAGTGGGGTATAGACGTTATCGGAGAAATAAATCCAAATTCTTCGTTACAACATCGATACATCCTGACGACTACTGACTACTTCACTCGATGGACAGAAGCTATCCCTTTGCGCAAGATCAATGAAGACGCGGTCATCAGCTTCTTGAAAGAGAACATCATAACCAGGTTTGGGGTTCCAATTTCCCTCGTTTTTTATAATGCTACTTATTTTTCATCTTGCAAGATAAATGTATTTGTTTATGAGTGGGGAATTAAGTTGCATTATTCAGCCAATTATTATCCTCAAGGGAATGGGTTAGTTGAATCCTCGAACAAGAATCTGATTCGAATTCTTAAGAAGACTGTGATAGAAAACCAGAGAAGTTGGCATGTATCTCTCCCAAACGCCTTATGGGCAGATAGGGTGACCCCAAAGAATGCTTTACGTGTTTCCCCTTTCACTCTTGTCTATGGCAAGGAAGCCATCCTTCATCCAAACATCTTACTCCAATCCTTACAGTTATCCCAAGCCTCTCGGGGTTCTGGTAGCCAAGCCTTACAATCCAGGATCAACACCCTGCTTCAACTTGAAGAAGCCCGACAGAAAGCTAAAGATCGATTCCATCAACACCAAGACATAGTTAAGAGATGGTTCAACAAGAGCAAGTCCGGTAAAGAAGTTTTGAAGTTGGGAAGTTTTGAAGTTGGGGACTTAGTCCTGAAATGGGACTGTTATCACATATATAGTAGCCGGGCTACCATACATTATTTTTCGCATTCCAGTACACTATTCAGCCAGTTCCCTTGCATTTGAGATGCCGAGATGAGCATCTATATTGGATCACTATCAGATTGTGGACAGCAGTTGCATTCCCCATGCCATGACTGAGTTTCAGGACACTCAGAGAGGTGACCGATGTAGCCATTATACCATTGGTACGGAGCAGACAGTAGTGCCCAGAGTTACAGCAGCAGTCTCAGAGGACAGATGATGGTACAGGTTGATGAGCTTTCAGGTATATGACTCAGCAGGTATATCATGGTGTTATGGTTAGATTGCTTTTATACTTATTCTTGTAGCATGTCTTAGCACTTAGTGTCATGATCTGGCGATCATATAGATATTTGGACTTGGTTGACCTATTATATATATCATATTGTCCCTACTCAGACTTAGAAGTTCACTATTCATACTCATTGGTTTTACCCTCCTTAGGGAGAATAGAGGTGATCATTACACCATACTTTGGCTTGCTAGTGTTGGCTTCATCATTTCATTGTCTTCATCCATCCATGGCCTACCTTTTAGATTATCACCCTGACTTACTACTTGACTAGTGGCATGGAGGACTTTTCCCCACTGTAGCCTATGTATTGGATGAGCTTCCCTGTTTATTGTGTCTCGGCTCTGAGTTGGTGACAAAACTTACCTATGGTGAGTTGGATTTCCTGGTGAATTCCCCCTAGTCACTAAAGTTGTGTTGGCTAAACCTGAAACTTTTAGTGCTACCATCAATACAAAATCTGGAAAATAAAATGCTAAATCTTGTATGAAAATCCCATTCATGCAATGTGTTTTTGAACACACATGAATGAAAGGCGTGCCAAATGAAAATGGCCATAAAAATAAAATGTTATATCTTGTGGAAAATAAATACCTAGGTAAACAAGCTGTCCATGACACACCTAGAAGTGCTCAGGTAAACAATTGCCTTAAAAACACACCTGCAGCAGAAAGCCTAAAAGAAAAAATGTAAATCTATGCAATGTGTTTGTAAACACACATAGATCAAGGCTATGGAAACTTCAGGCCCAAAAAGCAATGGAACTTAAATGCTATATCTAAACAATTGCTGGCCTTATTTGTATTATGGATTGTGCGCATCTGTGAAGGTGAATAAACCCTCTTTAAACAACTCATCCATTCGTAAGACACCGCCATTCCCTGTGTTATTGCTCATTCAGTATATACTATGGTGTATTCCCTTTCCCTTGCCAAAGTGTCACAAAGTCAAGACAGCTAAGTCATCCCTTAGCCTAGCCAGTTAATTTAAGCCTTCAGCCTTCACTAGCAAATTGATCACAACTATGAAGTGAGTATGATCCTGAAAGTCTAGTCTGAGTAATAATAATAATTAACGACACTATATATTTGGATTTAGATCGCCAGTCATGATCACTCTGTGTTATAATTGCTGTTTGAATAAATTGTAAAGCATGTATTAACCTTGATACTTTTCAGCAGCCTTGGATGATGGACTGAGTTATATTTGGTCTTGGTTGGACCTAGTTTGACCATGGAGGACCATGGGACATGAGATGTTAGACCTTATGATGATATGGATAGATGATATATGGTCTATGTACACATACAGGATGATTCTATGCAGCAGCTACAGGGTTATGATGATGATTCTGGGGTTTCAGCAGTATTTGTATATGTACAGCACATTATTATTGGCCCTGTTCCGGTATATTGGATATTTATTTTGATCATGCAGAGACTCATATGGTGTATGAGTACACATCTTGGATAGATTTGGACCTTCTGAGTCCAATGGGACAGTTTGTTTTCAGTTCCGGGCACTTACAGTGATGATTGAGCCTCAGTAGGCTGTCCCAGTGCAGTTTTGGTCTGTTGGAGGCCCTGTCGGAGCAGAGATGACTTTTATCCGGTTGACCTAGGGCACTGATGATGGAGGGGGTGGTCCAGCCACTTGTTTTTACCATATTACCCCCTCCCGGACACATTGGTGCCCTCACCTTGAAAGCGCCAGCACTCCAGGAGGCTGTTTGGGGCAGTTTCACGCTTCACGAGGCATTTCAGGATTGGTAGAAATGGCTATTGAGGAAATTGATTTGGGATACTGAGGCAAATTTATGGCATGGGATGATCAGTGATGATAGATCGGGACCTTCCACACCTTCTCCAGCAGTTTCAGCTTCATCGGGGCCCGCATCCATCACTTATGGCACTTTCTGTGGATTTTTGAGGTCTTCTGAGGACCACGACTTCACTATGGAGGCACTATTTGGTACTTTCATGATTATTTATTGGTTATTGTGCCATGGGGATTGACCAAGGAGGGATAAAATTACCCCTTGGACCCACCATGAGCCTCTTATGATATTTTGTCATCATGATTTGGTGGGATTCCCCTCTTATAGGGCGACTTTGTCCACTTATGTTATATTTTATTAGTGATCCATGTATTTCATTGTTGATCTCATCTCAACCATTGATTAGACATTTGTATCTTTTAATCTTAGCCACTCATTCAAAAAGTGGTTAGGGTTTTGGTGCCTCTCCTTCCTATTTAAAGGAGATAGCCTCTCATTGTAAAGGGACTTTTGGCTCTGGATTATTGGAATAGAAAATTATTATTGCATCTATCTCCAATGTTGTGGTGAATGTTTTTGGTGTTCGTTCGTTGGTTCTTCCTTTGCACTGAGTTATTAGAGATCTTGTTTGCCATATCTTTTGTACCACGATTTTGCATCTACAGGTGGAGGCCGATTTGCTCGGAGGAGGAGGTATTGGTAGGGGAAGACTCTCCCTACTTCTTCTTTGGAGCTCTTCGTTGGTAACAGGGAGTATTACTGTCCCAGGACCTTCTATTTCATGTTACTATTTGCATTTCTCTTGTATTTCTTCCATACTTGCTCTTACTGATTGAATCTTCATTCCTTGGTTTGACAGGTAGAGGAAGGCGCACTTGTGGACTAGGGCATCAAATTGGCAAGCAAATAAAAAAGCTCTCATTTGATCTCTGCGGGAATCTTCCTCAACATCAAGGCATCTCATCCACATCATTCAGGTATGATCTCAAGGTAAGTTCTATCTCCATGATCTATCCAATTGTCAAAAACACTTAAAACCCTAATTAAATCAAAACCCCATTTTTACATTTTCTCAGATCTACTTAGATCTAGTGGGTTATTGGGCATAATATTGAAAACCGACCTCTATAGCATCCACGGCATCCCGGATCTATAGTTTGGTGAGGATTGGCTTCCGTTTGACCCCTCTCCCATGCCAACTTATCTTCTCCCAAGCAAGGCGCACTTCACAAGTTGAGCAAGTTGACCTAGATCTAGGTGATGGGTGTTTGAGATTCCACTTGATTCGTCATCTACACATCAAATAACATACACCCAGGTTGTCACTTTTCTGAAATTCACCTTGTGGGCCCTATTCCACATTTTAAGGGATTTAATGCCCATTTTGGACCACTTGGAACACTTAAACTCAGATCTACTAAGATCTAACCGTTGGATTACCACGAAAATACAGATCCATACTCCTACCCGACCGATCTACCCAGATCTAAAGTTTGGATGCCATCCGACTTGTTTTGACCCACCTAACCCCACTTTTAGGCTTCCTTGGGCAAAGTCGCACCACCTTGGAGAAGTGAGTTGACTCACTTCCAGGAACTGGGTACTTGAGATTTTTCGAGATTTGAAACCGGAATAATTCAAAACCTAGGTCTAGACTCTCACTTTGTTAAATCTTGCCTTGGGGATAGCATTCCTTGTTTTAAGGGATTGTGGTCCACTTGGGTCAAACCTAGATCTAGACACATTTATCCATCAAGACCTCTATTGCCCCCTTGTCCCAAGTACTAGCAGTCCTAAACCACATGTCAACCCTACTTTGACTCCACTTCCCAATTCCCAAGGCACTGGTTTCACTCCAAGTTAATTCAACTTTCATAGATTGTTGGATTGACTTGTGGTTTGACTTATGCATGGTGAACTAAACCCTTGAAGCTATCATGTATCATGGTCAAGCTTGTCACTTGTACTAGTTAGCCCCAATTCAACCCTTAAACTACCCTGCATTGGACACGATTCCCAAGGCAGTGGATCTTCTGACATTGAACTAGTACCTTAGCCCTAGATCTCACTATGAACATTATAAGTCACTCTTACATTCAACTATGAACCAAAGCTATACCTATTGAACCCCTCACTTGGCTTGTGACTTCATCCTTAGGTCTAGGATAAACCATACATCTAACTTCACTTAGAAATACCCTGATTTGGTGTCTTAGTTTTGATCTCTCCTGTCGGGAGTAGATCGGGTCTCCCCCTTTGTTGTTTGGGCTAGATAACATAAAGCGAAGGTTGCCTCGACTGGCGTGACAACCATACATATTGGAGGTCGAGGTGATCGTGGTTGCACCTTTCAAGTTGCCCTTCCCTATTTCCATCCATGACTGGATCCATCCATAGGGGTAGCTAAAGTTTAGGTGATAACATTTTGGCGCCGCTGCCGGGGAGGCAATAGCTTTCCCTAGTCCTTCCCACATATACAACGACACATATCTTGGTAGAAGGGTTAAATATACCTGGCGACTCCCAATCGTGACTCCGCTGAGGAGCGAGCTCATTTTACATCCTTGAAACATTTAGAACTATGCCTTGTGTCACTAATTCAGAAAACGATATGATTTTGAAAATGATGACCGAAATGAGTGGTTTAATCCGAAACCTGAATGGGGTAGTTCTCAGAAAACAAAGAGAAAATATTGAAAAGTATAAACCCTTTTCTATAACCTTTGAGGGAGTGTATACCAATGAATGTCTTCAAACTAAGCCCACTTCTGATGGCAGAGTGGTAACTAGGTCTCAGGCAAAGAATAACACGAAAGACATAGATAAGAACAAAACCAGTCTGAAAGAAAATCCACTGGACCAAAGAAGTACCACTCGTAGGTTCCCCACTCAAACTCCAAACACTTCTCCTAAAGGGATTTTAAAAAAAAATGATCAGCCCAGAAGGTTATCCCCTCAAGTCACCAAGAAGGTAGTAAGTTCAAATCCTGCTAAACCCCATGCTAGGGAGCCAGTACAAAGAAAACAAGAGAGTACTCCTAGTAAAGAGATATCTCCTATAACACAAGAAAAGCTAAATTCAAACATATTGGGAAAACTCTCAGGATCTTCTGTCATGGTGTCTTTAAAAGATTTGGTAGTTATTCCTTCAGTTAGAACACAGGTAATGCATTTATTGGGTTTAAAAATGAATACCAAGGACAAAGAAAAGGCTTGCAACTTAAAGATTGATTTGAGTAATTTCGTATCCAAACCTAATATCCCTGTACCCTTGGAGGAACTTCTGAAAATCCCTTCATACTTTAATCAAGCAACTAAATTCCTAGGAATCGAGCCTAAAATCAAGAATCCTGTGAAAGTAACGGTTGAGGATGATCCCCCCATCATGATTCAAAGTGTAATTGATAAAGGTAGGGGTCACCCCCCCTTTTATATTGCTTTGGAGATAAATCAATTGATATTGCATAACTGTATGTTAGACTCAGGAGCAGAAGTAAACATTATGCCTCTTAAGGTCATGGAACAATTGGAGCTAAAACCATCCAGAGAATATAGAAATGTGTGCGGAATGGATTCCAGGCCTGTTAAGTCAAAAGGTATGATTGAGAACCTCAAAATGAAACTAGCTGCTTATCCTGCAATTGAAATAAGTATGAATGTTCTAGTTTTAGACATTCCTGACGCATGGGGGATGTTGCTATCAAGGGAATGGGCTGCCAAATTAGGAGGAAGCATCCAAATGGATTTATCTTACGCGACCATCCCTATAGGAGAAAAGGCCACTTATAGATTGATGAATGAAAAACCTATGACAGAACACGTAGAAACACCCGACTACTTGTTTGAAGACGCTATGCGTCCCACTGAGGAAGTTGGAAATTATATGGTGATGGCAAACTATTGGGAAGAACCCCGGCAGCACCCTTTCCCTCCTAGTCAAGTTTGGAAAATGCATTTTGATGGGGCAAAGTCAAGGCACGGTGCTGGAGCTGGGATTGTCCTTACATCTCCTTCTGGTGAAGAAAAATTGTTTGCATACCGTCTTGAATTTGATTGCACAAACAATGTAGCTGAGTATGAGGCATTGCTTTTAGGTTTAGAAATTTGTCGTGAACAAAAGATCAAATGTCTAAATGTAACTGGAGACTCTGATTTGATTGTATCCCAAGTGAAGAACCAGTTTGCAGCCAAAAATAATAGGCTTAGGGATTATCGAAATGCTGTTTGGGATACTATAGAAATGTTTGATGCCTTTGCAATACGAGCAGTCCCGAGAGAAGAAAATACCCTAGCTGATGCATTATCAGTAATAGCATGCACCTTTGAAACTCCTCATCATCTTAAAAATAAAGAGTGTAAGGTTGAAATAATATTTAGACCTTCCGTTCCTGATAATCAAGATCATTGGCAAGTCTTTGATTCTGATGCACAAATCATTGCATTCTTACAAAACCATGAAAATTTTCAGAATTGCAATGTGAATCTAGAAGATAAATCGAGTGGTTCTTCCATTCAAGATCTTGATGTTATGAAATTATCAATACCTCTTGAGAAAAATTTCAACAGGCATGATGAATACAAAGGTAAGAGAGCTGAACCGGTAGATGAGGTTATAGAGATAAATATTGGAACTTCAGTTTCTCCCAGAATGATTAGGATAGGAAAGAATGCTTCCCCAGAAGAAAGAAAGGCGATTATAAATCTAATTAGGAAGTATCGAGATATTTTTTCTTCGGCATATGACGAACTCAGAACTTTTGACCCCGAAATTATTGAGCATACTATCCCTTTGCATGAAGGAGCTAAACCTTATAGGCAAAAGTTAAGAAATGTCAATCCAAAACTTGCTCCCTTAATTAAGAAAGAGCTTGAGAAAATGCTAGCAGCCGGAATTATCCAACCTGTTCGACGCACTACTTGGGTTTCTAACCCGGTGATTGTGAGAAAGAAAAGTGGTGAAATCAGAATATGTATTGATTTAAGAAACCTAAACCAAGCATCCCTTAAGGACAATTACCCTTTGCCAAATATGGAAAATTTGTTGCAAAGTGTCACTGGGGCAGGTATGTTGTCAATGTTGGATGGTTTTTCGGGGTATAATCAGGTGCGTATTAGAAAGGAAGACAGAAATAAAACAACCTTTACTACTCCATGGGGAACTTTCCAGTATATAAGAATGCCATTTGGGTTATTAAACGCCGGTTCCACTTTTCAAAGGGCTATGGATCAAGCATTTAGCGATTTGATTGGGAAAATCATTGCCATTTATCAGGATGACCTAACGGTGTTTTCAAAGGAACGAGGAGACCATGTAGAACATTTGAGAAGAGTTTTTGAACGTTGCAGAAAGTTTGGTATATCATTAAATCCAAAAAAATCAACTTTCGGAGTAGATGAAGGTAAGCTATTAGGACACATTGTGTCAAAAGAAGGTATCAGAATTGACCCAGAACGTGTCCAGGCCATCAACGCCATTGCAACACCCCACAATGTGGCCACCTTGCAATCTTTCTTTGGCAAAATAAACTTCGTTCGAAGATTCATTCCAAACCTAGCAGAATTGGCCAAACCATTGAATGCCCTTCTTAAAAAGGATGTGAAGTTTGTTTGGGATAAAGAATGTGAATCATCTTTCACCAAGCTCAAAAAGGCCATTTCAACCTGCCCAGTACTAGCTTGTCCTGATTACAACAAAGAGTTCATGATTTACTCGTATGCATCGGAAGATACTATTGCTGGTGTGTTATTACAAAAGAACAACGAAAACCATGAACAACCTATAGAATTGATGAGTAAAAACTTGAGAGATGCCGAACTGAAATACACCACAACTGAAAAGCAAGCTTATGCCTTAGTTAAATCCTTGAAACATTTCAGAACCTATGTGGGGTACTCCAAAATTAAAGCATATGTGCCTTATCAAGCAATAAAGGATGTTCTATCACAAGCAGATGGCATAGGTGTAAGAGGAAATTGGATTTCACGTATACAAGAATATGATCTAGAGATTAAGCCAATTAAGATTGTGAAAGGTCAAGGGTTAGCTCAACTTCTAACTGAAAAGGGAGGAAATGTGGTAAATATGATAAGTAAAAGGGATCCTTTTATTTTAAACATTGATGAAGAGCATGAATGGTACAAAGATATCGTATATTTCTTAAGGAACTTGTCATGCCCGGATCACCTGGTGGATCATCAAAGAAGGGCATTAAGGTTAAAAGCTGAAAAGTATGTTTTAACCCAGGATGGATTAGGATGGAGGAACCCCGATGGGATAATCTTGAAGTGTGTCAGCCTGGAAGAGTCGAAAACCATTACAAAGGAGATGCACTCAGGATTATGTGGTGGTCATTATGCTCCAAGAACAATTGCTGCAAAAATCATGAGAGCAGGATATTATTGGCCAACACTCTTTAAGGATGTACATGCTTATATTAGGATATGCCAAGAATGTCAGTTTTTTTCAGGAAAACCCAGATTGCCTGCCTTACCGTTAAACCCTGTAGTGGTAGAATCTCCTTTTCAACAATGGGGTATGGATTTTGTAGGTCCTTTTAATGAAAACTCAAGCAATGGGTATAAGTACATGTTGACCTGCACGGATTATTTCACTCGTTGGGTAGAAGCTATCCCTACCAAGAAAGCCACAGCTGAAGTGGTTGTGAAGTTTTTAGAAGAAAATATTGTGTCAAGATACGGTTGCCCTGTGAAACTAACAACAGATAATGCCCCAGCTTTCAGTAAAATAGAAATGTCCACCTTCTGCATGAATCATGGAATCACCCTCTCTCATTCTTCAAACTATTACCCCCAGGGAAATGGTCTCGCCGAATCAAGTAACAAAAATCTAATTAGGATTTTGAAAAGAATGGTGGGTGAAAATAAGAAAAGTTGGGATGTAAAATTGAAATATGCTTTATGGGCAGATCGAACAACAGTGAAAAGTATTACAGGGAAATCTCCTTTTGAGTTAGTATATGGACAAGATTGTAGACTACCAATAAATCTGCAAATACCTGTTTATGAACTATTGCAGCAGTGCACTTCAGATACAGAATCAAAGCAAGGAAGAATTGATAAATTAGTTGAACTGGATGAAAAGAGGAGAAGTGCTCTCGATAAGATGCTTATAGAACAAGAAAGGGTAAAAGGCACATTTGATCAAAATACTAGAGGTACTACCTTTGGTATAGGAGATATAGTCTTATTGTGGGATAAGCATAAAGAGAAACCAGGGAATCACACGAAGTTGGAAAGTTTATGGAAAGGCCCGTATAAGATAAGTAGTCTGGCTGGAAAAGGATCTTTTGTCCTTGAAACCTTGGATGGAGATGAAGTTGAGTTACCTGTAAATGGGAGGATGTTGAAACATTACTTTCCTCCCATCAACCTTGACTGACCTAGTCTTGCATTACCTGGTAGTTTAGGGTAGGTAGGAAACCAAATAAGCCTACTTAGGCAGTAGTTAGTCTTTTCAGCCATTGAGTCTGGCACCTTCTTAGTCTCTAAGCTCCTTTGTAAGCTCCTAGTTTAACTGAGTACCTGTCACTTTTCTTTTTCCCTGCACAATAAATTTCAAATTTTGCAAATTATGTCAGTAGTTTTGTTTACTTTCAGCATTTATATATTTGATGCATTTATATTTCTAACATAGAATAGATTTTATTTCAGTTGATTTTATATTTTTTCCCACACATGCGGCATGAGGTATTTTCGATGTTTGTGAATGCAGAAAATAGGTTGCAAGAATAAAAGCTGGAAATAAAATGGTAGAGTGCTGGATCGTGGATCCGAGTAGCAGAGTTCGATGACCAGAGATTCTGAGGTTCTCAAGCGCTCACTTCAGCAGAGCACTTGTCCTAGCCGGAGCCAGATGTTATCACATATATAGTAGCCGGGCTACCATACATTATTTTTCGCATTCCAGTACACTATTCAGCCAGTTCCCTTGCATTTGAGATGCCGAGATGAGCATCTATATTGGATCACTATCAGATTGTGGACAGCAGTTGCATTCCCCATGCCATGACTGAGTTTCAGGACACTCAGAGAGGTGACCGATGTAGCCATTATACCATTGGTACAGAGCAGACAGTAGTGCCCAGAGTTACAGCAGCAGTCTCAGAGGACAGATGATGGTACAGGTTGATGAGCTTTCAGGTATATGACTCAGCAGGTATATCATGGTGTTATGGTTAGATTGCTTTTATACTTATTCTTGTAGCATGTCTTAGCACTTAGTGTCATGATCTGGCGATCATATAGATATTTGGACTTGGTTGACCTATTATATATATCATATTGTCCCTACTCAGACTTAGAAGTTCACTATTCATACTCATTGGTTTTACCCTCCTTAGGGAGAATAGAGGTGATCATTACACCATGCTTTGGCTTGCTAGTGTTGGCTTCATCATTTCATTGTCTTCATCCATCCATGGCCTACCTTTTAGATTATCACCCTGACTTACTACTTGACTAGTGGCATGGAGGACTTTTCCCCACTGTAGCCTCTGTATTGGATGAGCTTCCCTGTTTATTGTGTCTCGGCTCTGAGTTGGTGACAAAACTTACCTATGGTGAGTTGGAGTTCCTGGTGAATTCCCCCTAGTCACTAAAGTTGTGTTGGCTAAACCTGAAACTTTTAGTGCTGCCATGAATACAAAATCTGGAAAATAAAATGCTGTATCTTGTATGAAAAGACCATTCATGCAATGTGTTTTTGAACACACATGAATGAAAGGCGTGCCAAATGAAAATGGCCATAAAAATAAAATGTTATATCTTGTGGAAAATAAATACCTAGGTAAACAAGCTGTCCATGACACACCTAGAAGTGCTCAGGTAAACAAGTGCCTTAAAAACACACCTGCTGCAGAAAGCCTAAAAGAAAAAATGTAAATCTATGCAATGTGTTTGTAAACACACATAGATCAAGGCTATGGAAACTTCAGGCCCAAAAAGCAATGGAACTTAGATGCTATATCTAAACAATTGCTGGCCTTATTTGTATTATGGATTGTGCGCATCTGTGAAGGTGAATAAACCCTCTTTAAACAACTCATCCATTCGTGAGATACCGCCATTCCCTGTGTTATTGCTCATTCAGTATATAGTATGGTGTATTCCCTTTCCCTTGCCAAAGTGTCACAAATTCAAGACAGCTAAGTCATCCCTTAGCCTAGCCAGTTAATTTAAGCCTTCAGCCTTCACTAGCAAATTGATCACAACTATGAAGTGAGTATGATCCTGAAAGTCTAGTCTGAGTAATAATAATAATTAACGACACTATATATTTGGATTTAGATCTCCAGTCATGATCACTCTGTGTTATAATTGCTATTTGAATAAATTGTAAAGCATGTATTAACCTTGATACTTTTCAGCAGCCTTGGATGATGGACTGAGTTATATTTGGTCTTGGTTGGACCTAGTTTGACCATGGAGGACCATGGGACATGAGATGTTAGACCTTATGATGATATGGATAGATGATATATCTATGTACACATACAGGATGATTCTATGCAGCAGCTACAGGGTTATGATGATGATTCTGGGGTTTCAGCAGTATTTGTATATGTACAACACATTATTATTGGCCCTGTTCCGGTATATTGGATATTTATTTTGATCATGCAGAGACTCATATGGTGTATGCGTACACATCTTGGATAGATTTGGACCTTCTGAGTCCAATGGGACAGTTTGTTTTCAGTTCCGGGCACTTACAGTGATGATTGAGCCTCAGTAGGCTGTCCCAGTGCAGTTTTGGTCTGTTGGAGGCCCTGTCGGAGCAGAGATGACTTTTATCCGGTTGACCTAGGGCGCTGATGATGGAGGGGGTGGTCCAGCCACTTGTTTTTACCATATTACCCCCTCCCGGACACATTGGTGCCCTCACCTTGACAGCGCCAGCACTCCAGGAGGTTGTTTGGGGCAGTTTCACGCTTCACGAGGCATTTCAGGATTGGTAGAAATGGCTATTGAGGAAATCGATTTGGGCTACTGAGGAAAAGTTATGGCATGGGATGATCAGTGATGATAGATCGGGACCTTCCACACCTTCTCCAGCAGTTTCAGCTTCATCGGGGCCCGCATCCATCACTTATGGCACTTTCTGTGGATTTTTGAGGTCTTCTGAGGACCACGACTTCACTATGGAGGCACGATTTGGTACTTTCATGATTATTTATTGGTTATTGTGCCATGGGTATTGACCAAGGAGGGATAAAATTACCCCTTGGACCCACCATGAGCCTCTTATGATATTTTGTCATCATGATTTGGTGGGATTCCCCTCTTATAGGGCGACTTTGTCCACTTATGTTATATTTTATTAGTGATCCATGTATTTCATTGTTGAGCTCATCTCAACCATTGATTAGACATTTGTATCTTTTAATCTTAGCCACTCATTCAAAAAGTGGTTAGGGTTTTGGTGCCTCTCCTTCCTATTTAAAGGAGAGAGCCTCTCATTGTAAAGGGACTTTTGGCTCTGGATTATTGGAATAGAAAATTATTATTGCATCTATCTCCAATGTTGTGGTGAATGTTTTTGGTTTTCGTTCGTTGGTTCTTCCTTTGCACTGAGTTATTGGAGATCTTGTTTGCCATATCTTTTGTACCACGATTTTGCATCTACAGGTGGAGGCCGATTTGCTCGGAGGAGGAGGTATTGGTAGGGGAAGACTCTCCCTACTTCTTCTTTGGAGCTCTTCGTTGGTAACAGGGAGTATTACCGTCCCAGGACCTTCTATTTCATGTTACTATTTGCATTTCTCTTATATTTCTTCCATACTTGCTCTTACTGATTGAATCTTCATTCCTTGGTTTGACAGGTAGAGGAAGGCGCACTTGTGGACTAGGGCATCAAATTGGCAAGCAAATAAAAAATCTCTCATTTGATCTCTGCGGGAATCTTCCTCAACATCAAGGCATCTCATCCACATCATTTTGGTATGATCTCAAGGTAAGTTCTATCTCCATGATCTATCCAATTGTCAAAAACACTTAAAACCCTAATTAAATCAAAACCCCATTTTTACATTATCTCAGATCTACTTAGATCTAGTGGGTTATTGGGCATAATATTGAAAACCCACCTCTATAGCATCCCGGATCTATAGTTTGGTGAGGATTGGCTTCCGTTTGACCCCTCTCCCATGCCAACTTAGCTTCTCCCAAGCAAGGCGCACTTCACCAGTTGAGCAAGTTGACCTAGATCTAGGTGATGGGTGTTTGAGATTCCACTTGATTCGTCATCTACACATCAAATAACATACACCCAGGTTGTCACTTTTCTGAAATTCACCTTGTGGGCCCTATTCCACATTTTAAGGGATTTAATCCCCATTTTGGACCACTTGGAACACTTAAACTCAGATCTACTAAGATCTAACCGTTGGATTACCACGAAAATACAGATCCATACTCCTACCCGACCGATCTACCCGGATCTAAAGTTTGGATGCCATCCGACTTGTTTTGACCCACCTAACCCCACTTTTAGGCTTCCTTGGGCAAAGTCGCACCACCTTGGAGAAGTGAGTTGACTCACTTCCAGGAACTGGGTACTTGAGATTTTTGGAGATTTGAAACCGGAATAATTCAAAACCTTGGTCTAGACTATCACTTTGTTAAATCTTGCCTTGGGGATAGCATTCCTTGTTTTAAGGGATTGTGGTCCACTTGGGTCAAACCTAGATCTAGACACATTTATCCATCAAGACCTCTATTGCCCACTTGTCCCAAGTACTAGCAGTCCTAAACCACATGTCAACCCTACTTTGACTCCACTTCCCAATTCCCAAGGCACTGGTTTCACTCCAAGTTAATTCAACTTTCATAGATTGTTGGATTGACTTGTGGTTTGACTTATGCATGGTGAACTAAACCCTTGAAGCTATCATGTATCATGGTCAAGCTTGTCACTTGTACTAGTTAGCCCCAATTCAACCCTTAAACTACCCTGCATTGGACACGGTTCCCAAGGCAGTGGATCTTCTGACATTGAACTAGTACCTTAGCCCTAGATCTCACTATGAACATTATAAGTCACTCTTACATTCAACTATGAACCAAAGCTATACCTATTGAACCCCTCACTTGGCTTGTGACTTCATCCTTAGGTCTAGGATAAACCATACATCTAACTTCACTTAGAAATACCCTGATTTGGTGTCTTGGTTTTGATCTCTCCTGTCGGGAGTAGATCTGGTCTCCCCCTTTGTTGTCTGGGCTAGATAACATAAAGCGAAGGTTGCCTCGACTGGCGTGACAACCATACATATTGGAGGTCGAGGTGATCGTGGTTGCACCTTTCAAGTTGCCCTTCCCTATTGCCATCCATGACTGGATCCATCCATAGGGGTAACTACAGTTTAGGTGATAACATTTTGGCGCCGCTGCCGGGGAGGCAATAGCTTGCCCTAGTCCTTCCCGCATATACAACGACACATATCTTGGTAGAAGGGTTAAATATACCTGGCGACTCCCAATCGTGACTCCGTTGAGGAGCGAGCTCATTTTACATCCTTGAAACATTTAGAACTATGCCTTGTGTCACTAATTCAGAAAACGATATGATTTTGAAAATGATGACCGAAATGAGTGGTTTAATCCGAAACCTGAATGGGGTAGTTCTCAGAAAACAAAGAGAAAATATTGAAAAGTATAAACCCTTTTGTAGAACCTTTGAGGGAGTGTATACCAATGAATGTCTTCAAACTAAGCCCACTTCTGATGGCAGAGTGGTAACTAGGTCTCAGGCAAAGAATAACACGAAAGACATAGATAAGAACAAAACCAGTCTGAAAGAAAATCCACTGGACCAAAGAAGTACCACTCGTAGGTTCCCCACTCAAACTCCAATCACTTCTCCTAAAGGGATTTTAAAAAAAAATGATCAGCCCAGAAGGTTATCCCCTCAAGTCACCAAGAAGGTAGTAAGTTCAAATCCTGCTAAACCCCATGCTAGGGAGCCAGTACAAAGAAAACAAGAGAGTACTCCTAGTAAAGAGATATCTCCTATAACACAAGAAAAGCTAAATTCAAACATATTGGGAAAACTCTCAGGATCTTCTGTCATGGTGTCTTTAAAAGATTTGGTAGTTATTCCTTCAGTTAGAACACAGGTAATGCATTTATTGGGTTTAAAAATGAATACCAAGGACAAAGAAAAGGCTTGCAACTTAAAGATTGATTTGAGTAATTTCGTATCCAAACCTAATATCCCTGTACCCTTGGAGGAACTTCTGAAAATCCCTTCATACTTTAATCAAGCAACTAAATTCCTAGGAATCGAGCCTAAAATCAAGAATCCTGTGAAAGTAACGGTTGAGGATGATCCCCCCATCATGATTCAAAGTGTAATTGATAAAGGTAGGGGTCACCCCCCCTTTTATATTGCTTTGGAGATAAATCAATTGATATTGCATAACTGTATGTTAGACTCAGGAGCAGAAGTAAACATTATGCCTCTTAAGGTCATGGAACAATTGGAGCTAAAACCATCCAGAGAATATAGAAATGTGTGCGGAATGGATTCCAGGCCTGTTAAGTCAAAAGGTATGATTGAGAACCTCAAAATGAAACTAGCTGCTTATCCTGCAATTGAAATAAGTATGAATGTTCTAGTTTTAGACATTCCTGACGCATGGGGGATTTTGCTATCAAGGGAATGGGCTGCCAAATTAGGAGGAAGCATCCAAATGGATTTATCTTACGCGACCATCCCTATAGGAGAAAAGGCCACTTATAGATTGATGAATGAAAAACCTATGACAGAACACGTAGAAACACCCGACTACTTGTTTGAAGACGCTATGCGTCCCACTGAGGAAGTTGGAAATTATATGGTGATGGCAAACTATTGGGAAGAACCCCGGCAGCACCCTTTCCCTCCTTGTCAAGTTTGGAAAATGAATTTTGATGGGGCAAAGTCAAGGCACGGTGCTGGAGCTGGGATTGTCCTTACATCTCCTTCTGGTGAAGAAAAATTGTTTGCATACCGTCTTGAATTTGATTGCACAAACAATGTAGCTGAGTATGAGGCATTGCTTTTAGGTTTAGAAATTTGTCGTGAACAAAAGATCAAATGTCTAAATGTAACTGGAGACTCTGATTTGATTGTATCCCAAGTGAAGAACCAGTTTGCAGCCAAAAATAATAGGCTTAGGGATTATCGAAATGCTGTTTGGGATACTATAGAAATGTTTGATGCCTTTGCAATACGAGCAGTCCCGAGAGAAGAAAATACCCTGGCTGATGCATTATCAGTAATAGCATGCACCTTTGAAACTCCTCATCATCTTAAAAATAAAGAGTGTAAGGTTGAAATAATATTTAGACCTTCCGTTCCTGATAATCAAGATCATTGGCAAGTCTTTGATTCTGATGCACAAATCATTGCATTCTTACAAAACCATGAAAATTTTCAGAATTGCAATGTGAATCTAGAAGATAAATCGAGTGGTTCTTCCATTCAAGATCTTGATGTTATGAAATTATCAATACCTCTTGAGAAAAATTTCAACAGGCATGATGAATACAAAGGTAAGAGAGCTGAACCGGTAGATGAGGTTATAGAGATAAATATTGGAACTTCAGTTTCTCCCAGAATGATTAGGATAGGAAAGAATGCTTCCCCAGAAGAAAGAAAGGCGATTATAAATCTAATTAGGAAGTATCGAGATATTTTTTCTTCGGCATATGACGAACTCAGAACTTTTGACCCCGAAATTATTGAGCATACTATCCCTTTGCATGAAGGAGCTAAACCTTATAGGCAAAAGTTAAGAAATGTCAATCCAAAACTTGCTCCCTTAATTAAGAAAGAGCTTGAGAAAATGCTAGCAGCCGGAATTATCCAACCTGTTCGACGGACTACTTGGGTTTCTAACCCGGTGATTGTGAGAAAGAAAAGTGGTGAAATCAGAATATGTATTGATTTCAGAAACCTAAACCAAGCATCCCTTAAGGACAATTACCCTTTGCCAAATATGGAAAATTTGTTGCAAAGTGTCACTGGGGCAGGTATGTTGTCAATGTTGGATGGTTTTTCGAGGTATAATCAGGTGCGTATTAGAAAGGAAGACAGAAATAAAACAACCTTTACTACTCCATGGGGAACTTTCCAGTATATAAGAATGCCATTTGGGTTATTAAACGCCGGTTCCACTTTTCAAAGGGCTATGGATCAAGCATTTAGCGATTTGATTGGGAAAATCATTGCCATTTATCAGGATGACCTAACGGTGTTTTCAAAGGAACGAGGAGACCATGTAGAACATTTGAGAAGAGTTTTTGAACGTTGCAGAAAGTTTGGTATATCATTAAATCCCAAAAAATCAACTTTCGGAGTAGATGAAGGTAAGCTATTAGGACACATTGTGTCAAAAGAAGGTATCAGAATCGACCCAGAACGTGTCCAGGCCATCAACGCCATTGCAGCACCCCACAATGTGGCCACCTTGCAATCTTTCTTTGGCAAAATAAACTTCGTTCGAAGATTCATTCCAAACCTAGCAGAATTGGCCAAACCATTGAATGCCCTTCTTAAAAAGGATGTGAAGTTTGTTTGGGATAAAGAATGTGAATCATCTTTCACCAAGCTCAAAAAGGCCATTTCAACCTGCCCAGTACTAGCTTGTCCTGATTACAACAAAGAGTTCATGATTTACTCGTATGCATCGGAAGATACTATTGCTGGTGTGTTATTACAAAAGAACAACGAAAACCATGAACAACCTATAGCATTGATGAGTAAAAACTTGAGAGATGCCGAACTGAAATACACCACAACTGAAAAGCAAGCTTATGCCTTAGTTAAATCCTTGAAACATTTCAGAACCTATGTGGGGTACTCCAAAATTAAAGCATATGTGCCTTATCAAGCAGTAAAGGATGTTCTATCACAAGCAGATGGCATAGGTGTAAGAGGAAATTGGATTTCACGTATACAAGAATATGATCTAGAGATTAAGCCAATTAAGATTGTGAAAGGTCAAGGGTTAGCTCAACTTCTAACTGAAAAGGGAGGAAATGTGGTAAATATGATAAGTAAAAGGGATCCTTTTATTTTAAACATTGATGAAGAGCATGAATGGTACAAAGATATCGTATATTTCTTAAGGAACTTGTCATGCCCGGATCACCTGGTGGATCATCAAAGAAGGGCATTAAGGTTAAAAGCTGAAAAGTATGTTTTAACCCAGGATGGATTAGGATGGAGGAACCCCGATGGGATAATCTTGAAGTGTGTCAGCCTGGAAGAGTCGAAAACCATTACAAAGGAGATGCACTCAGGATTATGTGGTGGTCATTATGCTCCAAGAACAACTGCTGCAAAAATCATGAGAGCAGGATATTATTGGCCAACACTCTTTAAGGATGTACATGCTTATATTAGGATATGCCAAGAATGTCAGTTTTTTTCAGGAAAACCCAGATTGCCTGCCTTACCGTTAAACCCTGTAGTGGTAGAATCTCCTTTTCAACAATGGGGTATGGATTTTGTAGGTCCTTTTAATGAAAACTCAAGCAATGGGTATAAGTACATGTTGACCTGCACGGATTATCTCACTCGTTGGGTAGAAGCTATCCCTACCAAGAAAGCCACAGCTGAAGTGGTTGTGAAGTTTTTAGAAGAAAATATTGTGTCAAGATACGGTTGCCCTGTGAAACTAACAACAGATAATGCCCCAGCTTTCAGTAAAATAGAAATGTCCACCTTCTGCATGAATCATGGAATCACCCTCTCTCATTCTTCAAACTATTACCCCCAGGGAAATGGTCTCGCCGAATCAAGTAACAAAAATCTAATTAGGATTTTGAAAAGAATGGTGGGTGAAAATAAGAAAAGTTGGGATGTAAAATTGAAATATGCTTTATGGGCAGATCGAACAACAGTGAAAAGGATTACAGGGAAATCTCCTTTTGAGTTAGTATATGGACAAGATTGTAGACTACCAATAAATCTGCAAATACCTGTTTATGAACTATTGCAGCAGTGCACTTCAGATACAGAATCAATGCAAGGAAGAATTGATAAATTAGTTGAACTGGATGAAAAGAGGAGAAGTGCTCTCGATAAGATGCTTATAGAACAAGAAAGGGTAAAAGGCACATTTGATCAAAATACTAGAGGTACTACCTTTGGTATAGGAGATATAGTCTTATTGTGGGATAAGCATAAAGAGAAACCAGGGAATCACACGAAGTTGGAAAGTTTATGGAAAGGCCCGTATAAGATAAGTAGTCTGGCTGGAAAAGGATCTTTTGTCCTTGAAACCTTGGATGGAGATGAAGTTGAGTTACCTGTAAATGGGAGGATGTTGAAACATTACTTTCCTCCCATCAACCTTGAATGACCTAGTCTTGCATTACCTGGTAGTTTAGGGTAGGTAGGAAACCAAATAAGCCTACTTAGGCAGTAGTTAGTCTTTTCAGCCATTGAGTCTGGCACCTTCTTAGTCTCTAAGCTCCTTTGTAAGCTCCTAGTTTAACTGAGTACTTGTCACTTTTCTTTTTCCCTGCACAATAAATTTCAAATTTTGCAAATTATGTCAGTAGTTTTGTTTACTTTCAGCATTTATATATTTCATGCATTTATATTTCTAACATAGAATAGATTTTATTTCAGTTGATTTTATATTTTTTCCCACACATGCGGCATGAGGTATTTTCGATGTTTGTGAATGCAGAAAATAGGTTGCAAGAATAAAAGATGGAAATAAAATGGTAGAGTGCTGGATCGTGGATCCGAGTAGCAGAGTTCGAGGACCAGAGATTCTGAGGTTCTCAAGCGCTCACTTCAGCAGAGCACTTGTCCCAGCCGGAGCCAGATGTTATCACATATATAGTAGCCGGGCTACCATACATTATTTTTCGCATTCCACTACACTATTCAGCCAGTTCCCTTGCATTTGAGATGCCGAGATGAGCATCTATATTGGATCACTATCAGATTGTGGACAGCAGTTGCATTCCCCATGCCATGACTGAGTTTCAGGACACTCAGAGAGGTGACCGATGTAGCCATTATACCATTGGTACAGAGCAGACAGTAGTGCCCAGAGTTACAGCAGCAGTCTCAGAGGACAGATGATGGTACAGGTTGATGAGCTTTCAGGTATATGACTCAGCAGGTATATCATGGTGTTATGGTTAGATTGCTTTTATACTTATTCTTGTAGCATGTCTTAGCACTTAGTGTCATGATCTGGCGATCATATAGATATTTGGACTTGGTTGACCTATTATATATATCATATTGTCCCTACTCAGACTTAGAAGTTCACTATTCATACTCATTGGTTTTACCCTCCTTAGGGAGAATAGAGGTGATCATTACACCATACTTTGGCTTGCTAGTGTTGGCTTCATCATTTCATTGTCTTCATCCATCCATGGCCTACCTTTTAGATTATCACCCTGACTTACTACTTGACTAGTGGCATGGAGGACTTTTCCCCACTGTAGACTCTGTATTGGATGAGCTTCCCTGTTTATTGTGTCTCGGCTCTGAGTTGGTGACAAAAATTACCTATGGTGAGTTGGAGTTCCTGGTGAATTCCCCCTAGTCACTAAAGTTGTGTTGGCTAAACCTGAAACTTTTAGTGCTTCCATGAATACAAAATCTGGAAAATAAAATGCTGTATCTTGTATGAAAAGCCCATTCATGCAATGTGTTTTTGAACACACATGAATGAAAGGCGTGCCAAATGAAAATGGCCATAAAAATAAAATGTTATATCTTGTGGAAAATAAATACCTAGGTAAACAAGCTGTCCATGACACACCTAGAAGTGCTTAGGTAAACAAGTGCCTTAAAAACACACCTGCAGCAGAAAGCCTAAAAGAAAAAATGTAAATCTATGCAATGTGTTTGTAAACACACATAGATCAAGGCTATGGAAACTTCAGGCCCAAAAAGCAATGGAACTTAAATGCTATATCTAAACAATTGCTGGCCTTATTTGTATTATGGATTGTGCGCATCTGTGAAGGTGAATAAACCCTCTTTAAACAACTCATCCATTCGTGAGACACCGCCATTCCCTGTGTTTTTGCTCATTCAGTATATACTATGGTGTATTCCCTTTCCCTTGCCAAAGTGTCACAAAGTCAAGACAGCTAAGTCATCCCTTAGCCTAGCCAGTTAATTTAAGCCTTCAGCCTTCACTAGCAAATTGATCACAACTATGAAGTGAGTATGATCCTGAAAGTCTAGTCTGAGTAATAATAATAATTAACGACACTATATATTTGGATTTAGATCGCCAGTCATGATCACTCTGTGTTATAATTTCTATTTGAATAAATTGTAAAGCATGTATTAACCTTGATACTTTTCAACAGCCTTGGATGATGGACTGAGTTATATTTGGTCTTGGTTGGACCTAGTTTGACCATGGAGGACCATGGGACATGAGATGTTAGACCTTATGATGATATGGATAGATGATATATGGTCTATGTACACATAGAGGATGATTCTATGCAGCAGCTACAGGGTTATGATGATGATTCTGGGGTTTCAGCAGTATTTGTATATGTACAGCACATTATTATTGGCCCTGTTCCGGTATATTAGATATTTATTTTGATCATGCAGAGACTCATATGGTGTATGAGTACACATCTTGGATAGATTTGGACATTCTGAGTCCAATGGGACAGTTTGTTTTCAGTTCCGGGCACTTACAGTGATGATTGAGCCTCAGTAGGCTGTCCCAGTGCAGTTTTGGTCTGTTGGAGGCCCTGTCGGAGCAGAGATGACTTTTATCCGGTTGACCTAGGGCGCTGATGATGGAGGGGGTGGTCCAGCCACTTGTTTTTACCATATTACCCCCTCCCGGACACATTGGTGCCCTCACCTTGACAGCGCCATCACTCCAGGAGGCTGTTTGGGGCAGTTTCACGCTTCACGAGGCATTTCAGGATTGGTAGAAATGGCTATTGAGGAAATCGATTTGGGCTACTGAGGCAAAGTTATGGCATGGGATGATCAGTGATGATAGATCGGGACCTTCCACACCTTATTCAGCAGTTTCAGCTTCATCGGGGCCCGCATCCATCACTTATGGCACTTTCTGTGGATTTTTGAGGTCTTCTGAGGACCACGACTTCACTATGGAGGCACGATTTGGTACTTTCATGATTATTTATTGGTTATTGTGCCATGGGGATTGACCAAGGAGGGATAAAATTACCCCTTGGACCCACCATGAGCCTCTTATGATATTTTGTCATCATGATTTGGTGGGATTCCCCTCTTATAGGGCGACTTTGTCCACTTATGTTATATTTTATTAGTGATCCATGTATTTCATTGGTGAGCTCATCTCAACCATTGATTAGACATTTGTATCTTTTAATATTAGCCACTCATTCAAAAAGTGGTTAGGGTTTTGGTGCCTCTCCTTCCTATTTAAAGGAGAGAGCCTCTCATTGTAAAGGGACTTTTGGCTCTGGATTATTGGAATAGAAAATTATTATTGCATCTATCTCCAATGTTGTGGTGAATGTTTTTGGTGTTCGTTCGTTGGTTCTTCCTTTGCACTGAGTTATTGGAGATCTTGTTTGCCATATCTTTTGTACCATGATTTTGCATCTATAGGTGGAGGCCGATTTGCTCGGAGGAGGAGGTATTGGTAGGGGAAGACTCTCCCTACTTCTTCTTTGGAGCTCTTCGTTCGTAATAGGGAGTATTACTGTCCCAGGACCTTCTATTTCATGTTACTATTTGCATTTCTCTTGTATTTCTTCCATACTTTCTCTTACTGATTGAATCTTCATTCCTTGGTTTGACAGGTAGAGGAAGGCGCACTTGTGGACTAGGGCATTAAATTGGCAAGCAAATAAAAAATCTCTCATTTGATCTCTGCGGGAATCTTCCTCAACATCAAGGCATCTCATCCACATCTTTCAGGTATGATCTCAAGGTAAGTTCTATCTCCATGATCTATCCAATTGTCAAAAACACTTAAAACCCTAATTAAATCAAAACCCCATTTTTACATTTTCTCAGATCTACTTAGATCTAGTGGGTTATTGGGCATAATATTGAAAACCCACCTCTATAGCATCCACGGCATCCCGGATCTATAGTTTGGTGAGGATTGGCTTCCGTTTGACCCCTCTCCCATGCCAACTTAGCTTCTCCCAAGCAAGGCGCACTTCACCAGTTGAGCAAGTTGACCTAGATCTAGGTGATGGGTGTTTGAGATTCCACTTGATTCGTCATCTACACATCAAATAACATACACCCAGGTTGTCACTTTTCTGAAATTCACCTTGTGGGCCCTATTCCACATTTTAAGGGATTTAATCCCCATTTTGGACCACTTGGAACACTTAAACTCAGATCTACTAAGATCTAACCGTTGGATTACCACGAAAATACAGATCCATACTCCTACCCGACCGATCTACCCGGATCTAAAGTTTGGATGCCATCCGACTTGTTTTGACCCACCTAACCCCACTTTTAGGCTTCCTTGGGCAAAGTCGCACCACCTTGGAGAAGTGAGTTGACTCACTTCCAGGAACTGGGTACTTGAGATTTTTGGAGATTTGAAACCGGAATAATTCAAAACCTAGGTCTAGACTATCACTTTGTTAAATCTTGCCTTGGGGATAGCATTCCTTGTTTTAAGGGATTGTGGTCCACTTGGGTCAAACCTAGATCTAGACACATTTATCCATCAAGACCTCTATTGCCCACTTGTCCCAAGTACTAGCAGTCCTAAACCGCATGTCAACCCTACTTTGACTCCACTTCCCAATTCCCAAGGCACTGGTTTCACTCCAAGTTAATTCAACTTTCATAGATTGTTGGATTGACTTGTGGTTTGACTTATGCATGGTGAACTAAATCCTTGAAGCTATCATGTATCATGGTCAAGCTTGTCACTTGTACTAGTTAGCCCCAATTCAACCCTTAAACTACCCTGCATTGGACACGGTTCCCAAGGCAGTGGATCTTCTGACATTGAACTAGTACCTTAGCCCTAGATCTCACTATGAACATTATAAGTCACTCTTACATTCAACTATGAACCAAAGCTATACCTATTGAACCCCTCACTTGGCTTGTGACTTCATCCTTAGGTATAGGATAAACCATACATCTAACTTCACTTAGAAATACCCTGATTTGGCGTCTTGGTTTTGATCTCTCCTGTCGGGAGTAGATCGGGTCTTCCCCTTTGTTGTCTGGGCTAGATAACATAAAGCGAAGGTTGCCTCGACTGACGTGACAACCATACATATTGGAGGTCGAGGTGATCGTGGTTGCACCTTTCAAGTTGCCCTTCCCTATTGCCATCCATGACTGGATCCATCCATAGGGGTAACTACAGTTTAGGTGATAACAGGGACCTTAACCATGAAGGAAAAGGAATGCATACGAAATTCCAACAGCTATGGGTAGGCCCGTACCAAATTTTGGCAAAATTAGGCCCATCCACTTATAAATTGACAAATCTCGAGGGAGAAGAAGTAACCCTTCCTCTCAATGGCCTCGCTCTGAAGCAATACTTTGCATAGCCTCGATGAGACTTCCGGTACATAAATAAAGTTTTCTTTTATTTTTGGATTTAGCCTTTAGTCGCTTTATTTTCGGCCATTTTGTTTCTTTTAGGGTCATTTGAACCTGTGCCACGAGTTTTATTTTTTGAAATCCCTTTTTGGTAGAGTTCCTCGTCGAGGATAGGTCTCTCAAAGAAATATCGCAACCCATGAGTCCGGAACTATGCTCGAATGAATTCTGTCTGTTGTGATCTCGCTGAAATGTTCAGAAGGAAGGAAGCCTACCCTGCTAGTCACACTAATCCTATTTAATAGCAGATACCTATGACCATCTTCACTACTATCGTTGGGCTCCACCCACTCTCACACTTTAAAGGCATCTCAATAAGGTTATTAAAGTTGGACCCATGGAAAGTAGCACACCCCGAGGACATAGGGTATTGAAATGACTCCATGCTGCAAATTTAACAACCAAAATGGCTTATATTCAAGAGTCTGTTTTCCATAGATTCTCTCCTCAATTAAAGCATGGCTGAGACAAAAGAAAAAGACATGTAAAATCAAGAAGGTTGTCCAAAAGGCTCAGCCCAAAATGGGCTCCTCTCCGTCCGTGAGGCTTGATCAAATCAATAAAATTTCTAACTCACACAAAAGGACATTATGGATTGAGGAGCCTAAATCAAAGATCATGTCCAAAGAAAATATCTCTAGAAGGCTCAAACAGCTAAGCTGTCCAAAGTAAAAACATCCAAAAGGATGCAAGCAGCATGGGAATGAGGAACAAGAGCAATAATGTCCATGAGAAAGTGTTGCAAATCCTGTGGAGTCCAGCAGTAGTAACCATCTGAAGGATGACCCTCCTAAAATGAATCTCATATGTTGGCCCTTTGAGAGTGGTGAAGATGTCTCGATCGAAGCTCCCCTTTCCCCAATGGCTAGCAGGTAAAGTGCCTTCTTCCCCTCACATGAATTTAAAATGCTCAGCTGAGTATTGCACCTAAGATGGATGTCTTTGATGAGGTTTCGGACCATGAAGAGGAATTTTTTCAGAGATCTGTGTTCACCAGCGACTCGCCATTGTTGGTGCAGCAAATCCCCCCCAAAAATTTTGTACATATTGGGGCCCCTCCTTTAAACTTTTTTTAGAAAGGTTGCCTTAAGGGCCATTCCCAGCTTTTATCTTTGTTTTTAACAGAAAATCTTTCCATGAAAAACTCCAAGTCTGCCAGAAAATCTTGTTTCTCAACAGAAAACTTTTTCATGAAGTCTTCCTGGAAATCGCGGAACGAAAATCACGGAACGATTTGACAAAGCCCCACAATGGCGGAATCCTTTTGTTTAAACTCCCGAAAAAGGACTTAGAAACTTTCGTTGAAAAAATTGTGGAGAGATTCGGGTTTTTCTCTCGAAACGGCGGAAACCATTCGTCTAAGCTTTCTGAAAAGGGACTTAGAAACCTTTTTCGATTTTTTCCGGAGCGCTCCACGAAATAATTCAAATTTTCCTCCCAAAACGGCGAGAACCGATCGTCTAAACTTCTCGAAAATATTTGGAAGTTCTTGTTAAAAAATTGTGGAAGCTTTTGATGAATTCCTCCCGAAACGGCGGAAGAATTCAACAAAGCCGCCCGAAACTCACGGAAGCTATCCGTCAAAACCTTCCGCGACTGCGGAAACCTTTGAGTTTTCATTCCGAAGCCTCACCAAGAGAATAATTGCGGAACCATTCGCTCATTCATTCCGAAACACCGGAGTCATTCGCTGATCCGTTCCGCGGAAGCCAATTGGGGAAGCTTTCCGCAATGTCGGGAGTCTTTCCGAAACTGCGTGAGGACTTAGATTTTTTTTTTTGAAAGTTTCCCATCGAGAGAACTTTGCGGAACCGTTCGGGTTTTCCTTCCGCGATTGCGGAAGCCTTTTGCGGGATCCTTCACCATACCTTTCCGAAGCCACGCAAGGACTTAGAAAACTTTTGAAAGTTTTCCACCGAGAGAATTCGCTCATTCCTCCCGAAACAGCGGAAGCTTCCATGTTATCCTTCCGCAAGATTTGAGCTTTGCGGAACATTTGGGTTTCCCTTCCGAATCGTGGAAGCCTTTTGTGGGAGCCATTCGCCATCGTCCCCTGAAACGGCGAAAGCGTTCACTATATCCTTCCGCAACGGCAGGTGAAATTCACAAGTTTGTCTCGCAGGAGGCGGTCGCGCGCGAATCGAGAATACTTGATTTGACGCCGACGTACTAGTATTAAACCCGTTTTAAATGCGCCACCCACCCCGCACGTGGCAACTCATTTAAATAGACGGTGGGGGCTCGAGCCAAACACGTTATTTCTTGATTGGAAAATTTGTTGGACGTCGCGCAACTGCACCAGCTCAGCCTACTTGTCCACGTTCACGGCCACCTCATTCAGCTGTCTTCATGGTGCTAGGTAGGATTTTTAACCATTAAATTTGCCTCTCCTACGCGTTAGATTACTACTGGATTGTCCTTGTTTGAAGACGATTGGTCTAGGTCGGATTCTGACGGGCAAAATGCTCGTCATGGGCTACTTTTCCCGTCAAATACAGTCGAAATTTCATTTGTTCCATCATACAAAACAAAGAAATCTTAAAATGTTAGACCATCGTTCTGCACGGGTGGAGTTTTTCCAAACTCCAACCCTAGCCGCATACGTCGTTGTTCTTCGCATTCGAAGTCACCAAACCCCGTGAATGTTTAAACTACACCAGCCGAAACCCGAAACTATAACCACCCGGGTTTTTCATCACCCACATTCTCGGCGCCGTCAACCCCTGTCCGAAGTTTCAAAACCTGCGTAGAACGCCTCGCCAAGGTACCGTCAGATAACCATAGCGGTCGAAGCTTCCGTCGGCTCGTAAATATGAAAACGCCTCCTTATTTCGTCGCAGAGTCATTTCAACCCGAACTTCCCCGCCACTAATCATTTAAAAGCATCATGGCGAAGGACACCATCCCTCCTAGAGCTGGACCGAGAGCAAGTTGCTTCCGCAACATACTTATCCTCGCAGGAGCATTCCAAACCCGCCCCTTTAAAAGAATCAGGATGATTAAAATCTAGATTTCTTGTTTGGAATGGTGTATTTGCTTCCTAAAATGCAGCTTCACATTTTGGTTTTATCTCATTCACATATTAAAACGATGATGATCTCTGTTAAAATCTCACAGTATGTTGCTCAATTTCATAATGACTTGTATGTGGGTGCTATCAAGGATAAGTCAAAATGCCAAAAGGTGGTAAAAAGAAGGCTAAAATGACAGAAAAGAAGCCTACGCCACTTAAAACTGAGACTTCACTCCAGGATACTAGGTGCACCACCGGTGTTCCTCCAGAAATCCGTTGGGGTGACATTTATAGGATGATCCGAGACCAGGATATCCCGGACATGTTGTTAGAAGAGGGGCAGATTTATCTAAATATCAAAGCTTCGGGCATAACCAGAGCTGCTACCCACCCTGAACTATTCCCCTGTGCAAAAGTAATCGGATGGATACTCCAACATGTCGATGCGGAAGGAAGAGTGATAAATGACAGCGGGAAAGTAGCCATTGCCTCATTCCACCCAGCATACATTGCCGCAGCCTATAAATTTTCCCCGCTCCCAGCAAGCTCTGACTAATGAATGGTTGGGAAAAATGAATAACGTTGAGATGGCCAAAAAGCTACTAGTAGCAGGCAAGCATTTGAGAAAGAAAGGAAATGACGAATATGACGTACAGAATCTGAGACCTCCTTTCAGATTGATCACCTTGATGCTGTGCAGAATCTTCGGCATTGCCGATGGCACTGTGTATAAGATTCAGTGGGTCCCTATTATCCACTTCGTGGTGTTTAAAGGAACTGTGTTTGACTGGGCCACTCTCCTGTCAGATAGTTTGGCCTCAATGATAGTTGTTGCAAGAGAAGGACTAGCCTTGAAGAAGGCAGAATTTTTCATGTCCTCATATCTGATCGATTGTGTTTTGGCCAAGGTGGACTTCCCCAAATTGGGATGCACATGGGATAACGCCACCACCCCGGTTTATACCGCTTTCAGGATGATGTGGGCCCATAATTACAAACCTAGCTACAAACTAATCTGTGAGGGGTTCATCATGCCCCTATATGAGAAGTTATTCAAGGAGGAGCCCAACTGCCTGTCAGAGAACGCTGTGGAAGTCCTTGAGAATTACGGGGATTTTTACTTTTCAGAGCAAGGCACCTACCTTAGAATGTTTGGAGGGACTAAAGATCCATACATATTGCAGTAGTATGCCACAGATTATTTGGTCTTTAAGGAATCATTAAGACAAATCTTCCTGGATGGAATTGGAGCAATGCTCCACAAACAACATAAGGCTTCCTTTCCCCCTCTACCTTTCTGCATAGGTGCTTACAAGTTCTCAGGGGTTGCCTCAGCCGAAGAGTTTGTTCAGGAGCTGAAATCCTTCCACTTCGGTGAGGTGATCTTCCACAGGAATGAAAGGAAGGGAAAATTGGCCGAGCACTGTAGGGAAATCTATGCTCATTTTGAGTACTCTCACTACCCCGATGCCGAGGAAGAGGCATTCAGAGGCATCATCAACATGATTGAGCTGCGGATCTGTCGCCAAGGCACTTGAGCTAGCTCTAGCTCAACCACGGTCCAGAAGACCAGCCAGCAGAAGGAGGAAGAAGCTGATGATGCCCGAGCTCAGGAAGAGCTCAAATTAAGGGAGGAAGCCAGGTTACTCCAAGAGGCTGAAGAAGCCAGGTTGCAGCAGGAAGCTGAAGTGGCAAGAATGCAGCAAGAAGCTGAAAGTGAGAGGCTGCAGAAAGAAGTAGAGGAATCCCAACAACAGAAGGAGGCTGAAGATGAAAAGCAGCAGAAAGGAGATGAAGGTCATCCACAAGTTGGAGGGGAAGGAGGACAGGAAGCTGAACGGAAAGCGGAAGAAGAGCTTAAAGCTGGGGAAGATGCCCAAGCAAGTGGGTCCGGTGTCCAAGACAGGGAAGTAGACGCACCTCAAGCAGGTGGCTCTGGTACCAAAAATGTGGGATCAGATCCAGCTCAGGGAGTCCGGACCCCACCAGCTGAAGAAGAAATAGACATTATGGACCTCCCAATTGTCCCGTACACTCCATCGGGAAAACATACGGTGTCCAGGTGGAATGAATTTTTCTATGACAAGAAAAGGAAAGCAATGGTCCTTAAATCAGAAGAGAGGATCAAAAGACTCTTCCAGGAGGATATCATTACCCACCGGGAGGTCACTGTAATGCGAAATACAGATAAAGATCCCTTCGCTATGGCATCCGCAGTTGTAGAAATAGAAAAAGCATCACTGGACAATGTAGGCGTTATAGTTAGAGAAAATGAATTGACAAAGAAGAGAGCTCGTACGCTACAACAGACTGTGGCTAATGAGCAAGCCTACAGGGATCTTGCGGTGAACAAGTATAATTTCCTGTACGCCGAGCATAAAGAGCTGTCAGACAAATATAACCGGTTAGAGGAAGAGAAGGAGCGGCTATCAGTCCTGATGATGATTGGAGAAGCAGAAAAGAATGATGCAGTAGCCAGAGTGTCCCAGCTTGAAACAGACAAGCTGGCATTAGCTGAGCAATTGGAGCAAGCTGAGAACAGAACGATGGACATGTCTCCCTTCCATGAGCTGTCCTGCAGCATCCTGAAGCAAATGCACGACACTCAGGAGCTAATCACTAATGAGGTTTGCAAGCTCAAGGCCATGGTGGGCAGGTTAAAATAAATTAATGCGGAGGCCCATAGGCTCAAACCCAAGCATACCCGTGTCAAGGAAAATATCCTGATCCAGATAGAATGGCGAGAAGGAAAGGGAGGTTTCCCCACACATCTCCCATTCAAATCTGTGGAGGGTTTTAATGAGGATGTGGCCCTTTTGGACTTCTGCAGAAACTGTGGTAGTAAGCTAATGGCCAATGTGCAAGTGACGAGGAATAGGATCAACAGTCTGTATCAAAGGATCCAGGAATTGCATGACAGGTGCAAATTGAATTTCCCGCAATCCCTCGATGACTTCCCGGGTTAAGAACAACGCTTAGCTGAACTAAAGGAAGAAGTGAGCATCCAAACCGAATATCTGAGGAAACTCGATCTCCTAGCAGTTGACGACCTCCAACATTATATTGGTATGTCGTCAGTCCACAGCCATTTGCTTAAAGAAGTACATCAAGCTGCAGTGACGGAAGTTTAAGGCATCGGAGCAGAGCTTAGAAAAAATGTGACTTCGCAGAAAATCCTGCTCCCTGCTTCCGCAAACATAGTCATAAGGGACACTGGCATGTGGTATAGCTACATAGCAGAAGAGGAGAAGAAGGCAGAAGTAGCAGCTGTGACAGTAGATCCAGACTCTTCCCTCCCAGCAGTAGCAGAAACTCCAGCTAGCTCGATTTCTTCTTCCCAGGCAGCAGCAGCAACAACAGTGAGTTCGAGTGCCTCTCCTAAGGCAACATCAGCAGCATCAGTTGATTTGGGCGATCCTCTTCCAGCTGAAGCACACGCACAAGAATGACAGCACTGATATTAAAGCATTATTTCTGCTTTTTTATATTTTGGGCCTGCATATGTATGATACGTAGAGCTATGGGATAGCTGTCCCTATTTTCTTTTAAAATAATTTCTGTAAAGAGAAAGAAGTCACAATTTTGTCTATTATAGAAGAAATTCCTATAGGCGACAAGTGGAAGAGGCCAGGTGGCAACCCAAAGGGCAAATTTTGTAACTATAAATAGAAGTTAGAAATGAATAGAGAGGACTTTTGGCAGGGGAATCATTTTCAAACCTGTACGAGCTATCTTGTATTGGTTCTAAGAAAATCGAGTTTTCTAATAAAAGCCTGGAGATGGACGTTTTGCATGGGAAGGAAAGATGGATGTGTATTGGACTATTCTGGTGACTTCCATATTTTAATGTGAGATCATTCTTACTATCTGAATTATTTCTTTGTAGCAATGATTTTTGCTCCTTTCTGTGCAAACGATCTTCTCTATTTTGTGAGCAATGAATGTGTTTCATATTAAATCAGGAGGTATCTGCTGATACCTTTATCTTTGTTGTAGAGTTCTTTTTTAGATTAAATGGCTAGTTGTTCTTTCTTTAAGATAATCCCTACAGTTCATTGCTCATCCTTTAATTTGGCTCCTTGCAGGGACAATTAGATTTATTTCATGTGTTGTTAGAATTAGATCTTTTCTTTCAGTTTGCATCTAGATTAAATAATTTTGCTTCTCTGTTTCATGAGCAACAAATGTTTTTTATGCTAAATTAGAAGCTATCTTCTGAGATCTTTTATCGAGCTGTAGCGTTCTCTTTAAGAATTAATGGCTTCCTGTTCATTCTTTAAAGATAACTCTTACAGCTCATTGCTCATCCTTTAAGTGTGCTCCTTGCAAGGATAGGTAGATTTACTTCAGTTTTAGACTTAGATCTGTTTTAGTTTTGCATTTAGATCAAATACAAATTAGGCACTTGCATCTCATTAAAAAACATAAAATCTAAAGAAAGGTGGATCGGGCCATAACCGGTGTAATCGAAATTAAACTCCAAACCCACGGTTGCCGGAACCGCTAACCGGACGGATTCCCTATACCAAACGGTAGATAATCTAATTGGGATCATCTATCGGGGAGAATCCCTTTCTGATTGATGCTACGATATCCGAGGCATCAACATGACCGCATGACACGTGAGTACTAGTGACTAGGGGAAAGGATAGACATCTGGTGTGAAAATGGTGGTGACATTGTTCTTCACAAAATCCAATGGGGGTAGGAAAGACGATCGATGGTGGAGGTCTTCCCACGGAGGGTCATCCACACTCATAATATCCATAATGGACTTGTAAGAATGGAATGTCCAGAGCAGAGGATCTGGTAAAGATGATGTCCGCTGTAGAGAACAAGATGTAGAGGCCACATACAAGTGGTCCTCGAGTGTTGACTAGATAGCATCATAAGTGATTTCAGCGGGTGAAAGAGGCATGGTATCTACAGTCAAATGCATGGTGTCTTCATCGGGTACAAGCCATTGATCGATAGAGTTTGGAAAAGATGTAATCGCAAAGGAAATCACGTTCACCATGGCAACATGGTTAGGGGGATCCGGGGTTGGAAAGACACCCATAAGAGATGAATCCTTTATGAGGCCGACCCCCATGCTCTCATATAGCTGTGAAGATTGTGTGAGTAATAGGACATTATCACTAGTATGAGTAGCGGTTTCCGGTGTACAGAAGTCTAGTTGGTCGACAGTGACAATTCGGACTTAGTGGGGTAATTGCACACTGTGGAAGACAGATGATGCGACCGCAGTCATGGCATAAAACCAATTGCGACCAAGAGATTATAATACAAAGGGGTTGCGACCACTTCCACATTGATGGTTGCAGTCTGACCCCCCAACTCTACTGCTAAGGATTGTAGTATCCCATGGGGTTTAAAGGCACAACCGTCGAATTTTTTCAGGATAGTGGGATAACGGTTTAATTCAAGAGAACCGATGGCTCTCCAACAAGATAGCGACATGACCAAGATAGAAGTGCCTTCGTCTAGTACAGTACGATGGACTGTCTTCCCAGTAACATTCGTAGCAACTTTGAATTCTAGCTAGTGGGAAAGCCTCGATTTAAAGTACTCAAGTCGAAACATGATTGTATTTGAGGAATCTGGATCTACTGCGCCAATGGTAGCGAGAAGAGTCTTGCGTTGGTTGGGACAATTCTACAAGACCTCTAGCGTCGACAAGGCACAAGGAGCTTGCGCCAATTCCTCTATAATGTTGTAGTTCTGATATGCCCTAGCATTAGGATTGAAAACTGCTTTTCGAATCATGCTCTTAAGCGGACGCAATATTGACTCTAAAGAAGGCTTCTCAATGGTGAGAGGAGCCTGCAGTACAGTACCATCGGGAATAGAAGTGGAATATTTTTCAGTATTACTTCCAACGGGTTCCTTCGGAGGGACTGATTCGTATGAACGTGATCATGTGTTCAGGTTAACCGTCTCACTACACATCATTAGAAAATGCGTGGTGGAGGGTTCCTCTTTGTGTGAAGGAGAGGGTTGAGCTATCAGTTGTTTGTTCTGAGTGGGGAAGGGATCATTGAGAGCTACGGGAGTGGGGTTTCCCTTGAGAAAATTCTGCACTTCGTCTTGGTGGGGACATTCCTTGGACAAATGGTCACCACCACACAGTAAACAAGGATACTTTAGCTTCCTCTTATGTTTGGTGTCTTCAGGGGTGTTCTTGTGCTCCTGCTGGGTGGAAGATTTCTTGGGTTTACCTTTGTTTTTATTCATACAACGTGCCAGATTGAGCATAGACAAGGTCTAAGTAATGGGCATGGGAAATAGCATGTTCCTCGGTGATGTCCCCTCCCATGGCCACGTATCGAGCTACAGTGGGTAAAAGAGACTTCGTGAACCAGTCAGCTAAGAGTTCGTCTGGAATAGGATCCTTAAAGATATGGCGCCTCCTCCACCACTCATGGATATGATCAGAAATATGAGTTGCGGTGGTTTGATGGAGATAGGTCAGTAGGTTCATACCAGTTTTGTAGCATCTAGATAACTATAAATGAGTCAGGAAGGACATAGAAAGAGAGTGGAAATCTGGAAAGGAGTGCAGTGGTAATTAAATATACCACTTGGCAGCTGGGCCGGTGAGGGTCCTTTGAAACAACCTTAGACGGATCAAATGGTCCATTAAGGAATTGGATGAGTGTTACACCTAAAATCATACCATCCGGAGATTCAGTGTATACATCCCTGAAGTTTCATTGGCTAAGTCATTTACCTGGAAGGGATACCATTGCATTTATGCTAGGTCTTGAGAGGTTTTTGCAGGATACACTCATGCAACCTGCGACGTCGCATCTTTCTCTACTGCAGGGTGCGACAAAGTCTTTTAATCAACAAAAATAGGTCCTTTGAGCTCATTCTCGAATCCTGCTGACTTGGATCCTTATCCCTGACCTCTTGGGGGAGTTGCCACTCGGTTCCTAACCTCTTAGGGGGATCCCCTATCTCTCTCCTACCATATCTCAACCTACCCTATCCATAACCTATCTAATTCATCCTATATAAGTGAATCTCTACCCCTGTCCAAAGGGAGGAAGTCTATAGTGTCTACATGCTGGTGAAATCATCTTGGAGAGATCTCTAATTCATCCGTTGAGAGACTCACACTTCCTTGGGAGGATATGGAAATTGGCTTGGATGGAGAAGGGCTACTACGTTAAGCTTTGGTTGTAGTCATTCTTACCTATGTACTTTCCCTACATTTACAATAATATAAACGCTTTCCACCAATATTGTTGTGTTGATGATATTGTGTAGTTTACCTTCTTAACTGTTTACTTAGATATGTTATTGTATAGATGCTTTTTTACTTGTTTGTCTTGTCCCATGTGTCTTGATAGGTCTTGTAGCTGAGATCTGACGACTGCGAGGCATGGAGCAACATCCAGGAGGAAGGATTTCAAGTTTAAGGTAAGACATCTACTGACCTAATCCTTAACTAGATCTAGGAAAGTGGTTTATAGTATGTACTATTTGTTCTAGACTCACTTTGAGCTAGGGAGATCCGGCTCATGTCCGCTCGAGTGGATTTTCCGTCAAACAAATCTGGTGACCATACTGGGGATAGAACATTGCTTTGTAGTTGTCAATTTTAATGTTAGTTTAAGTTGATTTCTTGTTACAAGCCATATCATTTTGTCATTTAACCTCTTAAGTTGGTTTCACCATCAGATCTTCACTTTGAAGAGTCTGATTTCTTCCTTTGAGTTTGTACTTCTCATTTACAAACCTTTTTATGCTCATTATCTGGAGAATTGGTTCATTTTTGAACTTAGATGTCGCACCTGGTCAGTGTACCCAGAGTGACACTGTGTTGTTTTTTATCTCTGTTCCTTTCCTGTTAGCCTGTCATTGCAACTCTTCCATTGGTATTTTGCGACACCGCCGCACTCCCCGCATTGGTGGACTATGACATCGCACTGTGTATAAGCATAGAGTGCGTTGATCAACACAATTTTCCATATAGGCATTCCCTCTCCAGTTCTGATTTGAGTTTTTGGATTGTGTACAAACTCCCTTTGTACTATAAGATCCAGTCAGAGATCCCATTTTGCTTTATGTGTTGAGTTGTTTGGTTTTAGTTGGAATTGTTTTGGGTTCCATCTTGGACAAGTCTGAGATTTGGTAGTGGTGGACACTTTTTTGTTCGCCACCTGCATCCACTCACCCTTGCATTCCCTGCTCTCCTCTACGGATCTGATCATTGTATTAGATCGGTTTCCAGACCTCATTTGCATTCATCTTTGAGCTTTGCTTTATTTTAGTGTTGCTTGTTACTGATTGATTTTGAGTGTTTGTGTGTATTTTCAGTCCATTGAGTGGTCATCTTTTCTTGAGATTTTTTGAGTTAATAGAGTGCTGCGAGTAATCTTTTCAGTTCAGTATTTATGTTTAAAAGCATTGTTGTTGTCAAATTGTTATTTTGATACATCCATTGAAAGATCAAAAGTACTTTATTTCCATCATTTTTCAATACCATTTGAAGAATTGCACATGCGTTGGAACGTCTCATTTGTAGATCTTTTGAAAAAATTGAAATAAAATTGCATTATTTATGTTTTTCACGAACTTTGAGTTGCTCATTTTCTTGAAAAATTCTAATAGATATCAAGTTTTGCAGAAGTAGTTCCATGCTTAGAAAAGTTAATTGTATCTTTTGATTTTTATGCTTTTAGGCCATCATAGTGAAAGTGAAAAGTTAGCATACTCTGCTTAGAAATTCTCTCTTTTCATTACTTAGCATCATTTTCGTTTTGAAAAGAAAAAAGAAAAATAAAAACATGCTTTGATTTGGTTTAGTAGTGTTGTGTCTTTTCTGTTTCGCTCGAAAAAGAAAAGAATACTTCATAGTCATTTTTTGGTAGATTTGGGATTGTCTTGCATTGTATTTCTTTGGTAAAATTGTTGGAAAGAAAAGAAAATTTATCCTTCCCATACATAGAATTCATTGAAAGAAAAGTGTATTTTTTGCATGTAGTTAGGGCATGCATTATGTTCACGATTATGTACTCACCTCATGCATTTACCTAACCATCTAGATAAAATTAACAATAGAAATAGGGTAAAATTTTTAGTAACTTGTGTGTAAGTTAGAGATGTGTACCGGCGTTGTTAAGCATCGTAGCTATCGTTATTTTCCAGCACTGTATCTCAAGGGTATTGTAGTCTTCCACGTACTTATCGATATATCGAGCTCCTTCACATACCCACCAAGTACCACTTGTACTTGGCGTATATCGAAGGGTGTATCATGTACTCGATAGTATATCGGAAGGTATCTTGTTGAACAGTTGTGCATTAGACAGCACCACTACGGATTTGAGCTCCCACGTACCTTGCGTATATCAGGAGACACCCTTAGGATTCCTGCAACCAACTAAGTTAACCTTTTGGCCGTCTTGGCAGAGCAATACACCGAGAACAGCACTCGCGGAGTTACTACGCATGTACCATCCAGGTAATCGGGTATTCAGGAAAGGGTACAGTCCCAATCCTCCTTGTCACTTTTTACTATTGGACCCTGTGGTATATCGCGAGTTGCGAAGCCTTGACAATCCTATGAGGTTCCAGATCATTGAATCCACTCTTATAACATAAGTTTGCTTGTGGCCTTAGTTTGTATAGGGTTTGTTTGATCTTCTTTTCTTTCGTTTAGCTTTCCTTAGGAGAAATTTTTTGTTTCATTCACTCTGGATGACTTTCCTTGGAGAGGGTCTCACAGGATTCAGAATTTGCCACCCGAATATCCCCTGAACCATGAGGTAATTTCAAGGGTAAGAATGGATCCACAAGCTAGGGTCGAGTCACATGAAGTGGAAAAATCCACTTTGAATGTTGGAGGACTTTTGTTTCCTCATACCCTTCCAGATTCACCGGCCTCTCATCCCCCATAGGGTGAAGCAGCAAAAATACCCACTTGACAAGACTCACCTCCCATTGTACCGTGAGAGCCTGGGTCATTGGAATGGATAAATCAACCCCACGACGATCCCACATCATCTATTGGTCCTTCAGCAGCTTATTGGACATCTTCTACAAGCCACCCAATGGCCCATTTTGACGTTGCACCCCCACCTAGCGGGACTACTCAAGATTACCCCTTAGCTTACTATCGTATCCAATTGGCTCACTTTCGTTCTATGGCTGAGAGGCGTCGGAGTTCAAGTCTCCAATGAAGGGTTGAGGACTCGATGTTACCTCCTTACAGATCAATCCCCAGTCTCTCTTTATCTTTTGAGTCACCGGAATCATCTACGCAACACGTGACCACTGCTGAAACTAGTCAACCATCCATTCCTGCACATGCATCTCCTAGATAGGAGACCAGTTCAATACCTCTCACAACCCAACTTGTTGAAGGAAAATAGTCCAACACACCTGTAACTACTGCAGTTACGTCATTTGCTCCTCCTGCACCCCAAACTTCAAGGGGAGGATACTCTTTACCCCCTACCTTATTTACAGGTAGTGGTAATCCTACGGTAAATGATCAACAACCAATGTTGGCTCAACCTTTACTTAGTGGTCAGCAAGTTGTTGCTGGAGGGAAACCCCGGTCTCTTAACCATAATACTGCAGCAGGAGTTCCCATTGGGCCTTCCGTTGGAAATTCCTTACCTCCTGGACCTTCCACTTCGAGACTATCCCATGTCAGGGAACCGTCCAATGTAATTCAACCTCCATCGATTCAAGCATATCCAAGTCATCTTAACCCTGTTCCAGGTCAACTTAATCCCGAAAATGCACTCTACGGGGTACCCTACCCCGGTAATCCCTACACTCTATGGGGATAACAAAATTTTTTACAACATGGACCCCGACTTGCAGTCCCTCCACCCCTGTTTGGTCCACCCCCACCTCCTATTGGAGGCGGCAGCCCCCCGCATAACACTGGAGGAGGCGTACCTCTACCTTCTGGCGAAGGACCACCTCATTTCGGTCATCATGGCCCACCCCCCCTGGTGGGGGTGGTGGGGGACCACCCCACCTTGGAAGTGGTGGTGGGGGAGGACCATCTCATCCCGGTGGTGGCGAAGGAGCACCACCCCCTCCAGGTGGTGGTGGTGGAGGACCTTCTCATCTTGGTGGCAGTGGTGGTGGACCACCACCCTACTATGGTGGAGGTGGCGGAGGAGGCTCTTACCCTTCCGGTAGAAGTAGTGGCCCACCACCCCCTCCTAAAGGAGGTGGTGGATACCCGTCCTATTCCGGTCGTGGTAGTGGACCACCACCTCCTCCCGGCAAAGGCTGTGGCAGCCCATCCTACCCTAGCGGTGGTGGCATACCCCCACCATTTGGAGGTGGCCCACCCCCTCCTGGAGGTGAAGGAAAGCCCCCACCTTATGGAAATGGGCCACCTTATTATGGTTATGGACCACCCTAGTATGGAGGAAGACCTACCTTTGGTCCAAGAGGCCCATACCCCTATGGCCAGTTTCCTCCTGGAACACCTTATGTTCAGTCGACACAAGGTCCCACAGGTCCTTACACACCTTATCCGTACTATCAGATCTCGTAGCATAACCCGCAGCTTCCCTTTTTGGATACTTTGGACCTACTTGACTTGTCTCGCTTGACCAACGACCCCATCTACCATGGAACTAGTTGGCCACCCATTCCGGTGAAACTTCCGTCAGATATCCCAAAATTTGATGGTAAGCTGGGTGAGGATCCTAAAATCCACATGATGACATACCACTTATGGTGTTCATCCAACTCACTGATGGACGACTCGATCAGTCTTCAGTTATTCCAACGAACTCTCACTGGTTCGGCTGCCAAGTGGTATATTGAACTACCACCTCATTCTTTTCTTGATTTTGGTTCTCTTGCTATGAATGTTTTGACTCATTTCCAGCTGCCTATACGGTATGAAACTGGTATAGATCTTTTAACCTCGCTCCATCAAAATACCGCTACCCATATATCAGATCATATACATGAGTGGCGAAGGAGACGACGTCTCATTAAGGCTCCTATTCAGATCAACTCCTAGCAGACCGGTTTACGAAGTCTCTCATTCCTACCATAGCACGGGATGTTGCTATGGGTGGTGCTGTCACTGAGGAACAAGCCATTTCTCGTTCCCATTTGCTAGACTTAGTCTATGCTCAATCTGGCACGTTGTTTGATATTCTTCCCGATGCACCCTGCAACACTTACAACCCTGTGAAACCACCCAAGGGACCCCAAGCCAATGGCATCATTGGATCCCTTCACACCCAGCCTTCCTCTCAAGTTGTTGGTTCATTGAACCCACATGGATATTCCCCATCACCAACACAATCTGGGCACGGAACCACCAAATAATCCACTCCTGCTGTCACCGAAGAAGTGAATTATGTTTCATCAGCTTCACCTCAAAAGTCTGGTGGTAAGAAAAAGAACAAAGGGAAACCTAAGAAATATTCCACCCAGCAGGAACAAAAGAGCACCCCTGATGATACCAAACAGAAAAGGAAGTTGAAGTATCCTTTCCTAATGTGTGGTGGTGATCACTTTTCTAAAGAATGCCCCCATAGAGACGAAGTTCAAAAGTTTCTTAAGGGAAAACCCACACCCGTAGTTCTCAACGATCCCTTCCCTGCTCAAAACCAACAGTCGATCGCTCACACTTCTTCTTCCCAAGGAGAAGCATCCACCACCGTACATATTCTCATGATGCGTAGCGAAACTATCAACTTCAACACCCGTTCTCGTTCATATGACTCTGTTCCAGCAAAGGAACCCATTGGAAGTAATACTAAAAAAGCTTCCACTTCGATGCCCGACGTCACTGTTCCGGCTGCTTCTCTCACCATTGAGAATCCCTCGTTTGAGTCAGTGTTGCATCCACCCAAGAGCATGATTAGAAAACCGATTTTCAATCCTAATGCTCAAGTTGCTTAAAACTACAACATTGTAGAGGACCTAGCACAAGATCCTTGTGCTATGTCGACGCTCGAGGTCTTGCAAAACAGTCTGAATCAGCGCAAGACTCTCCTCGCTTCCATCAGTGTAGTTGACCCAGATTCATCGAATACCATCATGTTCTGGCTAGAATACTTCAAATCGAGGCTCTCCCATCAATGGGTATTTCAAGTTGCTACAAACATTGTTGGGAAGATAATCCATCGTACCGTTTTGGATGAAGGAGCCTCTATGTCAGTCATGTCGATCGCCTATTGGAGAGCCATTGGTTCTCCCGAGTTGAACCGTTCTCCTACCACTTTGAGAGCCTTCGACGGACGTGGATTTCAACCTCATGGGTTGTTACAAGCTTTACCAGTCGAGCTGGGGGGAAAGACCGCAACCCTTAACGTGGAAGTAGTTGCTACCCCATTAGATTATAACATTCTGCTTGGTCATAATTGGTTTTACACCATGACTGCGGTCACGTCATCTGTCTTCCGCATAGTAAAATTCTACCATCAAGTCTGAATTGTCACAGTCGACCAAATGGATTTCTGCACACCTGACACCACTACTCACCCGGGCGATAACATTCCTTCGATTGGACAATCTTCTCAAAAGTGTGAGAGTGTGGGGGTTGGCCTCCTTAAGGATTCATCCCTTATGGGCGTCTTTCCTACTTCTGATCCCCCAAACCATGTTGCCACGGTGAACATGATCTCCTCGTAGATTTCACCTATCCCCAACTCCACTGATTCATGGCTTGTACCGGATGAAGCCAACACACACTTGATTGGAGATGCCATGCCTCTGTCACCTGCTGAACTCATGTATGAGGCTATCCATTCAACACCGGAGGACCACATAGCAGTGGCCTCCACCTCTTGTTCTCTACAATGGACATCATCTGATCCTCTGCTACAGACTTTTCATTCTGACAAGTCCATTATGGAAATCATGAGCGCAGATGATCCACTGTGGGAAGACCTCCACCATCGTTCGTCTTTCCCTCCCTTGTTGGATACTGTGGAGAACAGCATTCACACGATCTTTTCACCAAATGTCTACTCTGGCTCTCAGTCTTTGATACTCACATGTAAAACGGACTACGAAGGAAACTTTTCCAACATTGAGCCTACCACTTTGATAGACATTTCGGTTACTCCTAGTGTAGTGGAACACATTTAGTTAGGGTAGAAGTGTTCCCCTCAAGAAGTCACCACTGCCACGGCCTTATTCAAGCAATTTTGAGATGTGTTCGCTTGGACTTACGAGGAGATTCCTGGGATAGACCCCTCCATTGTTTTACACGAAATTAAGACCTATCCCGATGTCAAACCTGTCCACCAAAAGTTGCGACCGGTACACCCTCAGAAGACTGTGGCAATCAAGGAAGAGATTGAGAAACTCTTCAAGGCCAGTTTCATTTACCTTGTCCCATTGACAGAGTGTGTCTCCAACATTGTCCCTATTAATAAAAAACAGGGTACCATCCGTGTATGTGTCGACTATGGGGATCTCAACAAAGCTTGTGCTGAGGACAACTACCCGACTCCCTTCATTGACCAAATCATTGACAATTGTGCTGGAAGTGTCATTTTTTCATTCATGGATGGCTTTTCCGGATACAACCAAATTGAGATCCACCTCGCTAACCAACACAAGACTGCATTCATCTGCCCTTGGCCGAGAACGTTTGCATATCCTAAACTTCCGTTTGGTCTTAAAAATGTTGGTGCCACATTCCAGCGGGCCATGTTGTACGCCTTCCATGATGTGAAGGACTTTGTGGAACCTTACTTGGATGACTTCCCTGCCCACTCAAAGCAGCATGAGTTCCACTTAGATCATCTGACGGTCATTTTCCTTAGATGCAGGCGGTACAATATCCATCTGAATCCTCAAAAGAGTATTTTTTGTGTCAATTCCGGATGCCTCTTAGGCTTTATCGTCTTGAAAGATGGGATCCATATTGATCCCTCGAAGGTGGAATCCATCGTCGCTCTTCCACCTCCAACCAACATTACAGAACTTCAAAGTCTGCAAGGAAGAGAAACTTATTTACAGTGCTTCATTTGTAATTTCACGCAAAATACACAAGCAATACATGAGATTAATGAAAAAGGACATCCCGTTCATCTGGGATGACCAAGCTCAACAATATTTTGATAGTTTAAAACATGCCATCACGCATGCCCCTGTGATCCAACCGCCGAATTACTATCCAGATTACATTTTATATCTCGTTGCTTCCAACACCACTATCACCATGGTTTTGGTACAAGAATACCAGAACGCTCAAGAAAGTGTGATATACTATGCCAGTAAAGGTCTCATTGACGTTGAAACTCGCTATTCACATGTTGAGAAGATCGCTCTCGCGGTAGTCATAGCCATGCAGAAGTTCTGACATTACATTTTGCTTCGCACCACCACCATCATCACCGATTCGAAACCCATGTACCACGTTCTGACTCGTCAGGTACTTGGGGGCAAGTATTCACGCTGGATCGTGATACTACAAGAATTCGATCTTCTTTTCGAAAAAGCCAAGTCAAAAAAATATTTGGTGTTTGTTGAGCTCATATACGACCTCCCCTGCACTGATGTAGAATATGATCCCAATGACTCTTTTCCAAATGAATCATTTTTTCTTATCAATACATATGATCCGTGGTATGGATATATCACATTGTACCTTCAAACCCAACATTTCAGCCCCGAATTGTCTCGTGACGACCAATGTTGCATACGCCACCATGCAAAGTATTATCTGATCATCAATGATACTTTGTACCATCATGATATTGATTCTATCCTTCAACATTGTCTAACTCATGATTAGGCTGAACGCATTCGGAATGACTGTCACGCTGGGGCATGTGGCAGTCACCTCTCTAGGATGGCTACAGCCCAGAATATTTTGTGCGCAGGATATTATTGGTCGTCTATATTCAAAGATTGTATCGAGGCCGTAAAAAAATGTCCTCCTTGCCAACATTTCCATACGAAAAAGTGCACCCATCCCACCCCGTTACACCCGGTTATTATCATTGGACCCTTCGCTAAATGGGGCATCGATTTCATGCATTGTAAGCCTACCTCTGTTGGGGGCATAGTTACATCATTGTAGTTGTGGACTACTTTACAAAGTGGGAAGAGGAAAGGCCTACATAAACGAATGATGGCAAGACAACCGCACTCTTAATGTTTAATCATGTAATAGCGCGGTTCGGAGTTCCTTAAGCGATAGTTACTAACCATGGTTCTCACTTTATGAACCATATGGTTGACGAGTTGAGCGATAGATTGGGTTTTCGTCATGAAAACTCAACACCATACTATCCACAGTCAAACGGACAGGTCGAGGCCACTAACAAGGTCTTGAAAACTATGGTCCAACGTATGGTGGGTACGCACAAGGCCAATTGGCATAATATGCTCTGCTCCTCACTTTGGGCTTATCGCACCTCCGTTAAAACTGCCATTGGATTTAATCCTTTCTAACTAGTGTATGGATTGGAAGCGGTCCTTCCTATTGAGTGCGAGATTCCATCCCTCAAGCTCGCCATCAAACTTCTCCCAAACACTACTGCCGAGGAAGAACGCTTCCCCTAGCTAAGTTGGACGAGACTCGTCGAGATGCTGCTCTTGCCAACGAAACTCATAAGAAACACATCAAAGCACAGTATGACAAGTTGGTAGAACCTCGCACCTATAGCAAGGGAGATTTGGTCCTCATATATGACCAAAAACATGATATGCTGGGGGCAGGAAAGTTTGAGTCCATGTGGCATGGACCTTACATAGTGAAACGCTTCTTGGAGAAGGGAGCTTATGAGCTTGAAGACTATGACGGGATATCTTTGGGTGAGCCGCGCAATGGGCTCTACCTAAAGAGGTACTATGCTTGACTCTTTCATGCATAAGTACTCTTGTATATACTGTACATGGCGTGTGTGTGTTTTTTTTGTGTGGTATGACGCTTTGATTTTTTGCGTGTTTAGGTCTTGTTTAGTTTCTTATACCATATTCTGTCTGCGTGTGCAGATGGTAACGTGATATGGATTCGCGGACGGTGCCAGCCGGCATACCCGTAACCTTGCTTCGGCATCCTAGGTAGTCTATTAACCTACCGGAGAACTCATCAGCACAGGGGGAACGTGTCTAGGTTTCGCAACCAACAATGCTGCAGAATATCAAGCAATCATTGGAACCCTAACTGACGCCATTTCTTTGGGTATGGACCATGTTGTCATCCAACTGGATTCTCAACTAGTGGTCTCTCATCTTAACCGAGTCTATGTCATCTGCGATCCTGTCTTACTTTGTCTCTATCAACGAGTCCGTCTCCTAGAAAGGTCCTTCGAGTCCATTTAGTACCTGCACATTCCACAAGACACGAACATAGTTGTCGATTCTATGGCCAACTTCATCTTAGATTGGTACATTGCACACACATAAGCATATTCATGAACTGTTAAAAATAGACATAACATGTAAATAATTCATTTTATATAAGCAAACACATAGCAAGACCACACCATTCATTCATTTTAAACACATAATGTATAAACCGTCGGAATGTCTGTATATATATATATATATATATATATATATATATATATCATCGTAAAAAGTAGTGTTGGTACAAAATCTGAAGCACAACAGCTTTCAATGAATCTCTACAAAATATGAAGCCTCATAGCTTTCAGTAAGTACAAAAATATGAGGCCTCTAAGCTCTCAGTACATGATAACAACATCAGGCCTAGCGCCTGGCCCATACACCCCTAGGCCTAACTGCTCTGGCTTGTTGGGTGTGGAAACAGTCAACTGCTCTCGCGTCCTTGCGAAGCAGCGCGTTGAAGCGCGCAGACGCTCCAACCGTATATACCTGCATGGGTTGTGGTAACTCATCTACCATCGGCTCCGGGATGTCTGATCTCAACCCGCTCAGGTTCGCGTAGACTCCATCCATCTCTATGATGGAAGCATGTATGGATGGACCCATGACTACTCCCTCCTCTCTCTCTCTCTCCTCGCAAGAAGGGAGACTCCCACTGGTCATACGGGGCCCACATCTGCACACACATGTTGTTAACTCATCAGCACTATAACAAAAAAATTATAAATGTGCAAAACTTAAAAGTACAAGGGTTTATTGTCCTTACCTATGTCTCCCCATGCTGCTCCCTCGGGAAGTGGCAAGTCTGGGTTATCTCTGAAGTCCGTACCACTGTACGGGTAATCCTCTACCATAAGTAACTGGCCCTCTATCCAGCTGAAGAACTCAGTACCATATGAGATGATGGGACCCAGACCATGTCGATCCATCACCTCTATCCACCTAGCCATGTGAGGATCCCTAGGATCCCTGTCATCCAGTGGTACCTCAGGGCACAAGAGGGGATCCCGCTCCAAGAGGAACGAGATCACTATCGAACCGTAGCCAAACATTTTGAGCTCTCCTCGCCGACAATTGGTCAACTAAGCTCGCATGTTTGCGAGGAGTCCCTCACACCAGTTGAAGATCTTCGGAGACATGCAGTCCTCTGCGTATAGCATCTGATATCTGGTGGCTAAGTGAGGATCTTGGCTCCCTGCCATCCTCGTAATGGTGAAAATTATGGCGTGCAATGGACATTCTTGCACATATTTTATGGGAATCTTCCTACTAGAAGCACGGGTGTTGGGAGTACAGTGTTGTAGGATCATCTCTCCCACAATCCGATCACTTCCACGTGATCCAGTAAGAAGCACATTGTCCCCTCTTTGGGACAATCCAGTCAAGAAGTAGATTTCCTTGACATCTACAGTGAGCACATGCTCACCGATCACAAAATATTGCTGGGCCGCATCCCAGCATCGGAGCATATGTGTCAGTAATGGGATTTGGGCCTTCATGCCCTGGACCTCGAAGAACTTGAGGATCCCACAGTTTCGCAGTGCTTCCACACATTGTGCATCATTTGTAGCTTGTACATCATCTATCTCATACTCCCGTTCACGCCACTCCAAAATGATTCTTGCTGCCGGTAACCTGCCAAAAGGGGATTTTAAACATTGTTAACACTTGCTTCAACCACCAAAAGTTCTTTTTTTTGGGCATGGTTTGTGTTTTGGGTTGGACGTTTCCATCATCGCACCCCATTATTTCTAACAGTGTGATGTCATCGCATTCCATCCATGTGAGCCTTGAGATGACTCAGTCTTGTCGCAGTTCCTGAAAGGGCAGACTGCGACGACCCGAGGACTCAATGGCCCTTCAAAAACCAAGCTAAAACCCAAAAAATTAACCAAATTGAAAAATGTAAACCACTACAATTATGTTGGATGAATTTTAGAGTTACCTATTCTGGACGGCGGGTGAAATGGTTGCTCGTAGCTCCCGAAATCGATAAGTGAAGTTTTGGCTCCAAATAGCACTTCTCCTCCCAAATTTGGCAAATGAAACAATGGTGACTATATTTGGTTTTTTGTTTCTATTTATAAACAAAATGGAATATTCCTTTTTTAAATATTTGATGCTTTTAGGTCATTTTCTATAGTTTGGGACAATTTCATCGCATTTGAACACTTGGTTGGTTATTTGACCTAGTTTTCAAGTGTACAGGAGTCATTAAGTGTCTTTTTATGCCACTTTCGCATTGGAACAGTCATCTCAGGTATGAACATCCCTTGTGTGTTTTTGTCGTTATTTTCCATTCATTAGATTGTAATTATTTTATGATGATGAGCTTACTCTTTGTTCTTTCTCATGCTCTCGAAACTATGAGAATACGTTACCGAGTTATGATTTATCACTTTTCTAGGCTCGTTAAACTCCTACGGAAAAGGAACCCCCCTGGAGTCTATCTTTAAGCTCTTTTCAGGCTCTCAAAATATTAAAAGATTGTCAAGTGAACTTGTCATGTTCACGCTTGTTAAAGAATTTGAATGGTCGTCTTCCTGGTGATAGTTTACCCCTTTTTCAGACCAAGGGGAACTACTTACGAAAAAGGTATACCCCAGCCAATCATGATTGGAAGAGTCCTCTCTCGCATTGTTTTACCCTTTTTCGGGCGATGAGGCTAACTTTACGAAAAAGGACCATTGGAGGCTTGTTTAGTTCTTTTCATACTCTCTAAACATGAAATGACGACCGAGTTTACCTTCTATGGACTCATTAAACTTTCACATTGAAGGGCCCGCCATGGGACGAACCCCTCCTATCCCAGGTTCGGAAAATATTTGGGATTGGAATCATCTATGAGATGAGCTATACTGAGCATCTGGTTACACTCATCATTCATGATGGGGAAAAAGGAAAGCTTTTATGTTACACCCCTTATCAGTGGCAGTATCTAGTCATTTCTTGAACATGGAACTCATTTGCATTTGCATACTACACTTGGATCATCCATTTTTCCTCGAGTTTCACCTATTTCCTGAGTCTTGTTACTCCTTTGAGTCATTCAAAGAACGCTTCCATCATCAGTTGCATTAGGAGTTGGTATCATAACTCGTCGAGTCAATACTACCAAGGCATGCCATGCCCATGTTCAAGAATACTCTCACTACTCAGTATCTGCATTCAATACACCTTCCCTCATGTCGGTCTACTTTGAGTCAGTCTTGCATGTTATTGTACCATTTGATCTGCTCTACACATCCTTTGTCATGTTTCGTGTCGATGATGGGGGATTCATCATGGCCCTCCTTCGACGGATTCATCCTTGTCGACTTCAAATCATAATCCGAGAATTGAATCTAGAAACCAACCAAGTACCTTGGCCCTGCATGCCTCAATGGCAGGTTACCTCGCTTTCAACATGAGTTTACATCATTGACTCTTGATTCAAATATTTCATCTCGCATTCGACTTCAAATCATTTATTCACGCTTGATGATATGTACTGTGATACCTTGGGAATCATTGACATTAATGGTGATTTCCCTTGCACTTGTTAACGGTATACATCAATGACCGGTAATCAAGTGGTTTATACCATGTTCGAAGTCAAGACATTTGTAATCACATGGATAGATTCGTATCATTGTGGGTTCAACTTGAAGACCCTTGGAAGTTATGTTTTACCCAGGTTGCAATGGATTTTGTATTGAGTCATGTCACATGGATCCACATTTGTATTAGCCGTGGTTGTGTTATCATCTCATCATGGATCTATGCTTGTGTCTAGTAACCATGATTATGTTCAGTCTGTCATTACTACCATGGATCTGCAATGTATTGGTCGGCAGCCATGTTGTACGTCATATGAGACAATGTACTCAGAGTCAGCTGTACTACAGCAGTGTCCTTCATCCGACAAACCATTGCGATTTCTTCTGTCAAATCATTTCACCTATCCAAATTTCAACAGATTCACGCTTTGGGGGGCATTCTGTTACACCTAAAATCCTACCATCTTGAGATTCAGTGTATACAACCCTGAATTTTCATTGGCTAATTAATTTATCTGGAAGGGATACCATTGCACTTATGCTAGGTTTTGAGAGGTCATCGTAGGATTCACTCATGCAACCTGCAACTTTGCATCTTGCTCTACTGCAGGGTGCGACGAAGTCAGTTAATGGACAAAAATAGGTCCTTCGAGCTCATTCTCGAAAACTGCTGACTTGGATCCTTATCCCTGACCTCTTGGGGGAGTTGGCACTCGGTTCCTAACCTCTTAGGGGGATCCCCTATCTCTCTCCTACCATATCTCAACCTACCCTATCCATACCCTATTCACTTAGTTCTATATAAGTGAAGCTCTACCCCTCTCCAAAGGGAGGAAGTCTATAGTGTCTACATGTTGGTGAAATCATCTTGGAGAGATCTCTAATTCATCCATTGAGAGACTCACACTTCCTTGAGAGGATATGGGAATTGGCTTGGATGGAGAAGGGCTGCTACGTTAAGCTTTGGTTGTAGTCATTCTTACCTATGTACTTTCCCTACATTTACAGTAATATAAACGCTTTCCACCAATATTGTTGTGTTGATGATATTGTGTAGTTTACCTGCTTAACTGTTTGCTTAGACCTGTTATTGCATAGATCCTTTTTTACTTGTTTGTTTTGTCCCATGTGTCTTGACAGTTCTTGCGGCTGAGATCTGATGACCGCGAGGCGTGGAGCAACATCCAAGAGAAAGGATTTCAAGTTTCATGTAAGACATCTAGTGACCTGTTCCTTAACTAGATCTAGGAAAGTTGTTTATAGTTTGTACTATTTGTTCTAGACTCACTTTGAGCTAGGGAGATCCGACTCATGTCCGCTCAAGTGGATTGTCCATCAAACAATGAGCACCACAGATGGTAAGAAATCACATGGTTTTTTGGGTCTTTACCGGGTTTTCCATCAAATTTGGGAATATCATATGGTATCTTGACTGGAATGGGTGGCCAATTGTAACTGTGTAGGATGGGATCATTGGTTAGACAAGACAGGTCGGGTAGTTCCAACATATCCAAAAATGGAAGTTGTTGGTTCGGCTACGGATATTGATAGTATTGATATGGAATATATGGACCAATAGGACCTTGAATCGACTGATTGTAAGGTGTTCCCGTCAGGAATTGGCCATAAGGGGGTGGGCCTCCAGGGTTGGGTGGTATACCATATCTAGGTCCGCCACCATAATAGGGTGGTCCGCCGCTGGAAGTTGGGGGTCCTCCACCGCGGGAATAAGGTGGACCTCCACTAGAAGGTGGGGGTCCTCCGCCACCACCGGAATAAGGGGGTCCGCCGCCTCCACTGCCTCCACCGATGGAATAGGGTGGGACTCCGCCTCCAGAATGAGGGGGGCCTCCTCCATAAGGTGGGGGTCCACCACACCAGAGGGTGGTGGTCCTCCGCCGCATCCGGAATAATGTGGGCCACCACCTCCAGAATAGGGTGGGCCTCCTCCATAAGGTGGGGGTCCGCCACTACCAAAAGGTGGTGGTCCTCCCCCTCCGCCAGAATGGGGTGGCTCTCCACCACTGGAATAGGGAGGGCCTCCACGTCCGCTAGAAGGTGGAGGTCTGCCCCCTCTGGAAGGAGGTGGACCAAATGGTGTTAGGGGAGGTGGGGCATGAGGGAAAGTTGGTGGGGGTCCAATCGGTGAAATGTCTAAATGTCCCCATGGAGTGTATGGGTTTCCGGGATAAGGTATCCCATGGAGTATGTTTCCGGGATTAAATTGTTCCGACATAGGATCAAAATGACCTAGACACACGTGACTCCATGGTGGTTGGGTTAGGTTGGGTTGGATTGGGCGGTCCCCCACAATGATGTAATCCCATGGTGGATCCCACAACAGGTAAGGAGCTACCAATGGAATGACCAATTGGAATTCCTCCACTCGTATCATGGCTAGAAAATGAGGGTTCCCCCCTAGTAACAATGTGTTGACCACTAGCGGATGGTTGACTCGTGATGATTTGATGTTGACTTACTGATGGAGGAACAATACTTGTAAATAAATTTGTTGATGTATATGTAACTTCGGAATGTATTTCATCTGTGTATTTTATATATATTTATTGTACCCTTATAAGAGATGTGTCATTCCTCTATAAAAAAGTGTCGTCATGTGGATTGACAAGTGTCGCAAGTGTGTGTACTTGCCGATGGTATCAGAGCTAACCTAAGAAGAAGACATTTTGCAGTGACGGAAACTTGAGTTTCTTGTTTATTGGGTTTCTCTCCACAGATTTTGGAAAAGTAGTATAGTAGATTGACTCTACTCATCAAGGCGCGTCTATCTATCCAATCAAAATTCAATTTCGAGCATTTTCATATTTGGCCCTAAAAATTAGGGTTTCCACAAAAATAGGAATTTCTGAAATCTAAAGACATAGCTGGAAGCTCCTTGCAAAAATCAAAGTTTAGAGCTTTGGATCGAGATTTTTGGCTGGGTAGATCTCCAGGAAATGCAAACCCTAATTCAGGGCTCTCCTAGTGAACCCAGGAGGACAAAAAGACAAATATGAAGGGTAAAGCTTTACTGATCTCAAATTCTGAATGCACCAGGATGATCAGCTCATCAAGGCGCATCTTTCTATCCTTTCAGAAATTTGAAATTCACATTTTGAATTTTTAGGGTTTTTTCGACAAACCCTAATCCAGGACCAGATCCAGTTTTCAGCATTTCAAGTGGTAAGACCTAAATCTTTTCTATTTCCATTTGAAGTACTCTTTAAGATGTCTCACCACACCAAGCTTGAGGATAAGCTTGAAGGGGCTGATAACTTCCGAGCTTGGAAGTATAGGATTGGGTTAATCCTGGAAGAGAATGAGTTGGACTCATATATAAAAGAAGACATCCCTATCCCAGAGGATGAAGAGGCTAAAGTATTTCATAAGAAGAACTTGGTTAAGGCAAAGAGAATCATTACTAATTCTATCAAAGACCATCTCATACCCCATGTGTCTTCTCTAAAGACACCCAAAGAGATGTTTGACTCTTTGACCAAGCTATTTGAAGGGAAGAACATAAATCGGAAGATGACCCTGTGGAACCAATTGAAAGGGGTAAAGTTTCAGAATGGAGAAACCATTCAATCTTATTTTTCAAGAGTCTCCTAGATCAAGGAACAACTAGAAGCAGTGGATGAAATGGTAGAGAATGGTGAAGTTGTCTCGACCACTCTGAATGGCTTACCTAGGTCATGGGACTCCTTCATTCAAGGAATCTGTGCAAGAAAGAAGTTGATTTCCTTCAGTAGACTACGGGAAGAATGCTCACAAGAAGAAGCAAGGCTTGTGGCACGAGAAGAAAAGATGGGGAATGAAGATCAAGCTCTCACAGCTCACACCAAGAAAGGGAAGACCAAGAGAGAGCCATCTCACTCCAAGAAATCTTCACATCACTTCAAAGAAAGAAGAATATGCTTCACCTGTAATGAGAAAGGACATATTTCCATAAATTGTCCCAACAACAAGAAGGACAACAACAACTCCAACAAGAAGAAGAAGGGCAGCAAAAGAAGGTTTCATGCTCATGCTGCCGAGGATGATGAACCACCCAAGAAGAAGGCTAGGGCAGAAAGTGATGATAACTCATCAAGTGAAGAAGAGTATGTTCTGATCTCTGCTCTCACAGGTACCATCTCCCATGGTTGTAATGATTGGTTGATTGATAGTGGGGATTCCAAACACATGACTGGGTTTAAGGAATCTTTTTTGAATCTATCTGAACATGAATCAGCCCATAAGGTGAAACTTGGGGATGATTATCAATACCCAATCAAAGGAAGTGGTGAAGCCTCCTACAACCTAGATTCTGGAAAATATTTGAAGATGAAAGAAGTTCTTTATGTACCTGGGCTCAAGAAGAACTTACTCTCCATCTCTGCATTGGATGCAAAAGGCATGAGGGTTGCATTTGTGGACGGCCAAGTCCTAATGTGGCCAAAAGGAAAGAACATAGATGATGCAGTAGTGATTGGAGAGCAAGATGGAGGTTTGTATAAATTGAAGGGACAACCTGAACATGCCATGGTACATGAATCCATGGAGCCAAATGAACTTTGGCATAGAAGACTTGCTCATATGCACTATAGAGCACTTCCAATTGCAAGCAAGGCTGTAGAGGGTCTTCCTGAAATCAAGACCAAACATGAAGGTGTTTGCAAAGGATGTGCAAAAGGTAAGAACATTAAGAAGGCTTTCCCAAGCAGTGAAAGCAAGGAAAAAAACATCCTGGAAATCATGCACTCAGATGTATGTGGACCTATGTCATCTAGTTCTATAAGTGGGTATGTTTACTATGTCTCATTTATTGATGACTTCTCCAGGAAGACTTGGGTATACTTCTTGAAGAACAAAGATGAGGTGTTTGATAAGTTTAAGGAATTCAAAACCTTGATGGAGAATCAAACTGACAAGAAGATCAAAACATTCAGATCCGACAATGGTGGAGAATTCACCTCAAGTGACTTCAAAAAGCTTTGCAGTGATTCAGGGATTAAGAGGGAGTTGACTGCTCCTTACAATCCACAATAGAATGGAGTTACAGAAAGGAAGAACAGAACAATCATGGAAGCAACAAGAGCAATGCTCCATGACCAGGATCTACCTATGCATCTATGGGCAGAAGCAGCTAGAACAGCTGTATATGTGCAGAACAGAACACCCCACAAGATATTGGACAACAAGACACCAGAAGAGGTCTTTTCTGGTAAGAAACCTGAAGTCAGGCATCTCAGAATATTTGGTGGTCCAGTATTCACTCATGTCCCAAAGGAAAAGAGGACCAAACTAGATCCTTCAGGAAAGAAGGGTATCTTTATGGGTTACAGTGAAAGCTCGAAGGCTTACAGAATATACTTTCCAGGGTTCAAGAAGATTGATGTCAGCAAGGATGTGACATTTGATGAGAACTCAGCATTCATCAAATCAAGGAAGGCACCGATCGAAGTTTATGAAGAACCTAAGGAAACTAGATTTCAAGACACTACCATGACTGAAGCAGTTCCAGAAGTTGTTCACGAGTTTGAAGATCTACAAGAACCTGTAGATCCACCCCGTGAGGATAACTCTCACAAGAGGAAACCTACATGGGCTAGAGAGCTCATTCAAGATGCAGAAAGATTTGGCATTCCAGAAGAGGAACACAGAGGAAAGAAGAGAACCAGATCATATTCCAGCTATGTTGCTTTACTCTGTGACATTATGAACAAAGAGCCTTCCAGTTATGAAGAATCAATGGAAAAGAAAGAATGGAAGGATGCCATGGTTGAGGAATATCAATCAATAATGAAGAATGATGTTTGGGATGTTGTCCCAAGACCTAAAGAGAAGTCTGTTGTGACTTCCAAATGGATTTACAAAATCAAGCATGCTGCAGATGGCAGTGTGGAGAAATACAAGGCAAGATTCGTAGCTTGTGGCTTCTCTCAGAAAGAGGGAATAGATTATGAAGAAACTTTTGCACCTGTAGCCAGGTATACTTCCATCAGAACAGTACTTGCCCTGGCTGCAGCAATGAAATGGAAAATACACCAAATGGATGTCAAGACTGCTTTCTTGAATGGTGTATTTGAAGAGGAAGTATATGTGGAGCAGCCACTCGGTTTTGAAATACATGACAGGGAGTCATATGTGTGCAGATTGAAGAAAGCCTTGTATGGCTTGAAGCAAGCTCCCAGAACTTGGTATAGTAGGATGGACAGTTTCCTATCTAGTTTGGGATTTACCAAGAGTAAAGCGGATTCCAACCTTTACTACAAGGTTGAAGAAGGGAATCATGTGGTTCTACTCCTGTATGTGGATGACTTATTTGTAATAGGAGATGACAGATTGATTGCAGATACGAAGAGGAAGCTTGCTGCTGAGTTTGATATGAAATATTTGGGAATGATGCATTATTTCCTAGGTATGGAGTTGTGGCAGAGTGCAGGTGGGATCTTCCTTGGTCAAGGGGAGTACATAGTAGATATCCTGAAGAGATTCGGGATGATGGATTGCAAGGCCATGGCCACACCTATGGCATCGAATCCGAAGCTTCTATGTGATGCTTCATCTGATCCGGTTGATGTCTCTATGTATCGTCAGATGATTGGGTCCTTGATGTACCTGACGAACATGAGACCAGACATTTACTTTGCTATGAACACATTGAGTCAGTTCCTGACATATCCGAGGAGTGTTCACCTGGTTGCTGTAAAGCATGTTCTGAGGTACCTGAAGGGTACAGTGGATTATGGGCTCAAGTATGAAGCGCATCAAAAGTTTAACCTACAAGGTTATGTTGATTCAGATTGGGCTGGCAGTGCTGCAGATAGGAAGAGCACATCTGGGTGTTGCTTCAGTATGGGATCAGGTGTGATCTCTTGGTTTAGCAGGAAGCAGTCCTGCGTAGCACTGAGTACAGTTGAGGTAGAGTATGTTGCATCCTATTCAGCTAGTTGTGAGGCAATATGGCTACGGAAGCTACTGTCTGAGTTATTTGATCTCCCGTTGGATGCTACTGGTATCTTCTGTGATAACCAGAGTTGTGTGAAGCTGTCCGAGAATCCAGTGTTTCATGACAGGTCGAAACACATAGAGATCAAATATCACTATATCAGGTATATGGTGCAGAGAGGAGCTATGAAGCTCCTGTATGTTGCGACGGACGAGCAGATTGCAGATGTGCTGACGAAGCCACTAGCCAGGGTGAAGTTCGAGTACTTTAGGGAAAGGCTTGGTGTTCTTTAGATCGAGGACACTTCAAGGAAGAAGTGATGGACACATTTGCTGAAGCCATTCCAAGCATGTTGGAAGGAGGATCCTTCACACGGCTTTGGATGTAAGCGCTCGATGATGAGCATCAGGATGATTTTCTAGTTTCTGCTTTGTATGATCAGTTGGATCATTTATATGTAAATGTATGTACGCATCATGTTGGATGTTGGATATGATCAATTGGATCATTTATATGTATGTACGCATCATGTTGGATGCTGGATATGATCAGTTGGATCATTTATATGTATGTACGCATCATGTTGGATGCTGGATATGATTGGTTGGATCATTTGTATGTATTTTGTATATGCATCATGTTGGATGCTTGGACCATGTATCTGTATATGTATCAGGTGGATACATTGTATGATCAGGTAGATCATGTATGTTGATGGATACATTGTTTGGATCATGTATCTATGTATCAGATGGATACACTGTGTATGATGATATGTATCAGGTAGATACTTGGTGTGCATCAGATGGATGCATTGCATGATCAGGGTGATCATGGATGACGAGCTTCTCCAGATGACATGCAGCAGGATGTTGCAGTGATGATGATCAGGATGATCATGTGTACATCAGGATGATGTATGATGAGTATCAGATGATACTTTGTGGCCGTGGATCAGGTTGTGCAAATGAGCATGTCTGGGAGATCATATAGGTTGGAGTTGCGTACCCGTAACAGCCTAGGATGCTTCAGCCAGGTTTTGTGATGGGTCACATGTAATGTGCTCCTGGGAGATCCTATAGGTAGAGCTATGTGCTCGTAATAGCCTGGGATACTGCAGCCAGGTTTTGTGACGCACGTAATAAGTCCTAAGAATTCCACAGTATGGCCAGTGATGATGAAGACTTGCAGGTGGTGGGCCTACATCCAGTATGAAAAAGGACTGGCTCTGTAGAACTTCATATGACGAGTAGATTCAGAGATTGGTTGAGATAGCAGCAGCAGTGACAATGATGATGACGATGATCCCGAGAAGAAGACTTGTCTAGCAGATCTGTGTCGAGAAATACCTTCCTTGTTAAGAGGGAGTGTTGATGTATATGTAAATTCGGAATGTATTTCATCTGTGTATTTTATATATATTTATTGTACCCTTATAAGAGATGTGTCATTCCTCTATAAGGAAGTGTCGTCATGTGGATTTACAAGTGTCGCAAGTGTGTGTACTTGCCGATGGGTTATTAGACCACCATGTGTGGGGTCGGCCCTGAAATATATATTATAATGTGGATGTACCTAGCTAGACAAATCGGCCCCATAAGGTCACTGGGAAAACAGGTTAGTATAAATAGAGATCAAGTGATCTCTATTTAGATCATTTGGAAAATTACATCTCTCTCACTCAGAAAGTGGTGCACTAGTGAGGAGGAGGATCATCTGCTACTAGGAGACTATCTCAGTGTATTTTGGTTGTACTTTGGTTGAGCCATTTCTCTCTCTATCTCTGAGGAAGTTGTGGGGTTTTTCACCTTAGGGTTTTCCCCACGGAAACTTTGTGTCTCTTGTCTCTTATGCTTTTGATTCTTGTGATGCTCGTCATACTTATTATGATTGTCATGCATTGATATATTGTATATGTTATTCTCTCAGTAAAGATCCTAGAGTATTGTGAATTAATGCTCAAAATTTAACAAAATTGGGGGGTAAAACGTAGTCTCCCCTCGAATTTCAAGGTGGCGGAGGGATAGGTAATGTTCCAATCATAGTAGAAGGGGTGTTGGACTGTTGTCCTTCAACATTCTGATTCATTTGAGGTGAGGAACTTGTCTCCTGATTGAGAGGCGTGCTCACAGGGAATGAAGGTCGACCAGGTTCGTAAGTGGTCATGTTATGTGTGGGTGTCTCCGTTAAAGTACGATATAATGAATGAATGGGATTATATTGAAACATGGGTGTTTCCGAAGTGTCTCTTCTTAGTGTGAGGCTTAGGCACCGAAGTTCGTCACCACGTTGGCGTAGTTGGTCCATGAGTGCATAGACTAGAGCCAAGCGCTAAGCATGGGGAGCCCAATGAAAATGGGTGGTTTCCACCTTCGGCTCTATAGCCAGGTGGTCCCATTGTTGGCCTAGAGAGGTGTCCCAAAAAGATGCATATGGACCGAATGTGGCAGATATAGGGTCGTCCTGGGATAGATTTAACCATTCTATAGATCCAAGCTCTCCTGACTTCACACGGTGGAAGGATGTGTCTCGTGAAGTGGAAGGTTCCTCCTCTTCAACCCTTTATGAGTTATAGGTTGGTGAATCAAGAGGAAACATATTCGCTCTGGACTCCATAGTGGAGTTTTCTGCTTCAGGTGACACGACCGTAACTTGTGGTTCCATGCTTACCCTCGAAATTACCTCCTAATTAAGGGGATATTCAGGCAGTAAGTTTAAAATTATGCGGGACCTTCTCAAAGGTTGTTCAGCCAGAATGACAGAACCAGAATTTCTCCTAAGTGTATTCTAAACAAAATAAAAGCAATCCAGAAAAATCTACGCAAACTAAGGCCGAAAGCAAACTTATATGATAGGTGTGGATTCAAAATTCTGGAACCTCACGGGATTGTCAAGGCTTCGCAATTCGCGATATACTCCAAGGTCCAACAATTATACTCGGCCAAATATTTCAGAGCACTAACCGGGGAGGATTAGGACCGTACCCCTGACGATATAACCCGACTACCTGATAGTACGTGCGTAGTAGCTCCCCGAGTGTTGTTCTCGGTGTATTTCTCTGCCAAGACGGCCAAATGGTTAGCTCAATTGGTCTCAGGAATCCTAGGAGTGTCTCCTGATATACTCAAGGTATGTGGCAGCTCAAATCCATAGTGGTGCTATCTAATGCACAACCGTACGACAAGATCCTTCTGATATACTACCAAGTACGTGAAGTTCCTTTCGATATACTACTGAGTACATGAAATGCCTTTCGATATACCCTAAAGTACGTGAAAGAGCCTTCAATATATCGGTTGGTACATGAAAGATCCTTTGATATACCGGTTGGTACGTGGAAGAACTACAGTTCCCCCGAGATGCAGTGCAGGAAAGTAACGACAGTTGCCACGTTTTATGACGCTGGAACACGTCTCTAACTTAGCACACAAGTTACTAGTAAATTTTAACCTAGTTATACCGGTAAATTTTATCTGGATGGTTAGGTGAATGCATGAGGTGAGTACATAAATGTAAACATAATCCACCCTAAATACATGAAAATGCACTTTTCTCTTGATGAAATCTATGTACGGGAAGGAGAAATCTTTTTACAATGGCCTCACAAAACAGTAAATTTCACCAAATCCTAAATCTATCAAAAATGATAATGAAAGCACTATTTTCCATTTTTCAAGCAAAACATAAAAATCAACAACACATCAAATCCAAATCAAATATTTTATTTTTGTCTTTTTCAATTAGAATGGAACTAAATGATGAAAAAGGGAGAATATCTACTTAGAGCACACTAACTCTTCGATTTTCACAATGACAGCCTAAAAGCATAAGAAAACCAAAAATGCATATGACTTCTTCAAGCTTGGAATCACTTTGCAAAAATTTGACTTTACTTGGATTTTTCAAGAAGATGAGTGACTCATAATTCATGAAAAACACAAACAATTAATTTCCTTTTCAAACTTTCCAAAAGACCAATGAATGATAAATTCCAATGCATGAACCAATTTTTACAACAATTCTCAAATGAACTTGAAAATGGTAAAAACAAAGCACTTTTATTTTTCCAATGTATATACCAAGACAAACCTAGTAATAATAATGCTTTTAAATGTAAATGCTGAAAAGAAGAGATTACTTGCAGCACTCTAATCACTCATAAATTCTCAAAGAAAAATGACAAGCACTGCAATGACCTAAAGACAAAAATCACTCAAAAACAATCAAATGCAATCCAACAAATGATGACTAAAGTAAAGAATGGTTTGGAAGCGGATCTAGTATGCTGGATAGATCCAATGAGGTGATCAGGAAGAACAAGATGGAGTGGATGACCGTGGGGGATTGAAATTGCCCGCCACTTCAATCAAACTCTCACTTGACCAAAATGACCGGAAAACCAATAGAAACAAACCAAATCAAACAATGTTGAATAAAAGGGGCTATATCTGGAAGGTACAGTGCAGAGGTGTCTGTTGATCAACCCAAAAAGAATCAAAATGGAAGAAAAGACCCAAGCATCAAGTTGGAAATCTTGGCGCGTACTATGGTTAGGCATAGAGCTCCCGACGCAGGTTGTGTGCAGAGGTTAAGCGTCGGCAACGCAAACTGTCAAGTTGGAAAATGAATCGATGGCACAAAATGTTTAGAGGTAATATGCGCTCTGGATGGACAGGCGCATTGAATGCACTACCCAGGTGCGTCGGGTGAATAACTCAATGAAAAATCTCCAAACAATGACTAAGTAAATAGATTGAAGATGGTTCAACAGACCCAGAGAAAGTCAGCAAACTCTTAAAGGAAAGAATATGATGGTGAAAATAGGCTCAAGAGGCGAAGCAATGGCTCATTAAGAAATCAAAGAATAACACATTCAGACTTGAAATCAAAACAAATGTATTCTCCAGTATGGTCACCAGATTTGTTATTGGACAATCTACTTGAGCAGACGTGAGCCAGGTCGCCCTAGTTCAATGCGAATCTAGAACAAATAAAGATAGAACATAAAGCTACTTTCCTAGATCGAGTTAGAGATCGACTAATTAGATATCTTACCTTCAGATTCGTAGATCTTTCTCCTTGTTATTGCCCCAAGCTCCACGGTCGTCAAATCCATAGCTGCAAGACCTGTATAAACATGTGGAAAAAAACAAGTAGTAAAACATATCTAAACACTAACTGATCTAAGTAAACAGTTGAGGTAAACTATAAACATCATCAACAAAATAACATTTATGGAAAGAGTTTATATTATTGTATAAATACTAGGAAATACAAAGTAGAGAGATGATTACAACCCAAGCCTTAATGCTGCAATCTTCCTCCAACAAGCCAAGCCAAAGCCTCCAAAGGAAATGTAATCCTCCCAAGAGATGGATAGGGATCACCAGCATGTAAGTGCTATAGAATTCCTCCCTTTGCAATGGAGAGGAGCTTTATATTTATAATACCAAGTGGATAGAGTAGGTTAAGGATAATGGGGAGAGGGATAAGGGATCCTCCCTTGAGGTTAGGTAACCGTAGGACATCTCACCTAGGAATTAGGGATAGGGATCCACCTCATCCAACTTCTAGAAATCGCTCGAAAGCCACCTTTATCCAAATTAACAAACCTCGGTGCAAGCTGCATGAAGGAAACCTACGCCTGGGAGGGGAAACGCAGGCTACAAAAAGACAATCTGTGCCACCGGTGCAGTCTGGTAGAATACACTCTGTGCCAGGCCTAGTTGGGCACTTCTTGCTCAAAGACAACATCCGTCGGCCCAACTAGAAACTTTGGAAAAAGGGCATCAACTTTCTCTACATGTATTCTTGATCAAGGGGAACTTTAGGGATTGAGGCTGAGTTAACATGGGACTCATGATGATGAGATTTAGGTGTAACAGTAACCAACTAGTGTGTTGTCAATTTTTTTGAGAAAATAGGACATACTGGCAAGTTGATACTCCCTGCGAGTAGATCAAGCCAGATACGCAATTTGTTGAATAAATATGGGGACTCATTCATTGTGGAGGAGAGTTAGTTGGTTTGTTTTTCTGTTCAGCCATTCTATTTTGGGATTTCAAATGGGTGAAACGGGGGAAGATTGGAACTCGATGGGGGAGAGTCAGTGGGATATTTTCCTGAATACCAGAGGAAAATGAGACTCCATGCGACTCCTTGCTATCATTTAATGAAATTAGAAAGTTCTGTGTGCTCAATAGTGTTACTATGCATTTGAATGAGAGATAAGGTAATATTCTATCAGGTAGAGCTGTGTGCAAGCGTTAGCCTGATGTTTGTGTGAATGAATCTTTATTTTTGTGCTTGTGTGACTTCCATGTATAGTTAACAACACTCAAATAATTCACAGACCGATTGTCATTAAGTAACAGAGGTAAATTCTTGTTGTATTCAATTATAGCTCGTAATTGTGTGGAGTATTTTAAATTTATATAGAGTATCGAAATACAGAGACCCCAATCTCTTATCGAACTCGTGTTTAGGGTGCAAACTAGCGTTGTCAATTATATGATACACAGAGAGAGGGAAGTGACTGTGAAATCCAACATTTGGAGGGTTTTCGATTTCTCATTTCAACCATAGCACGCACATAGGAGAGAGTATTAATGGTTAAGAGCAATTTTCATTAGCCACAGCATAGGTCAAATGATAGAGGTCGAACCCGATGGTCGTGTGTTCAAACCGACAGCCATATTTCGTCTAGCTCATGCAATGAACCAAGGCATAGACTCATGTCAAGTGATCAAGGCGTAAACACTTCGCTGTGACTATTCATAGTGGGTTGAGTAACGACACGTTGGTGAGAAAGATAAATTTGGTTGCAACTCATTTGGCTGCGACACACTTGGCTGTGACACATTTGGCTGTAACTCATTTAGCTATGACTCATTTGGCTACGACACATTTGTCTACGACTCATTTCGATGTGACTACAGTGGGGGTTTCTAGAACTAGTAAAGCTAGTCCATTGTGGGCGACAGCTAGCTCACCATCATGCCACCAATCATCATCATCCTCATCGTTAGCATCGTCATCATCTTCATCATCATCATCATCTTCATCATAATCATTTTAATCATCATCATCATCTTCATTATCATCATCATCATCATCATCATCATCATCATCATCGTCGTCGTCGTCGTCGTCGTCGTCATCAACCTATTCCTCATCATCATTATCATCATCATCATCATCATCTTCACCATCGTCATCACCATCTTCATCAGCATCATCATCATCATCTTCATCATCATCATCATCACCACCATCTTCATCGTCATCATCATCATCGTTGTTGTCGTCATCACCACCACCACCACCACCATCATCATCATCATCATCATCATCGTCTTCGTCGTCATCAACCTATTCCTCATCATCATTATCATCATCATCATCATCATCTTCATCATCGTCATCACCATCTTCATCAGCATCATCATCATCATCTTCATCATCATCATCATCACCACCATCTTCATCTTCATCATCATCATCGTTGTTGTCGTCATCACCACCACCACCACCATCATCATCATCATCATAATCATCATCATCTTCATCATCGTCATCACCATATTCATCATCATCATAATCATCATCATTGTTGAGCCCAGAATTGGCCCTTTTTAGTTATCATTATTCATCTTTCCTGCCCCTGTCCTACACTATTTATCATGGCGATCAAACCTATTGTCCTTACGTTATCCCCCAAATTACCAAGGTATGGCTGATCATTGTTTTATTTTATTAATACTTATGATTGTGATAATTAAAGTTGTGCATCTCTCAAATTGTGCTAACATGTTGCGATTTATGAAGGTAGTTGAGACAAATGGATTGCAGGAAGATCGGGGCTGAACAAGTCATAAAGAAAGGGATGTTCATTCCTTGTAGAAGGTTCCTTGGGGCTCGAATCATCAATCAAGGCACAGTCGTGACAGGGCAGCTGTAACAGAATTTGCTATCTTAAGTATGTTGCTGCTCGAGTCTAGCTGTGAGCTGGAAGGACCGCCACTCTTGGGTCAATTAATAACTCTCTCATATTTGGATATTTCTGTTCTGCCACGCATTGTAACAACTAGATTATTTAGGGCGCCTGAAGATCAGAGATCTTCATGGCTGCCCAATTATGGGATTAGATGTTACGATTTGTATGTATAAATAGGGTGAGTTGCCTCGACTCAGGGGTTGAACAGCAAACAATTAATTCATTTTGTATTAATAGCTGAGCAAAACTGTGCACTCATTCTTCTGTTAATATAAGGGGTTACTTCTGAGCTAAAGAGTGTGTTGTTCAACCAACGTCTCTGTGTGAAGACTGGGCCTGTCTTCCACAGAGATTGCTGAGTTAAGATAGGATTTTATCTTTCTTGTTGTGTGATGCTTTGTTCTTTCCTTTGTACGCAGCAGCAATACTTATTGTGTGGGTTTCTCAGTAAAAGATTACATTTCTGTGAGATTGGTGAATGGTGTAGAATAACAGTCGACTGAGTCAGGGTTTCTTTATGCATTTCAATTTCTGTTCACATTGTCGTGTTCATTTTACAGCTGAGACGTGATCCCAGGAGCTCTTACAATTTAGCTTTCCTGTTATGTGTTGATTGATTTCCATTCTGCAATTCAATTTCTTAGAACAGTTGCTTCAATCTTTTTCATTTGAAATTCTAGAGTAATGTTCAGTTTATGCTTTATGATTCCCAGATTGATTAGATCAGACAAGTAATTGTTTTAGAATGCGAATGAGATTTCCTTTTTGCAATTGTTGATTAGATCCAATACCATTTCTTATTGATGCATAATAGAAAAGAATTGTAGTATAGCAGTTAGAAGGCAATTGGGATTGCATAGATTCTTGGGATGAACATGGATGATAGAAGATAAAAGTATTCACTTCTAATGGTTTTGTGTTTAAGCATATATTGTGCACTTATCCTTTGAAATAAAAAGACTTTCTCGGGTTGACAATAAATTTCATATGCTCTGTGTGTTTGGTAGTAATTTATCTACATATAGAGTGCTTGACAATCATCATCGTCGTCGTCATCACCATCTTCATCATCATCATCATCATCATCATCATCATGAATATGATGATTATGGTGGTGGTGATGATGGTGATGATGATGGTGATGATGATGATGATGTCGATGATGACGATGATGATGATGATGATGATGATGATGATGATGATGAGGAAGAGGGTGATGACGATGACGATGATGATGATGATGATGATGATGAAGATGAAGATGATGATGATGATGAAGATGATGACGATGCTAACGATGAGGATGATGATGATGATAAAGATGATGATGATGACGATGATGATGACTAATATGATGATGATGTTGAAGATGATGATGATGATAATGATGATGAAGATCATGAAGATGATGGTGATGACGACGACAACGATGATGGTGAAGATAATGAAGATGATGACAACAATAAGGGTTAGGGGTTAATTTTTATTTGACTAGACACGTCAGAGGTTAGAATTATGTGGTTAGGATTATAGGGGTTAAGGGATATATATCATTATGTGTTAGTATTTAGGATTCTTAGGAGATATACTAGTTTAGGATTATAGTGGGCCAAGAGTTATGGTGGTTAGTTGTACTAGGGACTAGGGATTGCAATGCCTAGGGACAAATGGTCAAGGGTTTGGGGATTGAGATATTGGGGTCATGGATTTATGGTTACAAGGATGAGGATTTATATGTAAATGAGGATAGTGTGAGTTAGTGATTTTGTGTAATAGTATATCTCCTAACCCTTGTCGTGAAGGAGAGAAGAGAGGGGTGAGGGAGGGAGGAGGGACTGGATAGAGTGGAAGAGAGTGGGCAGGATTGGGTGGATAGGAAGAGAGGGCGGTGGGGTTATAGAGAGGGGGGGGGGTCCCAACCTTAGAGGCAATATCATATTATTCATCAAAAATAGTGAACAAAAATAGTTTGGAACTTTTATATCTAGGATTAGATTTTATAGAGATAGAAGCAATGCGTGCACGCATAGAAATGCGCACGCGCCTATCCACGTGTGTGCATTTGCACGCATGCGTGTTTGGATTCAAAAAAAAAATTGCGCCCTTCCAGGTTTGGAATTAGCTTTGGATTTCCAAACCTTGAGGCTCGGTCTGATTTATGGTAGAACACATCAAATGTTGTAACTTCATGTTTCTCATGCTTAGTTACGCATATGCTCCACTAGTGCACTACAGATGAATTGCAAACACTTGTCGAGCTCTGTGTGCAGATTCTAACTATATATTTCTTGAATAGATCTGTTGTTGTTTTCTATTTTTAATTCATTTTCAACTACACTCATGTCAAATTTGTAAAAAACATAGGTCGTTTATTTGGCCTATAAATTTTGATTGCCTTACCTATTTCGAGAACGGAAAAGAACCCACACAAGAGTACAAGAATACCTACAAGCTACATAAAAAAAAAAAAATTATGTTCAGACCATGATATGGTGGACCAACACTTGACCATGTAGTTTTAAGGCTTCACTAACTTTCATAATTTAAAAAATATATATAAAATTAACTTCTAAAATTTTGGAAAAATATCCCCACAAAAGATTCGTCTGTTGCCTATGCCTCTACATATTTTTTTCCTCATAAATTGACAATTTACATAACAAACAGGTGGACCAAAAAAACATGTGCATTATGTTTTCAGAGAAAAAATAACATATCAATCTTAAAATAATGACATTTTGGGGTGGTTATACCACTTTTCCATAAATAAAAGTTATATATTTCAGAAGGTCATCCATTTTTCTACGTTTCATCTTTTTACACCTAATTCAAAAAAAAATTGTAGGTATCTCTAATAATTCATTTTAATGACAATATTTCTGTTTTTACAGCATGGCATTGCAACCAATGTGTCATAATTGGGTATCATTACCTTGCACCAATCCTACCTTGCAAGATATGGGGTAAAATGGCTTTCTCCTACTTCTGGGTGTCCTTGGTTGCTCGATCAATATGAACTGTACTTATTATGCAAAGAGCATTTCTAAGTGGCATTCTAAGTTCTTGATTGGTCCATCTTCATGTGCACCTCCTTATCTTGATCTTCATGGAACAATTAGCAACATTGGGGTAATATTAATAAATTATACTACTACATTGGACCTTGACTTTCCAATCAGAGTATTATACTCCTTCCTATATTTAAGAACTTTAACATCCCTTGGTGAAATTGGTTAGACCAAAGTCTAACAATGTTTAAAATCATTCATTGGTGTAAGTTCCTCAACTAGAAAGAACCATACTATTTCAACCATATTAGCACAAAACAGTGTGAACTGAGAAAAAAAGTACACACACACACTCTCTCTCTCTTTTGTTTTTTGCTTCACACACACACACACATTTTTGTGATGGGTCGTAGTTAAGAATAAACCATCATACACATGCTAAAATATAAAACAAAGTTTCATGTATAACTCGAACCATGTTAAAATTTAAACATTCTAAAATATAAAACAAAGTTAAACACAATCTATTTGAGGCTCACTAATCTAAGTGGACAGCTAAACCATATCAGTATGTGCAACACATTTCACTATCTGGATGCATGTAACAACTAGAAGAAGAGAAGGACAACAGAAGAAAATGACAATATTCAAAGCTTGAAATATTTTTTTTGTTTGCTAGTTTTTCTAATTCAAACATGGCTACTTTGTTCATAAATGCAACCACATTGAAAATTTGATCCCACAAGATTTTCACATTGAAGCACAACCAAAAGACATGCACTGCCAATTCAATCTATCCAGGGGAAAGACATTTCAAGGGTTTTGCTCCAATATCATACAGTCTACTGCCCAAAATTCCATCATTGAAGATGAATTACATATTCTTCCAAAATGGTGGGCAAAAAAGTTACGAAAGTGGAAAATCCCCACTAAATTTAAATGTTTTATATGGTTGTGCTCGGAAAACAAGATCCTTACCAGGGATAACTTATGTAAGAAAGGTTTCAGCGGCCCAAGTATATGTTTTCTCTATTACTTAGATTTTGAATCGCTTTCACATCTTTTTGTTTCATGTTCCTCGCAGTGTTTGGGATTGTTGTAGTATTTTGAATTTTAAAGATAAATGGATGAATCTAGACTTTCAAGAGAGTATGCTGGCATGGTTTAGCAAGAAAGTAAAGTTCAAAGAACTCCCATTTTTTATCATATGGGAAGTCTAGAAATCCAGGAACAGGTGTGTTTTTTAAAACAAAAAACCTCTCATTTCTTTGACCAACTCCAAAGCTATCAGTTATTTTCTGGAATTTCACAAAGAAAAGAAGCCACAAAGATAGAGGTATATTTCCTTTCCCAAGTTGGAAGATATTATATCCTTTGGTTTTTTTATGGCGCACAAAACAATGGTTTATGTAGGACAGGGATGATCCTCAACATCAAAAGAGGTCATTGTATCAGGTTAAATTTGGGTGCAGGTTCGGGCTCTAATTTACTAAGGTTGAATTAATTTCCCTGTGGGGTTTACTATGGTTTGCAAAGAAGAGGGGAGTCTATAATTTACAAATTATGGAGCGTCGATAAATTGAGGGGAGTCTCTAATTGATTGGGCAAGGGAATCTTCTAATCATAGCGTTCTTCAGCTTGAACAGTGAAATTATAGGGTTATGGAGCTCATAAATGTTTTCCATGCTATTTCCTTTACACATATTTATAGGGGGTTAAACTCTGAGGCATACTCTCTTTCAAAGGAAGTTGTTGGAATAAAAACAAACTAATTCACTTTAAGGAATTAGTGGGAGATGTGGTTGATACAGAGCAGTCTCTTTTTTCTAAAAAGTAACTTATTAGTTTTGCTTTACAGTCTATATTGATTTAGTGTTTTTGATATTTAAGATGGGATGTTTGAGTAACATGATAAGTTATGAGAATAGGATCAAATTTAAGAAGTATAGTTCAACTATATTGTTTTTTTGTTTATTAGTTTAGACATAAGTATCTTGTACTTTCCAAGTAGTGGGAAAAGGTTTTGTATCTTAGTTAGATATAGTGGCCAGTTTTGATATAACTTTGATTCTCTTATGAATAACAATTTTTTATTTTTTATTTTTGTGGTATGAATACAGACACACACACACACACTTGTGACTTTTCATTTACAACTTCTCATCTTAATTACTCATTACCAATTACTCTATCCCATGAGCTCTCTCTCTCTATATTTCAAATTTATTTTTTATAAAATAAGTTATATTTCAAATTTATTTTTTACAAAATAAGTTATATTTCAAATTATCAAAAATAAAAACATTTAATATTTTTCCGTGGAAAAAAAAATATTAATTTTTTTTGTTTATGAAATAAATTTTAATTTTAGTTTTTTTCTATTAATTAAATATTTAAATAAATTATATTAATAAGAAAATAAAAAATAAAAAATAATATTAATATTAAAATCATAACTAGACTAAATTGAAAAATATGATTTTAATTTAACTGTTTAAAGTATTATATATACCAAAACCCATAATAACAATCATCATATCAACATGTTTATAAGGTGGTGCTCTAAAATGCGGTGTAGACCCTTATTCACCAAGATTCAGCCTTAAGTTTGTGGTTGTAGTAATATATTTGGTACTCAGAAATACAAATAGCATACCACTTGGTTATTAGCAAAATACTTGGTTATTAGATAGACAGGTTTGTTAATTGTTTAAGTTAATATATCGACCAAGTTAGTATGTTTCTATATTAAATTAATATTAAAGTAATATACTATGTTATTATAATTTTTTATAAATAAATGTATAAATAAATAAATGCAGAGGATATCACTAAGACAACTTAGCAAATCCCAAACAATAAGACTCGGCCAATGTAATGAGCTTGAAAATTTCAAAATGGGTAGAAACCAACAAGGCTCAAAACTAAGAGAAAAGAGGAGTTCTTTTCACGAACAAGGCATGGAATAGTCAAGAACAAGGCCAAAGAAGACAGGAACACTCACAACCAACCCAGCAACAACCAAAGGCCATAAACCAATCACCCACGAAGTTATATGCCACTGTCGAAGAAAAAATTGTGGGTACTTGTGGGCTATACTGCATACAGATGTGGGTAGACGCGAGCTAAACACACTTGACCTGCTTACAAGGAAAAGAAAATGAGCATTAAAAGAGTCCAATGACCAAGAAAAATCCTATTTTCTATAGTGTATCCTAACGGCCAATCAATGACACAGATATTCGACACACAACAACTCTAAATAAGGACAAATGCCCAAAAATCCCCAAAAATGGATGTTCTCCCTAGCGGAGTCGCCATTTCTGTTATGGAGAAAACTTCCTATGGCTTGGGGTAGACCACAACAAACAGTTGACTACCAGAAAATAATTCAACTCTCAATGTTATGCTATATAAATGACAATGCTAAGATAATGGAGAATAACCAACCTCGATCCAGACGTTCGATGTAGATCCCCGTTGAAGCTTTCAATTCGTGCACTTGAACCTGCAAATTAGTCTTAACAGCCAATATACAACAAGCGCATATAATACATGAAAGACATTAACATCATCAATAGAAATGGTCCACGATATCATAAGTAAATGCAACCCAATGTAATATAAACAACATTCACAACATTAATGGATGAGAATATGAGTATTTCTATTAATAAATAACAAGAAGTGCAATATGATACGACCTCTTGCCGACAACCAATCTGAACCAAGAACTGGGTCTCTCCACTTGTGCCTCCACCACTTCAATCGTCCATGGAATGGCAAACTCAAACTATGAAAGGAGTTTGGAAGGTGAACATAGAAGGTTCACAACAACAAGGATCAATGAGTGTAGACTCAAGATGTGGCAAAAATCCACTAGAGTTATCTTACTTTCTCTTTCTCCTCCCTTCCATATGACATAAGAGCTCAATATATAGCCTTCCAAAGGTAATTGAAAAGACACATCGAAGCGTTACTGGGAAAATGGAGGGCCAAAGGTCACCCTAAGACCGCTTTTTGGGAGTAAATAGTAGTTTATTAGTGATTTTTACAATTTTATTAGTCACTCGCGGGCTATAGTGGAACAACTCACAGGTACGCTGGCTAAAATGTAACAGCTAGCGTACAGGAAGAAAAATAGGGAGAAAGTGTGTTCTGTAGATCATAAAGTGAATCTTAGTCAATGAAATGGATCTTGAAGGCAGAAGAGCGTTGATGCTCACAAGGTGGAAAATTACGTTGTAACACCTACTTCCTCACAACTAGCCGAACAAGCTGCGACATACGCTGCTTCGGCTATACTCAGTGCCACACAAGACTGCTTCCTGCTAAACCAAGAGATCACACCTGATCCCATGCTGAAGCAGCACCTCGAAGTGCTCTTCCTATCAATGAAACTTCCTTCCCAATCCGAATCAACATAAGCTTCCAGGTTAATCTTCTGATTCGCATCATACTTGAGCCCATAATCAACCATACCCTTCAGGTACCTCAGAATATGCTTTGCAGCAATCAAGTGAACATGTCTCGGATCCGTCAGGAACTGGCTCAATGTGTTCACAACAAAGCAAATATCTAGTCTTGTATTCTTCAGGTACATCAATGACCCAATCATCTGATGATACATCATGGCATCAACCGACTCTAATGAAGCATCACTCAATAGCTTTAGGTTCAATGCCATAGGTGTGGCCATGGCCTTGCAGTCCATCATCCTGAACCTCTTTAGGATCTCTATTGCATACTTCCATTTTCCAAGGAAGATTCCATCCACACTCTGCCACACCTCCATGCCTAGAAAATAGTGCATCATACCCAGATCTCTAATTCACATTTTCCTTGGCTAAGGAAGAATCTCATCTGATCTCAGCCACATATCGAATCACAAGAATCATGCCAAGATTCTTTAACTTGGAGATCTACTCCCTCTGAAGTGGAGTTTTCTATATCTGAGTATTGTCCTCCCTCTATGACTGAACATCATTTACATATTGAGTGATCTTCTGCATATCTATATTTTCCATCTATCGTCAGATGGGTTTATTGATATGAGCCTCAAGATCACTCGAACTCTATGGTGAGTTCCTTCTTGCATCCATCTGTATATAGAAACCATCTTCAACCTTGTAGCAAAGGTTGAAATCCGCATCACTCGTGGTGATCATCAAGCTCATCAAGTGACTATCGATACTAGGTACCTGTTGAACCCATACCAAGCTTTCTTCAATCACGTGATTCTCTATTGAATCCTAGGATTTTGCTCGATATGCACTTCTTCTTCAATTACACCATTGAAGAGAATGGTCTTGTCATCCATGGGTGTAATCTATATCTAGAAGTGTGTCTAGCTATTGGAGCAAACATTTCGTCATGATTCTCTCCCTCTTGATAAGAGAATCCTCTAGCCACGAGCCTTCTATAGTACGTTTGATTTGTAAGTATTCTTGTTGAACATCCATCACTTGTTCTTTGGAACAGGTGTTCATCATCCTTCTTTTGTAGATCATAGCACATGATATTTCCTACAAATCAAATTTAATTACATGATTAGTAACACTTCATAATTATCAAATTATGTTGAAATTTCAATGATAACTTATTATGCATACGATCTTTCCTACAAGTCAAGTTCAATTGCATGATTAGAAACATCTCATAGCTTTTTAGAACAAATTCTTACGCATAAAAAACATAAGTCATACAATCATGCAATTATCTTAGCTAATGCTTCAATACAACATTTATCCATATCCCGTAACTTTCTAGATGCCTTCCATCTCTACCAGAACATTGTTAAGAGTGTGCACTACTCCAACATGTCAACAAAGAGGTTTCAATCTAGATAAGTAGCAATGGATTGTTGTACAGTACAATAGGCCACTTACCCATTATTTGCAATTTAGTAGTATCTTGTTCATTAATGAAAATTTTCTAACATGCATAATATACATCCTAAATCTAGGAACATAAGTATGTACATGACTGAACAACATCATTTAAGTAATCATATATACAAGAAATGACAATTGAAATACTTATCTTTGTTGGTTGTTGGGTGGACTCCCTCTCAATCTTTACTTCCTTGCAAGAACTACTGGAGTGTGCTCCCTCTTGATCTCTATTTTCCCTTTGTGATAGCATCATGATCATATGTCTTTGAACTTCTATCCATCGTGGACCACTATGCATGCTTAAGTGTGCACTAGTTTTGTCATTGTGTCATCCTCAAGATCTCATACATAATCATACATTCATTAGTATAATCTCAATACTATCAAAACATTATGATCCTATGATCTTAACATGTATGGTCATGATCATTTCATACATAGGTAATTTATCACAAGCGTTAGTATTCAAGGTTTCAGGGAGTACTTCTTTTACTCATGCATATTCTTATTTGACCATAGGAATCTTCTAGTTTGTCATATCATTAATCAAACTAAGAAGCATAATCTGCATAAACCCATGATTACTCAAACTTATAACTTCATGAATAATCATTATCAATCATACAAAAGTATATACTTATATGAGATCCTAACACAAGGTAGGATTCTAACTCAATATAGGAAAAACATACTTGGATTATCATGCTTTCCAGTTATGTCTAACATACCCAAACAATGTCTTCTTTGTTCTCTTCAATGATTAGGAGACCTTGTGCTAGTAACATGCATATGTCATAAGTTAAGCATTGTAGAACCAAATTATACATACCTTGTAAGTAGAGCTTCTATGTGATCAATGACTATGGATGAGTCTTTGTCTTCATGTCACCATGGTCATATATTCTTGATCTAGAACTTGATTTGTCTTTCTTGATGTACCTTTCATGTTAGCGGACAACATCATCCTCATACAACATCACAGTGCATTAGTACAATCATAAGTGTCATAAACCTAATCAATGAATGTCTTCTATTATTCACATGCATTCATACTTTTACTAAGGTGATCAGACAATCATGATTGTACTAACCTCAATAATATGAAGACAAACATATCATGAACTTAATCATGAAACAGATTTCAAAGCATACCTATATCTCCTCAAGTCATACCTATCGAGATTTCTTGTAGTCTTCTCTATAAGGGTAAAACCCTAACCATCCAAGGTAGACCACTTGTAAACATATTATATAGGTTCATGGTTCTAGGATGATAGAATATCGGTGCCTTTTAAACCTCCTTCATTGCTACCCTATGAGTCTCCCAACCTTGCTATGGTTTCTTCTTACTTGGAAACCCTAATTTCTCAATCTCCTTCCTCCCACAACATTTTGATGGAGGATTAATATCTATGATGAATGGATTCCAAATCAATTTTCAAAGTTTCCAATGTTGCATCAGGTGTCTCCAACATTGTATCAGTTCATGCCATACTTAAAAACTGAAAACCCTAAGTGAGAGCTTCTTCCTCCTCTTCTTAGATTTCCTCTGTTGATCCATTTCAGATGTGCCATATGGTTTCTAGTATATCTTTGTAATTTCGGATCTGCAGGGTCTGCAACTTCGACCTGTGGTAGCCAGACCTGTCATATTTCCAACCCCACAGGTTTGAGCTTCATTCGATTCTCCATAAGGGAGATATGCTCGGTTTCCCAACATGAACTATTTAAGGGATGGAATAGCATAGCAAACTTGTACGGAGTTGCACGTGTCATTGTTTCTCTTTTGGCCTCTAAAAATAGGACCTATGAAACTGCAGTTCGTGCCCTAACTGTCACTTTTTACGGAATTCCATTTGGAGCTTCTTAGCCCGATATATGACCTTTTTTCCTAGGTCACCTGTTTAGGGATTCATTCTAGAAGAGGCATAAACCCTAACTTGTACGGATCATATCTCAGAAAGTACAATGAATCTGAGGCTGAAATTTGAACAAAAGGTACTAGAAAATTTCATCTTCGTCCTATCCAATTTTCAGATCCTGAACATTTTCCAAAATTGATTTATAGCAAAATTTACCCAATGAATAGGTTTTGCTATACAAATCCATAGCTTTCAAATTGTCCCAAGTGAGACAAGTGTCGTAAATGCCATACATGCCTTCCTTCAAGCTAGCTCTGATACCATGTTAGTTTTTCATCATTTAATTCAATATGATCTAGGATCTTAATTGAGAGAATAACATGCACAACAAATCAAACACAAGAGACAAGAGAAACAAAGAATTTCAACGGGGAAACCATAAAGGAGAAAACCATGCAACTTCCTCAAAGATAGAATGAGCAATAATACAAAACCCCAAGACAAAGAGATGATCTCCAGTAGCTTCCTCCTCCTCCACTTGTGCGAACTCCTCCTCTCTCTCACTAATGGAAAGTGAGTGAGAGTGTGAATGATCAAATAGAGAGGAGCACCCTCTCAATTTATACTTAACCTTTCACTTATCCTTAACCCCAAACAGGTCGGACCCAAGTGTAACTAACTGGGCCGACTTCTCTAGGAGAGTCTAATAACCCATGAAAGACTCAACTCTAGGGTCAATGCCCCGTCATACAATGGAGGGTTAGCCTCATTGACTTTACATGACCCAAATACAATAATGACTTCTCCAACCGAAGGAATAAACATCTCCGTTAGAAGTACAATAATAAAATACAAATACAATATAAAATATACAAGTGAATATCTTCCGAAGTTACAAATACATCAACATTATCCAATCAAAATGGTGTCCTTTGTAGAATATTGAAAATGGTGCATTGGTACAACCAAGAGAGTCATAACTTAATTGTTTATCAAATCGCCTCCACAAAAACTAGTGATAACTTGATTCCATAGCTAGGAAACTCTGTATATTCTTAGTAGAATTATATGTGCACTCAAAGCTTCAGCTAGGGAATGGAATTGAGACCTTAAAATTCTCCATGTTAGTATCTCATCAAGATGGAAAATGGAACCATAGATAGATCAAAATATGTTTTAGAAAGTGAAAACCAAATTTGTGTGTTCATGAAATAAACAAGGAGACCATACATAAATCACCACTCCAATCTTCTTTATAATTCAATCTATAGGAATTGTTGACCTTAACTTAGTAAATGTATGATTAAATATCAACTACTGAGTGTCCCTTTTCAAGATATATTCAAAGAATAATCCAATATGCCTACAGCTATATAATCCATCAAGGTGACCAAGGTAATTTAAAATCTGCTTATTTATCACTAAGGTGTCTTAGGATATCCATTGTGAAATGCAATGTCAAACCCTCATACATCCATAAATTGACATCATGAGCAGAATATGTCCCATTATGTCATCAAAATCATCTAGGGAATCCTCAAAATGAGAAACAAAAATATCTATGAACTTCAATCCTAGACAAGCATCCAAATCCCCATCAATATGCTATCATAAGTGAAAAATTTTCCTTGTCACTACCTTGCAAGATATGGGTTAAAAGGCCTTTCTCCTACTTCTAGGTGTCCTTGGTTGCTCGATCAATATGAACTGTACTTATTATGCAAAGATCATTTCTAAGTGGCATTCTAAGTTCTTGATTGGTCCAACTTCATGTGCAACTGCTTATCTTGATCTTCATGGAACAATTAGCAACATTGGGGTAAGATTAATAAATTATACTACTACATTGGACCTTAACTTTCCAATCGGAGTATTATACTCCTTCCTATAGTTAAGAAATTTAACATCCCTTGGTGAAATTGGTTAGACCAAAGTGTAACAATGTCTAACATCATCCATTGGTGTAAGTCACCTGACTAGAAAGAACCATACTATCTCAAACATATTAAAGCACAAAACAATGTGAATTGAGAAAAAAAGTCACACACATACTCTCTCTCTCTTTTTTTTGCTTCACACACACACACACACACACATTTTTGTGACTAGTCGTAGTTAAGACATCAACCATCATACACATGCTCTATGAAAAAATAGTTTCATGTATAACTTGAACATTGTTAAAATTTAAACATTCTAAAATATAAAACAAAGTTAAACACAATCTACTTGAGGCTAACTAATCTAAGTAGAAAGCTAAATCTTGTCATTATGTGCAACGCATTTCACTATATGGATGCATGTAACAACTAGAAGAATAGAAGGACAACAGAAGAAAATGACAATACTGAAATCTTGATTTTTTTTTTGCTAGTTTGTCTAATTCAAACATGGCTACTTTGTTCATAAATGTAGCCACATTGAAAATATGATCCCACGATATTTTCACTTTGAAGCACAACCAAAAGACATGCATTGCCAATTTAATCTATCTAGGGGAAAGACATTTCAAGGGTTTTGCTCCAAGCTTGAAGAGTCTAAGCCCAAAATTCCATCATTGAAGATGAATTACAGATTCTTCCAAAATGGTGGGCAAAAAAGTTACAGAAGTGGAAAATCCACACTAAATTAAAATGTTTTATATGGTTGTGCTCAGAAAACAAGATCCTTACCTGGGATAACTTATGTAAGAAATATTTCAGCGGTCTAGGTATATGGTTGCTCTATTACTCAAATTTTGAATCGCTTTCACGTATTTTTGTTTCATGTTCCTTATTCAGCAGTGTTTGGGAGTAGTGTTGTAGTATTTTGAATTTTAAAGATAAATGACAGAATCTAGACTTTCAAGAGAGTATGCTCGCATGGTTTAGAAAGAAAGTAAAGTTCAAATAACTCCCACTTTTTATCATATGTGAAGTCTAGAAATCAAGGAACAAGTGTGTTTTTGAAAACAAAAAACCTATCATCTCTTTGACCAACTCCAAAGCTATCGGTTATTTTCTGGAATTTCACAAAGAAAAGGAGCCACAAAACAATGGTTTATGCAGGGCAGGGATGATCCTCAACATCAAAAGCAGTCATTCTATTGTTAAAATTTAAAATGCTAAGACAGAAAATAGCAGCATTACATTCCATTTCACAATAATAGCATATACAGGATCACTGAAGAAACAACAAGCATAGCATAAACACAAGAGACAGAGATTTATCCTGGGAAACCCTCATGGGGTAGAAAACCCAGCAAAGCTTCCTCAATATAGATGACCAGCAATATACAAAGATGAAACCCTGAGACATGATCTCCTCTTCCACAATAGCAGACCTCTCCTCCAAAAGTGCGCTATCCTCAAGTGAGTGTGTGTGTCAAATGAGGAACACACCTCCTCTATTTATACACTACTCTAACATATCTTTTACACAAGTACACGTAGGATCGTATTTAACCAATGGGTTAAATACCCCACTACAACTGACTGGGCCGACCCCTCTAGGGTGGTCTAATAACCCTTTGACCCACATAACACATACAGGGCCGACCCCCCACTAGGGAAGTCTAATAACCCGAGTTACCATATTCCGACAGAGGAATAACCATCTCTGGATATACAATAAGATCTTCACGGAGGAATGAAACATCTCCGGAATAATAAAGTACAAATATAATATTCTTTGAAGTTACAATATCTCAACACTCCCCCTTAACGAGAAGGATATTATAACAGCATCTGCACGAGCAAGGAGTCATCAACATCATACATGATACATCTATAAATCATTGGAAGCTTTCTCAACATCATCAGTAACTCAAGCAGTTACTGGAACATCTTCAATACTGGAACATTAACATCTTCAGTACTGAGTCTTTATCTTCTGCAGCACTCGAACGGCTACAACAACATCAACATCTGGATCCTCATGATCATCAGTATCGTCAACATCGCCATCACATGATCATCAGCATCGTCATCACACGATCATCAACATCGTCATCACACGATCATCAGTATCGTCATCACACGATCATTAGCATCGGGATCATCTCGATCTACAGCATCTGGATCATCTCGATCTACAACATCTGGATCATCACGATCTACAGCATCTGGATCATCTTGATCTACAGCACATCTGGATCATCTCGATCTACAGCATCTGGATCATCTCAATCTACAGCATCTGGATCATCTCGATCTACAGCATCTGGATCATCTCGATCTACAGCATCTGGATCATCACGATCTACAGCATCAGCATCTGGATCATCTCGATCTACAGTATCTGGATCATCATGATCTACAGCATCAGCATCTGGATCATCTCGATCTACAGTATCTGGATCATCACGATCTACAGCATCAGCATCTGGATTATCTTGATCTACAGCATATCTGGATCATCTGGATCTACAGCATCTGGATCATCTCGATCTACAGTATCTGGATCATCACGATCTACAGCATCAGCATCTGGATCATCTTGATCTACAGCATATCTGGATCATCTAGATCTACAGCATCTGGATCATCTCGATCTACAGCATCAGTATCCTCAACCATACAAGTACATTAATCAATGCATGTATCATCAAAAGTATGTATTCTCACCAATACATCTATCATCAAAACATGTATTCTTACTAATACAACTATCATCAAAAACATGTATTCTCACTAATACATCCATCATCAAAAGCATGTATTCTCACTAATACATTTATCATCAAAAGCATGTATTCTCACTAATACATCTATCAATACAAGTATCCACACCGATACAAGTATACACAACAGCAGCATACCCTGCAATACACATGATCCAATTACGGGATGATCAATCCCTCTCACTTTAGGACATAGGTCCAAGGATGATACAATCCTAATCCACTTACGGGATGATCAGTCCCTCTCACTTTAAGACATCTCACCATGTCTAGGGACGATGCAATCCCAATCTGTTTACAAGATAATTAGTCCTTATCACTTTAAGACATCTCACCATGTCTAGGGACGAGGCAATCCCAATCTATTTACAGGATTATTAGTCCTTATCGCTTTAAGACATCTCACCATGTCTAGGGACGAGGCAATCCCAATCTATTTACAGGATCATTAGTCCTTATCGCTTTTAGACATCTCACCATGTCTAGGGACAAGGAAATCCCAATCTATTTACAGGATGATTAGTCCTTATCACTTTAAGACATCTCACCATGTCTAGGGACGAGGAAATCCCAATCTATTTACAGGATGATTAGTCCTTATCACAATCAGTATTTAAGACTATCCTTCCTTTCGGAATCTAGATTTACTGTCTAAGGATGATTAGTCCAATCACAATCACATTTAAGACTATCCTTCCTTTCGGAATTACTGGATTTACTTTCTAAGGATGATTAGTCCAAACACAATCACATTTAAGACTATCCTTCCTTTCGGAATTACTGGATTTACTGTCTAAGGATGATTAGTCCAATCACAATCACATTTAAGACTATCCTTCCTTTCGGAATTACTGGATTTACTGTCTAAGGATGATTAGTCCACCCACAATCACATTTAAGACTATCCTTCCTTTCGGAATTACTGGATTTACTGTCTAAGTATGATTAGTCCACCCACAATCACATTTAAGACTATCCTTCCTTTCGGAATTACTGGATTTACTGTCTAAGGATGATTAGTCCACCCACAATCACATTTAAGACTATCCTTCCTTTCAGAATTACTGGATTTACTGTCTAAGGATGATTAATCCAATCACGTGCATTTTGAACCAAGGTCCAGGGACGATGCAGTCCTATCCTCTATTCTCGGAGACACCTGTCTACGGCTCACTTTAGAACTTGAGTTCAAGGATGATCCAATCCTCATCTGTCCACCAAGGACTTTATTCTCGAAGACCTCACATCTACGGCTCACTTTAGAACTTGAGTTCAAGGATGATCCAATCCTCATCTGTCCACCAAGGACTTTATTCTCGGAGACCTCACATCTACGGCTCACTTTAGAACTTGAGTTCAAGGATGATCCAATCCTCATCTGTCCACCAAGGACTTTATTCTCGGAGACCTCACGTCTACGGCTCTCTTCAGGATGATGCAATCCTATCATGTCCACCAAGGACTTCATTCTCGGAGACATCATGTCTACGACTCTCTTCACGATGATGCAATCCTATCATCTCCACCAAGGACTTCATTCTCGGAGACATCATGTCTACGGCTCTCTTCAGGATGATGCAATCCTATCATGTCCACCAAGCTCTCTGTCGGCATCACTGATATAGGTATCCTCATCATCGACCTCACTGTCGATGCAGGCAATCTCATCATGAGTTATCACATCACTCCCCCTTTCGAGGAGGGTCCTTCTGAACTATATTAAGTTTGTCTCAGAAAACTTTATTTGAGGTAGAGGTTTGGTTAGTACTTCTGATCGGTAGAAGTTTGGTTAGTATATTGGTAACTTGTTACAAATCCAAATTTTTAGTTCCTTTCTGCACCTTATCTTAGAACACTAGATTCTCTGCCATCTTGATACAACTTTGTTTGTCACATAGGATCATAGTTGGGTCTATCTCTAAGTCAAACAATCCTGAAGCCATACCGCTTCACAATTAGCAGAGCAAGTAGCCATATATTCTGCTTGTGCTAAGAGCCACACTAGATTGTTTCCTGCTCAACCACGAGATCATGGCTAATCCCAGACAATAACACCCTCTTGATGTGAGATCATGGCTAATCCCAGACAATAACACCCTCTTGATGTGCTCTTCCTGTCTGATACACTTCCTTCCCAATCAACATCTGTGTAGCCATCTGAAGTCATGATCATAGATCAAAGTCTATTGTATCCTTTAGGTACCGTATCACATGATTTGCAGCTTATCTGGTGAACACATCTAGTTTCCACTAGATACCGACTCAAGGTGTTCACAGCAAAGCATATATCTGACCTATTATTCGTTAGACACATCAATGACTCAATATTTTGTCTGTACAGAGTTCTATCCACTAACTCTGATGAGTCATCCACTAACAGCTTCAAGTTGGAATCCATGAGAGTGGCCATTCCAACACATCAAGTCTTCTCAAGATTTCTCAGCATACTTTCCCTGGTTGAGAAAGATTCCTTCTGAGCCTTTCCATACTTCTAGACCTAGAAAGTAATGCATCAATCTGAGATATTTCATTTTCATTTCTGTATCCATCTATCTGTGCCATCTCTCATCAGATGGGTCTACTGATATGAGCCTCAACATCATTCGAACTCTATGGTGAGTTCCTTCTTGCATCCATGTCATATGTGTATAGAAGCCATATTCAACCTTGTAGCAAAGGTCGAGATCCACATCACCCATGGTGATCATTAAGTTCATCAATTGATTATCGATCCTGGGAATCCATACAAAACCTGATTCACACTTCTTCTTTAATTACACCATTAAGAGAATGGTCTTATCTAGCCACTTGGAGCAAACATCTCATCACGATTCTCTTCCTCTTTCTAAGAGAATCTTCTAGCCACAAGTTTTCTATAGTGTGTTTGATTTGTAAATCCTTTTTTTGAACATCCATCACTTGTTCAGTGTTCATCATTCATCATAATATTTCCTACAAATCAAAATTAAGTACATGATTAGTAATACTTCATAATCATCAAATCATATTGACATGATAACCTAGTATGCATACAGATATCATTTACAATTATTTTGACCAATACTTTGGCACAATACTTTCCCATATCCTGTATGCATACAGTGGCTATCTAGATGCCTTCCATCTCTATCAGAACATACTATCGAGAGTGTGCACAGCTCTCAGTATGTCAGCAAAGAGGTTTCATTCTAGACAAGCAACAATGGAATGTTTGTCCAACTTACCAATCATATGCATATTAGTAGTATACTATTCAATGCTTTATGAATGCTTACACTCAGCATGATACATTCTAGGAATACAAATATGCATACAAACAATATCATTTACTATTTCTAATAACAACTCAAATACTTATCTTTTATGTTTGTGTGGTTGCCTCTCGCTTGATCTTCTGTATGTCTTCTGAACTTCTATTCATTATGTACCACTGTGCATGCTCAAGTGTGCACTAGTGTCATCCTCATGATCTCATACACAAGCATACATTCATTAGTATATTCTCAATATTATCAAAACATTCTAATTCTAAATAATCTTGAATATATATAGTCATGATCATTAGTATTCAGAGTTTCAAGGAAGTCTTCTTTTACTCATGCATATTCTTGTTTGATCATAGTACTCTTCAGGTTAATTAAATCATCATAGTATGCATAAACCCTTGATTACTAACTTTATGAATAAGCATAACCAATCATACCAAGTATACTTATATAATGGATCCTAACACAAGGTAAGATTCTAACTTGACATAGGAAAACATACCTGGATTAGTATACTTGCTTAGTTATGTACAACATACCTAAACAATCTCTTCAATGATTTAAAGATCCTGAGCTAGAACCTGCATGTCTCATAGGTTAAGCATAATATAACAAAGTCATACATACCTTGTAAGTAGAACAAAGATTATGGATGAGTCTTTGTCTTCATGTTGTCATGGTCATGGAACTTGATTTGTCTTTTGTGATGTACCTGTATCTTGTTAGCAGACAACATCAACCTCACACAACACCATAATGCATTAGTACAATCATATAGCCCTAATCAATGAATGTCTTCGATCATTCACATGCACTCATACTGTTACTAGGGTGATAAGACAATTCTAACATTAATCAAGATTGTACTAATAAATAATATGAAGACAAACACATCATGAACTTAATCAAGAATCAGATTTCAAGACATACCTGAACCTCCTTGAGTCATACCTGTCGAGACTTCTTGTAGTCTTCTTATGTAAGGCCTTAGCCTCAACTCCCCCTGAAACTTGATCTAGAGCTTGATTAGGGTTTGCTAGAGAAACCCTAAAAATTCAATCTTTGACTTTCACACTTCTGAATGGATGGAAGAATGTGTCTTGCTGAGCTGATCAACCTAGCATTCTTCAATTTTGAAATCTCCAAAATTTTACCCCTCAAAATTGCCTTCGAAACTTCTGGATCTTCTGGACAGAAACCCGAACTAGGGTTTGATGAAGCCCACCCTTCTGTCCAATCAAAAGGTTCGATCCAAGGCTCTAAACTCTTATTTTTTCTGAGGAGCTTCCAGCCGTGATTACAGACTTCAAAAATTCCAACTTTTGCTGAAGCCCTAATTTTCCATCTTTTCGATCAAAATCCCGAGCTAGGGTTTGATCAAGCCCAGTCTTCTACCCAACCAAAAAATTCAATCTTAGTCTCTAAATTTCAATTTTCCTGAGTATCATTCAGCCGTGGATTCTGATTCCAAAAATTCTAACTTTCTCTGAAACCCTAAATTCCGGAAGCCATGAATAAAGGTGCTCCAAAAAATAATTTTGTTTTGACAGAAATATGTACCTGATTGTTTCTACTATAACTCCAAAAATTTTGCTCCAAAGGGTCTGAAAATTTTTCTTGCAGTAGCCTGACCTGTCATCTTTCCATCCTGACAGGTCTGACCTCAATTGTATTTTCTGAGAGAGAGTTATGCCAAGTGTCGCAACGTGACTTGTTTATGGGATAAAACAGGAGAGCGAACTTCTACGGTGTGCCATGTGTCGCTATTTGAACTTCGGCCTCTGGAAACTTTTCCTAAGATATCTCTCCCTGTTATTTTTCCATCCTGACAGGTCTGACCTCAATTGGACTCTCTGAGAGAGATTTATGCCAAGTGTCGCAACGTGACCTGTTTATGGGATAAAACAGGAGAGCAAACTTGTACGGCATGCCACGTGTCACTGGTTCACCTTCGGCCTCTGAAACATGTTTCCTGAGATAGTACAGTCTGTGTACTACCTTTCACTTTTTACGAAATTTCATTTGGAGCTTCCTAGCCCAAGTTATGACCTTTTTGCCAAGGTCACCTGATTTTGACTGAGATATGGAAGAGGCAGAAACCCTAACTTGTACTGATCATAACTCATAAAGTAAAACGAATATGAGGGTGCCCTTTGGACACAAGTTACCTAGGGATGTTATCTTCTACCTGTAAACTTTTCAGACCTTGAACCTTCGCATAAATGGATTTATAGCGAAAGTTCCATGATGACTGGTTTTTGCTATGTAAAACCCTAACCTTCAAAATGTCGTAAGTAAAGCAAGTGTCATAAGTGCCATACCTTGTCTTCCTTCAGGTTAGCTCTGATACCATGTTAAAATTTAATATGCTAAGACAGAAAATAGCAGCATTACATTCCATTTCACAATAATAGCATATACAGGATCACTGAAGAAACAACAAGCATAGCATAAACACAAGAGACAGAGATTTATCCTGGGAAACCCTCATGGGGTAGAAAACCCAGCAAAGCTTCCTCAATATAGATGACCAGCAATATACAAAGATGAAACCCTGAGACATGATCTCCTCTTCCACAATAGCAAACCTCTCCTCCACAAGTGCGTTATCCTCAAGTGAGTGTGTGTGTCAAATGAGGAACACACCTCCTCTATTTACACACTACTCTGACATATCTTTTACACAAGTACACGTAGGCTCGTATTTAACCAATGGGTTAAATACCCCACTACAACTGACTGGGCCGACCCCTCTAGGGTGGTCTAATAAACCTTTGACCCACATAACACATACAGGGCCGACCCCCCACTAGGGAATTCTAATAACCCGAGTTACCATATTCCGACGGAGGAATAACCATCTCCGGATATACAATAAGATCTTCACGGAGGAATGAAACATCTCCGGAATAATAAAGTACAAATATAATATTCTTTGAAGTTACAATATCTCAACATGTATCACATTAAATGTGGGCGCAGGTTCAGGCTCTAATTTACTAAAGATGAATTAATTTCCCTGTGGGGTTTAATATGGTTTGCAAAGAAGAGGGGAGTCTTTAATTTACAAATTATGGATGGCTCAAAGGTTATTATTGATTAGACAAGGGGATCTTCTAATATTAATAAATTATACTACTACATTGGACCTTAACTTTCCAATCAGAGTATTATACTCCTTCCTATAGTTAAGAACTTTAACATCCCTTGGTGAAATTGGTTAGACTAAAGTATAACAATGTCTAATATCATCCATTGGTGTAAGTTACTCGACTAGAAAGTATCATACTATTTCAATCATATTAGCACAAAACAATGTGAAGTGAGAAAAAAAGTCACACACACACTCTCTCTCTTTTGTTTTTTGCTTCACACACACACACACACATTTTTGTGACGGGTGTAGTTAAGACATCAACCATCATACACATGCTCTATGAAAACTAAAAATTATACACAATATTTGTGAATATAAAAAATTAGTTTCATGTATAACTCAAACCATGTTAAAATTTAAACATTCTAAAATATAAACAAAGTTAAACACAATCTATTTGAGGATAACTAATCTAAGTAGAAAGCTAAATCATGTCATTATGTGCAACACATTTCACTATCTGGATGCATGTAACAACTAGAAGAAGAGAAGGACAACAGAAGAAAATAACAATATTGAAATCTTGAAATATTTTTTTTGTTTGCTAGTTTATCTAATTCAAACATGGCTACTTTGTTCATAAATGGTTACTTTGAATTTTGAAGATAAATGGAAGAATCTAGACTTTCAAGAGAGTGTACTGGAATGTGACTGGCATGGTTTAGAAAGAAAGTAAAGTTCAAAGAACTCCCACTTTTTATCATATGGGAAGTCTAGAAATCCAACAACAAGTGTGTTTTTTAAAACAAAAAACCTATCATTTCTTTGACCAACTCCAAAGCTATTAGTTATTTTCTAGAATTTCACAAAGAAAAGAAGCCACGAAGACAGAGGTATCTTTCCTTTCCCAAGTTGGAAGATATTATATCCTTTGGTTTTTTGATGGTGCACAAAACCATGGTTTATGTGGTGAAGGGATGATCCTCAACATCAAAAGAGGTCATTGTATCAGGTTAAATTTGGGTGCAGGTTCAAGCTCTAATTTACTATGGTTGAATTAATTTCCTTGTGGGGTTTACTATGGTTTGCAAAGAAGAGGGGAGTCTGTAATTTACAAATTTTGGATGACTCGAAATTTAATATTGATTGGGCAAGGGGATCTTCTAATCTTAGCATTCTTTAGCTTGAACAATGGAATTATAGGGTTATGGAGCTCGTAAGTGTTTTCCATGTTATTTCCTTTACACATATTTATAGGAAGTTGAACTCTGAGGCATACTCTCTTTCAAAGGAAGTTGTGGTTGATACATGAGCAGTTTCTTTTTTCTAAAAAGTAGCTTATTAGTTTTGCTTTACAGTCTCTATTGCTTCGGTGTTTTTGATATTTAAGATGGGATGCCTGAGTCAAATGATAAGTTGTGAGAATAGGATCCAAGTTGAAAAGTATAGTTCAACTATATTGTTTTTTTTGTTTGTCAGTTTAGAAGAAGTCTCTTTTACTTTTCAAGTAGTGGGAAAAGGTTTTGTATCTTAGGTAGATATAATGATCGGTTTTTATATAACTTTGATTCTCTTATGGATATCAATTTTTTACTTTTTTATTTTTTCCGTTTGAATATATATATATATATATATATATATATATATATATATACTTGTGACTTTTCATTTACAACTTCTCATCTCAATTACTCATGACCAATTGCTCTATCCCATGAGCTCTCTATATATATTTCAAATTTAATTTTTATAAAATAAGTTATATTTCAAAATATAAAAAAAGCATTTAATATTTTTCCATGGAAAAAAATATATATTAATTTTTTTGTTTATGAAATAAATTTTAATTTTAATTTTTTCCTATTAATTAAATATTTAAAAATAGAAAAAAAATATATTAAAGAAGAAAATAAAAAATAAAAAATTAATATTGATATTAAAATCATAACTAGTTTAATTAAAAACTCAAAAAAATATATTAAATAAGAAAATAAGAAAATAAAAGAATTAATATTGATATTAAAATCACAACTAGACTAAATTGAGAAATATGATTTTAATTTAATTGTTTAAAGTATTATATATACCAAATCCCATAATAACAATCATCATATCAACATTTTTATAAGGTGGTGCTCTTGTTGCGGATGCACTTGTGGTGGTGAACTGGGTTAATGGTTTGGGTCCGATTGATGTTATCTCTCTTAGGCCTTGATTGGAGAAGATTCAAGCTCTCCGTGAGGTTTTTAATGACATTCAGTTCATCCATATTCTCAGGGAGGAGAACTCTCAAGTAGATTCTCTGTCGAAGCGTGTTCTTTTAGCATTGGAAGGTCGTTCATTTTTTGAATTTTGGGCGGATGATGTTCTCCGGGAGTCTGGCAGCCTTTTTTTGTATGGTGTTTGATTGTTGTGGCTGGATTCTTGGTTTTTTTTGTTGACATTTTTCACTGTTGGTGGTATTTTCTCTTTTGTCGTGATGACTGTTTTCACTATCTTACCATTAGTTGGCATATGTATTCCTCGTTCTATGTCATGGTTGGCATGATTGGCACCTTTCGATTATAATTTTCATCATATACTTAATAGTAAAGTATAGCATATTTATTATGTGAAAAAAAAGTGATACTCTAAATGTGGTGTAGACCCTTATTCACCATGATTTAGCCTTGAGTTTGTGGGTGTAGTAGTATATTTGGTACTCATAAATACAAATAGCATACCACTTGGTTATTAGCAAAATACTTGGTTAGTAGATAGACAGGTTTGTTAATTGTTTAAGTTAATATATCCAGCAAGTTATTATGTTTATATATTAAATTAATATTAAAGTAATATACTATGTTATTATAATTTTTCAAATTTATTATAAATAAATTTAGTTTTTTTTTATAAATATCATAACAATACACTTTTTTATTTGTTATCTATGTTATCAGAAATGAGAAACAAATGTGAAATGAATGCATACAATAAACAAAAACAAATGTGAATGGATCGAGAATACAATAAACGAAAAAAAAGAAAAGAGAGAAAAAACAACATTGAGCAACCGGAACGGCAATAGAAAACGGATCCGTAGCCGTTTTTCTAGTGAAACGACCGCTGACGTTCCGTTTCTGCTGACAGAGTTTGTTACCCAAAATCCGATATATCATAACAATACAATGTTCTATTTCTTATTTTCATTCAAAATCCGAATTAATCCTCAAAAATCCGATATCTCGTAACAATACACTGTTCTATTTCTTATTTTCATTCAAAATCCGAATTAATCCCTCAAAATACGAATTAATCCAGGATGTACAGGTGTTTTTTTTAATATATTCATGTACAAACAAGGCTTTTGCTACCCATCTCCATTATGGCCACTCACATGATAGGCTATCTCGAAACTGTGACGGACCTGCCCGGAGCGCCATACTCCGCTCTTCCTCCTTGCAAACTTTATTTCGATGGAGCCTCCAGAGGCAACCCTGGCAATGCAGGCATTGGCTTCCTGCTCAAAGACGGCAGTGGCCATGTCATTGAGAGATTCTCTTCTTTTCTGGGCTACCGGTTTACCAATAATGCAGCCGAGTACAAGGCCCTCATTGCAGGACTTCAGCATGCCCTTGACCAGCGCATCACCAATATTAAAGTATATGGGGACAGTGAACTCGTCTGCAAACAGGTAATTAGTCTTCGACTCGATCCTCTTTTTGATTTTTGCAGACGGGTAAGTAATGTACTCTCTCTCCTCTTCTTGATTTTTGCAGACTGGTAAGTCATACAACTCCCTCTCTCTCTCCTCTTCTTGATTTTTACTTCTTTTCTCTCCTCTTCTTGATTGTTACTTCTTTTGGAGTTCAAGAAAATGGCATGTGATTGCAGGGACTGAATTACTGAAGCAATGAAAGTTGTTTTGTCAGGTAAATGGGGAGTACAAGATCAATAAAGAATGGCTGAGGAGGTATTACAACAACGTGCGGCAGCTCCTTGGCAGGTTTAGGAGTTGGGAGGTGGCGCATGTGCGCCGCGAGGAGAATCGCGCCGCAGATGCACTAGCGAACCAGGGAATTGATCATCCATCCGTGGATACAAGTCCTGCTGCTCAACGCGAAGTTATGCAGCACTGCATGACTCCTTCTGAGGCCAAGCGTTATGTTCTTCAAAAACGTTGTGAGGGTGTCGTTCAACTGCAGTTTATTCTTGACACCATCCAATCCGCTTTGCCAGAATCATACGCTGCTGTTCAGCAGCTCTGCTGCATAATAAAAGAGCTCTGCTGCACAATAAAAGAGGATAAGATTACCTTACCCGGCTATCAAGATGCTTCAGAGCTAAAGGACATAACTATGTCTTGGTTATTGTCTCAGTATTAGTGCTAGGGTTTTTTATTTCGATTTCTGGATTTAAATTTCACTACTAGGTTAGGTTTTATGATTTTTGGATTTAAAGTTCAGTACTCGGGTTAGGGTGATTTCTGGATTTAAAGTATCGCCAAATACTTCAAATTTAAAAAAAATCCTGTTTTTGGCGGCGAGAAGGAAAAATTATTTTTTGTTTTATGCACATTGACATGTGTCGAACATTAGCTTCTGACGCACTTAAGCCCATGATGTTGACAGACCGATGAATTGAATTGAAGTTATAACTGCTAGGTATTTGTTCAGTTTTTAAAGGGCACAGAATGTGGGTAAATCTAATTGGCAAAATTCCTTTTTATGTTTAATAATTTTGTTCGCACATTGACAAGTGTCGCGCAAGATACGGAGAGACTGATTAATTGAATTAAAGTTATAACTGCTATTTCTTCTGTTTTTAAACGGCACAGAATGTGGGTACTGGGTCAGTGGGTAGAAGTAATTTTGTAACAGCCAAAACGTTGCTTTTATGTTTAATAATTTTTACCTTATGAACTTAATCGTTGCGATGGGTTTTGAGTTTAATTGCCTACGGATTACCCGCAGTGCTTTTGGAATTAATGAGGCCTTGGCGGTTTGATCGAGTCTGTGTTTTTAACCCACGCCGATTGCTGTGTTCTGAATAATTCATTGGGACGGCTCGCACGCACGGTGGAAGGGACTTTAATAGAGTAAAATTTAAAAATAAAGTTTGGCCTACGTGTTGCCCGAGAGGGGTTGTTCCACCCCCGGGGCTCTATGTTTTACCGGAGAATTGCATCAATTTACTGATTTAAATTTAAAATAAAGGTGCAGGGATGGATCATTATGATCAGGCTCTAGTTTCAAAGAAGATTCCATGAGAATCTTTCACTCCAGGTTGGGGATCCTTACACAATTCAATCTTTCTAGCACAAAACCCCCTAAAGCCATAGGAATTCGCAGAGTAATTCTGGTTGAAATTGTAATTTGGAGTGTTTAAATCACAATTTCAAAGATTTGATTAGTTTTAAAATGATCATTTATGGTAAGACAGGTAATCAAGATTGCTGAGACTGTAAAATTGTGGAAATAGTAATTTCGAGAACTATTTTTTGTTAGAAATTGCTATTTTCGCATTCTTAGGATTTTAATAATTGGAATTATTTTCGCATTCTTGAGATTTTAACAATTGGGATTGACTATTTAAACTAATTACCTAATTTTAAAACTACCCAGATCATCCAAATTATGATCGTCCTGGTACATGGCATTCCAGTGAGTGATTGCCACATCAAGGGTTTTAGATGCGTATTGAAGTCGAATAAATTTATTTTACTTTGTTTGATTGTTTCCAAAAGCTTTTCTTTTTTATATACGAGCGGCTAAATGGTATGGAGCTCGAGGCTAAATTTAATTTTGATTTTTATTATTAGTGAAAAGCCTAGGGAATGAGGACTCATCAAAAGGTATCATGCTTTAACTTTGCAATAAGGGAAGAGATGATGTTTAGGATAAATTTAAAAATATATATATTTTTATTTTTTAAACTGAAAAATAATTTAAAAAAAGCGAAATTGAAGGGTTAGGGAGCATGTAGGGGTTAAAAGATGGTAAATGGGTTTACTTTGTTTTAATCATTTTTTATTTTAAAATGGGTAAGGAGAGATATGAGATAGTTAGGAAGAAAGGGGTGAGGGTAAAATGATTTTTGTATTTTTTATTTTTATTAAAAGAAGATAAATAAAAAAATACGGATCTTAATGCAAATTGTGAGATCTTTATTTAATACTTAGTTATGTTGAGGATTATTATTGTACAATATTCATTTTTATTTCTACTTTCTCGTGAGTATATTTAGGGGTCTATGCCTTATTAATATATTATGTTTTCTAAATAATCCATAACCACTAAGTGGACCATATTCCATTATTAATAGCTACATGACATTAATTACCCCAATTTGGTACACATTACATAGTTTATTCCATTTTTAAGTAACCTTTGCATTATTTATTCTCCTTAGGTACCCCATATTATCACCCCTTAGGTATATAACAATAGGATCATCGTCTAGCATGGTGGTGGGGGTTCCTAATAGGTTTTCTCTCTTTTCTAAATTTTATGGGATATGTTTTGTGCATGGGTACCTAACATGGCTTCTATTGTCAAGACTCATTTGTACGGTACATCATACTCACCTAACTTAGGCTTAAGGGAGGTGTCAGTTTACATACACACTTTACTGCATCTTTTTTTCATCTCTAAGGGTTAAGAGCACATCCATTGGAGCTAATATTTTGTCTCTAGGGTCAAATGCTCTCATCCTAGACAAATCCCTAGTTTTTAGTGTCAAATGCAACCTCCGTGAGTTAGGGTTCCCTCACAGCTAGGGCAGTCTTGCATGAGTTGCACCCCTTTTTTTTACTTTATGTGCTTAAGTTATCAATTAAGGCTTGGTTAACTGATTAATACACCCTAGTTGGTTAATTTGGGCTAGTTAGACTTCAATTTTACATGCATAATCGAGTTAACTACCTCATGAGGTAGTTCTAGTGCTAGTTAACCCTAGCCACTCGTGCATGGCCATGTACACTATATAAGGAGGGCACACTTATCTAAAATTAGGCACAAAAGCTCCTCACTTGAGTGTTCTAATTATTTTTTTCCTTTAAAATGCACATTGAATCATTTAGGGGTAATTATTGAGGGTTTCACTAGTTATTAAGCTTGTGCATGTAATTAATCCCAAGCTCGGTTTCCTATATATGAAGGTTTGTATCTCATTGATCTTGTATTTATCATGTAGTATCTTTGAGCATTCATTGGTTAATAAAGATTATGGTGTTTGTATCATTACATGTTTTGTTTTCTCTTCTATCTATTGCTAATTATATTATTCCTCCATTTAGCTTGTAGATCCATTGGTTTGAAATCTTATATATATTTTATTTTTCCATGTCCCCAATTAAAGGATTTTCAGATAAATAATTAAGTTGGCCTACCCAATTCCTAAAGGTTATGTGGAAGAATTAAAATATTGACATTTAACCCCAAGGTCTATAGTTTCTCATGAAAATTCAATTTTCTAAATTGATGGTGGAAAAATAGGCAAATAAATTATGGAATAAATGTTAAATGCTCCAAAATGAAGTGGCATTAGGTCCTAGTTGGACTTGGGGGCGCATAAGTGGACATGTGGGTCCACATGAGAGAATATTCCTCCTTAAACATGGATCCATCCCCAAATTTGAGTTGGAGGGAAGAGGTAACATCCATGAAGGAAGAGGAAGAGTCATAGGGCTAAAAATAGGCAATGACAGATTCTATGACAAGCATTATGACACTTATGATAGATTATATGACACCTATGACATTTATGACAGATTCTATGACATCTATGATAATGTAAGAGCTAAAAATAGACCAAGATGGCACATGAGAGGAGTTACACATATCCAAAGCATCCAAAAGATTCCCCAGCTCGAATGCATGGAGGATTCGGAGACAAAAGATGAGCCAAGTGTCATGTGGGACCAATGAAGGGTTATAACCCCCACTAATTCGAATTTCATGAGTAATTAGGAGATAATTTGAGTTCTAATGAGGTAAATGAGTCAACTAAATTTATTAAAAGGAGGCCAAGTCGAAATGGAGTAGCTTTTGGTCATTTTTCATTTGCATCTTTGCAATTTTGGAGAGTTTCAAGCTTGTCCTTACACCGTGGATGTTCATCCTCCCTGCCTTAGAACAAATTTCGAGGGTGCAAGATTCCCATCCAAGTTGGTTGAAGGAGAGGCCATTCAGACCTCTCAACGGAGCTTCATGGATATTGTTTTATGCAGGTTCAACACCCATCTGAGTTCGAGTTCATATTCTCTCATTCTTCTCTATTCTCATTCTACTATATTTCTCTCAATATTCATGTAAAATGAGATAGCGCACTCATGTTGCATATAGATAATGGAAGGCTATTGTTTCGACCTTATGAAATTGTTAATGGATGCATAAATATGTAATGGATAGATCATGAAAGCCACAGCTCGAAACACTAATCACTTCATGTACTATTTCTCCAAGAAACATTGATATTCGAGTTAGTTTCCTCTTTCTCTCAATGTCATGTAAAAGTGTGATGGTGCACTTCTTGTTGCATCTAGCTAATGGAGGATTGCTATTTCGACCTTATGGACATGTTAGTTGCTACATAACTCTGTAATATACATATCATGAGAGCCACAGCTCGGAATACCAAGTACTTCATGTGACATTTCCAATTAAAATTGAGATTCGAGCCATTTCCCTCATAGTGTTTTCATGGTGATTTTGGGATGATATTGCACCTGTTTTATATCAGATCTTTCTAAGATTTTTGTCTATGTTATTAGATTCATATGGAGTTAAATTAATGTCCCAAATAATGTATGTAGACCCCTAAAGTGTTACTATAGTTTGTGACATAAATTCAAGGCCCCTTATCTACCATTTTCACCCAAATTATATACTCTAGAAGATGTTGTCCTTTGGGAGATGTATTTGACCCTAAAACCTGATATAATGATGCACACATGTTGTCCTTGATGTCCTCTAACAAATCCAGGTTTCATACAGAATATTAGTGAAGGTTGTACAATGTTTGGAAGGGAAAACAATGGCTGACCTAGTGGGGATTTCCACCAATCCAATTGACTAGTTTTGTCCCAGATCTTCTCTCCTTGTAAATTGCAGACCATGTATGTGTATAGCATATGTTTGGGTGCCTAATGAATGTATTAAAATTATCTTATTCCCTCCCAAGTCCCTCCTTCTACAATTCAAAACCATTTGGGGTCATTTGAGACAGTTTGGGGTTGCACTAGTCTAAGGTTCGAAAATTGGCCAAATGATTGAGTAAATTTTCAAATTAGGGATATTACAGTGGTATCAGAGCATGATCCTTGCACCTGTGCATTAATATCATCCATTGAAGAATAATTTTCAGCCATGTCTTACTATTATGATGAATCCTATGAGTACAACGCTTATGAGCAATATGAAGAAGAATGTGAATATTATGAGGAATAGGTGCCATCATGCAACACTTCTTACAATTCCATAAGGAATGAAAGTTATTCATATGACCCTATGTTCTATTGAAGATGAATGTTTCATACCACCAAATCTAATCTTATGAATGAATTAGAAATATTGAGAGCAAAATGTAAAACCTTGCCTCAACAATATCAAGCATATCTTACTTTGAAGGGAGATATACAAAAGGAAATTCCTTTTGAAGACTATGTCGATTGGGTGTTTGTACATAGGCCCAAGAATGAAGATTTGGAGTTAGTGAAGAAATTTCTATTCCCTTCTTGCAAAATACCTTGGAGAGAAAATCATATATGTTTGAGTGAAAAGGAGGAGACCCATGATCCACCTAGTTCTTAAATAGGTAAAGCAGAAGAAGCATTACATGAAGAGGGTCGAAAGTCACTCATAAGTGACTCTGAAAAAGATGATGAAACATCACATGAGCATGAAGAATATTCCATTGAAAATGCAAATATCATCCTGAGACACAGTCTACTTTGGACCTGAATCAAAGAGCATCTACTGATGGATGCTTGAACTGTGAAGGAGTACCTACTGATGGGTGCTCAAACCTCTATGTTGGTGACATATAGATCACTTTTGAAAGTGTTGTTGAAAGCCAAATTTCTATTAAGCATGAAAATTAAGGCCTTGTAGCAGTTGAAGAAGAACCAATATCAAATTCCCCATCACCACATGAGCTTAATGAAGTTGGTCCAAGCAGAAATGACAAATAAGAGGAGATCCCTCTCCAAGAGCCTCTTTTTCTTGAAGGGTCATTAAATATGAATGTAAAGAAGATCCAAGAGACCCTTAGCATACTCCATGACACTCAAGCATTGGTGTCAAATTCTTGTTGGAGAGTTTCTTCACTAAAGGATCCATCCTTCCTTGAAGACATGGAGAAGATTTAAAGAGAAATGTGCAACATCGAAGGTAATTTCATGTCTTTGATTTTTGATAAAAACAATTTGGTTGAGATTAATGAATGGTTACATGGAGCATACTTGAATAATAATGAGGATATTCATAAGCTCAAAATGCAAAATGAGCAACTTCATGATAGGTTGCAAGATACTTGTTCTTCCTCCTATGTTTTAGATTGTCAAATGGTAGATTGATTGGAGGATTCTCATGAAAAGATGGATCATGAGAAACATGGAAACTTGCATGTGATTGATGTGTTTGAGGATGAGCTTGATGAGAGCCAAGCACTTGTTGTGGTGGAAGAGGAACTTGAGTTGCCTCTTGGAAATGGTTACACACTTTTTGAAGAAGTGTATGATTTCACTACCTTGGAACCAACCTATGAGGAAAGTTTTGCACTTTTGAGGGAGTTGCATTATCCTACCATTATGGACCCTTCACATGATGACAATTTTTTCTTTTTTGATCGTTTGGGTGAGTTGGTTCATTCTCCTACATCCTACACTACCATATTTTGCAGCATTCATCCTAATGAAGTATGGGTGAAAAGTTTTTTTTTTTATGGTGCCACATGAGAAGTATGAAACTCCTATCTCTCCTTTATATGATGACATGATTAGAGCACTTTCTTATTTACATTTACAGCAGCATCCTTTGTTACCTTATGATGATACATATCTACATGGATGCACCTATGATGTTCACTTGAGTCACTTGAAGACTCATGATTTTCCTTGCTCCTTGCTTATTTCAATTGATGTTGGAGGAACTTAATCCAATACTTGGGTGAAGAGATATATGATTGGATCAAATTCTTATTGGAAACAACATCCTTTGTTATTTCTTGATGATACACATATTCATGGATGCACAAATGGTACTTCTGTGAGCCCCTTGAAGGCTCATTGTTTTCTTTGCTCCCTACTTGGTTCAAATTTTAGTGGAGGTTCTTCATTCACTTCTTGGATAAAAGAACACATGGTTGATTATTTTGATGCATCTTACATCCTTTTGGAGCAACATTATAGGACATGGGATCCTCAACTATGTCATTAGAGCAGATTTGATTGGTCACTTGATGCTTGTATGCACTTGGAAAATGGTGGTCTACTTACTTGGAGGTACAGGCACTTTCATGATTCTTTGATGAGGCACCTCCTTGATGTACATTTGTATTATGTTCTTATGTACTTTGATGATCTATCTTTTGCACTTATGATGTTTGGAAGAATGCATACAAGGGAACGGGATCCAGGAATTCTCTTGCCTGATGGTATGGGTTGGAGAGCACTCCTAATTGTTGGAGTGCAATACAAGCAATGGGACCCTGGGATAATTTTTAGTCTCATTGGTTTCATTTTTTGGGGGAAACAAGTAGTATGGGAGATTGAGTCACCGCTTAATAAGGTGATTGTAATCAGAGTAGCGCAGCAGCAAGCATGGTGGTTCCTCTCTAAAATTTTCATGGAATCTTAAAGACTCAAAGGTTGGCAACTCAGTGGCAACTTCAAAGAATTATACAGTGGTATCAGAAAGGGTTTCCAAAATATGAAATAGGTAAAGAGTAATTGTGCAAACTTGTTTTGATGGATTTAATTAATCTTTTGGTTTTTAGTGGTGATTTCATAGGGGATATCAATATGAAAAATAAAACCCACATCTCCTTGCTTTTGGAAACATACAATTGCAGTACATGAGTGCGAGTTTTGGAAGGAAAGTTTTGGAAAGAAAGCAAATTCTTCAACATCCATGTTTGAAATTGATTGAGGACAAGCAATCTTGGGTGGGGAGGACTGCCATGTCCCCAATTAAAGGATTTTCAAATAAATAATTAAGCTGTCCTACCCAATTCCTAAGTGTTATGTGGAAGAATTAAAATATTGACATTTAACCCCAGGGTCTATAGTTTCTCATGAAAATTCAATATTCTAAATTGATGGTGGAAAAATAGGCTAATAAATTATGGAATAAATGTTAAATGCTCCAAAATGAAGTGGCATTAGGTCCTTGTTGGACTTGGGGGCACATAAGTGGACATGTGGGGTCCAAATGAGAGAATAGTCCTCCTTTAAACATGGATCCATCCCCAAATCCGACTTGGAGGGAAGAGGTAACATTCATGAGGGAAGAGGAAAAGTCATAGGGATAAAAATAGGCAATGATAGATTATATGACAACTATGACAATCATTATGACACTTATGCCAGATTCTATGACACTTATGATAGATTCTATGACATCTATGACAATGTAAGAGCTAAAGATAGACCAAGAGGGCGCATGAGAGGAGTTACACATCTGCAAAGCATCCAAAATATTCCCCAATTCGAATTCATGGAGAAGTTGGAGACAAAAGATGAGCCAAGTGTCATGTGGGGCCAATGAAGGGTCATAACCCCCGACTAATTCGAATTTCATGAGTAATTAGGAGATAATTTGAGTTCTAATGAGGTAAATGAGTCAACTAAAGTTATTAAAAGGAGGCCAAGTATAAATGGAGTAGCTTTTGGTCATTTTTCATTTGCATCTTTGAAATTTTGGAGAGTTTCAAGCTTGTCCTTGCACGGTTGATGTTCATCCCCCTTGCCTTAGAACCAATTTCAAGGGTGCAAGATTCCCATCCAAGTTGGTTGATGGAGAGGCCTTTCATACCTCTCAAAAGAGCTTCATGGAGATGTTTTGATGTAGTTTCAACCCCCATCTGAGTTCGAGTTCATATTCTCTCATTCTTCTCTATTCTCATTCTACTATCTTTCTCTCAGTATTCATGTAAAGTGAGATAACGCACTCTTTGTTGCATATAGATAATGGAAGGCTGTTGTTTCAAACTTATGAACTTGTTAATGGATTCATAAATCTGTAATGGATATATCATGATATCCATAGCTCGAAATACTAAGCACTTCATGTACTATTTCTCCAAGTAACATTTATATTTGAGCTAGTTTCATCTTTCTCTCAATGTCATGTAAAAGTGTGATGGCACAATTCTTGTTGCATCTAGCTAATGGAGGATTGCTATTTAGACATCATGGAAATGTTAGTTGCTTCATAAATCTGTAATATACATATCATGATATCCAAATCTCTAAATACCAAGTACTTCATGTGACATGTTCAATTAAAACTGAGATTTGACCCATTTCCCTCATATCCCTCATAGTATTTTCATGGTGATTTTGGGATGATATTGCACCTGTTTTATATCATATATTTATGATAATTTTTTCTATGTTATGAGATTCATATGGATTTAAATTTATGGCCCAAATAATGTATGCAGACCCCTAAAGTGTTACTATAGTTTGTGACATAAATTCAATGCCCCTTGTCTACCATTTTCACCCAAATTATATACTCTAGAAGTTGTTGTCCTTTGGGAGACCTATTCGACACTAAAACCTGATATAATTATGCACACATGTTGTCCTTGATGTCCTCTAACCGATACAAGTTTCATAAATAATATTAGTGAAGTCCGTACAGTTTTTGGAAGGGAAATAGTGGCTGACCTAGGGGGGATTTCCACCAATCCAATTGACTAGTTTTGTCCCAAATATTCTCTCCTTTTAAATTGCAGACCATGGATGTGTATAGAAGATGTTTGGGTGTCTAATGACTGTATTAAAGTGTCATATTCCTTCCAAAGTCACTCCTTCCATAATTTGAAACCATTTGGGGTCATTTGGGACAGTTTGGGGTTTCACTAGTCCAACGTTCAAAAATTGGCCAAATTGAGTAAATTTTCAAATTAGGGATATTACAGATTTGTATACGATCAAATTTTGGTTGACTCGAATCAGCAACATAGGTCTTATATTGAATTTTTATATATTTTTACTCCATGTTTAAATTTCACTATGAAAATAAACATAACTATGCATTACAAAAAAGGAAATTAAGTAAGAAATCCATAATAAAAAGCACATTTAGAGAAAAAAAATGTCTTGAAGAAAGTTGACTTAAAAAATATCCAACTCAAAATGGATTTCCTAATTCTTATTATTCTCGGGATGAAATTTATAGATTACAATGGGTACAATTAGAGTTGATGCTCTCATTTTTGAAATTCAACGCTTATAGGGTGAATCTCTTCTACTATTCTCCAATTTTTTTTTGAATAATGTTCTATTGTTGTCATTTACATTGTCAAACATTCTGATTCCCTCCCTTTTTTGCACTCTATATTGTGATATAAAGGGCACTCAAGTCAACTAATGGGAATGTATAGTCCCCTTCCTAGATGTATGCACTTGCTAGAGAAGGATAGTTTATTGAACAAAGGTTAATATGGACAAGCTCTAGTTGTGAATTTTCCCTCCAATTCCCTAAACACACCTCCTAAATTCTCTCATTATCCTTTAATATTATACATAGCCCTGTTCACTCTTTATCTATCTATCTATCTATCTATCTATCTATTTATGTATGTATGTATGTATGTATGTATGTATGTATGTATGTATGTATGTATTCTCATCCATCATTTCCCAATAATAAATCAATAAATAAAAGATTCACCACATCTTGTATTATATTCCCAATCTGCTTCATATAATACTCATGGCAGTTCATTATAAGTTAATCCTCACTCAAATGCTACTTAAATTGTCTCACCACTTTGGATTCCAACCTCTTTAACACTTTTATTAACATTCTTAATTTGAGTACTAATGAGATCTTAGACTTAGATGAGTCCTATTCTTCCCAACCCACATCTCATGGCCCTTACACAACAACCCTTATATCCCATACCTATGCATCTATATCACACCCTCCTTTGTTTTCCTCCTTCCACATTTATTAGTCTCTCCTCTCTCAATTTAGATCCTCACTCCATCTAACTTATTAAAAAATTATTCAACTTTGCAATTTTTCCTCACCACATTCCTACTTAAAAAATTCTATGTTCTATCAAGTACATTCTCATCATATCCTTTCTCATGAAATGGAAGAGATCATACAAGATTACACCAAGATTCTTCATTGTGCAAAAATTTGCAAACCTAACCTTTCTATGAAGTCATCACCCTTTGACGACTTAATGGTAACACCATTGTTATGATTCTAAAACTTGTTGTTAAAGGTATTTCTTTTGTAATTATGAACATCTATGATTCATCGGAATCCGACAGAATAAGAATAGCTGAAATGGCAATTTGGAGTGCTCAAATTGCAATTTCGGCGATCTAGGTAGTTTTAAAATAGGGAATTTAGTCTAGAATAGGCAATTACAATTGTTGAAATTGCAAAATTTGGGGAAATATCAATTTCCCGGAACAAATTTCATCGTTTTTTATGAAAAATTCACAAAAAAAGAGGGGCATTTTAGTTGTCTTTTATCCTACGCCTCATTGAACCACAGATTGAAGAGCATGCAAGTGCTAGCTTAGTTTCTAGGGTGATGAAAAAACTAAGAAATAAATGAGCAAATACCTTCAAGTATCGCAACTCAAGCTCTTCAAAGAATGTCAAAAGCATCCAAATATTCTGTCCAAAGCGTCCACAAGGAAGGCCGATGAGAGAACCGCTTTGAAAGAAGTGTAACACCCCCAAGACTTTTCAATTATTTTGATTTAAGTATTTTTGACATTCTCTCCAAACAATTATTATTTGTAAAAGAGTTATACAACTCTATACTCAAATTCATGTGGGTGAATATTATATTATTTTATCATTATTAATAAAAGAAAGATACTTGGAGCAACCAGTTGAAAGAGAGGGGGGACCATCATGAGACATTGAACAAGTGGATAGCAAGCAAGATATTTTGTATCAATTAAATCCAAGTCGAGCAGATCCACAATTATAGGGATTGGGATATTTGCTTGAGATTTGATTGAGATGGCACAAAACCTGGGAAAAAACTATATAATGGTGCACTAAGAAGACACAGGGAAATGGGTATTGCATGGAGAGATTGTCTATGTGTTGAGGGAAAGTCGCTGAGTATTTTTCTCTCTTTGTTGAAATTCCATCACTTGATCTGCTACAAACTCTTTGGAAGAGTGTTGTGTTCAGATTTTCTTAGCTAGTTCATTGGTCCATGGTTGTGATCCAGCTTGGGTGTGAAGTTGGACAAGTAGAGTGGTTGTCCTATTCTATGGATGGGAGGAACTAAAAGAATCCAAGTGTTTTTCCCATTTGTTTTCAAGTAAGTAAATTTTATTTTGTGTGTGCTTAATAATTTTATCAATGACCTAAAGTATTTTGCTTAGATGTTTACTACGGATCCGTCGTCAGTGGTAGGTTTTATTTTCGTGGTTTTTTATTATATTGGAATAAAGCAACGAGCGATAGCTAAGATATATAAAGTATATTACAGTATCATAGTTTGTTTATGCCAGATTTAGGCATGTTACAATGTGGTATCAGAGCATGGTTCAAATGTTCAGATCTAAGGGCTCGTCGTTTGCTTTTTGCTATCGCTTGGGATATCGTATTTCCTCTTTGATTTGTTTTATCATGGATTGTTGTGAGTACAACCACAAGCGATAGCTAAGATATATAAAGTATATTACAGTATCATAGTTTGTTTATGCCAGATTTAGGCATGTTACAATGTGGTATCAGAGCATGGTTCAAATGCTCGAATCTAAGGGCTTGTCGTTTGCTTTTTGCTATCGCTTGGGATATCGTATTTCCTTTTTGATGTGTTTTTATCATGGATTGTTGTGAGTGCAATGCATCCTGCTGTAGAATTTGGTTAAGATTTATGTAAATGATCCCTCCTTGGACTATTTTCCCCAAGACGAAAAACCTTACAGAACTGTAAAACTTCTAAATGCAATTAAAGTCAACTGTTGGTATGAATATAAAGCATGATATCCTTAACTTTGTGGATATTCATGATTAAAGCATCATGTTTGTCGATAGCTTTAGACGTTGTGGTTACTCTTTTATTTATTACAGATAAACCTAGGCGTTGTCTTCTAGTTCTTTCCATCTTTAGACCTCGTGCAGTCCACCTAACTTGTTTTGACGGTTAGCCAAACATGTTTCTCCTTGTTTGATTTCCACCACATGTTTATTTGACATGTCAGGTATTAGAGTTTAAATTTATAAAAGGATGGAAACAGTTAGCTTTAAAGTAATAAGTCCGCATGAATTTCATGTAGGTGTGTATATATATATAATACAATGTTTATGTATATTTACGCCATAGGCGTTTCCACAATGAGAAGTTGTTTGGTAACAATGTAGCGAAATTCCTCGTCTATCGAACGAATGGAATCTCGCCACGTGCATTCTCGTCTCGACTGAATGAAATCTCGCCACGTGGATTCTCATCATATCGCTGTGTGCCGAAGAATTTTACGTTCTCGTTCGTGAGGTTGCGTGTGCGTCTACATTTGCAGGTCACTATTGTGCGTACGGGGATTTACTTTTCATTTCACCATTCTCTCGAGAATAGTCGATACCAAACCCTAAGGCTCAATAGTACTCAAGGAGTCGAGGGTTTTTGTTTAGGAGCTCATATTTTTCTTGCCATTTCCATTTCCAGAGCTCGTTCCAACACAATAACAGGGGTAGCAGACCATCCTAACTATTGTTTTCTAGCAGTTGGAACTAACCAGATAGGTTCATGTCCTCAGCATTGTCAGTTGGTTTCACTCTTTTGGCTCTCAAATTGCTTTCCCCTCCACCTGCAGCGAGCCACACCAAAGCGACCGACGTCTCATCCACCCCAGACTATAATCACCTTCAGGTAGTTGAATGGTGACCCAAGCAATGTCATCGCGCCACACAAAGTCGGCATCATCTGGTTTAGGAACTACCTTGGAGTCCATGACAATGAGGTTCTCGCAAGCAGCAACAAAGAAGCATTGTTCGTGCTCCTTGTTTACTTCTTCGACCCAAGGGACTGCAACAAGTTGTCATTCATATTCAAAAATATGTGGCTCTTTAGAGTTTTTTTTTCTAGAGTGCATTGTTAATATGAGGGCCAATTTGAGGGAGTCGAAGAAGGAGAAGCCCATGGATGCGGAACTCCTATTCCTGTGCCTTTATTCAGGTAGATTTAGGGTTTATTTATATACAAACATGCCTATTCCTATGCCTTTATTCAAATACATTTAAGGACGTTGCCACTTCCCCTACCGAAGCCCCCTAACATGAATGGTGCCTGCAAGTTGCCTGTGTTCCTCTTGAAGAAGTTACACTGGAATATCTCCAAAAGATTTCAACTTTGGGGTGTGGGAACAGTGGTAAGGTCTACAAGGTTAATCATCTTAAGATGGGAAAAATTTATGCCCTCAAAATCATTTAGGAAAAGCACGAGCTCATGGTCCGGAAGCCAAATAATGAGGGAAATGGAGATCTCCAAAGGGCTAATTCTCCACACATCATGCAATGTTATCGCATATTCGATCGAGGGGGAGAGATCTCTTTTTTGTTAGAGTACATGGATGGTGGAACCCTTGCTCAGGTTCTTCAATCCCACAAGCAAATCCCATAGCACTATCTGGATGAGGTTTCCAGGCAAGTGCTGAAGGGCTTGCATTACTTGCACCATAAAAAAAATTGTTCATCATGATATAAATCCCTCCAATTTGCTGATCGACGGGAGAAGAGAAGTCAATGTTGCATATTTCAGTATCAGCACTGTGTTGGCTCACACTTTGGCCCAGTGTAATTCCTTCGTGGGCACTTGTGCTTATATGAGTCCTGAAAGGTTCGATCTTGATGGATACGGTGGAAAGTATAATGGTTTCTCTGCAGATATATGGAGTTTGGGATTATCTTTACTGGAATGTGCGCTTGGAAGGTTCTCTTGTTTGTCCCCAGGGAAGAGACCGGATTGGCCTACTTTAATGGTGGCCATCTGTTTGGGTGATCCTCCATCCCTGCCATTAGATGCATCGCTGGAGTTTTAAGGTTTTATCAGATGTTTCCTGCAAAAGGATGCATTACTTCGCCATACTGCACAATGACTGCTTTCACATACCCTTTTGAAGAAGTATGAACAACAATCTTATGACCTATCTCCTCTCCTGCAGTCCTTGCACCTGTAGAATTTTGAATTCCTTTTTGTATTTTGAATATCGTACTTGAGGGAATTCATTGACTTGTAATGAATCTATACTCTCTTCATATCTGGAAATCTATTTTGTAAATCATTTTGCAATGCAACTTCAATCTTCTTTACAACACTTTGTCTTCATTCTTCATTTTGTTTTTCCAGTGCTAAATTGAAAGGTATTCCTTGGAAATCCAATCATTTTCCCTTTCAAGTGTTCCAATTATTCTCCTCTTTTAAGTGTTCCAATTTATTGCATGGACGCCGACTGCCTATTTCTCTGCCTTTGTTCAGGTAGATTCAGGGTTTATTTATATGCAAACTTGCGTATATATGCTCATTCTCTGTTAATTGTTAATTGAATACCGATGAGGATGTTAGCATAAAGGAATGCCACCAGTTTTGTAGCTTTTATGGAGTGTTTTTAGGGGGAATTTACGAAGGATAATTTCATGGTTTGATTTTGGGCACTTTCGTTTGGATTTTATAATTCTAGGTTTTGATTTCAGCTTTGTGGCATGTTTTCATGATGTAGTTCGAGTGTTCTTTGTGGAGATTGGAATGTGATGGATAGTTATACAGTGCATGCCTTTGAGCTCGTGTATAAGTTCTGTGGTTATATGGGAGATTTTAGTTAAGAGTTGTAGGTAATTTGAGAGTCCCAGTTCTGGTAAAAAATGGTTTTGGTGTGTTGAACTGTTCTCTACAATTTCTGGTGCAATGTGTGAGTGTTGGACGTGAGTAGCTTGTTATTTTTAGTAAAAAATGGTTTTGGTGTGCTGAACTGTTCTCTGCAGTTTCTGGTGCAATGTGTAAGTGCTGGACGTGCGTTGCTTGTTATTTTTGGGGTTTCAGAGTTTTTTTTTTTTTTTCCTTTTTAATTATAAGTTTTCGCTTTATTGGGTATTCAAGGACGCATGTTCCATTGTTGAACATATTTGTCTGTCTGGGATCAAGTGTCCATATGTATACTTGAAGTTTGCATCTTAGACATAGAAATGCATCCAAATGTTAAATGCAAGTCCAGATGTATCTATAAATGCATCCAAGCAATTCATTACTAAAACTAAAAAGAGAGAAAAATCTGAAGTGTGCTTCTGCTTGCTTCTCCTTCCTTCGTTAGTGATGACTTGCTCTAAATGCCCCCAATCTTCTTTTCTCCATTAAAAGGCTTGATTGTTTGTGCGGTATCTACTATCTTGTGATTTTTTGGAATTCAAACGTAGACAATGGACTATTTCTAATATTGCTTATCTGCACCCGATTCTGGGCATGTTTTTATTCCTTATGATCATGTGTTAATAATCTAAATAATTATGGGTCGAATTGTGTGGAGGGAGGAGTTTATGGTGACCAGAATTCATATAATATGCTTGATTTCATAAATTTCAAAAATGTTATGATTTCATAAATTTCAAAAATGTTATGATGCCATAAATTTTAAAAATGTTATGATGCCGCAGAGTCTTAAACATAATGATATCAATATGTATTTTCTGTCTTGGATTCATCAATTTTGAATTTGTAATTTTTAAATCTGTGTTCAAAACTTTAATGAGAATTTTGTGCTGTAGTATTATGGAATCTTAATTGAGTTTGTTTACATAAATGAAGAATTATGCAATCAAGATCTACCTATATAAAATCAGGATCTACCTATATGCATCCTTTTGGTTAATTGCAACGCTCTATAGAAAGCATGCTCATTTTCCACTTATGAAGAAGCTTGAGGAGTGTTCCACACTACCATATAAATTTATACTTTTGGCTGAATCCAAGCTGGGTAGGCTTCTAGGGTTGAAGACACAAGAAGGTTCAACAGAGTGCTCAAGAAGAGGGCTTTTACCTGTTTTCCTTCATATCTTTTGGAAGATCTCTTCATTTTTTGTGATGGTTGTGAGAAGAACCAACATACATGGTATTCTTGTTTGCAGCTGGCATGATCAACCCTTGTTGTACAAGAGTGGGTAGGACATCTCTATGGGTATTTTGACCTTTGTGTGGGGAGGGGTATTTTATACCTTTTCTCCATTTGTTTAACCAAGTCCGCTTTGACACTGCTATACAAGATTATCCCGGAAAGGTCATTTTGTAAGAAACACCTATATAAATATAGTCTCTTTGACACTGCTATACAAGATTTAAACAAAGTCCGCTTTGACACTGCTATACAAGATTATCTCGGAAAGAAGGTCATTTTGTAAGAAATACATGTATAAATATAGTCTCTTTGACACTGCTATATAAGATTATTTGGGAAATAAGATCATTTGTAAGAAACACATATATAAATATAGGTAGGTAGGATTAGTGCCATTTGTTGCAACATATGGTATATAAGATTTAGTTGAGATTCAAAATGATTTGGAAGGACCATTGCAAGTTGCAAATCAACCAAATTGTAATCATATACGACTCTTGTGATGAAATTATTACTTGAAAGTTCGCAAATATTTGTTGTTATTTAGTGACTTGAATAATGTAGCTATGGTTGTCAACAATGCTACTAAGATATCCTATATTGAGATATGTTATATTGTTGTTAATTGCCCTCATCTCTAGGTTATCCATATTCAAGTCTTTTTCAGCCATTTTCATTGAACAAAGCTTGATTTCTTGATTGATGCATACTGAAGTGTTCAATTATATGCACTAAACAATTTACCAAAAGATTATGTATTGTTTCTAATGGAGATGATGGTTTGGTGAATAAATTATACAACAACTGAATCAAGAGGATTTGCAATTAGACATTGAAAGCTAAGGAGCTCCTCGTCATTGCAAAACTGTGTGATATTACAATAACATTAAAACATTTTTATAAGTAGTTTATGAACTATTTTGAAAAATAATCATCAATTTCTTCAATATAAGGTCTACTTACAGTCATCTTTTTAACTATCGCTCAACTTCTCCATCCATTTTCAACTAAATTGAACGGTATAAGATCTATTTAATTTTTAACAAAATAATAGACGTCTTAACCATCCTACACTCAATAGTGAGTATCTCGACCAAACGTTGAGTACATAATCGAATTTTTTACTATTCCAAAGAAACCTATTGGATGTCTCAAACCAATGATGCACCGTCACGCTAATAAATTTGCAGGGCGTACTATACCTTTGGTCCGAACTAAATGGACAACTACTCCTGAGTCCTCTTCCCTACCTTTTCTGACCACTTCGATGGTCTCGTAGGGAATCTTATTTAATTTCCCTTGAAATAAACAAGATATTCACTAATGCCCAATATTGATAGCAAGTTGTCTGACTGAGTGCCCAATCTTGCGGCCCGTTGAAATGTGACCATTTAATGCACGCCAACTTCAATTTATTTTAGGAATAAGATGGAAAAATAAAACATACTTTATTTAGATGTGCTTTCTAGGTTTCAAACTCTGTCATAATCACAGGTCTCAATTTTGTTGAAACATTTCCATATGTAACTTAAAGTTTGCTTAAATTTGTGTTTTATTTAATTTGTTATATTGAAAGTTGACTTGTAGTCTTCTCAATTCTCTATTAAAATATTCAAAGTTTAAAGTGTAAGTGGAGGATTGTTTAAATAGTCATCCTTAATAACGCAGATATTAAGTCGAGAAGTCATAGAACACTTATCGTAGAGTTTGAATAGTTACAATGACATGATACACAGTTTTTTTCATGTAGTACATTCATTTCATATTAAACCGTACATTACATATCTTTTCATATAAGTATTTTTTGTGTATATTTTGTTATGCAATACTTAAATATATTTATAAATTTAATAAATACATTTTATTTCTTCACTTTGTATATAATTCATATAATCTGTATTTGAAAATAATAAAAAAGTTTATTATTGAGTTATTAAATAAACAAAAACTTTACATCCTTATACGAATAATTAAAATGTTCCATATCAAACGAATAAATAATTAAAATGATACATTATTGTTGATGTCCTGAAAATCGCAGCACAATTAGATTGCTCACCGTTTGGTGTGGGGAATCTGTTCGGTTAATGGTTCCAGCTATCGTAAGATTTAAAGATTCTTATTCTTTTAACTAGTTACGACCCTATTCATCGTTTATGTGTTTTATTTTAAAGATGATATGCAACTGCCCTAAGTTAAGTGCAGGTAACTAATCTAAATTAATCTAAACCAGTATAAGCAAATCTAACCTATCCTTGCAAGGAGCAACTGTAAATATGAGTAATGTGGTGAAAGAAACATCTAAAGATTACATGGATAGCCATTTAAATCATAAAGAAACACTTTCAGTAGAAGGTTAAAGATATTAAAGATAGCTTTAATTCGCATTAACACATTCAATTACTCATTTAGGAGAATTATCATTGTACTGGAAAAGCAAGATCATTCAATAGACATAAATAATTCGCAACAGCAAAGAAATATCTCACAAGAATGTATGAGTGACATAAGAATAATCCAGCAGACATTCAACACATCTTTCCAGGCAAAATTGTCTTCTCCCCGACTTTTATTAGGCAAAATCGAGTTCCTTATACATGCGGAGAAATAGTTCACGTACAAGCCAGAAAATAGTTTTCACGTGCAAAAAGTCCCTTACACTATTCACTAATCATCTATTTATAAGTTTACAAAATGCCTCTAGGGATGCCACCTGTCTCTTTACAATTTTCTTTAAAAAACTCTCCCTAATAAACCAATTCGTGGCCTCCTTTATATAACAGAAAAAAGGACAGTTGTCCTTGTGACTTCACGTTTTGACCACCGGGACAAAGGGAAATAAACAAAATCAAAACAACGCATCATGGCTGTTGCAGCTAACTTTGGGGTAGTGCCTCTATTGGTGATGATGTGCCTATGCTGGTTGCTACCACTGCTGCTGTCTTCTTCTCTTCCTCTTCTATATAACTAAACCATACACCAGTGTCTCTTATAACAATATTTGCTGGCAAGGGGAGTAGGATTTTTTGTGAAGTCACATGTTTATCAAGTTCTGCTTCAATACTTTGAATTCTTGCTATTGCTATCTGGTGGATCTCCTTGAACATATGATTATGCACTGATGATAGCCAATTGTAGTGATGGAGATCATCTGTGGCCAATACATCAATTTTCTTTACATACTCCATTTGAACGTCCAGCTCGTTCTTTAACTCGGACAGGCGTTGCTCTTTACTTGGAAATCCATCAAGGGTCTGGGGAAAAAAAACCTTGCACTTTTCATGCACTTCGTGAATCTTTTGATATAGGCTATTACCTTTCCCCATCGTACCCTGGATCTTAGCAATTAGCTTGGCACTGCCATTCCTGCAAAATTCCATGAGGGCTACATCTTCCTTAAAACCGGCTACAGATTTGAATGAGAGGTGTTTAGGGAAATCTGTCTTCCCTTCTCTCCACTCCATCTGGCTCAAAATGTTTTCTTTTACTCGAGAGTACTTGTTTCTAAGCCTAACAGCCTCGGCATTAACCTCTTCATTCTATCCAACATGGTCTTGAGACTGCAAACCTCCTTAGTAATTAGTTCTTGCGTGGCATGCATTTGTCTCAAGATGTCACAGGACTGTTCATGAAAGGGAGACATATCCATTGCTCTGCTTTTTTCTCGCTCTAGCTGCTCAACTATCGACTGTTTATCTTCTTCCAACTAAACAACTCTAGCTTCGGAATCATTATTTTCTGCCTCAAGTACCATCATCTGGATTTCCAGGAGCTCTTGTTCTTCTTCCAGGTGTTGATACTTATCTGACAACTCTTTGTGGTCAGCAGACAGGCGATTATATTTGTTCACCACAAGGTCCCTGTAAGCATGCTCGTTAGCCACGGTACGCTGCAGCATACGGGCTCTTCTCTTTGTTGACTCAAACTCTTTAACCATGTCGATCACATTGTCTTCAGTTGCTTTTGTTGCCGCCACAACAACAGATGCCATGGCCACAGGAGCCGTATTTGTATTTTGCATAACAGTGGTTTCTCGTTGGGTGACAATATCCAAATGAAAAGGTCTCTTTAACCTTGTCTCCGACTTTAGGACTACAGAATTTCTCTTCTTATAATATACAAATCTATCCCATCGGGACATAGTATGATCTTTGGATGGGGTGAAAGGGATGATTAGGAGATTTCTTATATGGATGTTTGCCTCTGCGGGTGGGGTCTGTACCATCTGAGATGAGTCTATATCCATATCCTGGGTGTTAGAACCACCCACTTGTGTATCTTGGCTAGCCTTACTCTCTCCTTCGACTTTAAGTTGTCTTTCTTCTTCAACACTTTGATCTTTCTCAATCATCTCCCTCTCTTCTTAATCCTTAGCAGCTTGCTGCAACCTAGCTTCTTCAAGTTTAAGAGCCTCTTCCTGCTCCCTTTGCAACTTATCGACAACAATTTTATGGAATCTCTCTGCCTCCTCTTTCAACCTTTGCTCTTCATGGGTCAGGACCTCAGCTGCTTCCCTTTCTTTCTGTAGGTTGGCTTCTCAGGCTGTGGTAGAGCTAGAGCTAGCTCCACCATTATGACGACAAATCTGCAATTCAGTCATATTACTGATACCTCTGAATGCCTCCTCTTCATTGTCATAGTAATGTGCATAATCGAAGTGAGCATGCAACTCTCCGTAGTGCTCCGCAACTTTGTTCTGTATGCCATTTCTATGAAAGAGTGCTCCTCCCAAGTGAAAAACTCTTAACTCTTGAATGAACTCTTCAGCTGCTACAACCCCCGAGAACTTATAGGCTCCTATACAGAAAGGAAAAGTAGGGAAGGAAGCCTTACGTAGCTTATTAAGAAATCTGCCCACTCCATCAAGGAAAATCTGGCTGCTTCTTTCAGGACTATGTAATCAGTGGCATATCTTGGTAAGATGTATGGTGGCTTAGTACCTCTGAACATTGTGATATAGGTACCCTCTTCTGAGAAGTAGAAATCGCCATAATTTTCCATGACTTCCATGGCATTCTCTGACAGGCAATTGGGTTCTTCATTGAACATCTTCTCATACAAAGGCATAATGAATTCTTCACATATGAGCTTATAGTACACCCTGTAATTTTGAGCCCATAGTATTTTATAAGCAGTATATATCGGGGTGCTGGACTGATCCCATAAGCAACCTAACTTGGGGAAAGGGAGTTTTTCCAAGATGCAATCAATGAGATATGAAGACATGTAAAACTCTGACTTTTTTAGAGCCAGACCTTCTTTAGCTGCAGCCACAGTAGATGCCAAACTATTTGAGAGGATAGTGGCCCAATAAAAAACAGTTCCCTTAAATGCTATGTAGTGGATTATGGGAGCCCATTGTATCCTATATACAGTTCCATCAGGCATGCCGAAAATTCTACTTAACATAAGAGAAATCATTCTAAAAGGGGGTCTCAGGCTCTGAACTTCATATTCATGATTGTCTTTCTTCCTTAGTTGTTTTCCCGTGATTAACAGCCTTTTAGCTATTTCAAAATTATTCATTTGTCCCAGCCATGCGTCGTCCAGTGCCTATTGGGGACGTGGGAACTTATAGGCTGCTGCAATATAAGCCGGATGGAACGAAGCGAATGCCTCCCCTTTGCTATCATGTAGAACTCTCGTTTGCGGGTTGGCATGCTCCAATATCCACCCGATTACTTATGAGAAAGGGAATAACTCCGGGTGCGTAGAAGCTCTGGATATGCCAGAGGCCCTGATGTTTAGGTAGATTTTCTCTTCTTCTAAGAGTGCCCTTAGGATATCTTGGTCTCTGAGCATCTGGTAAATATCTCCCCACCTGACCTCAGGAGGGACGCCTGTGGTGCACTTAGTGTCTTCAAACAGAGTTTCAATTCTCGGCTCTACTGGCTCTGGTTCCACCATTTTAGCATTCTTTCTGCTACCCTTTAGCATTGTAGCTTATCTCTGTCAAGAAACCATACGTGAATGGACATAAAATTGCAAATAATTACGTAGAATAGAGCAAGACAAGAAATAAACGGGACTAGCATGATAACGTATAATCGTAGAAAACTATAATGCCGCATGTTGGGGAAAGAAACAAAACGCAAATCACTCAAGAAAAACACATTATGGCCATCTAGCTTGAATGTTCTAGGGAGGCGATGTCGGGATCGGATACTTTTGAGCGGGCACATGGGAGCGGTTACAGGTTCACGTTGCCGAATAAGAACATTTTGCTGGCTAACTGGATTGGGAAACCTATGGGGTTGAAGTGGCTGTAAAGTCTACAATCGCAGGAAACTTAAAAACAAAAGATGGTATACCATGAATGCCCACATGCCATGCAATTAACATGGAAAAAACTACCCGAGAAAGTTTCGACGTACATTTAGGACAAAACTAAAGGTAGAATTACTTGCCTGGCAACGAGACGACGGCCTAACAGGGTTCGATGCAGCGAACAAGATGAGCTGGAGCAAACTTGAACAATCTCCAAACGGTGTCCTCTAGCAACTCGATTCAACCAATGGGATTAAAAAATAACCCCTACCACCTTTATAATGAGGTCCACACGTGTGGAAATTAATAGGTAGGTGGAGGCAATTTAAAATGGTGTTAAGAGGGCGTACGACGGGTCAAAACTTCATAAACAACATTTAAGCCTAACCGTCAAAACCGGAGGGAAAAGGGGAGTTTCATCCGCCGTTGCGGGATGAAACACTGAGTTCTTCTAAAGTTGCAGCGAGCACTCACGAGTTCCTACCGCTACGCAGGAGACTTGGCATTTGAACGAGGCATTCTCCCATTGCGGCAAAGATAAGAGAGATGATCTATTGTTGCGGAAATAGTCGACGAGTTCTTCCGAAATTGACAAGTCAATAGTCCGTTGCGGCGAAAGTTCTTGAGTTGGTCCTCCGTTACGGAAAGACTTGAGGAGTTCTTTGGCAATTATGATGAATTTGGTAAGTCTTTTCCGAAAAAGTGAAAGGTCGAGGGACTTGGTAAGTAGGCGCCCGTTGCAGCAAAACTTCATGAGTGCTTCTACCGTTGCGGGTGAACATCTTGAGTTCTTCCGAAATATCGGATAAACGTAAGTGCTTCCACTGTTTCGGGTGAACATCTCGAGTGCTTCCGCTGTTTCAAGAGAAAAACTTGAGTTTTGACTTAGAGGAAAAACTACAACTCGAAAAAAGATTTCTCATTGGAACAAAAACTAAGTACAGAAAACTTTCCAAAGAAGACTTAACTCCTAAGCAAACTTTCGAGGAAAAGAAAAGGAGGGGCCCCAATGTCTACACAAAAAATTGGGGGGGGCTGTTGCTACAACAACAATTGGCGAATCGCTGGAGAACACAGATCTCTGAAAAACTCTCTCGTTCGTCGGAAATTATTTTAAAAACGGTTCACCCTATGTGCAACAATCGGTTTGAGCGTTAGAATCTCGGAAAAGGAAGTAGTGACTGTATCCGTTGGTCATTGGGAAAGGGGAGCTTTGATGAAGACATCCTTAAAACTTTCCAAGGGCCGGAATATGAGGTTCATTTTAGAAGATTCATTTTTCAGACGACCACTGTCATCAGACTCCACAGGATTGTAACAACATCTTGTAGACAATATTCTATTGTTCCTCATTCCCATGCTGCTTGCATCCTTTTGGATATTCATGTATTTGAAAGCTTTTGTTGTTTGAGCCTTCTAGAAATAGTTTCCTTAAAATTACAATCTTTGATTTTGGTTCTTCAATCCATAATGTCCTTTTGTGTGAGCGAGAGATTTTATTGATTTATCAAGCTTCACGGACGGAGAAGAACTTAACTTGATCTGAGTCTTTTGGACAGCTTTCTTGACTTGAACGTTTTTCTTTTATCTCAGCCGTGCTTTGATTGAGGCGAGAATTTCTGGAAAATAGACTCTTGATTACAATCCTTTTGGCTTTAGATTTGCAGCATGGAGTCATTTCAATACCCTATGCCTTCGAGATGTGCTTCCTTTCCGTGGGTCCAACTACAACGATCTTCTTGAGACGCTTATAAATGTGAGGGTGGATGGGGCCCGAAGATAGTGATAAAGATAATCATAGATCTCTGTTATTATAACAAGGGTTAGTGCGACCAACAGAACAGGATCTTTTCATTTTGGAGAACGATCAGCAAAAGCCAAAATGCATGAATGAACTTTCTTTTGAGGATACATTTTCGGCTTCACGAGTTGTCAGATTTCTTGAGAGATTCATCTTCATGAAAGGCTCAATTGCAAGGCTAGCGAAAAAACAAACTATACAATGAAAAGGGGAAAGGGAAAAATCAAATGCCGAGAAAAGAAGACAAATTGGCTGAAACAAAGAAAACAAGAGACTAAAGTAAAAATAAAAGAAAAGTTTTATTTATGTACAGAAAACCTCAACTAGACTATGCAAAGTATTGTTTCAAGGCGAGGCTGTTGAGAGGAGGGGTCGCTTCCTCTCCCTAGAGGTATGTTAGCTCATAAGTGGATGGGCTGAGCTTTGCAGAAATTCGGTAAGGGCTTACCCATAAGTGTTGGAACTTCGTGTGCATTCCCTTTCCTTCGTGATTATGGTCCCATTTCAAAACTAAATCTCCTACTTCAAAACTTCTTTTACCAGACTTCCTTTTATCGAACCATCTTTTTACTATATCTTGGTGTTGGTGGAATCGGCTTTTAGCTTTCTGCTGGGTTTCTTCAAGTTGAAGTAGGGTGTCAATCCTGGATTGCAAAACCTGACTACCAGACCCTCGAGAGGCTTGGGACAACTGCAAGGATGGAAGCAAGATGTTGGGAGGGAGGATGGCTTCCTTTCCATAGACGAGGGTGTAAGGGGAAACCCCTAATGCATTATTTGGAGTCACCCTATCTTCCCATAAGGCGTTTGGGAGAGCTATATGCCAACTTCACTTATTTTCGATCACAGTTTTCTTGAGGATTCGGATGAGGTTTTTGTTTGAAGATTCAGCTAGTCCGTTTCCCTAGGGGTATTAATTGGATGAATAATGCAATTTAATTCCCCTTTCATAAACAAATTCATTTATTTTAAAAGATGAGAAATAAGTAGCATTATCAAAAACTAGGGAAATTGGAACCCCAAACCTGGTTATGATGTTCTCTTTCAAGAAAGCGATGACTGCATCTTCATTGACCTTGCGTAGTGGGGCAGCCTCTGTCCATCTGGTGAAATAGTCAGTGGCTGTCAGGATGTATCGATGTTGCAGAGAAGAATTTGGCTCTCTCCGATGACATATATACCCCACTATTCGAAAGGTTCTAAGATGATAACCAGCTACAAGGGCCCTGCTGCCTTTGGTACTTTTCCAGCATTCCTTTGACATATATCACAGTTCCGTGCATAAGTGTGGTCATCCTGAAATAAAGTGGGCCAATAATAGCCGGCTCTCAGTATTTTGTGAGCTGTTGTCTCCCCTGAATAATGTCCACCAGCAGGGCCATCGTGTAACTCTCTGATGACTTTACCTGCATCCTCCTTCTCTAGGCATCTGAGAAAAACTCCATCAATTTTTTTTCTAAAAAGTGTTCCGTCAATGATCTGATAAGCCGCTGACCTTAAACAGAGGGCCCTTCTTTGCTTAGAACTCCAGTGCTCTGGTAGGTACCATTGTTGTAGGTAATGCACTAAATCCCTATACCATGATTCAGGAGTGGTGAACATGGGACATACTTCGACTGAGTTCAGCTCGGCTTCATTCTTCCAATCCTTCTCTTCATCAATTGTATGTTCAGTAAGTAATTTACATAGGCCTTATCCTTTAATGATGGTGGCCGGTTTAAATTCTAAGTCATATTCTTGAAGAGTTGTTACCCAATTTCCCCTTCTTTCTCCCAACTCCTTTTGAATGAAAAGGGATCTGACCGCTGGGTGGGGAACTATAACTTTAGTTATGCTCTTAAGAATATATGGTTTGAACTGTTTTACTGCTTTGAACATGGCATACACTTGTTTTTCGACCACAGGATAGTTCAGTTCAGCACCTTGCAGACCAGTGCTCATAAACGAGATTGGGTATTCGTCCCCTAACTCTATCTTTTGCGTGAGCACAACTGTGAGAGAGTCGTTTGAAGCAAAAGTATACAAGATAAGATCTTTGTCAAAATCTGGGCTTCTTAAGGAAGGGGCATTAGCTATGGTCGCTTTAATATCTTTGAATGCATCCTTCTCCAACTCTGTCCATTTGAACTGTGTGCTTTGCTTTACCATTTGCTGCAAAGGTTTAACAGTTTGCGCGAAATCGGGGACAAATCTCCAAACAAAATTGATAGTTCCCATGAATGATTGCATGGATTTTTTGTTATGGGGCATGGGAATTTTATTGATAACCTGGACTCTCTCTTGATCTATTGAAATTTCTTCTTTGAAATGATATGACTAAGAAGTTTACCTTCAGGAACAACAAACACACTTTTCTTGGGGTTTAAAGAAATACCATATTTTCGACAACGATAGAAAATACGCTTCAAATGAACAACATGGTCTTCTCTTTTCTTTGAAAAAAAGGTCACATCATCTAGGTAGACGACGACACAATGGCCACCCAATCCTCGGAAGGCGATGTCCATTGCTCGCTGGAATGTGGCTCCTGCGTTTATTAGGCCGAATGGCATTCTTCGGTATGCGAAAGTTCCGCACTTGGTGCGGAAACTAGTTTTAAGGCAGTCTTCTTCAACTACTAATACTTGATTATAACCAGAGAAACCATCAAGAAGGGAAAAAAGTTTTGATCCTGATACCATCTGGAGAATTTGTTCCATTGAAGGGACGGGATAGTTATCTTTATCTGAAGCTCTGTTCAGGTTCCTGAAGTCAACACATAATCTTATCTCTCTCATGACTTCTTTCTTACGGGAACTAGGTTAGCAACCCACTTAGAATGCCGAACTTTAAAGATTATCTTAGCATCAAGTAACTTCTTCAATTCCTTTTGAATCAGAGGTTCGAGAGTAGGATGCATCCTTCTCAATTGCTGTTGAAATGGCTTGACGCCTGCTTTCATTGGTATAATATGCTGAATAATGCGAGTGTCATATGTTTTCAAATTTTCATAAGTCCATGTGAAAATGTCCTTATATTGACGAAAAAGCTTGATGAACTTATATCTTTCTCCTAGTGAACAACATTTGCCAAGGTTAACAAATCTTGGTTTAGCTTCGGTACCCAGATTTACTAATTCATGCTGCATCGACAAGCTATTGGTCTTGGTATTTTTTGGCCTTTTAAACTTGATCTGTAAATCAAACAGCATTTCAAGTGACCTCACCCCTTTGGGAATGAAATTGCTTTTAGCTGCATCTTTCTTTTGTACATCCACATCATGCTCTTCTTCGTCTATCACAACTTCTTGGAACATGTCTTCATTTGTTAGGAAACTGATAATCTGATCATCATCATCGAAAACTCTGAAGTTTGTGATATTGTCAAGGACAGAGGGCTTGAAAACCAATTCAATTGAGCATTTATTATTAGTTGGCACCAATCTGGAAGCAGATGTTGCCAATAAATCAGTAGCAGCATTCTACAGTCTAGGAACATATTTTATATTGAAAGCATCAAAATGTGTAATTAAATCCCATACCTCAGCCTGGTAACCTTTCAAATGAGGTGAAAGACAGTGAATGGTATCTCTTACCTACCTCACAACTATTTTTGAGTCACCAAAAACTTTCAGGTACTTAGCATTTAAACCAGTGGCTTTCTTCAATTCGTGGACTAAAGCTTCATATTCAGCAGTGTTTTTTTGTTTTATTGGCAAAGTGGTGGAACCTCCTTGACTAGCAAGTTTTCCTTTTGGCTAAGTTACCACGAACTAGGAGCATCTAAGCCGTCAACATCACCCGGGGATCGCACCCGGCCTAGACCGCACTAACCCTTAACATGGTTGGATTTCTGGTATCCACAGAATTAGAACCGACGACCTTTCCGCTTAGGGGGCATCTTAACCATACCCTGCCACCAACTATTCTACATCTCACAGATTCATATTCAGTAGTGTTATTAGTACAATCAAATTCTAATCTACATGACAAGAAGTACTTATTCCTTTCTGGATCCATCAGAACACAACCAGCTCTGGATCCTTCCAAAGTTTTAGAACCATCAAAGTACAGATTCCAAAAAAGATTGTTTGATTTAACCAAGTTAGTATCTTTATGATCTAATTCAGTGACTAAGCTAACTATGTTACAATCAATATCATTAGTCCGAGAAAAATGAAGGAGATCGGACTGTTTATCTGATTCATGGCTAATAGTTTCAGACTGATAATTACCCGGATCAATTTCTAAGAAATAATTTCCCAAGATGGAATATGAGAAGGTTATAGCTTCATTCTTTCCTTCTAGCTGAGTTACATTCAGTTTCATATGTAGTTCCCTCAAAATTTTAATCTGATTCTGCATATTCTGATATGGTAACCATAAATGGGACCAATCAGTCGCAAAGTAACCCTTTAGTTTTGTGGACCAGTCCCTACTTAAGATTAAACCGTAGGCTTCAGGAATATCAACTACCATTATATCAACGAACTGGCATACCCTATAATTCGCTGACAACCTAATGAGCACATCCTTCATTTCCCCAATAACTTTAACAACAGTCCTATCTAACTGAATAATTTGAGCAAGAGATGAAATTGGTTAACCATTAATCTTCTTATAGATTGACAATGGTATGACATTTGAGGATGCTCCATAATCTACCAGACAATTGTGCACATTGTGATTGAATATTTCAAAAGTTAAAAGGAAAGGCAATGTCTTGGATTTGGATTTCCCGCCAATACTGGCTTCATTAATTTCAGGGTCTTCTTGAGTGTCTGCTAATGGAATCCTGGGATGGGACTGAAGAGCTTGCAACAACTTGTTTCATTGCTAGGGAAAACTGCACATATCGAATATCGAAACATTTGCTTTTACTTTATTTATATCTTCAATGATGTCATATCCCATATCACATTCGTTTACAATTCTTGTTTGATTCTCCAAGATTTTCTGGATCTTCAAAATTTTCCGGGTTTTCAAGATCGACTTGTTTCAAAGGTTCTGTGATCTCTTCCAAAGATAAATTTACAAGTTCTTCAAAGTTCTGCACAATAATCGAATCACGGATGTACTGTATTTCTCTTCTAGGGAGAAAGGTTATTATGTTTAATCCACCTAGTTGTTTAACGTAAGCTCGTGTATGTCTTCTTAAATCAGCTACTTCAGCAAAAGGTACAACATACAATGTTTCTTGTAGCTCAAAATCAGAATTGGGATTTTCCTGATTTTCTGGGATTGCTGTCTCAAGCAGGTTTTCAGTAGCATCTGCTTGACAGGAAGACTCCTCTGTCAGGAATGCACTTCAGGCCCTCCTTCTAGTGCCAAAAACTGTTGATGCCCCGAAAATCGCAGCATCAAGCAGCAAGGGATTCTCCCAAGTGAGCAGTCCCAATTAGATTGCTCACCGTTTGGTGTGGGGAATCCACCAATTAACGGTTCCGACTACCGTAAGATTTAAAGATTCTTATTCTTTTAACCGATTAAGGACCAATCCACCATTTATGTGTTTTATTTTAAAGATGATATGCAAGTGCCCTAAGCTAAGTGCATGTAACTAATCTAAATTAATCTAAAACAGTATAAGCAAATCTAACCTATCCTTGCAAGGAGCAACTGTAAATATGAGTAATGTGCTCAAAGAAACATCTAAAGATTACATGGATAGCCATTTAAATCATAAAGAATCATTTTCAGTAGAAGGTTAAAGATATTAAAGACAGCTTTAATTTGCATTAACACATTCAATTACTCATTTAGGAGAATTATCATTGTACTGGAAAAGCAAGATCATTCAATAGACAGAAATAATTCACAGCAGCAAAGAAAGATCTCACAAGAATGTACGAGTGACATAAGAATAATCCAGCAGACATTCAACACATCTTTCTAGGAAAAATTGTCTTCTCCCCGGCTTTTATTAGGAAAAATCGAGTTCCTTATACATGTGGAGAAATAGTTCACGTACAAGCCAGAAAATAGTTTTCACGTGCAAAAAGTCCCTTACACTATTCACTAATCATCTATTTATAAGTTTACAAAATGCCTCTAGGGCTGCCACCTGTCTCTTTAAAATTTTCTTTAAAAAACTCTCCCTAATAAAGCAATTTGTGGCCTCCTTTATATAATAGAAAAAAGGACAGCTGTCCTTGTGACTTCACGTTTTGACCACCGAGACAAAGGGAAATAAACAAAATCAAAACAACGCATCATGGCTGTTGCAGCTAACTTTTGGGTAGTGCCTCTTCTGGTGATGATGTGCCTATGCTGGTTGCTACCGCTGTTGCTGTCTTCTTCTCTTCCTCTGCTATATAACTAAACCATACACTAGTGTCTCTTATAACAATATTTGCTAGCGAGGGGAGCAGGATTTTTTGTGAAGTCACATGTTTATCAAGTTCTGCTTCAATACTTTGAATTCTTGCTATTACTATCTGGTGGATCTCCTTGAACATATGATTGTGCACTAATGATAGCCCAATTTAGTGATGGAGATCATCTATCACCAATACATCAATTTTCTTTACATACTCCATTTGATCCAGCTCATCTTTTAACTCGGACAAGCGTTGCTCTTTACTTGGAAATTCATCAAGGGTCTGGGGAAAAAAAACCTTGCACTTTTCATGCACTTCATGAATCTTTTGATACAGGCTATTACCTTTCCCCATCGTACCCTGGACCTTAGCAATTAGCTTGGCACCGCAATTCCTGCAAAATTCCATGAGAACTACATCTTCCTTAAAACCGGCTACAGATTTGAACGAGAGGTGTTTAGGGAAATATGCCTTCCCTTCTCTCCACTCCATCTGGCTCAAAATGTTTGTTTTTACTCGAGAGTACTTGTTTCTAAGCCTAACAGCCTCGGCATTAACCTCCTTCATTCTATCCAACATGGTCTTGAGTCTGCAAACCTCCTCAGTAATTAGTTCTTGCGTGGCATGCATTTGTTTCAAGATGTCACAGGACTGTTCGTGAAAGGGAGACATATTCATTGCTCTGCTTTCTGCTCACTCTAGTTGCTAAACCATCGACTGTTTATCTTCTTCCAAATGAACAACTCTAGCTTCGGAATCATTCTTTTCTGACTCAAGTACCATCATCTGGATTTCCAGGCACTCTTTTTCTTCTTCCAGGTGTTGATACTTATCTGACAACTCTTTGTGGTCAACAGACAGATAATTATATTTGTTCACCACAAGGTCCTTGTAGGCCTACTCGTTAGCCATGATATGCTGCAGCATATGAGGTCTTCTCTTTGTTGACTCGAACTCTTTAACCATGTCGATCACATTGTCTTCGGTTGCTTTTGCTGCCGCCACAACAGCAGATGCCATGGCCATGGGAGCCGTATTTGTATTTTGCATAACAGTGGTTTCTTGATGGGTGACAATATCCGAATGAAAAGGTCTCTTTAACCTTGTCTTCGACTTTAGGACTATAGACTTTCTCTTCTTATAATATACAAATCTATCCCATCGGGACATAGTATGATCTTTGGATGGGGTGAAAGGGATGATTGGGAGATTTATTATATGGATGTTTTCCTCCGCAGGTGGGGTCTGTACCATCTGAGATGAGTCTATATCCATATCCTGGGTGTTAGAACCACCCGCTTGTGTATCTTGGCTGGCCTTAATCTCTTCTTCGGCCTTAAGTTGTCTTTCTTCTTCAGCACTTTGCTCTTTCTCAATCATCTCCCTCTCTTCTTGATCGTTGACAGCTTGCTGCAACCTAGCTTCTTCAAGTTTAAGAGCCTCTTCCTGCTCCCTTTGCAACTTATCGACAACAATTTTCTGGAATCTCTCTGCCTCCTCTTTCAACCTTTGCTCTTCACGGGTTAGGACCTCAGATGCTTACCTTTCTTTCTGCAGGTTGGCTTCTCGAGCCGTGGTAGAGCTATAGCTAGCTCCACCATTGTGACGACAAATCTGCAATTCAGTCATATTACTGATTCCTCTGAATGTCTCCTCTTCATTGTCATAGTAATGTGCATAATCAAAGTGAGCATGCAATTCTCTGCAGTGCTCCGCAACTTTGTTCCGTCTGCCATTTCTATGAAAGAGTGCTTCTCCAAAGTGAAAACCTCTTAAATCTTGAATGAAATCTTCAGCTGCTGCAACCCCCAAGAACTTATAGGATCCTATACAGAAAGGCAAAGTAGGGAAGGAATCCTTATGTAGCTTATTAAGAAATCCGCCCACTCCATCAAAGAAAACTTGTCTGACTGCTTCTTTCAGGACTATGTAATCAGTGGCATATCGTGGTAAGATGTATGGTGGCTTAGTGCCTCCGAACATTGTGATATAGGTACCCTCTTCCGAGAAGTAGAAATCGCCATAATTTTCCATGACTTCCATGGCATTCTCTGACAGGCAATTGGGTTCTTCATTGAACATCTGCTCATATAGAGGCATAGTGAATTCTTCACATATGAGCTTATAGTGCACCTTGTAATTTTGAGACCACAGTATTTTATAAGCAGTATATATCAGGGTGTTGGATTGATCCCATAAGCAACCTAACTTGGGGAAAGGGAGTTTTACCAAGATGCAATCAATGATATATGAAGACATTTAAAACTCTGACTTTTTTAGAGCTGGACCTTCTTTAGCTGCAGCCACAGTAGATGCCAAACTATCTGAGATGATAGATGTAGTGGATTATGGGGGCCCATTATATCCTATATACAGTTCCATCAGGCATGACGAAAATTCTGCTTAACATAAGGGCAATCATCCTAAAAGCGGGTCTCAGGCTCTGAACTTCATACTCATCATTGTCTCTCTTCCTTAGTTGTTTTCCCATGATTAACAGCCTTTTAGCTATTTCAAAATTATTCATCTGTCCCAGCCATGCGTCATCTAGTTCCTGTTGGGGATGTGGGAACTTGTAGGCTGCTGCAATATAAGCCGGATGGAACGAAGCAAATGCCTCCCCTTTGCTATCATGCAGCACTCTCGTTTGCGGGTTGGCATGCTCCAATATCCACCTGATTACTTCTGAGCAAGGGAATAACTCCAGGCGCATAGAAGCTATGGATATGCCAGAGGCCCTGATGTTTAGGTAGGTTTTCTCTTCTTCTAAGGTGCCCCTGGGATATCTTGGTCTTTGAGCATCCGGTAAATATCTCCCCACCTCGGTAAATATCTCCCCACCTAACCTGAGGAGGGACGCCTATGGTGCACTTAGTGTCTTCAAACAGAGTTTCAATTCTCGGCTCTACTGGCTCTGGTTCCACCATTTTAGCTTTCTTTCTGCTACCCTTTGGCATTGTAGCTTATCTCTGTCAAGAAACCATACGTGAATGGACATAAGATGGAAAATAATTACGTAGAATAGAGCAAGATAGGAAAGAAATGGGACTAGCATGATAACATATAATCATAACAAACTATAATGCCGCATGTTGGGGAAAGAAACAAAACACAAATCACTAAACACATTATGGCCGTCTAACTTGAATGTTCTAGGGAGGCGATGTTGGGCTCGGATACTTTTGAGTGGGCACATGGGCGCGGTTACAGGTTCGCGTTGCCGAATAAGAACATTTTGCTAGCTAACCAGATTGGGAAACATATGGGGTTGAAGTGGTTGTAAAGTCTACAATTGCAGTCAACTTGAAAACAAAAGATGGTATACGACGAATGCCCATAGGCCATGCAATTGACATGGAGAAGACTACCTGAGAAAGTTTCTACGTACATTTAGGACAAAACTAACGATAGAATTACTTTCCTGGCAACGAGACGACGGCCTAACAGGGTTTGATGCAGCGAACAAGATGAGCTGGAGCAAACTTGAACAATCTCCAAACGGCATCCTCTAGCAACTCGATTCAACCAATGGGATTCAAAAATAACCCCTACCTCCTTTATAATGAGGTCCACGTGTGTGGCAATTAATGGGCAGGTGGCGGCAATTTAAAATGGTGTTAACAACGCGTACGGCGGGTCAAAACGTCATAAACAACAATTAAGCCTAATCGTCAAAACCGGAGGGAAAAGGGAAGTTTCGTCCGTCGTTGTGGGATGAAACGTTGATTTCTTCCGAAGTTGCGGCGAGCACTCGCGAGTTCCTACCGCTACACGGGAGACTTGGCATTTGAACGAGGCATTCGCCCGTTGCGGCAAAGATAAGAGAGATGATCCGTTGTTTTAGAAAGACTCGATGAGTTCTTCCGAAATTGACAAGTCAATAGTCTGTTGCGGGGAAAGTTCTTGAGTTGGTTCGCCGTTGTGGAAAGACTCGACGAGTTCTTCCGCAATTTCGGATGAATTTGGTAAGTCTTTTCCGAAAAAGTGAAAGGTCGAGGGACTTGGTAAGTAGGTTCCCATTGCGGCAAAACTTCATGAGTGCTTTCGCCGTTACGGGTGAACATCTCGAGTTCTTTCGAAATATCGGATAAACGTAAGTGCTTCCACCGTTTCGGGTGAACATCTCGAGTGCTTCCGCCGTTTCGGGAGAAAAACTTGAGTTTTGACTTAGAGGAAAAACTACAACTCGAAAGAAGATTTCTCATTGGAACAAAAACTAAGTACATAAAACTTTCCAAAGAAGACTTAACTCCTAAGCAAACTTTCTAGGAAAAGAAAAGGAGGGGCCCCAACGTCTACACAAAAAATTGGGGGGGGATGTTGCTGCAACAACAATTATGTAAGACCAAAAACATCATATTTAAGTAATTGTTCATTTTCTTTTTGTCTGCACATAAAATAATAAGGGGCACATAAAATTATAATAGCATGTCATGTTTACCTTTAACATTCTTCTCTTTGAAAATAGTCTTATTAAAACTAATAACATTTAGTTTGATTTTTTTTTATATTGAATATCTCAATTTCCACATAAAACTTACCCCAATTTTCAATACAATGAACCTATTAAACATACTTAATATTATGATATTTTATTGTGAAAAATATCAAATATGGATTGTTTTTTTTTCAAACTTTATACATGAAAGTTACAGTTGTGTGTTTGAGACTTTATACATAAATTCTATAGTTAAGTAGGAAGTTACCGACTATTTATACTTAATCTTTTAAAACAATGGAATCATTAGCAGATTAATTTCAACATTAATTCATTAGCAGATTTATACACTTGGACCAACAACCGAGTTGGGGATCACCATATTTCTACCCGACTGGATAGATTCATAATTCAGAGCTCTTTTCTGCTGGAAAAAAGGATCATTTCCTCAAAAATTTTACCAAAAATGACATCGGATCATAAGCCTATCTCGTTGTAGTTTGAGGAGGAAAAAAATTTGGGACCTATCCCCTTCAGGTTCAATCCCTTACGGGCTGAAAGAGATGGGTTTGAGGAAACTGTCCACGATGCCTGGAGAGCTCCTGTTACAGGTTTGCCAAGCTTTGTTTGGGAGCAGAAAATCAAAGCTACCAAAATAGCCTTAAAATCTTGGATAAAAAAACCCACTGCCTCTCCCACGAGCTGTAGAAAACAGACATCTAATCAGCTGATAGAATTGCAACTTGAAATGGAGACCAAAGCTATAAATCATTCTACCATGCAAAAGGAACAAGCTGCCCAGCGACTTACTCTTCAAGCTTACAGACAGGAGGAAGAACATTGGAGACTAAAATCGAGAAGCCTCTAGCTGAAGTCGGGAGATAAAAACACACCTTTCTTTCATAAACAATTCAAAGCAAGACTCTCTCGTAATCATTTGGATGAAATCAATACTTCAGATGGGACGGTCCATAAAGAAATAGCTCACTTAAAAGAGGCAGCATCTTCTCACTTTCAGGATCTCTTTACTGAAAAAGGAAATGGCATGGAAGATGAATTCCTTGAATTCCTCACTAATATTTCGAGACTGGTAGGACAGAATGATAATGCAGACCTCTTGAAGACCTTCATGGAAATTGAAGTTAGCAATGTTATTTGGGCAATGGAGCCAGACAAAGCCCCGGGCTCAGATGGCTTTTCTATACATTTTTATAGAATTTGCTGGAATTTAATCAAGGTGGATTTACTCCGTATGATTGGGGGCTTCCACCAAAAATCCAAGGTTGGAGGCAGCATCAAATCTACATTTTTGGCTTTAATTCCTAAAGAAACAAATCCTGGAACCTTCGACAGGTTTAGGCCTATATCGTTGTGCAATGCTTCCTATAAAATTCTCTCTAAACTCATTGCTAATAGACTCAAGCCATTGCTGAGTAACCTCATCTCCTCCAGTCATGGTGGGTTCGTGAAAGGTCAGAATATTTTGGATAATGTGACCTTAATGCAGGAAACCATTCATTCCAACAATCAAAGTGAAGAACAAGGGATGATTATCAAGCTAGACATGGATAATTCCTTTGACCGGGTAAGGCATTCCTTCTTGTTTCAAGTTCTTCTAGCTTTTGGATTTAGTCGTGACTTTGTAAGGTTGATCAAAGCTTGTATAGGCAGGCCTTGGATAGCGCCTTTAGTGAATGGTAGACCTGCCAATTACTTCCAATGTTCTCGGGTAATAAGGCAGGGCTGCCCTCTGTCCCCTTTCTTATACATTCTGATGGTTGATTCCCTCAGTAGAAAATTAAATGTAGAGAAGGCTACTGGAACAGTCCTAGGCATAAGAGTTGCGCAAGCTCTAGACCCTATTAATCACTCCTTATTTGCTGATGACTCTCTACTACTGGGAGGAGCTTCTCTCAAAATAGCAAGGATATTTAATGAAGTAATTAAAAAATTCTGTAGCGTTTCTAGAGCTCTTCTCAATAAGAGAAAATGTGCAGTGTATGGATGGAATGCGAATCAAGCCACTATCCAGTGAATTGCTCATTACTTAGGCTTTACTGGATATGCAGAGTGGGACTCTCTTAAATATCTGGGACTGCCGATAACCCTGGGCACTACAAGGGCCAGTCATTGGCTTGAAGTAATAAGCAAAATAAAATCCAAAATCACAGCCTGGGGAGGACAGTGGCTTACTAAAGCTAGGAAATTAATTCTAATTAAATCAGTCATCACTACTCTGCCTCTCTATTAATCAGCATTTCTATTGGCTCCGAAATTGATTGCTGAGCAGATTGCAAAACTGATACGAACCTTCTTGTGGCAGGGCGGGTAATGGGAACCATAAAAAATTCAATTCAGTGGGATGGGAAGTGGTAAAAAAACCATTTGTTGAAGGAGGGTTGCACATCAGAGACCCAAGGCTTGCGAATATGTCTCTCGGGGGAAAGATTCTGTGGAAGATTTTTTCCAATCCCGGTCACTCGATTAGCCAAGTTCTAATTAAAAAGTACCTGCACTCTGTGTCTGAATCCAATATGGAGAAAGCCGTAGCCATCAAAGGCACAATGATGTGGAAACTGTGGATTCACGGTTGGGAGTTTTTTAAGCATCATCTCTATCGAATTCCAGGCAACGGAAACCAAATTTCTCTTTGGGATGATAAAATAATGGGTCGACCTCCACTCAGGAAGATTGAGGAAGTCCACAAGCTAAGCATGTGGCTCATCCAGCGTGGCATCTTGAAGCTCGCAGATATATCATTGTGGGATCAAGTTGGCAATTGGAAAGAATGGAATATCCCCAGGCCGTCGGATTGGATGCTTGAGCAAGTGACCTCACTCCTGACAACTCTCAATGGATTAGCTCCAGTTCATATTAGTTGTAGGAATAAATGGGGATGGGGAATGACAGGAGAATACACAGCCTCTCTTGGATTTGATGCTCTCCAGAACCAGCATTCTCAGACACAATCTAAAATTATTTGGAAGCAAATCTGGACTTCATTTGGTATTCCTAAAATAATTTTTTTTAGCTGGGTTTTCCTACACAAAAGAATCCTGACAGGGGGAAAATTTGGCAAAGCGAGGAATATTAGGCCCGCATAGATGCTCACTTTGTCATTCAGCAGAAGAAACAATTGACCATGTGTTTATTGACTGTCCATTTATGCAAGATGTGTGGCAGCTCGTGTTGCAAGGACTCAAGGTTCATTCTCCAGCTCGATGCACTGTTGTCTTCTTATTTTCCACATGGACAGAACGATATCCTCGAGCGATTAAAAGTAAATCCTTATGGGATGAGATTTGGCAAGAAGTCCCAAAATACCTCTGCTGGGAAGTGTGTTTATCCAGAAATGAAGGCATCTTCCAAAACAAAGTGAGTACCCCAGCACTTGTGGTCGCTAAAACCAAGGCTTTGCTTTTGGAATCGGTGGCAAATTATCCTTTTAAGCAAAACCATAAGCTTCATCCTGCAGAGATCAGTTGGATTGGCGAATCAATGAATTGTCCTAGGAACAAGATTTATGTTCGACCTACTAGTAACCCTGAGTGGTGGCTACGGCACAAGGATTCTGATTTCTGTCAATGGTGGAGGAAGGAAAGGAAAGACACTATCTTTTTCGATGGGGCAGCTAAAGGAAATCCAGGGAGAGCTGGCGCAGGAGGGGTATTCTATGTTGCCGATGGTTTCTTAAAAGGCAGTTTCAGTTGGGGGATAGGACAAGGAACTAACAATCGTGCTAAACTATTAGGTCTTCTCAAAGCTTGTCAGTTAGCACAGGGAAATGAAGAGCAAGATATTCAAATCTTTGGAGATTCAGAAATTCTTATTAAACTCTTAAACACTGAGGGACATTTCAATAATGCGGTGTTAAACAAGACTTTGCAACGAGTTCGGCATTTGCTGCAAAAATTCAAATCTGCCTCCTACTATCACATCCTTCGAAGTCTAAACCAGGAAGCTGATTATAGGGCAAATGTAGGTTGTCTTTTAGCCCCTGCAAATTTGATTCAGAATGATGGAAATCCTAAATGGTCTCCCATTCCATAAGATGGTAGTTTCCGGTCTTTTTGTAATATGTAGAAGTGGGACATCTCTGAAAATTGAGTTTATTGGAACTGTTTGATGGGTTGTTTAGGCGTAAGCCCAACCTCATATCTTTCAAATAAAAAATCTAACCGTTCTTGTGAAAAAAAAAATGATTTTACTTATATATATATATGAAAAAAATTGTTATTTACTGTATATCAGATTCCAAATTATGACATGATATATTTTGTAAGACAATTTATTGATAAAATCTCAAACTTCTACACAATACTTATGTATATGTGTGTGTTATGACATGATATATTTTGTAAAACAATTCATTGATAAAATCTCAAACTTCTACACAATCTTGTAACATCTTTAATTATGTGCTTATGTTATTTTTTCTAAATTATTCTATCATTAAAATAAAAATAATGTAGTTGAGTTATTATGTTAGGTTGAAAAAATGAAAGTTAATTGGATATTTTATTTCTTAAATATGGTAAATAAATATTTACTATTTATTTCTATTCTAATCAAAATATCTTAAAAATGTACTTAATTTAATTTATTTGTTTTTAATGTAACACACATATTAATTTGAATGGACTGCGATGGAGCTAGGGTTTCGCCTGGGGGCCTGGTAGATGGGGGATTACGGCCGCTGCTGGGGAGAGGCCGATGACAACCCCCTTCCTGTCTATGTTACCATGATTGCACTGAAAACGATGGTGGGTCTCACTCGTGGACGTGTTAAATTTTTGCTGAGGGAGGTTCTGTTTTGAGGCGTCAGGGTTTTGTCGACTGTGACGGTGCAGAGGGTTTCTGCAGGGTTTTTTGTCGCGGATGTTTGGGTGTTTCGAAACGGGGAAGGTATGGATGCCTTCGCTGGTGCACATGTGGCTGATCTAGAAGGATGGGGGACGCCAGGTGGAGGGATGATGAGGGGCCTGGATGGCGTCTCTCTGATGGGGCCTGGAGGTACAGTAGTTACCGGGAGCGGGGTGTTGAGGCCGGAAATTGAAATACTGACCTCGGAATATTCGAATAGAACCCCAGGTGTCTCGGTGCCAAAATGTCTGGAATTTGATGGTTTGGTTGAGCATTTCTTGGGTAGCCCGGACTGGAGAGAGGCTGATGATTACTTTGCCAGGAATCTGGGTTTTCAGGTGCCGGTTTTACAGGATGGATTTGAAGCTGTGGTAGGTTTTGAGCAGTCTGCAGAAGCTGGGGTGGTTCGTCCGGTTCAGCAACTGGTTGGGACGAAGGTAGTTGATCCTGGAGGGGGTCTGCGGGTGCCTCTGGATATTAACGAACATAGGGGGTTTGGAAGCCCTGCTACGGATGCTGGGTATCAGCAGGCATGAGCTGGGGTTGCTTCAGGGGTCGGGGCTGCACGTAAGGGACCTAACCGGCGGAGGAAAAGAAGCTGGGTCAAGACTCGTACTGTGGGTAGCTACGCGGTTGGAGAAGACATTGCCTGGGAACAAGTACTCCAGATGTCTTGTATGACGCTGGTCGGAAGGGTAATGGGCAGAATATTTGCTCGACCTACGGTGATGGCCTGGGTGGAGTCACAGTGGCGCGAGGTGCTGGGATACACACCTGAGGTGGACATGCTACTCCGTGGTTGGTTTGCGGTGGTTCTCCGTGCAGAGGAAGATATTCCCAAAATCTTGAACAAGAATTGGCATTTAAAAGGGAAACCGGTTTTGTTGAAGCCATGGCATCCTCTTTTCGATGCGGGCCGGGAGCGCATTGACCTGTCCCCGGTGTGGGTTAGGCTACCGGGACTGCTGCTACACTTCTGGGATATTCGCCATTTTCGCCAGATTGGGGATATCCTTGGGAATTTTCTAGAAGCTGATCTTTCCTTTCTGAAGACGCATTATAAACAGGTTGCAAGAATTTTGGTTAATGTTAATGTGCATGAAGGTTTGCCGGAGCATATAAATCTGGAATGGGGGCCTGTTTGCATTACACAGATGCTGGATTATGAGAACTTACCCTTCAGGTGTCAGCGGTGCCATGTCTATGGTCACCCGGAGACTGACTGTCAACCACAGCCTCGTACACCTTGTGAGGGGATCCAAAACCCTCCGGAACAGGCTATTTTGGAAGAACCCTCGGATATACAGAACGAAGAGATGGTTACGGAGCAGATGGATTTGGATGGCGACCGGGTTGTGGGTGAGGTGGTTTCTGTTGGCCCGTCTTCAGAAGCGGCACGGGATTTATTTGTGGGAGCACCTATTATTTCCGAGGACATTTCAGAGCCTGTATCGTCGGCGGTGGTAGCTGTGACGGGACTTTCCATGCCGGGTATTCCTTCTTTTTCCTTTTCACCCTCTATACATCTTTTTATCAATCGATGCTCTGTGGTCGGTTCTGAAGAACTTATCTCTGTCGGGTTTTAATGAGAATGCTTCATTTTCTTTTGCTTCGTCATCCTGTGGGGGTTGTAATTTTTCGGTGGATGAACCTGTTGCACATCTCCCTGTCTTAACTCCTATCCTCTTGGAGGACAATGTGACTTCTATTGAATCGGACCCTGGGATGGTGGACTTGTCCCCCGGGCCTTCTTCACTCGATTCGTCTGCTTCTGGGTATAATCTTCGATCTCGTTCAAAAGTCTCCGGGGGGGGTTTGGGTAAGTCGAAGATGATGGCCCGGAGGGGCAGAGGCCGGAGGTCTCATTTATCTAAGGCTCAGAGCCGAGCCCGTTTGGATCTACGGGAGGGGAAACAAGTTTCTATTGAAAGGGAACTTAGAGCAGTGAATGCCCGGACGAATGTGCGGTTATGAAGATCATGTCCTTCAATTGTCGGGGTCTGGCTGGGCCAAAAAAGAAATCAGCCTTCATGAGGGTGCTTACTCTTGAACGCCCTGATGTGATACTGCTACAAGAGACTTTAGGTTTAGGTACTATCATTAAGGAGAAATTGGAACACTGGCTGGTGGGATGGACTTTTCTGACTCTGGATGTGAGGGGACGCTCTGGAGGGTTAGCTGTTGGTTGGCGAAATTGTGCACTTAAATTGATTAATGCCTGGGGAATGGTTTCTGTGCTAGGAGCTGAATTTCTTTCTGTGGATTTGGGCATTTTCTTCAATGTGGTTAATGTCTATGGGCCTTATGTTAATAGGGCGCCGTTCTGGGATTCACTTCTACAGGACCCAGTCTTTGAGGGTGGATCGGTTGTGGTGGGTGGTGATTTAAACTTTACACTGGGGCATTCAGAAGTCTGGGGACCTTTGGCACATACGGATCCTTTGGCAGGGTACTTTCAACAGAAATTGGTTCTCAAGAACTTACTGGATATTGAACCTATCAAGCTGAAACCTACGTGGAGGAATAACAGGAGTGGTGGGGCTCGGGTGGCTAAACGTTTGGATCGGTTCCTGGTGGCTGAACAGATGGTGGACAGGTTTTTTCAGATTAGACAGTGGTGTGGGGTGCGGTGGGGACTCTGATCACTTCCCTATCTTTATTGAGATCAGGAAGGGACCTGATAATCCACCTAGCTCTCTTAAATTTAACAAGAACTGGCTCAGTGATGAAACATTTAAAGAGCTATTTCTAGACCTATGGAGACCTTTTGATGTGGAACATGCTTGTACTGGGGCTTTCCAGTTCGCTGAGAACATTCAACTGTTAAAAGGTGCTGTAAAAAAGTGGGCTTTTGAGAAGCGCATTAGGGATGATGCTGCTCTGAAACATATAGAGGATGAACTTTTACTGATCTATGAGGGGGATGGAGGGGGACTCCTGACTGAGGAATCCAAGGCTGATTTGGTCAGGCTGGAAGGCATTAGAAACAAACTGCTGATGGAGAAGGAGGAAACCTGGAGACTAAAGAGCAGGGCGGTTTGGCTGGAATGCGGGGATGAGAATACTAAATTCTTTCATGCATATGCCAGGGGGAGGAAGGCTATCAATACTATTTGGAGCTTGAAAGATGAAGATGGTTCTGAACATTTTGATTTTGAAGGCAAGGCTAGATGTGGGGTGGGTCACTTCCAACATTTATTCAAGGCCCCTGTTCAGGCTTCTATTGCAGAAGTTATAAGGATTGCACAACTTTTTCCTCGTTTTGCTGAGGAAGAGGATAATAGAAGATTGATGAGGGATGTTTCTGAGGAGGAACTGAAGGAGGTCCTAGGCAGCTTTCAAAAAGATAAGAGCCCTGGGCCGGATGGGTGGACTATGGAATTTTTTGTTACACTTTATGAGATTGTGGGACTGGATCTTCTTCAGGTGGTTGAGGATACTCGGCTGACAGGAAGGCTACCTGCCTGCTTTAATTCTACCTTTATTGCACTAATACCAAAGACAGATAATCCGGTTACTCTCTCAGAGTTCAGACCTATATCATTGTGCAATTGTATTTACAAGATTGTGTCGAAGGTCATTGCTCGGAGACTCAAGGTAACACTCTCTGAACATATCACAGCTGAACAGTTTGGCTTCCTTGAGGGACGGCAGATTCATGAGGCTATAGGAGTGGCACAGGAAGGCCTCCACAGCATGAAAACTCGGCACATCAAAGGAGCTATCCTCAAGATTGACCTGTCCAAAGCATACGACAAGGTGAGTTGGATTTATCTCAGACTTCTCCTAACACATCTGGGTTTTGACATAAATTTCATTAGATGGATCATGTCTTGCATTACTACTGTATCTTTTTCTGTGTTATTGAATGGAGCTGCAACCTCCTTCTTTCATGCGGAAAGAGGCCTTAGGCAAGGCTGTCCGCTTTCCCCACTACTCTTTCTGCTGGTGGCTGAGGGTCTGAGCAGGGCCATCATCGATGCAAAAGTACAGGGGCGGTTTACTGGTATTAACATTGGGGATCGCTTATTTATTACCCACCTTCTATTTGTGGACGACATCCTCATCTTCTGCTCAGGAGATCGAAGGGATTCTCGGGCTTTGAAGGAGATACTGGATTTGTTCTCTGCTGCAACGGGGATGGACATAAATGCTGAAAAGTCCACCCTTACTACTCATTTGCTTCGTCAGGAGGAGGAAAGGGCTCTCGTTGAATACTTTCCTTTCAAATTAACTACTCTTGATGAGGGGTTGAAATATTTGGGTTTCTCTCTTAAAGCAAATGTTTATCTTAAGCAGGACTGGAGATGGTTAATTGGAAAGGTGGAGAAAAGATTGAATGTTTGGAGTCACAAGTGGATGTCGCGTGCTGGCAGGCTGGTACTGGTTAAGGCCGTTCTTGAAGCCATCCCTGTATATTGGATGTCCCTTATCTTGGATACCCAAAGGAATCCTTGAACAGATCAGGCGTTTATGTTTCAGATTCCTGTGGAGTGGTAAGAAAGAAGGTCAGGTTACACCCTGGGTTAATTGGAAGAGGATCGCTGTCCCTAAGGGTCTTGGAGGCTGGGGCTTAAAAAAACATCTTTCTATTTGCTCAGGCGCTGGGCAGCTAAGGGAGGTTGGTGTCTTATCAAGTCTAATAGTCTCTGGACCAGGGTTATTAAAAGGAAGTATATATTCAGACGCTAGTCTGGAGGAATGGATAAGGAACCCTCGGAAATCACACACTGGGGGCTCCGTGATATGGAAGGCTGATGGTCAAATCTTTCTCACTGGTGGAAAATTATCTGGCTTGGGATATAGGTAATGGAGAATTGGTGAGAGTGGGCAGAGATCCCTGGCTTGGGTGTGAACAATCTCACGTGTTGCCCGATCATGTTATACATGCGCTGGAAGACCGGGGGATTTTCACCCTTAATCAGCTGGCTGATCTGCGACGCGATGCACCATGGATCCAGCATTGGAAATCTGCGGATGTATTGGGTTTGGGGGCACCGGAGGCCGTGTTTTCTGGGCAATTATATTAATGGATTGAATCGTGCGGGCATACAACTCTCGGCTATGGAGGATGTCATGATTTGGGAACCTGATACGGCGGGGCTATACACTCCAAAGATGGGTTATCAGGTGCTTAGCGCTGGCGCTGCTATACGGGATGAGGCCTGGTGGTGGAGTTCCTTGTGGAAACTACATTGCCCATCGAAGAACAGACTTTTTATGTGGTGCGCGTTGGAAAGCCGGGTGCCGACCTGGGGACAATCTGCAGAAAAGGAGTTTCCAGGGTCCGGGTTGGTGCGCCCTGTGTAAAATGGAATCGGAATCCATAACACATCTTTTCATCAACTGTCGTTTTCACGATTGCTGTTTTGGGCTGAATGCACAAAACTGGCGGGGTTCGATTGTCGATGGGAAGGAAACTCTGTTGGTGAAGCCTGGGAACGATGGTGGAGATGGGCACACACTAAAAAACAAAAGACCCTACCTCTGTTGATCATATGGGGGATATGGTTGGCAAGGAATGGGGTCATTTTTCAGGATAAATCGTGCTTACCAGCGATTGTTGGTACTATGACGGTGGGTCTCTACAAGGCTTACCCCGAACACGTGAGGCTGCACAGCAGCGTCGGAATATGGAGGTGGAAATCGACAGAACTTCCCCGTGGGGGTTCTTTGACGGTGCTGCCAGCAATGGGATGTGCGGTGGGGGAGCTGTTCTCTACTTAACAGATTCTCATTACTTCACTGTTACTATGGGACTTGGGATGGGTACAAACAACTTTGCAGAAGTTATGAGCTTGAAGTTATTACTCATTTTTGCTGCTGAGCGGGGTATCACTAGGCTGGCAGTTTATGGAGACTCCATGAATACTATTAATTGGACCAACAATACACAATCATGCAGAGTTCTTAGACTTGCTAATGTACTTCATACTATTCAGAGGCTCAAACAATCCTTTGATCATTTCATATGCCGTCATGTATACAGGGAAAATAACCAAAAAGCGGACCAGGCATCCAAAGAAGGGCAGAATTTGGCTATCGGCACATGGAAAGCAGTGGAAGAACGGGATGGGCAGAAAACTGAGTTTATGCTCAGACCTTACATTACATAAAATAGTTTATATCATTTTGAAAAACTATGTATTAATGTTATTAAACAATCTTTTTTTTTTTTTGGAAAACAGTTTATGTTTACACCAGCATGAATGGATGTAAAAAATCATTTTTGAAGCTTTAAAAGCTCGACAGCCCGTTTGGGACAGAACTTCCTTTTTCTTGTTGAAAAACAGGGCAGCGACAATCCTCTGCATTTTGAAAGAAGACGTAACAGTCTCATCACATGAACCATATTTCTTGGTCAATTCACTTTTACAGTGAATTCTGAATGTAATTCTGATCTCTCTGGATGAATGGAATTATGCTTTTTTTCTTATGAAAAAAAAACACACATATTAATTAGCACAACCACTTAAATTGTTAATTTATTTTCAATATTTTTTATTACAATGTAAAGATAATAGATAATAAGATAATTTTTTGGTATATAATTGAAAGATTTATATTATTAAATATTTTTGTTGTGCTTATAATACTAAATTATTAAATAATATTCATTATACATTGTTTGTGAAGTGTATTTTAAAATTTATTATAAATGAGTTATGTAATGTTTGTGTTCAAAGTTTAAAAATGAAAAAAATAAAAATAAATATTTAAATATGGTTGTGTGTAATTTTGATGTTTATTACTATTTATATAGCAACTTTGATTTATTGGACCTAAAAAATGATGTTTAATTGAGTTTTTAAGATAATTTGTTTTATATGATGAGGAATATTGAATAGAAAATTTCCTAACCCCTTTTCATTTCACGAGTTAACAAGTTATGAAAATCATTAGTGTTGGAAATATTGTAGAGTTGATTCTTAATGTACATAAATGAAGAACATTATAAGAGAGTGCTTTTTGTTGTGTACTTTTCTTTGTATCACAAAGATTACAAAAGTTCTTTCTTCACATAGTATTTTAGATGTTGTTCAATTCTCAATTTTAATTCACCCATGAAGCTCATCACAGATTTTATTTTTATTTTTATTTTAGAAATGCTATTTTTTTTATGCTAACATTAGAAGAAAGATCATAACTCTTCTAGATGCATTAATTTTCTATAATACTCTTTTTCTTCAAACAACTGTAATTTCTCTTTCAAAATAGTTTCGATAGTGCTTTTTATATTATCTATATCTTGAAGAGTGACCTCCTCTTGAATTTTCAAGAGGTTTAGCCAACAAACACATCCTTTTCCATATTTCTATCTTAGGTATCAAGTGACTTTTACTAGGATTCAAAGTAACTCTAGAAGAAGCCTTTTATCATTCATGTTAATTATCTTATGCATGCACCTTAGGGGCCCAATAATAGCCTTACTATCAACAAGGTAAATCCCAACCTCTAAAAGGAGTATGAGATAGGTAAATTTTGAAATCATCCACATTCGCACAGTCCCCCTCTTCAGGCATTTGCATAATGTGGATAGAATTCTGAATGAGATAGGGAGCATTACTCCTAATTTTAAGGTTATAAACTATAAAATGCATTTGGATTTGATCAATTTTCCTCTAGGATTCTCTAGAAATGTTGCAAAACCAAACTTCACAACCATAAATGACAATTGGAATAACATGGATGTAAAATTTGGATTTAGTTTTCTCCCAAAACAAAAAATATATACTTTTTAAGTGGTTCCTGAGGCTAAAATAGGCATACTTCCATTCATTATTTTCTTCACCCCATAGTTCCAATTGAATTTGTAACTCCAACATATTTATCTCGATTAGCTCCAAGTTATTATTCTCATGGGTTGTCATAAGACAAATTAGGGTAAGTGATTTTCTTTTACTTGATGATCATAACCTTAATATCAATATCAATATTCATTGACATACCAATGCTAAAACACAAATATTTGACAATTATTAGTTACTTTTGAAGGTCATGGGAGCTCTTTATTAAAATAACAATATCACGAGTATAAAGAAGAGTGGTCAATCTCCCCACTGAGGTAGTGCTAGCGCAAGCAGATTCTTGCTTCTTCCAAATATGCCTCTAATTGTCCATATAAATTACAAAAAGGCTAGGGGAGAAGGGACAACGTTATTACAATTAATTTTTCTAACCAAATGTTATTATTCATAAACTTAACAAAAATTTCTTGTACAACTTGATCATTGCAATTCTTGATCCTAAATGAACCTTTACATCTCCCTATCTCTTCCAAAGGTTTTTCTAGGTACAATATCAAAAAATTTCTCAAAGTAAATGAAGCAATAAAGGGGATCACTTTTATTATATTAACATTCGTTTTTAACAACCCTAAAAGTAATTTTAGGTGTTCCACATTCCTAAAAATCAACTTGACCTTTGGTTCATTTTACAAGTAAGTTATTCTTACTTTCAAGAATAATTTCACACAACTTTGTTAAAAGAGGGTTGATCATGATGATTTTGTAATTTGAGGGGTTAATTTTGTCACCACTTTTAAAAACACAAATAATGTGATTGTGATTCAAATCTTTCCTTCAATTCTCATAAAAGAAACTTGACTAAGACCCTGTTGTGACTATCATTGATTGGCTGAGACCTTGTTGTGACTATCATGAGAAAATAAAATCCACAATTAACAATCAATCTGTAAACTCTTGTTAAAAAAATACAACTGAACATCCAATTAACACCCAAACATGCGATTTTTTCAGTCTTGCCTCTCCCTGACTCTTACATCATAATATTTAAACTCCCATTCTCTACGCCCACACTCAAAAATTTTCAAAAGCTTTTATACCTTGTGTCTGCCCCTATTCCCAGTTTTCGTATGAAGAACATTTTAAAAAGGTGACTTTCTTTTCTCCTTTACCACCTCATACAAATTGTACTATAATTACTTTTGGATGAATTTTGACCTTTTTGGTAATAAATTGAAATCAACTATATACATGTTGTGGATTTTTCATTCTCTTAACAACAACGATAAAAGCAACTTGAGAAACTAACTAGATCACCCACAATTTGTTGAGACTATGCTGTGATGGTCATGGGAAATTAAAATCCACAGTTAACAATCAATTTATAAACTCTTGTTAAAAATAATACAATTGGGCATCCAATTAATAAGAATTTTTATTTTGTTTTAAATTTGTACTCAGTTGGGTGCATATTTGTTTTATTTGTATCCTTTGGCCATAGGAAAAAACTATCTAAGATGTCATTGAACTACATATCAATGGGTTTGTTCTTGTGCTTTCTATTTTAGACTTGTCTTAGCATGTTCTCAATGCAGTTGACATAAAAGTGCTAGGCCATTTGTTGTTGTCCATGTATACCATGTTTATAGGATTCCCCTAATTATTTCCCCTTCTAACACATATTTCCCTTGTTTCATTGTTTTAAAAATTTTTAATTTTAAATTTCATCACTTGTCTAATGTGAATTACTATTTCATGCTCCATGAAATTAAAGAAAAAAAACTTTTGTAAATAAGTGTTCAACGTTGCTCCTTCTTACAACTATCAAACTCATAATGCAAGTCCACTCATCATCCTTAATGTTGAGCTTTTATGGTTATTCTACAACTGTTTGCTACCAAGGAGTCTTCATGTCTCTGTTGTACCACACAACCTGATTTCACTATAATGTGTACAAGAGAAATGAATCTTTTTGTTTCATCCATGTTGCTACACTCACCCTTTAGTGGAAGTGTGTTTCCTTGGGAATTGAGAAGTTATCCTATGGCGAGGGAGAGGTAGGGAAAACTATTATGATTATGTCTTATGCTATGTAAAACGTTTCTTACATAAGTGTGAAAGTGTTGGACACCAAGAAGAGATCATAGAAATGTAAACAAAGTACAAAATCTAGGTTCTTATTGAAAAGTAACACCTGGGCAATGCTTTGGAATGTAGTATTATTTGAGGGTGATATTGACATTAAATAGTGGTAACATGGATTCCCTTTATTTTTCCAGGCCTTGGGGAATATGTAAAAGAACTTTAATACTTTTAACACATTGTAGAAAAATATAATTTCTTATCAACTTTTTAAATCAATTCTTATGTTCGAATTTCGGTCAGAATCTTTAGTTGGACTCATCTTGAGTATCATTCTTTCTAGATGAAGATTTTCTTGCCATCATTGTATATCTATGGAACCTTATTTTCAATTTTCATATATGTTTTTCGATGGTGTCTTGATTTATTATGTTCCTTTTGAAACTAAATCTGAATATTTGTTTTCCATGGTTCCATAGTGGTTCATTGTATGCAAATAGGTATCCATGTGGACATACAAGCCGTTTTTGCATGAACTTGAATTAGAATATATAATCCTGTTGTTTTTCGTGAATGTAAATAAAGTCATTATAAGCATAATATGTAATGTTGTCTGTTAAGATTACATGTAAGAAGTTCTACATTTAAAGGTGAACATGCCATCATGTTTTGGCAAATTTGATTGCATTATATATTTCCTCTCTCTCTCTCTCTCTCTCTCTCTCTCTCTCTCTATCTATCTATATATATATATATATATATATATATATATAGATAGATAGATAGATAGATATTTGTTCTAAAATTATGCAATCAAGAACTATGTTTTTATCGAAGTATACAACAAATAATTATATAAGTACATATAAATATACTACATATCAAAACAATATAATGAACTAGATATCAAGTTTTTTTATTAATACATGTAAATTTCTCTAATATATCACAATAATAGAGGACCAATTCTGAGAGGATCAAAATGCCTCTTTTATACATGGCTCTCACTAGAAGACTAAAATCCTATCTTTGATCTCAAGATGCCAATTTCTACAGAGGACTTAGAAACTATTAATCATTAACTACCACAACTTGAACACCAACCACTTTAGTTCAATGGATTATTGAAATGCTATCCAATCCATGCATGTGAGAGTTGATGTGGAATCCCCATTGACCTTCTCTCGTGATGATTGGTTACTGTAGCCGAAGGTTAAGCGCCACTTTTACATTTTGAAGCTCTCGTGGTGTCACTTTTATCATGAATCATTGATTCATGGACAAGTTTACAGTGAATGGGATTTTTATGGTCAAACGTCTAAAGAAATCCCACTTCGCTTGGTCCTTAGATATTTTGTTGATCCAATAATGAAAAATATTTCATTATGATAACCTCCTAATGGGTGATCCAACTTTGCGACACATGCTACTTGTTCACCTCCCCGAAATTGGACTAGAACAAGTGATATTTAAACTCGGACAACTCCCAAAAATCCCTTCTTGCTCTTATGATATGGTCTTTAGTTACCTTGACTCTACTTGGAAATGTTACTATGTTTATAAAACATAGACTCAAAATATCTTGTTGATCCTATAGTGAACAAGCTTTCACTATGACATCCTCTTTATGGGCGATCCAACTTTGTGAAACTTGCTACTTGTTCACGTCTCCAGATTTGGACCATAAGTGAGATTTAAACTCTGACAACTCCTAAAAGTCCCTTATTGCTCTTATGATATGGTCTCGAGTTCCCTTGACTCTACTTGGGCATGTGACTATGCTCACATAGCATAGACTCGAATTATTGATGCAACCCTTATACTATGAATTCTGTGTAAGTTGCAACATTTAAATGAATTGAATGCGCAATGAGTGACCATGCTAGCTCAACCCAAAGCAAATATAACTTATTGGTGTCAAACTAACTAAATGCATAGTTAAAGGAATTGAAACTAAAAAGGAAACTTTTGGGTGTCTAGGGATGCTCCTACATCAAATCCCCCTAGTAATTGAATGTGAGTATCATGCTCATAGGATGGATTTCAAGAACCCTACAACAAGGTATCGATAACATTTTCTAGACTCTCTCTTTCATATCCATGCTGCATATCCAAAACTCTATTATTTCCAACAAACTAAGTACTAATTGTACTCTTATTTTCTTGACAATATGGAAACTCGCTCCTCTAGGTTTGAAAGCATTTAAGCATTTTATCATTCCTTTATTTGAGAAAAAGGTTGTCCATTACATATTTGATAGCGAAACATTTGTCCTGGAATCTAGGCATGAAGTGAACCACCCAAAATTTAAGTTATTTTTTTGTTCTCTTCATGGCATTTCAATGACGAGGAGGAAGCTCTTCATGACATCTATTTCACTATTCTATTTTTAGCTTCATCGTGGAATTTACTTTACTTTCCGTCTATTTTGTTTTTCCCTTCGGTGTTCCTTTGCACCTTTTGGGGCAACTTGCTCCTCTAAGTTTGGTTTCCAATTTTGATTTGTGCATCTTCTTTAGATGTGTGACAACAATGACCACATTAGAGAGAAGCTAGGTGCAAAACTGAATAATAGCAAGTGAAGATAATTAAGTGCATTACTCTCTTCCCCCCCTATGCACAATTTTTACCATTCCCTCTATTTGCATCAGCATTTTATCATTTATTTATTTGAGCAAAAGGTTGTCCATTGCATCTTTGTTAGTTCTTATGTTGGCCATAAAAATTTAAATAAATAAAAATAAAATATTTTTTTATATTAGATTTAAAGCTACAAATTGTAGATAATTAAAACATGATAATTATCATAAGTATTGACTGTATTTATTTCAACAAAAATGTTCTTAAAAAAATAGGATGCATTTACTTTAGCAATATAATAAAAAATACCTACATTGCATTAAGTGAAAAAGTGAAGGAAATGTTTGTACCTCAATGGATTTGATCCCTCTCGATGCTTCGTAGAACTGGAGTTAGATGGGTCTATACTAGTGGCATCTCAATGAAGAAGAGGGAGCTCTTCATGACTTCTATTCACTATTCTCTTTGTTGCTTCATCACATATACTTTAGTTTCATACACTTTACTTTTTGTCTATTTTATTTTTCCTTTCATCACATTTACTTTACTTTGTTAATTTTATTTTTTCTTTCGGCGTTCCATTGCACCTTCTGAGACAATTGCTAGTAAATAGTGGTGTTTGATATATATGCATATATGTTATATGACAAGGAATCACATTTTGAGATTATTGATAAGAGAGATGGGATTTTAAAATAGTTATATATATATATATATATATATATATATATATATATTACAAGATTCATATACATATTGAATGGAGGTATTATATATATATATATATATATTACAAGAAATCGCCTTTTGAATTTAAATGGCACCGTGTAGGTGTAATGGTATCTTTAGTGAGTTACAGTTTGAACTTTTGTCTTGTCTTTGGTGAGTTGCGATGAGTCACTCATACCCTTTGATTGTGTTTAAAAAAAAATACATATATAAATTGGACTATTTGAGGAAGGCCTTTTATTTGGTTAAAATATTAATTGAATTAGTGAATAGAACTGAGGTATAGAATTTGTGTCTTAAACTTAATTAAATGACAAATCTATGTGTAACTAGATATTTGTATATTGATTTGAGAAATTGATTTGGTATATATGTTTTAAAATGTAAATATATTTTATACGCATAGCAAATAAATGTAATGCCATTGAATAGTAGAGTAGATTATATACTTTATAATCCATTTATGATATTTAAGTAAAAAGGGTTTTATGTTTCAAGCATATATATATATATATGTATGTATGGATGGATGGATGGATGTATGGGTTTACATATGAGGCTTAGTGTGTGCATTAATAGATAGTAGATTGAAACATTTCAAAATCTTAGAGTATGTTACTTTTGTCATAATTATATATATGAATCATTACATATGTTCTATCCTTGTTAATGAAATCTCTTACCTCGGAATGAGAGAGTAAATTATCAGACATATATATATAATAGGAAGAGATGAATACATTAAATTGTTGGCTTTTATAGATGTTATGTATTGCAAGAAAATTACATTTGAGGAATATTGAAAGAAGTGCATTTTGATCACTTAATCGAGAGTGAAAGAATTCTTATCTAGGTCGGACTGATTTATGATTTAAATAATTGAAGTTTGTAAAATTTGTATAGTGGCTTAGAATTTTATTTATTTTTAATTTGTGGATTTTGGGGTGCGCTACAATGGGGTCGAGAACATGGGATAAACTATATCATAATGTGGGAAAATATGTATATATAGATATTGATTAATGCACATGTGAAGGAATGTCTTAGATTGGTAATTGTTGCATTTATGAATTGCGCGATGGTATACAAGAAATGGTTATGTGATTTGAATAAATTAAAGAGTTAAACGACTTGTATTCCTTAATGGTAGCTAGAACCTATCCTCAATATATGAATGTTTAAAGCCATGGGTTGGTAGGTGCGGGAGGGGCCATTTTTTATCCTGGTGGAAACAGACAAGCAGAGTTTGCATGGGGACTTGGAAAAACTACAAACACCACCAAAGAATGGCTTGTGTTACTCAAAGGGTTGGAAATAGCTATCAATCTAGGACTAAAGGAAATGGTAATCTTCGGTGACTCACTCCTTGTAATTAGTGAGACTAGAAAGATAACCATGAACTACAAACAACCAGTTTCTAAATTCCATCACATCTTCAAAAATATCCTTAGCGAATTTACCGCCATCAAATTCCTCCATATCCTACGAGAAAACAACATGGCTAACAAGGGGGTTCTCATTGATGATGGGTTTATTGCCCTTAATGAAAATTGGAAAAATGTTGGATTCCCTACCTCCTCCCTTCCATACTTCTCGACTTCTCCCCCTTATGGCTCCCACTTTTTGAATTAACTCCTCCCTCCCGCGTGGCTACCCACTCTTGCCACCTTTCACCTACTCTGACCTCGCATTAATGGTGCCTCGGACTCCTCCATCCTTCCCCTAGGTTGGAACGCTTAAAATCTCCCTCTTCCACCGGCTTCCTTCACTTCTCCCATCCTGCATTCTCTCGTCTTCGCTCTGGTCTATTCTCTAGTCTCGGGCTCCCTGTGTGATCGGCGAACTATCCTCTGCGCTTCATCCAGCATCCCCCACGGGTACTCTCCTTGACTCCGAGCATATCCCTTCCCATTGTCTCCTCTCCCACACATCTCTTCCCACAGAGCTCTCCCCTACTTTCCAGAACCTCGGCCTCTCAGCCTTGGAAAACTCCATGAAAGCCATATTAGCCCATTCTCTAAACCTCGCTGCGTCTGAAGACACCCTCGATATGGCAGATACTGAGGAGAAACTCCGCCACCTTAGGGCCCAAAATCCCGAAATGAAGAAATCCCTGGGGAGGATTTACACCCTTCTCTGCTCCACCATTATTGAAGTTCGTAATGGGAATACTCTGATGAATGGAAGAATTGGTACTATTTCTGAAACCTTGGATTATGCAGTTCTCAGCATCTCGAATATCGACTCCAAGACCGATGAAAACAACATGAACATCATCGACGTTGAAGGAAAACTCGACAAGCTCCAGGAAGAGGTCACTCTTTGCCTCTCAGCCATGCAGGACAACGCAGAATCAGATTATGGCAAGCAGAAAGACCTCTCTATTGACAGCATTCATGGACCCATGACACAGCACCATGGACATCGCTGAGACCTCTCAAGACTCTGGTTTTTTTTGGCTATCCTCTCAGTCTCCTGGAAATGGCTCCTTTTCATTACAGTTTAGGCAATAGAATAGAATCTATTTCAGATTTTTTCCATAATTATACAGTAAAATAAATACCCTTGTACTTTCTTTATGTTCTGTTTTGTAATCTTTTTACTTGGGCAATATGTAAGGAGCTACAGTCTCCATAGAATAGGGCTTTACAGCAACAATTCCAATTTTGCTAAAGAGAAGAAAGATGAAGTAGACATCAGCTCTATCAGAGAGCAGTCACACCCTTATTTTTTGTAATTTCCATCTTTTTTAATATAAATGACTCTTAACTGTTCCTGTTAAAAAAAATCTATGAATGTTTAAAGAGAATCATGTAATTTCCATATATAAGTATATAGAAATAATTATTGATTTACCAGTAATTTGAAGTTGGCAATCCTTTGGTAATAGTAGAATGATATTAATTATTTTGAAATTAATTAGGATTGAAACCTATGTTGAGGGTAGGAGGTTAACCTTGAAGTTAAATGTGATTTTCACTAGTTACCAAAATAGTCTTCAAGTTGTTGATAATGGTTATTACATAATCTATTTGTCTTGTATGTTGCTGATACAAAGAAATCCAATTGAATATGAGGAAATCCTTAAATAGAAAAGTTAATTGTTGCATTTATGTTTTAGACGATGCTTGGTTAAATATGGAGAAAATTGTAAAATTCCCATGTGGTTTTGATTTCACAAAGGTTGTAGATGGAAGATTGATGAACATACTTAACATTATTAGGATAATGTTTTAAGCAACATAAGTATGATATTACATTTTAGATAAGGTATGTAATGTGATATAGAGTGGCCAAATATTTGAGGATAATCCCTCCATGCATAAATATGCATGAGCAATTCTAATGTAACACTTGTATTTTCCTAGTGGTTATGTTATTAATAGATATATGACTAATGTTGTTACAAAGGAAAACTAATCCCTTTGCATGAATATGAAATGATATAAATTTAAAACACATGTTGAATGGATATTAATTCATTACAGGATGTGTAAGGAACATGACGATTAGAAATCTCAATATTGCAAAGATTTGAATTATGATCAAAGTTTAAGGAATGAACATATACGTGATGATTGATCCATATGGATATAGGTGGCCACCCACCTATTCCACTGGCTCATAACAATTTTCCATTTTGATAGTTTTCTAGTAATTTTTCTATAGTTTTTCAGGGTCCCGAATTTTCGGGGCCGTTTTGAGGCCCTGAGCGACGTTTTTTGGAGATTCGGGGGACTATCGAGCACCACAAATGAAGATCGTATGCAAAAGTTATGACCCCGAGAAGTTGATTGTTCAACTAACCACCTTGGGTCCGCAAATTTTATGATGGTTCATCTTCTAGAGTTAGGTTTTTGGATGTTTAGGGTTCTTTCCCTCATGCTTATGATGAATAGACTTTCCATCCTCTTCTTGTATTCAGCTTTTCATGAATGAGAGTATCCGCCACATCTCTTCTTGGAGATATAGCTACCACCATTCTAGCTGCTTTTATTTTATAGTTTGTTCTGTTTCATTCATTTAATAGAATTTGAGTTTACTGTATCACTGTGTTTCTTGCCATATATCTGTGTATGTGAATATAATTATATTCTTTCATTTCGTTCTCACATAAATCCGGATCATTGGTGTCAGAGCATTCTTCTCTTGTGGTTTCTCAATGCATGTCCCCGACAAGATATGAATATCGAGAGTTGGGTATCAAACTAGTTGAGCTTGGGGAAAACCCCTCTTGTCGTTCCAAGCATACTCACATGGAGAGGGAATAAAATAGAGATAACGGAGAAGGAGATCCTATTAAGATGTTGCTCGAGGAATCCCTCACGCAACAGAGGAATGAGATGATGGATAATTTCTCCCAGATCCTTCAAAGAATGCTGACGACAACAGATGCACCTTCAACGAGCAGTCGTTTCGGGGGTGCGACTCCATTCAAGGTACAAGTTAACTTTGACATTCCCTTATTTGAAGGAAATATAGATGCAAATAGTTTGGAGAAATGGTTAAATATGTTAGAGGGTTACTTATTTGTTTAAAAAAATTTCAAAAGTGAAAAGATCACATTCGCACTCCTTAAGTCCCTCCCTTGTGTCAAAGACTAGTGAGATGGGTACTGTGAGAGGAAAGCAAGAGAAGAGTCTGAACTATTCAGGATAAATCCCACTTGGGAGGATTTTGTCGACGCCATCAAGGAGGAGTTCTACCCAATCAGAAACTATGATGACCAGTACACTAGGTGGACAACTTTGCGCTAGGGGAGAGACCAGACAGTGTCATAGTGTACCAACATGTTCCATACCCTATACTCCAAACTAGGTATTAGAGACTTTGAATGGAACTTGGTCCTAAAGTACCGTAGTGGCCTGCACAGGTACATACAAACGAAGATGGATTTCCTGGACATATTCTCACTAGGAGTAGCTTATCGGTATGCCATCAATATTGAGCATAAGTTTAAGAAAAATAATAAGAGGGATTTTGGGTTTGCAAATCAACAATAAAAGCATGGAAAAGGTAGACCTAATTCACAAGGAAAAGGACAGAGTAAGGACGGCCAAATCCCCAACAACCATCCCAAGCCACATGTGAAGAAGGGTAGTGGGAAATCGAAGAAGGAATCTGGAAGGTGCTGCAAATTCCACAAGAAACCCTGGCACAATATTGATGAATGCTGCTCAAAACAATCTTTGTTGGTTGAGATGAAATCCCCAGATATAGACTCCGACTCCGACTCTGATGTAGAGAAATAAAGGGGAAAGTAGATCATTGATGCGTAACCGAGTGCCACCATCGCAACCACAAAGATACAACCAGAAGAGTCAGAGGAGACAAAGGAAGAGGAGCACCTCTTCCATTCTCAACTATGGGTGAAGGGGAATCCACTACATTTCATTATTGATAGTGGTAGCCAGAAGAACCTCATCTCAGTGGAGGTCGTCAAAATATTGAAGCTTCCGACGGTTCCACATCCCCAACCATACAATATCGGTTCGTTGAGCGAGGGACGAGACATTCATGTCAGTCAACAGTGCTGCCTCTCCTACGAAATCAAGCCCTTCAAAGTTGACGTAATGTGTGATGTTTCCATACTTGAAGTTTGTGATGTTCTTTTAGGACAACCATATATGTGGAAATGTCATGTTGTGTATGAGTCAAGACCTCATAGTGCCATTATTACTTCGGGAAAGAAACTCTACAGGATACTAGAGACTTCCCAATACTGCAATGTTCCTCATCACAGCTAAGTAATGCAGGAAGGTAATCTCCTAGACAAGGAAATTCTTCCTCTTCATGGTTCTTTATGAAGGAGAATGAAAGATCGCAGCAACATCCACCACCTCGACATAGAGCCCCTACACAACATGACATTTCCACCACCTCCACATAGAGAATGTCATGTTTGTGCAAAGAAATGTATTCCATTGTCCAATCCTACCGCCAATGGAAGCATTACATCCTTGGAAAAGAAATGGTCATACACATTGATCACAAGCCCCTACAGTTCATGCAAACTCAAGGAAAGTTCCAGAATGAACGCCACCAGAAGTGGTCCACTTACTTGTAACAATTCCACTTAAACATTAAATATAAGCAGGGAAGCACCAATCGAGTCGTTGTTTTCCTCAGTCGACCTCCAGTAGAATCAATGACCATGGTGCTCAACTCTTGTGGCGATGAGGAATCCAAGTGACCTCAACTATATAGTAGTGATCATGATTTTTATCCCATCTATCAATCCCTATGTGCAGGAACACCCATGGCAGACTTTCATATCCAAGAAGGATTGATATGCCACCTGGGACATCTCTGTGTTCCTTCAAGCGAGCGTGCAAAGATGATTTGGGAAGCGCATTACAGTCACGTGACAGGGCACTTCGACATCGAAACGACAGTGGCTATATTGCAGAAGTATTTTTATTGGCCCAAGCTCTGAAAAGATGTTGGTCAATACATCAGATCCTACATTGCTTGCACCATCGTGAAACCTGCCATCAAAAAGAAGGGATTGTACACCCCTCTTCCTACTCTCAATGGCCCCTGAGAATCCATCTCCATGGATTACATGTCCAGACTATCGTCAACCAAGCATGGTAATGACTGTGTATTTTTGGTCGTGGATCGCTTCTCTAAGATGGACATTATGATAGCTTGCAAGAAGAACATATATGTCGAAGCCACTGCTAATCTCTTCTTCGAGCATGTTTGGGTTCATTTTGGGCTGCCACAAACTATCATTTCAGATCAAGACAACAGGTTCCTACGCACTTTCTGGTCCATCCTATGGTCATTGATGGATACCAAGCGCACTAAATTGACTTCCTTCCACCCCCAGACTGATGTACAAGCATAGGTAGTCAACATGATGATTATGCATATTATGAGAATGTACAATTCTAAACATCCCTACACATGGGATGAGAGCCTTCCTTATGTTCAACATAGCTATAACTAATCCCTTCATAGCTCTATCGGACACAATCCTTTTCAAGTGTGCCTGGGGTTCCAACCACTGGCCCCAATTGATGTATCTTTTCCCATTGCATCCACATGAGAGGAATCTTCCCATGCTCAGACTGAGGCTGATAAGGCCACCATATTTATTGAATGAATCCAACACATCCTACAACAGGTCCATGAAATTTTGGAAAAGGCCAACACTAACTGCAAGTAGCGACATGACCAACATCGATTTCTACACAAGTTCCAGGTGGGTGATAAGGTTTGATTGTATTTGCCGAAAGAGAGGCTCACAAGACCCCATCGCAAGCTTAGTCCACTTCGATATGGGCCATACACCATCACCAAGGAAGTTGGTGACAATGCCTTTGAATTAAGCATTCCTCCATTCCTTGGCCTGCACCTAGTATTCAATGTGGAGCTCCTTCGCCCATATTTTCCACCATTGTTGAACACCTCGGAGGTGGAAGAGCAATTGACACCTACAAAGCTTAATCTCGACTGCATGGAACAAGAAACTATTGATCATATCATGAATACACAGGTTAAGGGAACCCGCTAGCAGGATATCCAATTATATCAGGTTGTCAAAGCAGGGCAACTACTCCACCAAAGAAAGTGGCTCACTAGGAGTCAAGTTCAACAGAAGTTCCCCCATTTGATGGGGGAACTCAACGCAATGGAGACCATTGTTTCCTAAGGGGGGAGGACTGATCCAGATGGATATAGGTGGCCACTCACCTATTCCACTGGCTCAAAACAACTTTCCATTTTGGTAGTTTTCTAGTAGTGTTTCTATAGTTTTTCGCGTCTCGAACTTCCGAGGCCGTTTTGAGGCCCTAAATGAAATTTTTTGGAGATCCGGGGGAGGGGGGGGAGAATGATTTCCGATGGCATGCATTAACCCTCATTTATAAGTTTTAAATCTTAGATAGACCTTTCCAAAGGACTATCAAGCGCCCCAAACGGAGATTGTATGCAAAATTTATGACCCTGGGAAGTTGACTGTTCAACTAACCACCTTGGGTCCGCAAAATTTACGACGATTCTTCTTCTAGGGTTAGGTTTTTGGATGTTTAGGGTTATTTCTCTCATGCTTATGATAAATAGGCTCTTTCAGCCTCTTCTTGTACCTATATTGTCACGAATAAGCTTAGCCGCCACATCTCTTCTAAGAGATATAGCTACCACCATTCTAGCTGCTTTTATTTTACAGTTTGTTATGTTTCATTCATTTAATAGAATATGAGTTTACTATATCACTTTGTTTCTTTCCATATATCTGTGTATGTGAATATAACTATGCTATTCATTATGTTCTCACATCAATATGGATCAGTGGTATCAAAGTGTTATGCTCTTGTGGTTTCTTAGTGCATGTCCCCAACGAGATCTAAATATCGAGAGTTGGGCCTCGAACTAATTGAGATTGGGGAAAACCCCTCTCGTCGGTCCAAGAAGACTCACATGGAGGGGGGAGAAAAGAGAGATGACAGAGCAAGAGATCCTGTTAAGCTGTTGCTCGAGGAATCCCTCACGCGACAGAGGAACGAGATGATGGATAATTTCTTGCAGATCCTTCAAAGAATGCCAACGATGACAGATGCACCTTCAATGAGCAACCGTTTCGGGGATGCAACTTCATTCAAGGTACAAGTTAACTTTGACATTCCCTTATTTGAAGGAAAGATAGATGCAGATGCTTTGGAGAAATGGTTAAATCTTTTAGAGGGTTAATTCTCTGTTCAATTTTTTTCCGCTAGTGAAAAGATCACATTCGTCCTCCTTAAGTCCCTCCCCCATGTCAAAGATTGCTAGGATGGTTACTGCGAGAGGCAAGCAGGAGAAGAGTCTGGACTATTCAGGATAAACCCCACTTGGGAGGATTTTTTTGACGCCATCAAGGAGTATTTCTACCCCGTTAGAAACTATGATGACTAGTACACCAGGTGGACAAATTTGAGCTAGGAGAGAGACCAGATAGTGCCAGAGTTTGCCAACATGTTCCATACCCTACGCTCCAAACTAGGTATTAGAGACTTTGAACAAAACTTGGTCCTAAAGTACTGTATTATCCTGCACAAGTAAATTTAGACGGAGATGGATTTCCTGGACATATCCTCACTAGGATCAGCTTATTGGTATGCTGTCAAGATTGACCAGAAGTTTAAGCAAAATAATAAGCGGGATTTTGGGTCTGCAAATCAGCAACAGAATCCTGGAAAAGGTGGACCTAATTCACAAGGAAAAGGACAGAGAAAGGACGTCCAAAGACCTGACAACCAGCCCAAACCACAGGCGAAGAAGGGTAGTGGGAAATCGAAGAAGGACAATGGAAAGTGGTGCGAATTCCACAAGAGCCCCTGGCACAACATTGATGAATGCCACTCAAAAAAATCCTTGTTGGATGAGATGAAATCCTCGGATCTAGAATCTGATGTAGAGAAAATCAGATCATTGACGTGGAATCAAGTGCCACCATCGCAACTGCAAAGATCCAACCAGAAGAGTCAGAGGAGCTAGAGGAAGGGGAGTGCCTCTTCCATTCTCAACTATGGGTGAAGGGGACTTCACTACATTTCATTGTTGATAGTGGTAACCTGAAGAATATCATCTCAGTCGAGGTCGTCAAAAGATTGAAGCTTCTGACAGTTCCACATCCCCAACCATACAATATTGGTTGGCTGAGCCAGGGATGAGACATTCACGTCAGTCAATATTGTCGCCTCTCCTATGGCATCAAACCCTTCAAAGATGAGGTAATGTGTGATGTTTCCCTGCTTGAAGTTTGTGATGTTCTTTTAGGACAACCATATATGTGGAAATGTCATGGTGTGTATGATTCTAGACCTCATAGTGTCATTATTACTTTGGGAAATAAACTCTATAGGATACCGAAGACACTTCCCACTACTGCAATGTCCCTCATCACAGCTAAGCAATGCAGGAAGGTAATCTCCCAGACAGGGAAATTCTTCCTCCGCATGGTTCATTTTGAAGGAGAACAAAAGATCGCAACAATATACACCACCTCCACACAAAGCCCCTATACACAACAGAAATAAGTGGACAAGATCGTGGAATCATACAAGGACATCTTCACCACACCTATCAGGGTGCTAGTACATTTCTAGGTCAAGCATCTGATTTATTTGATAACTGGCGTGCCTTTACCTAACGAGCCAGTATACAGGAATTCCTTCATGGAAAATGAAGAAATCAAACGCCATATTCAAGATTTAATCCAAAAGGGTCACATTCGACCTTGCTCCTCACCTTGTGGGATCCCAATTGTGTTGGTAAAGAAGAAATATGGGACATGGCGACTCTGTATTGACTACCGATCTCTAAACAAGATCACATTCTGGAATTGGTATCCCATTCCTCTGATCGGATACCTTCTTGACCAGCTCAAGGGTGCCAAATATTTCAGCAATATTGATCTTAATTCTGGCTATAATCTAGTGCTAATTGAGCATACAGATGTGTGGAAGACGACCTTCAAATCTAGAGAAGTCCTTTTTGAGTGGTTGGTCATGCCTTTCGGATTGACTGATTCTCCAACAACATTCATGAGGATTATGGACGATATCCTACAACCATTCACCAATTATTTTGTGGTTGTATATCTAGATGACATCCTCATCTACAACAGAACATGGGCGGAACATTTGCAACATATCCACCAGGTCCTCAACACCCTGCGATAGCACAAGTTATACGTCAATATAGATAAGTGCTCATTTGGCATGGTGAGGGTTCAGTATCTCGGATACATTGCGGACGAACATGGTGCTCATGTGGATCTAGCCAAGATCCAATCCATTCATGATTGGCCAACCCTGACAAATCTCATAGAGCTTCGCAGCTTCCTAGCCCTTGCCAACTTCTATAGCAGATTTTTGTTGGGATTTTCTAATATTGCTTGGTACCTTAGCCAGGTGACAAAAGGGGGATCTAAGTCAAAAATCATTTGGTCCAATCCACAACAAAAAACATTTGAGGAGTTGAAGCAACACTTAGGTTCAAAGCCCATCATTTCCTTACTAGATCTACAGCAACCCTTTGAGATTGAGACAGATGCTTTGGACTATGATGTTGGTGCAATCCTCCCATCCAGTGGAATATCACAGTGAGGCACTTTCAGATTCAGTCCGTAAGTACCCCACGTATGACAAGGAAATTTATTCCATTGTCCAATCTTGCCTCCAATGGAAGCATTACATCCTTGGAAAAGAAACTTTCATCCACACTGATCACAAGCCCCTACAGTTCATGCAAACCCAAGGAAAGTTATAGAATGACCGCCACTAGAAGTGGTCCACTTACTTGCAGCAATTTCACTTAAATAGTAAATATAAGAAGGGCAGCACCAATCGAGTCATTGATTTCCTCAGTCGACCTCCAGTAGCAGCACTGACCATGGTTCTCAATATTGTGGGAACGCAGCCTCCAGGTGGCCTCAACTATATAGCAGTGATCCTACATTTTCTCCCATCTATCAAGCCCTATGTGTAGGCACACCCGTGGAAGACTTTCATCTCTAAGAAGGATTGTTATGCCACTTGAGCCATCTATGTGTTCCTTCAAGAGAGCGTGTGAATATGATTTGGGAACTGCATTACAATCGGCTGGTAGGGCACTTCGGAACCAAAAAGACAATGGCCATATTGTAGAAGTATTTTTATTGGCCCAAGCTCTGACAAGATGTTGTCCGATAGATCATATCTTGCACAGTTTGTGCCATCGCAAAACCTGCCATAAAAAAACAGGGATTGTACACTCCTCTTCCCACTCTTGATGGGCCCTTGGAATCCATCTCCATGGATTACATGTCTGGACTACCTTCAACCAAGCATGGTAATGACTGTGTGTTTGTGGTCATGGATTGCTTCTCTAAGATGGCCATTCTGATAGCTTGTAAGAAGAACATATCTGTCGAAGCCACTGCTAAGCTCTTCTTCGAGCATGTTCGGGTTCATTTCAAGCCACCACAAACTATCATTTTAGATCGGGACAACAGGTTCCTAAGCACTTTCTAGTCCAGCCTATGGTCATTGATGGATACCAAGCTCACTAAATCGACTGCCTTCCACCCCCAGACCGATGGACAAAAGAAGGTAGTCAACAGGATGATTGTGCATATTCTGAGAATGTACAATTCTAAACATCCCTGCACATGGGATGAGAGCCTTACTTATGTTCAACATAGTTATAACAGAGCCCTTCATATTTCTCTCGGCCACAGTCCTTTTCAAGTGTGCTTGGGGTTCCAACCACTAGCCCCAATTGATGTATCTCTGCCCATTGCATCCACACGAGAGGAATATTCCCATGCTCAGACTGAGGCTAATAAGGCCAACAGATTTGTTGAATGAATCCAGCACATCTGCCAACAGTTCCATGACATTTTCAAAAAGGCCAACACTAAGTACAAGCAACGACATGACCAACATCGGGTTCCAAACAAGTTCCAGGTGGGTGATAAGGTTTGGTTGCATTTGCAGAAAGAGAGGCTCACAAGATGCCATCGCAAGCTTCGTCCATTTTGATATGGACCATACACCATCACCAAGGCAGTTGGTGACAATTCCTTCAAATTAATCATTCCTCCATTCCTTGTCCTACACCCAATATTCAATGTGGAGCTCCTTTGTCCATATTTTCCACCATTGTTGGACACCTCAGAGGTGGTAGAGAAATTGACACCTACAAAGCTTAATCTCGACTGCATGGAACAAGAAACTATTGATCAGATCATGGAAACATAGCTTAAGGGCACCCACTAGCAGAAGATCCAATTATATTGGGTTGTCAAAGCAGGGCAACTACTCCTCTAAGGAAAGTGGCTCACCAGGAGTCAAGTTCAACAGAACTTTCCCCATTTGATGGGGGCACTCAACGCAATGGAGAGAATTGCTTCCTAAGGGGGGAGGAATGATCCAGATGGATATAGGTGGCCACCCACCTATTCCACTGGCTCAAAACAACTTTCCATTTTGGCAATTTTCTAGTAATTTTTCTACAGTTTTTCGGGGTCCCGAACTTTCGGGGTCGTTTTGAGGCCCTAAACGACATTTTGTGGATATTCGGGGGGGGGCAGTAGTTTCAAAAGGCATGCTCTGGCCCCCATAGTAAGTTGTAAATCTCAGAATAGACCTTTCCAACGGACTATCGAGTGCCCCAAATGGAGATCGTATACAAAAGTTATGACTATGGGAAGTTGACTGTTCAACTAACCACCTTGGGTCCGCAAACATTATGACGGTTCATCTTCTAGGGTTAGGTTTTTGGATGTTTAGGGTTCTTTCCCTCATGCTTATGATAAATAGGCTCTTTCAGCCTCTTATTCTATTCAACTTGTCACGAATGAGCGTAGCCTCCACATCTCTTCTTAGAGATATAGCTACCACCATTCTAGTTGCTTTTATTTTACAGTTTTTCCTGTTTCATTCATTTAATAGAATATGAGCTTACTATATCACTGTTTTTCTTGCCATATATTGGTGTATGTGAATATAATTATAGTCTTTCATTTCGTTCTCACATAAATCTGGATCTAGTGGATATGTTATTAATAGATATATGACTAATGTTGTTACGAAGGAAAACTAATCCCTTTGCATGAATATGAAATGAATATGGAATGATATGAATGCACAAAACATGTTTAAGGGATATTAGTTCATTACGGGATGTGTAAGGAACATGCCGATTAGAAATCTCAATATTGCAAAGATTTGAATTATGATCAAAGTTTAAAGAATGAACATATAAGTGATGATAGGGTTAAATGCCAAAGCATATGAAATGCAATAATCAATGGTATATAGTTGATCAAAAGTTGATTTAGTAAGTAAGTAGACTTATTGTTGATATGATAACTATGTGATGTTGCGACTAACTATCTGTGAAGTTGTAACAAATTCAGAGGACTTGGTGTTGGCAATAAATAATGGAGCCATAATGAGAACCAATTTTATGTGTTGCAAATAGTTAAATTTTGTAATTGACAATAAATAATAATCAATATGGTCATTATTATTGATCCAAAAATGGTGAAAGAAAACATAGAGATGATAAAAAAACCCAAGTGACAAAATTGATGATCCAGCCCCAAACATGCTAAAGTAATTTTCCTGGGCTCAAGCAAGAGAGCTTGAGTGGAAAAGAAAATAATTTCGTAGACTCAAGCAAGAGATCTTGAGTGGAAAATAAAGTAAAATTCCTAGACTCAAGCAAGTGCGCTTGAGTGGAAGAGAGGGAGGGCAAGTGATCATCAATGTCAAGACTTAGGCAAACCGAAAAAAAAAAATAACAGACCACTATTTAATGACAGTTCTCAAGGGAGAGTTCGATGTACACCAAAGAGTTGTTGAAGTCTTCCATATCCATGGTATAATAATGGAACATAGGGGTAAAAGCTTCCAAGTAAATTGGTTGTTAGCTTCCCTGATATTTAAGTATGATGTATGCAAATATCACCGTAGGTAATGCAAAATTCATCCAAAAATGAGGGTGAATGTCAAGTTTTGAGGTTGGTTGCCCGAAAATATCTAATATAATGCTACTAACCTATCAATGAAGGATATGTCTATAGCAAGTTAAATATTGGCTAAGAGTATTATCATCCGAGAGTGAAAATGAAGGATGGTGCTCCAGAAGATAAGTAAATGGTTGTTTTACCTATGCATTCTTTTTGTTATATAAAAAAATGGTCATCACATGTATGTATATGTTTATGTTGCCTTACGCTCATAAGAGCACAAGTGTCGCTGAAAAAATACTTGAAGAGTTTCCATGAACATCAACAACAATATGTTGCAAAGGAAATCATTACTTACATTCTTATTGAATTTGAAAAATCATGTTATGTATATGTTATGCTGAAAATTTTGGAAGGCCTCAAATGGGTTGTGTAAAGTGCAGGTTATGAAAGGAAGAGGAACAATAACAACATGTAGGAAGAGTAGAGGATCAAGGATGATTAAAAGTGGAAGATAAATATCCAAAAGTTGCAGTCACATCTTCAGTCGCAAAGGTCTTCAAAATCATATAAGTACCATTTTAATAAATTAAGTTATACCGAGTTTTATAACATTTCACTCTTGATTATAGAGATAGAAGATAGATGTATTCATTGTATTATTTAAGATGGTGATTTTAATGAAGAAAATAGTCATTTTATGATTGAAGTAGTCTTCACTATAGATTATTGTTTTGAATGTGATTTTATTTTGTGTATTTAGGAAAGAGAAATCATCTAATTATGTGGTTAATGTTGCCCTATTAGAAGGATTTACATAATTTTCCCTTGATCTTTATAGATTTGGTACTTATTGTCAATATTAAAAAGGAGTTAATTCAAGCTTATTTAGTTTTTTGTCAAATATGTGGAAAAGTAAACTTGTTATATTTCTTAGAGGATTATTGGTTTACTATATAAAGTTGGTTGTAAATTGATGAATCAATGCATATTTATGTAGAACTATATAGAACATATACCGAGATATAGGGAACATATACCACTTTGATTTATTAGTGCATTTAAGTTGATGACAGTTACATTGTGGTCAAGAATCAAGTATTTAGAAAATAATTAACCAAGTAGTTTGGAAAGGTTATACAGTCAAGAGTCTCAAAAATTTCCATGATAAGATTATTGGAATTGAACTACATGTTTTCTGATATGAAATGCCCCGGTAGCCTATTATCTTGCACTACCTCTTTCTATAAAGTTCATAATGTTGCATGTTTCATTATTGGAAAAAATATATATACATGAGGCAACTCATATCATCGATTGGGTTGTGATTCATGTGGTACCCGAGGGCAAGTTTCAAACAGAGGCTTGGCGTATCCTAGATAAGAAGGAGCTTATGCTTCGGAATTGAGCCATCGCTCAAATAAAAGTACAATGGAAGCACTTCATCCTTGAGGAGGAAACATGAGAAATGGAGGATTGTATGCAAGCAACATATCCTTCCATGTTCCAGAATGAGCAAGAAGACTCTGAATAAAAAAACACTAAGGACAGTGTTAAAAACAAGGGGGGGAGAAATGCAATACCTCCAATACTTTTCAATTATTTTGATTTAAGTATTTTTGAAATACTCTCCAAACAATTATTATTTGTAAAAGAGTTATAAAACTCTATACTCACATTCATGTGGGTGAATATTATATTATTTTATCATTATTAATAAAAGAAAGATACTTGGAGCAACCCGTTGAAAGAGGGGACACCATCATGAGACAATGAACAAGTGGATAGAAAGCAAGATATTTTGTATCAATCGAATCCAATTCAAAAGCTCAACAAGCTTACCAAATCCACAATTATAGGGATCACCTGATATTTGCTTGAGATGGCACAAGACCTCAGAAAAAACTATATAATGGTGCACTGAGAAGATACGCGACATTGGGTAGTGCATGGAGAGATTTTTGTTATGTTGAGGGGAAGCCGTTGAGTATTTTTCTCTCTTTGTTGAAAGTCCATCACTTGATCTGCTACAGACTCTTTGGAAGAGTGGTGCGTTCATATTTTCTTAGCTAGTTCATTGGTCCATGGTGGTGATCTAGCTCGGGGGTGAAGTTGGACAAGCTAGAGTGGCTGTCCTCTTCTATGGTTGGGAGGATATGAAAGAATCTGAGCATTTTTCCCATTTGTTTTCAAGTAAGTAAATTTTATTTTGTGAGTGCTTAATAATTTTATCAATGACAGAAAGTATTATGCTTAGATGTTTACTATGGATCCATCGGCAGTGGCAGGTTTTATTTTCATGGTTTTTTCTTATATTGAAATAAAGTAATGAGTGATAGCTAAGATCTATATAGTAGATTACAATAGCATAATTTGTTTATGCCATATTTAGGTATGTTACAAGAAGATACTCTTTGTGCTACAATTGTTCATTGATTTTTGTTGGATGAATGTCAATGGCAATGACAATCCTATATCCTTTTACAATAAGCAGTAATATTATTCCAGGATACATTAGAAAGTATATATCAACGTCAATCATGATGGGCAGTGGATAGATGTAGTGTGCAATTCCTATTTTGGTGCAAAGCTGTGAACGTTGAGGTTTTCATTGAAAATTAATGCCGAGTATTGAAACTTTGAAAGAAGAGGTTAATGCTTACCCAAATGGAAATATATGTGGAAAATGAAGCCTCTATTTTTTAAAACGTGCTTTATGGAATGGAATTATAATATTGTTTTCATGTCGAAGGGATTCTCAGAGTGGGTGTATATTGTGAATGGATGAGGTTCTATCATGGTTTCTATTGTTGATATTATTGCATAAATGATTTATCAAAGGGTATTCCAAAGTCAGATTATTGTTATTACTTGGGAGCCAATTCATATATTTTTGTAAATTTTAATACTTTAGCAAGGGCTACACCAGTACCTTCGAGCACTCGTTAGATCAACTAAACACACAAATACCTCATTTCTCACTGAATCAATTTGCCTCTTCTTAATGAAATGAACTCATTTATGTCTCCAGGATGGAAAATCATGAACATGCATCTACTCCGTGCTCCTCCACCTCCACTTCGAGGGCTGCAACTACCAACAACAATTACAGTTACGATGTATTCCCAAGTCATCGCCGCATAGAGATTAAGAAAACATTCACGATCCATCTCTACCATCGCATTCTTTCATATGGATTCAGAGTCTTTCTGTACCAGCAAGAGAAGCAAGCCGGAGACGACATAACTTGTCAAATAAAATGACCTATTGCAACCGCCTTTGTTCATATAGTCATTTTCTCCCCAAAGTATGCGGAATGAAGATGGTGTTTGGAAGAACTCGTGTTGATGTTGAAATCGGGGACTAACATTATTCCTATGTTTTATCATGTCAATCCCTCTCATCTACGAATTAATATGGGAAAGGATGAATATTGAGTGTATGCTCGAGCCCTTCACGATCTAGAAAAGAAGAAGAGATATGAGCCCAACACTATTCAAATCTGGAGAGAGGCTCTTTCTCGTGTTGCAGAAATAAGCGGGTTGGAGCTAGAAGCGTGTAATGGTTCAGAATTATAACTCCTTTTGTTCGAATGATTTTTATATTTCATAGAAATATTAGCATATCATGTTTTAAGACATATTTCTCGACAATTTTAGTGATGTATTCATAAATAATTAGGGACGACGACGATCTCATGTATTCAGAAAAGGGATAGAAAACCACCATTGGATGTGGACATATACCAACTAGGTTGGATGAAAAACTAGAATATTTTGAAAGGATGGTGGTACTGCAACATCTCGGTGGACACTGGGTTTCAAGGATAGTGGGCGTTGGTGAAATCGGTAAAACTACCGTTGGTAAATCGGTAAAACTACTTTGGCGAAACAATTATTCAACCGTAAGAGATCAGATTACGATCGATCAGATAACGACAGTTAGGAGCTCTTTAACATCCTTGCAAAGTAAACTTTATAAAGACTTGATTGGACAGAATATTGTAATGTATAGCACTGATTTAAGGCATACCAAGGTTAAGATATCATGTCCCGCGTTCTCAAGCCCTCATAATTGTAGATGATGTGGATTCTATTGAGCAGTTGTTGGTATTATTTTCGCTAGTGAGGGATGTTTTTAGCTCAGATAGTTTAATTTTGGTTACATCTCGCAGCAAATATGTTCTCACAGACTCATGAATCAAAGAGTCGTCCATTTACAAGATGGACGGTCTGAATTTAGAATATTCTCATGAAATTTTTTGCTTGCATGCCTTCCATCAGCCTTATCTTGTTGTAGGATTCGAAGAAGTTGTTAGAGAGTTTTTGGATGCGTGTCAAGGATTTCCGTTATCTCTTAAAGTGATTGGGGATCTACTTTATTCAGAAAGACGCAATTTGCAGTATTGGAAAACCTAATTGCTCAAAATATCTAAAGTGCTTCCCAGACATATACAAAGTAGGTTTAAAATTACCTATGATAGCCTCGATGAATAGGAGAGAAATATATTCTTGGACATTACATTTTTCTTCATAGGAGAAGACAAAGATAAGGCAATAAGAATATGGGACAGATCTCATTGGGAAGGGTCCATCGAATTTCATAACCTCTTGAACAATTATCTTGTACAGGTTGACAACAAAAACTGTATAAGAATGCACGATCATTTGAGAGACTTGGGAAGAGATTTAGCGCATAAAGAGCCTGATCGTTGTCTTTGGCGACCAACTGACAATATCTTCTACAATGTGTTCCACCAATCATATGTACGCTTTAGAAATTACCTTGTATTCTTAAATTTATCTTAAGAGAAATTTATTTTAAATCTCATTGTAAATTCTAAAACTTTGCAAAGATGTCAATCTTGTTCCTAACAATTTCCAGCGAACAATTTAGGTACAGGTGATCCGCAAATGACAGGATCTTTATAACCATTATTTGCATGTGAAAGTTTGAATGCTTAAATCCATTAAAAAGACTTTAAATGAAAAAAATAGAGAGCATAATTGAAGCACATAAAGCAAATAAAAGAGATGCAAATCATGAAATTTGTAGGCAAGAACTGATAACGGAGTTCACCCTTTTTGGGCTACGTCTTCGGACCACTTCTAATGAGAAGGCCGATCTTATTAAATCTTCAAAGCTTACAAATATGATTTTTCTGGGAACACTTATGTTTTCTATCGGTCATTATCAAAAACATATAGCACCACTGCAATCCTCTCGAAATTTCAAGAAAAATGAGTATAAACTCGACTACCTTTTCCTGAGGCCTCCTCTGGCACACAAATCAAGAAACTCTGCCTGCATAAAAGACAAAACAATATGGACTATACGGATTCCACCTAGAGATCCATTCCCATTAATGGTTGTACGATGCCTCGAGAACTGTTCCCATATCTGCCTTGAATTCTGTGCAAACCATCCTGTGTAGTCTTCCCATCATGGCTCCGTAAAGGGGTTTAAAAAGGTGTTTTCAGGCTCCGAAATGGTGGCCACGCACCCCTTTTGGGCTTACACATACCAAACAAACTTAAAAAAATAATAATGTGTAGCTCTTAACAAAAGGCTCCTTTGGTGCAATGGTTAGAGTACTTGGCATTTAGGGAGGAGATCACTGGTTCCAACCCACGGACCTCTTCCCATAACACGTTTTTGTTGTCATGTTTGAACGGTGGCATATGGTATATGGATCCACGATATAGTTTGGTAATGATAATGTTTTGATGGATATGTGGCATGGTGTTGACATATATTATGGTTCCAATGAACTATATGAGGTGGTCTCGGTGTTGACCATGGGGTGGAGGGATATGCTCTTGACCTCGTCCCTTTTTCCAAAAAAACTTTGTTCAAACTTAAATATAAGATTTAAACTATGTACACAACAAGGAACACATGCGAGGGAGATGGCTAGGCGGACTTGTGAAGGATTTGGGAGGACCATGGGGTCATGGGTTCAATCCCCATAGACTGCACATTTTTTTATAACCATTACATTTGTTTTTGCCAATTTAAAACCCATTTGTTTTCCATTTTTAACCAAATTGCCGAAACTTAAAACCTTGAAAACTCCTGCATCCGGAGGTTGTTTCACACGAAAAAAACGGTGATGGAAAGATTTTGAAGAGATCTTTACCACTATAATATTTATTTACTATTTGAAGACTTCTATTCTGATCTATCTCTAAAGATCCTCCTAGATCAAACCTTCACATTGAGAAGCTTTTGGACTGCCAAAAGCCTGAATCATTCAGAATTCAAGTGAGGACATGTTCGTCTCACTTGTCTTGTATCACTTGTCCATTTTTCTTGAAACCTGTACATTTAAATCATCATAATAACAATCAACACTACATTGACATTGTTAAGTATATTAACCCCCTTTTCAACAAAATCTTCATTCAATATTGTTGGAACAAACCATATAATGTTGATCAGCAGTAAGTTGAATATCAAAATTGAACATGTGAAAGAGATTGTACCCATATCATGCTTATGTTTTACCATAGGATCATTATAAACCATAATATATGTATTGTAATGTAATGACACTTCCTTTTCATGCTTAGGATTATTTTCTTCCTTAACTTGCATAGACATAAGTGCCAAATTCCGACTTGCATTAACAACCCTTTTCAATTGTTGTGTAGTTCCCAATGATCTGTCATTTTTAAATGAATGTGAATGTACTATGTATTCAATTCCTTCCTTAAACAAATGATATGATTATGTTCTCTATAGAAGATTTCCTTTCGATCATATATGTATGGGCTACCCAACACAATTCCACAGATATCTGGTGGAACCACATCAAATTCAACTTCATCTACAAACTTGGATGTAATTGCAAACTTTAGATCACATTGCCTTGTTACTTGTAATCTTTTATCTTTGCATACTCAGCCTAATGGATAAGGTTTCCTGTGTGTTTTTGTTGTTAATCCCAATTGCTTAACTACTTCTTCTGAAATGAGATTAGCTTGAGATCCACTATCTATGAGTGTGTCGATCTTATTTTTTTTGTAATTACCTTTATATGAAACAATGCATTCCTTTTTTCTATTCTTATAACTGTCATGATCTTTAGAAGTAGAAGCAGATGAAGAACTAATGTTAGAATCATTACCAACAATAGATTTACCTTTCACACCTACGATTAATATCTTTGCCTTGTTACTTGTAATCTTTTATCTTTGCATACTCAGCCTAATGGATAAGGTTTCCTGTGTGTTTTTGTTGTTAATCCCAATTGCTTAACTACTTCTTCTGAAATGAGATTAGCTTGAGATCCACTATCTATGAGTGTGTCGATCTTATTTTTTTTTTTTGTAATTACCTTTATATGAAACAATGCATTCCTTTTTTCTATTCTTATAACTGTCATGATCTTTAGAAGTAGAAGCAGATGAAGAACTAATGTTAGAATCATTACCAACAATAGATTTACCTTTCACACCTACGATTAATATCTTTGTTTCGTCCTCAGAATCTGATCCAAGGTTTTCAACGATAATGGTGGCTTTTTGCTTCCCTTTCTGGTCCTTAAACCACTTCGGTTTCAATTATGGATGTAGCTTCCAATAGTGTTTTGCATCATGTCCATCTCTCTGACAATGAGAACATGAAAGTTTTGTGTCCCCTTTCTTCATGGTAGAAGTATGCTTGCTCTTCCCTTTGTCCTTACCTTATTTCAACTTATTGGATCCAGCTGAAAAAAAAATCATCATGAACATTCTTCCCTTTAGATTCAATATGTGTGGCTTGAACACACACTTCATCCAAGTTAGTAGGATTAAACATAAGTATTGTATGACACAAATAACTATGTAATCCTCCAATAAACTTGAGAATAGTTTCTTGAGTGTAAAGAGGTAAGCTCAAAATCAAAGCTCTCTTTCTGAATTCCTAAGTGTATTCTTGTACATTCTGACTTTTACCTTGCCTTAAGTTTTTCCAATACATCATGGCTTGCTGTATATAACCTAATGGATAAAATTGCTTCTTTAACGCATAAGTAAATTCATATCAGGAAGAGATAGTTTTACCTTTTGTAAGGATGCCTTCCCATGTCTTACTCTCCCACCAGATGAGTGCAGTGCCTCCAAGGCAGAAAGTAGCCAACTGGATCTTTGCACTATCATATGCAAGATTTTGGATCTTGCAATACACTTCAATCTGTCAGATCCAATCATATAAAATTTATGCATTAAGTTCACCATTATATGTAGGACAATCAAACTTAATATCGAGTTTCAAATAAGGTAAATCAGACTTAGTCTTCTCAGGTTGTTTCTTTGAATTAGAAGAAGCAGTATTGGAGCTTTTAGAAGAGGAAGAAGAAGATGGGGAAGAAGGCTCAGAAGGGCCTCCTCCTTTTCCTGAAGTATCATTCTTTTCTTTCCCCTTATTCTTTTTCTTCTTTTCCAATCTCTCTTGATAATCTGCAAACAACTTTTCTACCCTATCAACCATCTAATAGAAATCCTTGTGAAAATCCTTCTCATCTTCTTCTCGGTAGTCTTCATCTGCCATTTTTTTCTTCTTCTTGAGCCAATTTCTGGATCAAACTTTCAAGTTATCATTCACCAACTTTAAGCCTTGATCTTGTTAACATCCACAAACTCACAATGCAATGGTTACGCTGTTCTGATACCAAAATTGATCCAAAAATGACAGTATCTTTATAACCATTCTTTGCATGTGAAAGTTTGAATGCTTAAATCCATTAAAACGACTTTAAATGACAAAATTAGAGAGCATAATTGAAGCACATAAAACACATAAAAGAGATGCAAACCATGAAATTTGTAGGCAAAAAATGATAACGGAGTTCACCCTTCTTGGGCTACGTCTCCGGGCCACTTCTAATAAGAAGGCCGATCTTATTAAATCTTCAAAGCTTACAAATATGAGTTTTTGGGAACACTTCTATTTTCTATTAGTCATCAACAAAAACAGACAACACCACTGTGATCCTCTCTAAATTTCGAGAAAAACGGGTATAAACTCGACTAACTTTTTTTCGAGGCATCATTTGGCACGCAAATTGAGAAACTCTGCCTGCGTAAAAGACAAAATAGTACGAATTGCATGGATTTTGCCTCGGTGTCTGTGCCTATTAATGGTTTATACGATGCCTCGAGAACTATTCCCATATCTGCCTCAAATTCTATGCAAACCGCTCTGTGTAGTCTTCCCATCATGGCTCCAAAAATGGCTTTAAAAAGGCGTTTTTAGGCTCCGAAATGGTGGCCACGCGCCCCTTTTGGGCTTACACATCCCAAACAAAGTTAAAACAATAATATTGCGTATCCCTTAACAAAAGGTGCCTTTGGTGCAACGGTTAGAGTGCTTGGCATTTAGGGAGGAGGTCATGGGTTCAAACCTGTGGACCGCTCCCCATAACACGTTTTTGTTGGCATGTTTTAACGGTGGCATATGGTATATGGTTCCACGATATAGTTTGGCAATGATAAGGTGGTCTCGATGTTGACCATGGGGTCGAGGGCTATTTGTTCAAACTTAAATATAAGTTTTAAACTATACATAGCAAGGAACACATGCGGGGGAGATGGCTAGGAGGACTTGTGAAGGCTTTAGGCATACCACATTTTTGTTGGCATGTTTTAACGGTGGCATATGTTATATGGTTCCACGATATAGTTTGGCGATATTGTATGGTTTGGAAATGATAAGGTGGTCTCGATGTTGACCATGGGGTCGAGGGCTGTTTGTTCAAACTTAAATATAAGTTTTAAACTATACATAACAAGGAACACATGCGAGGAAGATGGCTAGGAGGACTTGTGAAGACTTTGGACAGACCACGTTTTTATTGGCATGTTTTAATGGTGGCATATGGTATATGGTTCCATGATATAGTTTTGCGATATTGTATGGTTTGGCAATGATAAGGTGGTCTCGATGTTGATCATGGGGTCAAGGGCTATTTGTTCAAACTTAAATATAAGTTTTAAACTATACATAAAAAGGAACACATGCGGGGGAGATGGCTAGGAGGACTTGTGAAGGCTTTGGGCAGACCATGGAGGTCATGGATTTTCTATCCCCATAGAATCCACATTTTTTTTATAACCATTACATTTTTTTTTCCAATTTAACCCATTTTTTTCCATTTTTAACCAAATTGTCGAAACTTCAAATCTTGATAACTCATGCATCCAGAGGTCGTTTCACGCAAAACAAGCGTTGACGGAAAGCTTTCGACGAGCTCTTTACCACTGTAAGCTTTATTTTACTATTTGAATACTTCTATTATGATCGATCTTTGAAGATCCTCCCGTATCAATAGGGAGTTAACATACAAACATCAGCCTTCGCTTCAAACAACCATGATGTCCGCGGCTTGCAACTGGTTAGGGTCGAAGGTGATTGGTGTGAAAGCATATCCTAATTCCTAAGAGAGTATTTTCTTGTTTTATAAGAATTTTTTGTTAGCTAATATGGCTTTCTTTATGACATGCGTTGTAGGTGAACATAAGTAGCAATGCCCGCCAGAATGAAAAAAAGACTGAGAAGAATTGTCGGATTTACCATTGGAATGGTAGATAACTTTCTCCATCGATTCTGGACACTGAAAGCCTTTAAGTACTATATATTAAAGTCTGGAAGCTAACAAGGTGCACAACTAAATTAAATTATTTTAAAAACAATTAAGAACATAAATTCCTATAGAATTTGAGACTTGAAACAATCGAATTTACCGTACATGGTTTAACCAATGTTGATCAATCAACGCTTTGATTCGTCAAATGAGCTATTGAATCCCATAAGAAGATTCAGGATGTGTTAAGACAAAGCCCAGAACGCCCGTGCTTAACATGTTAAGTAGGTAGGCAGCTAGTAGTTTCCATAAGCAAAAAAAAATTCCCACAAAATTGCGGTAAACTATGTGCTGAGAAAGTAGGTATAACTATAACAATGATGTTTCACGTGCTCGCTTGTCTGTTGCAGTCGAACAATGGAATTAGGTTTCAAAACTCAGATATTCAAGCATGTGCCCAGTTCCCACCATAATGAAGCACTGGCTGGGCACATGTGCTTGGAAATAAGTTTGAATGGTCCAAGAAAGTGTAATTGAAAACAAAAATTACGTCCAACATGCAGTCCTCACCAAATGTGGGCATGTTGTTGTATTTGAATAGGTTCCATTTTGCAGAAGGACAAAAGTTGCACCATCATGGAGAGGTTGAGCTTAATGATGTGAAGGTTGTTGTAAGTGTTTGTTTTTTTGGGATATTGTTCAACTATCCCATCTGCACATTTTAACTTGTAGTTATTTTATGAATTTGGTTGAGTGGTCATGGTGAAGGTTGTTTGTTCTACCTATTTCAATGAAGTCATTTGTGTGTTTACACATATGTTACACCTTTCTCCAAGTCCACGTCGATGTATCCATATTTGCATGTAACAAATTGGGTCTTTGATAATGAAGGATGCCTAGCACAAGTTTTGCATCTTCTCCAACTATCCTTGTCCCAACAAAACATTGAAATATCCATTCGATGGCTAAGTAGTTTTGTGGTAAAATAATTTTCTTTTCTATTGCAATTTTGTGGCAAAAGTATCATATTTCTATAGCTTCCATTTTGGGGCAATAGTTAGCAACTCCAAGAACATTGCCACCTAGTGGCTCTTGTTTAGTGTATGTATAGTTGGTTAAGTTTATTTAGGTTAATTTATCCATCAAATTTGGATGTTTATCAACTAATTTGGTATACTTTGTTTGATGAGTACACTTTGTTATTCCATTGAATTTTGACCTAAATTTTCGAATTTTGTTATAAATAAACGTGGTTTCTCATATAAATATCATAACAATAAACAGTGTATTGTTCTGTTTCTTATCGGATTTCTACAAAGGCCTTCCTAAATCTATCCTGTATAGACAGGGCCTTTAAATCTATTCCTGAACATACAGGGCTTTTGCTACCCATCTCCATTATCATCACTCGCATGATACATACCGTATTCGAAGCGGCGACGGACCTGCAGATGCAGATGCAAAACATAGGCAGTCGCGAACCGGTGACCGTGGCGGCAAACTCTGCCCCTCCTCCATTCGAACTTTATTTCGATGGAGTCTGCAAAGGCAACCCTGGCACTGCAGCCATTGGCTTCCTGCTCAGAGACAGCAGTGGCCAAGAGATTGAGAGGTTCTCTTCTTTTCTGGGCTACAAGTTTACCAATAATGCAGCCGAGTACAAGGCCCTCATTGCAGGACTTCAGCATGCCCTTGACCAGGGCATCACCGCTATTAAAGTGTATGGAGACAGTGAACTCGTCTGCAGACAGGTAATTAGTCTTTGACTCCATCCTCTTCTTGATTTTGGCAGACAGGTAAGTACTCATGTACTCTCTCTCCTCTTCTTGATTTTGGCAGACAGGTTAGTCATACAGTCTTTCCCCTCTTTCATTTTTCTTTCCTTTTGCGTTCAAGGAAATGGCCTGTCATTGCAGGGAGCGAATGACTTAATCAATGGATGTTGTTGGTCAGGTAAACGGGAAGTACAATATCGAGAACGACTGGCTCAGGAGGTATTGCGACACCGTGCTGGAGCTCCTTAAGAAGTTTAAGAATTGGGAGGTGGTGCATGTGCCCCGCGAGAAGAATCGTGATGCAGATGCCCTGGCGAACCAGGGAATTGATCATCCATCCGTGGATACAAGTCCTGCTGCTCAACACAAAGTTAAGCTGCACTGCGCGACTCCTTTGGAGGCCAGGAATTACGTTCTTCAAAAACGTTGTGAGGGTATCGTTCAACTGCAGTTTATTCTTGACACCATCCAATCCACTTTGCCAGAATCGTACGCTGCTGTTAAGGAGCTCTGTTGCAACACAATACAACGCAAGAAGGTTATTTTCGCTGGCTGCCAGGATGCTGCACAGCTGAAGGACATTAACATATGTATGTGTTGTTTATTGGCTCAGTACTAAGATTAGGGTTTTTAGATTTCTGGGTTTTAAAGTTTGAACGGAAGTACTTCAAAATACTGTTTTTTAACTTCCTCGGCGAGAAGAAAAAAATGTTTTTGTTTTTGTTAGCTTCTGATACGGAGAGACTGATTTCTTGAATTGAAGTTATAATTGCTATTTCGTTTGTTTTTGATCGGCACAATGTAATGGTTTTTTAAAGAAAACATAATAATGTTATTATAAAACTGCTATTTCTTCTGTTTTTAAACGGCACTGAATGTGGGTTCGTTTCGGACCAGCATAAGGGTTAACCAATGCCCCTGACTAGTGGGAATCTGGTAGAGAAATTGTTGTTATCAGATTGTGATTTCAGGGATTTGGATAGTTTAAAAATTGGGTGTTTAGTTTTGAGAGAGGTAATTACAATTGCTAAAATTGTAAAATCTTCTTAATAGCAATTTCCAGGAACAATTTTGGCCAGTTTTTAACAATTTTTCACCCGAAAAATGGAGCGTTTTAATTAGCTTTTACTGACAAGAATTCATCTGAGGAATTCTTGCCAAAATCAAAATTTGGAGTGCTCGGATCATTAGACAATTAGTTTAGAACAGACAATCTCAATTGCTAAAATTACAAAAATGCTAAAATAGAAATTTCCAACAAAATCTTTAACCAGTTTTAGACCCAAAATCTGGTCCAAAATTGCCGGAAAAACAAGGCGTTTTGGTTGTCTTTTATACTACGCGGCTTCGTTATGATCTCGTGATTGTTAAATGTCTTTCAAATTCCTGAAAACCTCTATGATGGGGTTTGAGCTTAACTGGAGGTGACAAATAGGCCTACGGATTGCCCGTAGTGCCACCTTCGGAATTAACGACGCCTTGGCGGTTTGATCGAGGAGAGGATTTGAGTCTGTGTTTATTTACGGCGCTCTTATTTATCCCGCGCCGCGCCGAGTTTGTTGGGTGTGGGCTGGCTGAAGAATTCATAGGACGCTCGCACGCACGGTGGAAGGGAACTTGATGAGTGGTCGAGTTTAATAGAAAAAAAAATAAAATTAGGGGTTGTTCCGTGCAGGCTTGAATTTCATTTTCCATCCACCTGTTATATAGAAATTTGATGATGGTCTTGTGTTTTCCATGTTTTCCATTTTTCGTTCTATGCAACTTCACTAGTGTCATTTCTTTTTGCACAAGTTTAATCATACAATTTAGAACTTTTAATGTGTTTTTTATTTTATATTTTTTCACGTGTCAAAGTTTAACCATACAATTTTGTGTTAGTAATTTTTATATGATCATTTTCATCGCCTTTGCTTTTATTAATTTGGCGTAAAGTGAAAAAATGAAATAGAGGTTTCAGATGAGAAGGATGAAATGAAAGTGATTGTGATTATGACAAACCTTCATTACTAATGTAAGTTTTTGATATTTTTTTTTCCTAGTAAATATATGAAATACAGGTGAGGAATATTATTATTAATTATAAGATATAAGGTTATGAGAAGTTATATTTCTATTTTAGCCCACACAATGGACCTTATTAATCTTAAGATTAGTGGAGATGAGATTTTTGAAACCCAAGGCTTGTGCTTGAAGAGAGGGAATCATGAATCATAAAAATCCTCATTTAGTATATATCTATGTAACCCAGATATTTTAAATTACTTAATATAACATTCTTTAAAATAGATCTATTCCATCACAAGACCAGCCCAAATGTCAAAGAGAAAATACTTGTGCTGGAAGAGAGGGAATCATGGATCATAAAAATCCTCTAATTGAAAAAAAACTTAGTATATATGTATGTAACCTATATTTTTTATTTCTTAATATAACATGCTTTAAAATAGATCTATTCCATCATATGACCACCCCAAATGTCAAACAGAACCATATAAACAATAGATTTAAATCTCTAGATAAATGCAAAAACTCATATTATTTAAAGAATTAAGTCAAGAGTGGAAACTCTAAACAAAAATTTCATGCCATGTCCTACATTAGTTAATAACTTACTACACCTATAAAAATTTATGATAGGTTATTTAAACCATTAAAAGTCAAATCCCTAGTCTATTAATTTGTATGCTTGTCACATTTGATGTGTCAAAATTTTAACCATCTGTCAAATACGTCTTGAGATGGAAAAAAGCATTCCACAGAACATCAAATTCCAAGCCTAGTTCGGGCCTCTTGGTTTGACCAAAGAGTTCATTCAATCTATTGATTTGAAAATAAATCATGCTTGGAAACATTGTTATAATCATAATTTAGTTTCACAAAAGATTCAATGAGACACAATTCAAGCTTTTTACACAAATGTGGGTGTAAGTAATAATGGTTGATGTAAATTTTCAACTCTTCTTACAATGATCAAGATTGTTTAGAAGTACCAGAATAAGGACCCTTCACACAAAGATGAAAAGCAAAATCTATGGTGGCATTTGATCCACTAGAAAAATAATGGAACTCAATAACCAAAAGCCATCATGGCAAATTGGCGATCACTCGAAGTTGAAGAGGACAGGGAATTATTTTGAACAACTTCTTTAATGTATTAGGGTAGAGAAAAAACCGTGAGAATTATAAGGTATTGAACTAGTTCATTGCACTGAGTCTCGGTGCTCCATAGCCCAGTATGGGGGAGATGTTGTAATGTTTGGTCCTAACAAAATAATTAAAAAAATTCTTGTCAACTCATAAAATAAAAAATTATGGAAAGTATTTAAAAAAAATCCTTGTTGGCTCATAAAATAAAATATTATGAAAAGCAATTAAAAAATCAATGTTCGTTTATAAAATAAAAACTTAAAACTTAAACCCGGATCTATCAATCAAGAGAGATCAAATTCCTTGAGTTTAAATTAAAAAAAATAAATACAGCTCAAGAAATTGGATCCCTCTCGGTGCTACATAGATACGGGTTTAAGATGGATCTATGCTGATCATAAAAAATCACATGGTATAGAACTAGTTCATCATATATCGTAATTTTGTCACAACTTAGCTACAACTAAAGCATCAAGTAACTTAGCAAATAGAAGTAAATAGCCCAATGCATCATAAAAACAAAAGATTATAATGGAAAACATATATTATAATGAAGAACCTTCACGAGGGAAAACTTCATTCTCCTATAAGAAGCACAATGTATATTCAAAGCTTGAATGTGTGTGCAAATGAGATCAAGGCCTTCAGTATGTAGAGGCTTATGTCTTAGTTTATTTCCCTTCAAGTCTCCATTGTGGAACCACAAGCCCATCGAATTAACCACCAATGTGATTGAAAATCCATATGAGTTGGGTCACATAGTCCCCCAAACCCCCTTGAAGACAAATTTGAGGGACCGAGTAAACATTATATCTCAACATCCTCTAACTTTCAATTGGAGGGAATCATGGATACAAAAGTTATACATGACACAACAATGCTCTCTATAAATAGAATATTTGTAGAATTGAGATACAACCATGCTCTACAAGGAGAGCTCATATACAAAACTATAACTCCCAAAATACCTTCAGACAATCCTCTTTGAAAAACAATGAAAGGACAAAAGCGATGAGAAAAGACTCAAACTTTACCCATGATGTCAAAGGAATAATGGTCATCTTATCAAAGAATAGTTTCCAAATCATAAAAGATGGAAAAAATGCTTGCAATAGTCACTATGGCTTTTAAATACTCCATGTTGCATGAAATATGAAGATATTGTTAGTGTACATACACATCTTATTGCATCTCTATGGTTAAGAGTGCACCCACTCGAGTTAATCTCTTGTCTCCAGAGGCAAGAATGCACCCACTGGAGTTAATCTCTTGTCTCTAGGATCAAATGTAGATCTTCCTATATAAATCCCTAGTTTTTAAGGTCAAATGCACCCTAACTATGAGTTAGGGCACCCTCATAGCCAATTTTTCTCTCTTTTTAAGAATTAAGGCACTTTTGCACGAGTTGCCCCTTGTTTTTTGGGTTTCATGCACTTAAGTTAGAAATTAAGGATTAGTTAATTGACTAATACACCCTAGTTGGCTATTTTAGCTTAGTTAACTACCTAATTAGCTATTTTTCCTCAAATTGCCAAATACACCCTAGTTGGCTAATTTGGGCTAGCTAGACTTTAGTTTCACATGCATAACTGAAATAACTACCTCATGAGTAAATTCTAGGGCCAGTTAACCCTAACCACTCATGCATGTCCAATTTTACTCTCAAGGAGGATGCACTTGTCTAAACTTAGGCACAAAATCTCTTATTGCTTCCTTAGGAATGTGCACTAGATCATTTAGGAGTGATTACTAAGGGTTTCACTACCATTAAGCTTGTACATGTAATTAATCCTAAGCTTGGTTTCCTATATATGAAGGAATGTATCTCATTGATCATGTATCCATTCATGTACCTTAATTTCAGCATTCATTGGTTAATAAAGATTACAATGTTTAGATAATTACTTGTACTCTTTTCTCTTCTATCTATTGGTAACTATATTACAACTCCGATTAGCTTCTATATCCATTGGTTCAAAATATCACATAGTATCAAATCTTTGGTGAGTCTAAAGAGGTTGTTTTACAGGTTTGAAAGTGAAGACAAGGATTAAAGATCATCAACTTGAATGGATCTTTTGCCCCAAGTATATCTTATTCCATTAAATTACTTTGAATTGAAGAGTAAGATTGTGATTGTATTGCACTACAAAGTCCTCTACAAAATCACAATGGAAACAAAAACTGATCCAAATTCAGTAGTGGAAAAGGAAAAATGGTTTAGTCGGATGGATGAAGACTTTGGGATGATTTGTCTCTATTTTTCTTCTGACCTACTAGATCACATTGAAACTACAAAAAAACATAATGAAGTCTGGACCACTTTGGAAGACTCTTTGGGAAGCATGATGAGATGAGAGGTCATCAGAGAATGATCTCATTAGTTTAATCTCAAGTAAATTTAATGCAATGGAATATTTATTCACATAGTTTAAGTATTTATTGATGTACCTTAAGGTATGTGGAGTAGACAATAAGGATGAGCAACTAGTACTCTTAAACCTATCCAAATTGGATATTGAGTACTTAATATTTGTTTCTACCCATCATGCTACAAAACTAACAATTGGAGTTGCTTGGAAGATGCCTACTTTGGATGTTTTTGTTGACATTCCCACCCACGAGCAAGATAAGCTTATTTAAATGGGATCCTTGAAATCATCAAAGTTCCATGCACTTGTCGTAAATCACGACAGAAGGAAATACATCAAGCAGAAGCAACGAAACAGAGGAAAGAAGTGTTAATGTAATTGTAACTTCGGAAGATATTCACATGTATATTTTATATTGTATTTGTATTTTATTATTGTAACTCCGACGGAGATGTTTATTCCTCTGGTCGGGGAAGTCATTATTGTATTTGGGTCATGTAAAGTCATTGAGGTTAACCTTCCATTGTAAGTCGAGGCATTAGACCCCAGAGTTAAGTTGTTAATGGGTTATTAGACTCTCCTAGAGAAGTCGGCCCAGTTAGGTACAGCTAGGGGCCGACCTAATTAGGTAAAGGTCAAGTGAAAGTTAAAGTATAAATAGAGAGGGTGTCTCTCTCATTTGGATCATTCACTCACTCACTCAATTCGCATGAGTGAGAGAGAGAAGAGTTCGCACAAGTGGAGAAGAGAGAAGATGCTAAAGACCATCTCTATATTTGGGTTTTACTTTTCTGCTATTGTATTGGTGCTCATTCTATCTCTGAGGAACTTGGTAGGTTTTCTCCTTTATGGTTTGTCAGAGGAAAATACTTGTCTCTTGTCTCTTGTGTTCATTGTTGTGCATGTTATTCTATCAGATAATATCCTAGATAATATTGAATTAAATTGTGAAAAAGTAACATGGTATCAGAGCCAGGTTGAGAAGAAGACACTGTGCAGCTACGAAAGATAGGGTTTCTTAATTTTTGGACTTATCTCCACAGATCATCAACAAACAGAGGCTAGGATAACTTTACTAAGAAGGGCGCATCTTTCTGTCGAAGTAGAAGTTGATTCTGAGCATTTTCACTTTTTGGCCTGTCATTGCTGCGAGAAATTAGGGCTTTTCACAGAAGTGTAATTTTGGAGTGCAATCAGCATAGGGAAATTATCCTGCTCAAAATATAAATTTAGAGACTAAGATCAAAGTTTTTGAGTGGGTGGAACTCCGGGAAAGTCAAACCCCATTTTGACTTTGGACTAGAAAAACCGGAAAAAAGCCAAAAACCCCAGTTTTTTATCTGTATTTTTTTTCATTTGGAAAAGTTCAATCATACAATTCTGTGTTAGCAATCTTTATATGATGATTCTCATCGCCTTTGCTTTTATTAATTTGGCATAGAGTGAGAAAAATGAAATAGAGATTTTAGATTAGAAGTATGAAATGAAAATGATTGTGATTATGACAAACTTTCATTACTAATCTAAGTTTTTGACACTTTTTTTGCACAGTAGATATTAAATGGAGGTGAGGAATATTATTATTAATTATAAGATACAAGGTTATGAGAAGTTATATTTCTACTTTGAAGTGAAAAGTTGGCTCACACAATGGACCTTATTGATCTTAAGATTAGTTGCAATGGGATTTTTGAAACCCAAGGCTTGTGCTTGAAGAGAGGGAATCATGGATCATAAAAATCCTCTAATTGAAAAAAAACTTAGTATATATGTATGTAACCTATATTTTTTATTTCTTAATATAACATGCTTTAAAATAGATCCATTCCATCATATGACCACCCCAAATGTCAAACAAAACCATACAAACAATATATTTAAATCTCTAGATAAATGCAAAAAACTCATATTAATTAAAGAATTAAGTAAGAGTGGAGACTCTAAACAAAAATTTCATGCCATGTCCTACATTAGTTAATAACTTACTACACTTATAAAAATTTATGATAGGTTATTTAAACCATTAAAAGTCAAATCCATAGTCTAATATTTGTACGCTTGTCACATTTGATGTGTCAAAATTTTAACTATCTGTCAAATACGTCTTCAGATGGAAAAAAACATTCCACAGAACATCAAATTCCAGGCCTAGTTCTGGGCCTCTTGGTTTTACCGAAGAGTTCATTCAATCTATTGATTTGAAAATAAATCGTGCTTGGAACATTGTTATAACCATAATTTAGTTTCAAAGAAGATTCAATGAGACACAATTCAATCTTTTTACACAAATGTGGGTGTAAGTAAATAATGGTTGATGTAAATTTTCAAGTCTTCTTACAGTGATCAAGATTGTTTAGAAGTAAAAGAATAAGGACCTAAGGACCCTCCACACAAAGATGAAAACCAAAATCTATGGTGGCATTTGATCCACTAGAAAAATAAAGGAATTCAATAACCAAAAGCCATCATGGAAAATTGGTGATCACTCGAAGTTGAAGAGGATGGGGAATTCTTTTGAACAACTTATTTAATATATTAGGGTAGAGAAAAAACTGTGAGAATTATAAGGTATTGAACTAGTTCATTGCACCGAGTCTCGGTGCTCTATAGCCCAGTATGGGGGAGATGTTGTAACGTTTGTTCCTAACAAAATAATTAAAAAAATTCATGTCGGCTCATAAAATTAAAAAATTATGGAAAGTATTTAAAAAAAATCCATGTTGGCTTATAAAATAAAATATTATGAAAAGTAATTAAAAAATCAATGTTCGTTTATAAAATTAAAACTTAAAACTTAAACCTGGATCTATCAATCAAGAGAGATCAAATTTCTTGAGTTTAAATTTAAAAAACGAAATACACCTCAAGAAATTGGATCCCTCTCGGTGCTTGATAGATACGGGTTTAAGATGGATCTATAATGGTCATAAAAAATCACATGGTATAGAACTAGTTCATCATATACCGTAATTTTGTCACAACTTAGCTATAACTAAAGCATCTAAGTAACTTAGCAAACAGAACTAAATAGCCCAATGCATCATAAAAACAAAAGATTATAATGGAAAACATATTATAATGAAGAACCTTCATGAGGGAAAAATTCATTCTCCTATAAGAAGCACAATGCATATTCAAAGCTTGAATGTGTTTGCAAATGAGATTAAGGCCTTGAGTATGTAAATGCTTAGGTCTTAGTTTATTTCCCTTCAAGTCTCCATTGTGGAACCACAAGCCCATCGAATTAACCACCAATGCGATTGAAAATCCATATGAATTGGGTCACATAGTCCCCCAACCCCCCTTGAAGACAAATTTGAGGGACCGAGTAAGCATTATATCTCAACATCCTCTAAATTTCACTCAGAGGGAATCATGGATACAAAATTGATACATGACACAACAATGCTCTCTATAAATAGAATATTTGTAGAATTGAGATACAACCATGCTCTATAAGGAGAGATCATATACAAAACTATAACTCCCAAAATACCTTCAAACAGTCCTCTTTGAAAAACAATGAAAGGACAAAAGCGATGAGGAAAGACTCAAACTTTACCCATGATGTCAAAGGAATAATGGTCATCTTATCAAAGAACAGTTTCCAAATCATAAAAGATGGAAAAAATGCTTGCAATAGTCACTATGGATTTTAAATACTCCATGTTGCATGAAATATGAAGATATTGTTGGTGTACATACACATGTTACTGCATCTCTATGGTTAAGAGTGCACCCACTGGAGTTAATCTCTCGTCTCTAGGGGAAAGAATGCACCCACTAGAGTTAATCTCTTGTCTCTAGGGTCAAATGTAGATCTTCCTATATAAATACCTAGTTTTTAGGGTCAAATGCTGTAATGTCCCTTTTTTTATTTTTATTAAAATAGTGAAATTTTCAACTTTTTCCCTAGTTCGACATTTGACTAGTTTTGAGGTCTAGGTCTCCAAATTGCTCCAAATGATCCCAAATATTCAGAGAAGGTGTATGAATTATATTAGGACTTGATTATGATGTTCAGGGATGATTTAGGACCATCAAAAGAATTTTGCAAACCCCTTTAATATTCTGGCCAAAATAGGAGTTTTTACTAGCAATTTGGGGTTCAAATCCCCCCAGGGTAAATGCTGAATATGGCTCTCCAAAAGCTTCCAAACCCACTCGAATTTATGAACAGAGGAAGAGTATGTCTAAGAGACAATATTAAGGTCTCATGTGCATCATTATTCAGTTTGTGAAGTCTGTTATAACCCTCTCCCAATAGCTACAAAATCACTAGTTTCGACCTTGGGGGAAATGGCATTAAATCTTCTTCAAATAGTATAAAAATGAGCAAGATGAATCCAAATGATTAAGTACTGAACATGAAACTTGTGAAGCTCATTAATTACAGTCCATTAATCATAAATACATCATATAAATGCTCTTCCATTCAAATTCATCAATATGTTATTGCTAGACATCAAGATAGTGGGGAAATGACACCATTTGTTCATTAAAACTCAGATTTACATCATTCCAATTGGATTTTAGACCTATTACATTTATGAGTGTGAATAATAGAGTATATGAATCTTATTACAAAAGAAATGGGCCATTAGAATCTCCCCCAAAGAGTACAATAGCTCACCAAAAAGCACCTCTCCTCAAGGATCAAGAATATGCAATGAAAACTGGAAATGGTTGAAGCAGTGAGATGCACTAGAAGAAACTACGAGCTACCATGTAGCTTACACCTACAAATAAAGACTCCATTAAATCTCCCATGAAAGGTTTGAGTGGCCTTTCCACACACCAACTAGGATGGGATTCTTTCACCCTCGAAATTGGCTAAGGCAAGCAGACTAGTATTCCACTAGCTCTCTTCACAAATGCAAATTCTCAAAATGATCAAAATATATTCTTCTTCCTCATGAAATACTTTTATTAACTTCATGAGGCCTTCTAAGGTCGAATTTCCCTTCATGGGTTTCCTCCAACTCATCTTTGTGGTTTAGTAACTGATATGACACTTGTCTTGCCTCTTCATGCTCCAAATATTTCCCCAAGTAGAATGGCTGCCTCTAACTCCCTAATGTGCCCTCTTTGTTTCTATATTTAGCCCTGACATGTCAGATTTGTCATAGTCTGCAATCAGGTCTGAATATGTCACAGAATCTTTATCATTGGTTGTCATAGAGTATAGGGAATCTCCTTCCAAGTGGTACACATTGTCTTCCTAACCTCTTCCTCTCCCCATGGGAGTTACTCCTCTTCACCAATTTGACTTCCTTAGCTCATGAAATGCCATATGAAACCTCACCATCCTCCAAATACGTTTCCTTACCCATAGATTCTAATTGGATGAAGTGCATGCCAAGTGTGTGGAGGGAATCTAGCCACCTAAGGACTCCATAAGCCTCCAATTGTCTTCATGACCCAATGCCACAGTATTTTCTCAACATTCATTATTTATGTGACCCATTTTAATGTGAATATGGTAAACCAAAGTTATTTTGGGTCCTATATCTCCTTCACTCCAACTTTTAATGCTTCCACCCCCAACCTAAGAAACTAGTAATTTTCCTCCTTGGCAATTATTTGACCCTTAACATCAATTTGACAAACTCTCATGAATATGGCCAATGGGCTTAGGCCATTGTGACCTAATGTAAAATTTGGGATATGACAAATGCACCCTAACTATGAGTTAGGGCACATTCATAGCTAGTTTTTTTTTTTAAGAATTAAGGCACTTTTGCACGAGTTGCCCCTTGTTTTTTGGGTTTCGTGCACTTAAGTTAGATATTAAGGATTAGTTAATTGACTAACACACCCTAGTTGGCTATTTTAGCTTAGTTAGCTACCTAATTAGCTATTTTGCCTCAAACTACCAAATACACCCTAGTTGGCTAATTTGGGCTAACTAGACTTTAGTTTCACATGCATAACTAAAATAACTACCTCATGAGTAAATTCTAGGGCTAGTTAACCCTAGCCACTCATGCATGTACAAGTTTACTCTCCAAAGAGGATGTACTTATCTAAACTTAGGCACAAAATCTCTTTACTTTAGTGTTCTAATTCTAGTTACACCCTATGATCGTTATTGCTTCCTTAGGAGTGTGCACTTGATCATTTAGGAGTGATTACTAAGGGTTTCACTACCCATTAAGCTTGTACATGTAATTAATTCTAAGCTTGGTTTCCTATATATTAAGGAATGTATCTCATTGATCATGTATCCATTCATGTACCTTCTTTTCAACATTCATTGGTTAATAAAGATTACAATGTTTAGATAATTACTTGTACTCTTTTCTCTTATATCTATTGGTAACTATATTACAACTCCGATTAGCTTCTATATCCATTGGTTCAAAATATCACATAGTATCAAAGCTTTGGTGAGTCTAAAGAGGTTGTTTTACAGGTTTGAAAGTGAAGACAAGGATTAAAGCTCATCAACTTGAATGGATCTTTCGCGCCCACTATATCTTATTCCATTAAATTACTTTGAATTGAAGAGTAAGATTGTGATTGTATTGCACTACAAAGGCCTCTACAAGATCACAATGGACACAAAAACTGAGCCAAATTCAACAGTGGAAAAGGAAAAATGGTTTAGTCGTATGGATGAAGACTCTGGGATGATTTGTCTCTATTTTTTTTTCTGACCTACTATATCACATTGAAACTACAAAAACTCATAATGAAGTATGGACCACTTTGGAAGGACTCTTTGGGAAGCAAAATGAGATGAGAGGTCACCAGAGAATGAGCTCATCAGTTTAATCTCAAGTAAATTTAATGCAATGGAATATTTATTCACATAGTTTAAGTATTTATTGATGTACCTTAAGGTATGTGGAGTAGACAATAAGCATGAGCAACTAGTACTATTAATCCTATCCAAATTGGATATTGAGTACTTAATATTTGTTTCTACCCATCATGCTACAAAAATAACACTTGGAGTTAATTGGAAGATGCCTATTTTGAATGTTTTTGTTGACTCTCCCACCCACGAGCAAGATAAGCTTGCTTAAATGGGATCCTTGAAGTCATCAAAGTTCCATGCAATTGCTGTAAATCACGGTAGTAGGAAATACATCAAGCAAAAGCAATGAAATAGAGGAAAGAAGTGTTAATGTAATTGTAACTTCGGAAGATATTCACTTGTATATTTTATATTGTATTTGTATTTAATATTGTAACTCCGACGGAGATGTTTTTTCCTTAGGTCGGGGGATTCATTATTGTATTTGGGTCATGCAAAGTCATTGAGGTTAACCCTCCATTCTAATTCGGGGCATTAGACCCCAGAGTTAAGTTGTTAACGGGTTATTAGACTCTCCTAGAGAAGTCGATCCAGTTAGTTACAACTAGGGGCCGACCTAGTTAGGTAAAGGTCAAGTGAAAGTTAAAGTACAAATAAAGAGGGTGTCTCTCTCATTTGGATCATTCACCCACTCACTCAATTTGCATTAGTGAGAGAGAGAGGAATTCACACAAGTGGATAAGAGAGAAGTTGTTGAAGACCATCTCTATATTTGGGTTTTACTTTTTTGCTATTGTATTGGTGCTCATTCTATCTCTGAGGAAGTTGAGGGGTTTTCTCCTTTATGGTTTCCCCGAGGAAAATCTTCGCGTATCTTGTCTCTTGTGTTCATTACTGTGCATGTTATTCTCTCAGATAAGATCCTAGATAATATTGAATTAAATTGTGAAAAACTAACATGGTATCAGAGCCAGGTTGAGAAGAAGACACTGTGCAGCTATGGAAGATAAGATTTCTTAATTTTTGGACTTATCTCCACAGATAATCAACAAAAAGAGGCTAGGATAAATTTCCTAAGAAGGGTGCATCTTTTTGTCGAAGCAGAAGTTGATTCTGAGCATTTTTATTTTTTGGCTTGTCACTGCTGCGGGAAATTAAGGCTTTTCATATAAGTGGAATTTTGGAGTGAAATAAACATAGGGAAGTGATCCTCCTCAAAATCAAAATTAAGAGACCAAGATCGAAGTTTTTGAGTGGGTGAAACTCTGGGAAAGTCAAACTGTTTGACTTTGGACTAGAAAACTAGAAAAAGGCAGAAAATGCAGATCCGAAATTCACAAGTCAATTTTCAAGGGTGAATTTTTGGAATATTCAGAAACCAATTGTACTAGCATACTCGCCTCATCTAGGTGCATCTTCCCATGAAAACAAAATTCAACTCCGAGAATTTTCATTTTTCGGCTCGTCACTACCACTGGAGGAAAACTAGGGCATCATATATTTTGGGTTTCTATTAGCTGATTTAGGGAAGTGAGTACATTGGACAACTCACCTTGAGGATGCACATCTATCTGTCCAATCAGAAGTTCCAAATTCCAACTTTGGAAAATTAAGGTTTCTATGACAAACCCTGGCCAACTCCATAACCAGTTCAGCAAATCAAAGTGGTAAGACCTAAAATATTTTCTATTTCCATTTGAAGTACTCGTTAAAGATGTATCACCACACCAAGATTGAGGATAAGCTTTAAGGGGCTGATAAATTCCGAGCATGGAAGTATAGGATTGGGCTTGTCCTAGAAGAGAATGAATTGGACACCTATGTGAATGGAGAGGTTCCAGTTCCAGAGGGAGATGAGGCTAAATCCTTACACAAGAAGAACTTGGTTAAGGCCAAGAGGATCATTGCTGATTCTATTAAGGATCACCTCATCCCACATGTGTCTTCCTTAAAGACACCCAAAGAGATGTTTGATTCCTTGACCAAGCTATTTGAAGGAAAGAATATACATCAAAAGATGACCTTGCGAAACGAATTGAAGAATGTGAAGATCCAAAATGCAGATACCATGAATTCCTATTTTACAAGGGTCTCTCAACTCAAGGAACAACTTGAAGCCATAGGAGAAGATGTGGAAAATGGAGAAATTGTGATGACCATCTTGAATGGTCTCCCTAGGTCATGGGATTCTTTCATTCAAGGAATTTGTGCTAGAAATAAATTGATCACATTCAATAGGTTGTGGGAGGAATGATTGCAAGAAGAAGTTCGACTTATAGCTCGAGAAGAGAAGATGGGTAATGAAGACCAGACTCTCACAACACACACTAGGAAGAATAACACCAAGAGGGAGAATCCTCATCACAAGAAGGAAAGATACCACCACCATAATAAAAGAGGGAACTTCAAGAAAGATCTATCGAATGTTAGATGCTATACTTGTAATGAGAAGGGACGCTACTCCAGAAATTGTCCTAGAAATAAAAGTGGCTCCCACAACAAGAAGAACAACAAGAAGAGGCACCACACTCACACCACGAAGGATGATGAACCTATAAGAAAGAGAACCAGAGAAGAAAGTGATGATTCTTCAAGTGATGAAGAATATGTATTGTAATGAAGGTAACCAGCTACAAGGGTTTATTTAGAAAGTTCCACCTCATAATAAAAAGCTAGATATGACTTTCTGTATTACATGAAAGGAGTAGGATAAGCTCCTACAAAGTTGGACTCCAGAAAACAAATAAAGATCAATGCTCTATGGAAGAACCTCTCATCCACTTTTAGCATTGGTTAAGGTGCAAAAGAAAGAGCACACTACCAAAGACTCCAGTAGTTCCGGAAAGGAAGCAAAGATAAAGAGGGAGTCCACCCAACAACCAAAAAAAGATAAGTATTTGAATTTTCATTTCTTATATGTCTGATCACTTAAATGATATTGTTTAGTCATGTACATACTTATGTTCCTATATTTAGGATATGTATTATGCATGTTAGAAAAGCTGCATTAATGAACGAGATACTACTAATATGCAAGTAATGGGTAAGTGGCCGATGGTACTGTACAACATTCCATTTCTACTTATCTAGAATGAAACCTCTTTGCTGACATGTTAGGAGTAGTGCACACTCTAGAAAGTTACGGGATATGGATGAATGTTGTATTAAGGCATTGGCTAAGATTGCATGATTGTATGACCTATGTATTTATGTGCAAAAATTTGTACTAAAAACTATGAGATGTTTCTAATCATGTAATTGAACTTGACTTGTAGGAAGGATCGTGTACAATCACCTACAAGAGAAAGGACGACGATATTTTGAAGAAGTGTCGAAGACTCAATCCAGAAAGCTACCTATTGTAGACATTGAAGAACCAGAATTACCCAGGATACGAGATACAACAATGAATGAAGCAACCCCATAAGAATATGAAGATCATGAGATGGAAGACCCACAAGAATTTGTAGATCCACCTCGTGAGAAGAATTCTCACAAGAGGAAACCAGCATGGGTACGAGAGGCAATTTAGGATGCAAAGAGATATGGAGTTCTAGGAGGAATGCACAGAGAAAGCAAGAGACCGAGGCCATACTCCAACTATGTAGCCCTGCTGTGTGACATCATTGAAAAAGAACCTTCCAACTATGAGGATGATCCGGATTTATGTGGGAACGAAACAAAAGATAGCATATACAGAATCATATACAGAGATATATTGCAAATAACACAGTGATACAGTAAACACATATTCTATTAAATAGCGGAAATAGAACAGACTGTAAAATACAATAGCTAGAATGGTGGTAGCTATCTCTGAGAAGAGATGTGGCCGCTATGCTCATTCGTGCCAAGATAAATACAAAGAGAGGCCGAAAGGGCCTATTTATCATAAGCATGAGGGAAAGAATCCCAAACATCCAAAAACCTAACCCTAGAAGATGAACCGTCATAAAGTTTGCGGCCCCAAGGTGGTTAGTTGAACAGTCAACTTCCCGGGGTCATAACTTTTGCATACGATCTCCGTTTGGGGCACTCGGTAGCCCGTTGGGAAGGTCTATCCGAGATTTACAACTTTCAACCAGGCCCAAATGTATGCCGGAGGCAACCATTTGGTCCCCCAAATCGCCAAAAAATGTCGTTTAGGGCCTCAAAATGGCTCCGGAAGTTCAGGGCCCGAAAAACTGCTAAAAATAGTAATTTGCCAAAATTGCCAGAAGACTGTTTTGAGCCAGTTGGAAGAGGTGGGCCGCCACCGATATCCACCTGGATCAATCCTCCCTCCTTAGGAAGCAATGGTCTCCATTGCATTAAATCCCTTATCATATGTCGAGCTGTGTGTCGAGTTGAGCTCTTGGTGCGACATTTGCTGAAGTGGAAAGATTGCCTTGCTTTGACATCTTCAGAGGGTTGTAATTGTTGTTGATGGATGCGCTGGAGCTGTTCAACAGTTTTGGTTGTTGTGGTATCCTTGGTATGCACCGGTGTGGATGGTTTCTTTTTGGAGGAGCACCTTGAATGCGTGGGCTTGCACTGTAGAGGTACCCGAATAGGCGATGCTACACTAACTTTGTGTTTTTCTTGTTTCTGCTGAGTAGAAGGATAATATGCAGAGGTTGTGGATGTCTCCGCGATCTGATGTTCACCTTTAGTGGCAATCGCGAATAGGGAAAATTTCCCAGTGTGGGAGATTATCTTCCTTCCCTGCTCGTTTGGGGTAGGTGCAACTATCTCTGGTATCCGATAGAGTTGTCCTCCCAAAGTGACAATGACACTGTGAGGTCGTGATTCATATACAGCATGACGCCTCCACATATATGGTTGTCCTAAAAGAACATCACATACTTCAAGTGGGGCCACATCACACAATACCTCATCTTTGAAGGGCTTGATGCCATATGGTAGGCGACATTGGTGACTAACACGGATCCTTCGTCCTTGGCTTAGCCATCCAATGGTGTATGGTTGTGGGTGCGGCATTATTGGTAGCTCCAATATCTTGATGACTTTTTCCGAGATCAGGTTCTTCTGGCTGCCACTGTCCACAACAAAGAGTAGGGGAATTCCCTTCACCCACATCTGTGAGTGGAAAAGGCGCTCCTCTGCCTCCGACTCTTCAGGCTCCTCAGGCTGAATCTGTGTGGTGGCAACAACGGCACTGGGTTCTGCATCAATGATCTGCTTCTCTTTTCGCGCGGCTGTGAAATTAGGTTCCGAGTCAGAATCGGAACTGGGATCGGATTCTGAAGCTTTGATCTCAGCCACCAATGACTGTTTTGAGCGACAATCATCAGTGTTGTGCCAGGGGCTTTTGTGGAAATCGCACCACTTCCCGGTGTCCTTCTTTGTCTTTTCTTTACCCTTCTTCGCCTGTGGTTGGGACTGGTTGTCCTTTTCCTGCCCCGTGTTCTGCGAGCCAGAGTTTCCCTTGCCTTGCTTCTGCGCAGGTCCGAAGTCACGCTTGTTCTTTTGCTGAAATTTTTGCTCAATTTTGACAGCATATCGATAGGCGGATCCGAGTGAAGAGATTTCCAAGAAATCCATCTCTGTCCGGATGTACCGGTGTAGGCCACTGCGATATTTCAGTACTAGGTGCCGCTCAGAGTCCTTGATACCTAGCTTTGTGCGCAAGGTATGAAATTTGTTGGTGTACTCCGACATCGTTTGGTCCCTCTCTTGATGCAGAATGGTCCATTTTGTGTACTGGTCATCATAGTTTCCAACAGGGTAATATTGTTCCTTGACGGCATCTATAAAAGAGGCCCAAGTGGGATTGGAATATTCAAACAATCCAGACTCGTCTGATGAGTTTTGCTCACAATAAGTTTCCCACCAATTTTTGACATGGGGGACGGCCTTGAGGAGTGCAAAGACGATCTTTTCCCTGTTGGACAGAGAAATACCCTTCTAGTAGATTCAACCATTTATCTAGGGCATCAGCATCGATTTGGCCTTCAAATAAAGGGATATCAAAATTAACTTGTACCTTGAAGGGAGTCGTATCTCCGAAATGGCTTCTCGTTGAGGGTGCATTTGCCACTGTTGGCATGCGTTGAAGGATCTGGGTGAAATTATCCATCATCTCGTTCCTCTGTCGCGCGAGGGCTTCCTCGAGCAACAACTTTATAGGATCTACTGCTCTGTCGTCTCTCTTTTCTTCCACCATGGGAGGTCGTTTGGGGCGGCGAGAGTGGTCTTCCCCAAGTGAAACTAGTTCGAGACCCAACTCTCTGTATCCTGACCTCGTCGGGGACATGCACCGAGAAACAATCAAAGAGCAGACCGCTCTGATACCACTGATCCGGATTTATGTGGGAACGAAACAAAAGATAGCATATACAGAATCATATACAGAGATATATTGCAAATAACACAGTGATACAGTAAACACATATTCTATTAAATAGCGGAAATAGAACAGACTGTAAAATACAATAGCTAGAATGGTGGTAGCTATCTCTGAGAAGAGATGTGGCCGCTATGCTCATTCGTGCCAAGATGAATACAAAGAGAGGCCGAAAGGGCCTATTTATCATAAGCATGAGGGAAATAATCCCAAACATCCAAAAACCTAACCCTAGAAGATGAACCGTCATAAAGTTTGCGGCCCCAAGGTGGTTAGTTGAACAGTCAACTTCCCGGGGTCATAACTTTTGCATACGATCTCCGTTTGGGGCGCTCGGTAGCCGGTTGGGAAGGTCTATCCGAGATTTACAACTTTCTACTGGGCCCAAATGTATGCCGGAGGCAACCAATGTATGCCGGAGGCAACCATTTGGTCCCCCAAATCGCCAAAAAATGTCGTTTAGGGCCTCAAAATGGCTCCGGAAGTTCAGGACCCGAAAAACTGCTAAAAATAGTAATTTGCCAAAATTGCCAGAAGACTGTTTTGAGCCAGTTGGAAGAGGTGGGCTGCCACCGATATCCACCTGGATCAGAGGAAGCAATAGAGAAGAAACAATGAAAGGATGCCATGATAGAGGAGTATCAATCGATCATGAAGAATGATGTCTGGGATGTGGTACCAAGACAAGAAGGAAAGTCTGTTGTGACTTCCAAGTGGATCTACAAGATCAAGCATGCTGCAGATGGAAGCATAGAGAAACACAAGGCAGGATTTGTGGCACGTGGCTTCTCCCAGAAGGAAGGGATAGATTATGAGGAGACATTTGCACCTGTATCCAAATACACTTCCATCAGAATAGTACTTGCATTGGCTGCAGTGATGAAATGGAAGGTACATCAGATGGATGTCAAGACAACTTTCTTGAATGGTGTAGTGGAAGAGGAAGTGTATGTGGAGTAGCCACTCGGATTTGAGACACATGACAGGGAGACTCATGTGTGTAAATTGAAGAATGCCTTGTACGGATTAAAACAAGCACCCAGGAAGTCGTACGACAGGATAGACAACTTCCTGACTAGTTTGGAATTTACCAAGATCCCAATCATATTCGTTTTTCCATTATAAAAAAACTTTGAGTATAAAAATGTTCAAGATCCCAATCATGTTCGTTTTTCCATTATGAAGTTGAAAGGATGTGCTGCACTTTGGTGGGACATGAGGCAAAAAATAGAAAGGACAATGGCTTGGAAAAGATTAAAACTTGGAAGAAAATGGTTAGTAAAATCAAGGAGAAATTTTTCTTGTTGATTACTAGCAAAACTTATGTAGACAAGTGTGAAATATAAAAAAAAAGGAGACATGTGTTTGTAAGTATACTAAATAATAATTCTTCAAACTGCCACTCAGGTAAGGAATAAAGGAACCAAAATATCAAAGGGTGGTGAGGTATGTAAATGGACTGAAGTACTTGATTCAAGATGCAATGAATAGGCATTATTTATGTATTTTGGATGGATCCTTTCAATTTTTCGTAAAAGTAGAAGAGAAGGTTGACATAAAAACACAATAGAAGTTAAGAGGAAAAGATCCAAGAGGTAGAGGCAAAGAAAACAATGTTAGGGCAAGCGAAAAGGAAGAAGAATCCATCAGAATTCCAAGCAACATAGGAAATGGAACTGGTAGAGACAGAGGATTTGGAAGAGGAAAAGGTAAGTATGTGATTACTTGTTATAGACATGGGGTTGAAGGACATAAATCATATGAATGTCTAGAGAAAAATACTTCGAGTAAATGAGGCGAGGATAGGACGTAAGTAACGCTGACAAATTAGGCATCAATAGGTGGTGAAAATGTGATTGTGCTTCAACAAGAGCAAAGAGAAAAATTAATGTTCACAAAAGTATTAGTTAAACCTAAACAAAAGGTAGTAGAAGAACTAGAGCAACAAAAGAAGGTTTCCAAGGTGAGATGTAAGGTTCAAAGAAAATGTTGGAGTCTTATTATTGATGGAGGAAGCATGGAAAATATGGTGTCTACATAGGTTTAGAGAAAACTCAATTTGAAATGTATTCCACATCCCACTCCCTTTGAAACTCAATTTGAAAATAGGGGCAGCTATTGTTTGGCCATAATTCCAAAGAAAGTTCAGGATACTGAGAAAGTATGTCATATGTCGATAGAGATTCAATATGTTGAAATTTTTTTACGAAATTATAATAGATGATTTACCAACAAGGTTACCTCCCTTGAGAAGCATAACACATCAAATTGACTTGATACCAGGGTTAAGTCTACCGAATTAAGCACCTTATTAGATGACTCCAACAGAAAACAGAGAGGTGAATAGACAAGTACATGAATTACTTGACAAAGGGTTAATTTGTGAAAGTTTGATCCCTTGCACAGTACCACCAGTTTAGATAGGGAAGAATATTCGTGAGTGGCAGCTGTGTATAAATTCATGGGCTAATAAGATTACCATCAAGTACAAGTTTCCTTTGCCGAGGATGGATGATCTTATGGACTGTTTGAGTGGATTTGAGTACTTCACAAAGATTTATTTGAAGAGTGGTTATCATTAGATTCGGATAAGGGAAGGTGTTGAATGGAAGACAATGTTCAAGATGAAAGATGGACTGTTCAAATGGTTAGTTATGTTGTTTGGGTTAAATAATGCACCTACTACATTCATGATACTGATGAATGAAGTTTTGAAACCATTTTTGGGAAATATTTTTGTGATGTACCTGAATGACACATTCATTGTCAGTAGAAGCAAAGAAGAACATTTATATCATGTGAGGAAAGTGTTACAGTGATTAAAAGAGGAGAAACTGCTAATAAACCTGAGTAAGCGTACATTTTTACAAAATAAACTGGTATTCTTTGGTTTTATGGTTTCCAAGGAAGTTTTAAAGATGGATTTCGAGAAGGTTGAGGCTTTTTTGGATTGGCCAACACCTAAATGCACTTTTGATGTAATATTTTTTCATGGATTAACGAGTTTCTACAGGAAATTCATTAGAAATTTTAGTCAAATTTGTGTGCCTCTTACTGAATGCATGAAGAAGGATACATTTCAGGGGACAGTAGCAATAATGAAGTTGTTCGAAGACTTGAATAAAAAGGTGACACAACAACCGGTATTGGCTCTTCCAGTTTTCAACAAAGTGTTTCAATTAGATTGTGATGCAAGTGGGATAGCAACTGGAGCAGTTTTGAGCCAAGAAGGCGGACTTGTAGTATTTTTCAGTGATAAATTGAATGAATCAATGAAAAAATATTTTATTTACAATCAGGAGTTTTATGCTATCATACAGGCCTTGAAAAAATGGCTACATTACTTGCAACCAAAGGAGTTTGTCTTGTTTATTGATCACAAGGCATTGTAGTACATTAACAACCAAGGTAGGTTAAATCAGAAGCTTTCTAAATGGGTAGATTTTTTGCAAATTTACTCATTTGTTTTGAAACATGGGTCAAGAAAATCAAACAAGGTTGTTGATGTGTTGACTCAGAGGACAATGTTTCTAAACACCATGTCAGTCAAATTGGTTAGTTTGGAATGTATGAAAGGACAATATTGAGAGGGTATAGATTTCACGAATATTTGGAAAGCATGCAAAGGACCATGGAGTATGGACAAAACATTATTCTTGGATTTCCATGTTCAAGAGGGATTCTTGTTTCAAAACCAACAATTGTGCATTCCACAAAGTTCATTACAAATGAATCTCATTAGAGAGCTATGCAGTGGTGTTCTAGGTGGACATTTTGGTATGGAAAAGACCACAACATTGTTGAGAGAAGGTAATTTTGTCCCAGCATGAACAAGGATGTTAGGAAATTTGTTGAATACTATAGAGTTTTCCAATTATCCAAATATAGAAGTCAGAATGTGGGGATTTACACTCCATTGTAAGTACTAAAGGACCGTAGGAGGATGTGAGTATGGATTTCATTTTAGGAATACATGTGATGCAGAGGAATCATGACTATGTGATGGTGGTAGTGGATAGGTTTTTGAACATGGCACATTTCATAACCTGCAAGAAAACAAACGATGCTAGTGAAGTAGCTTCCTTATTTTTCAGGGGAGTGGTAATGTTACATGGCCTATCAAGGAGTATTACTTCAGATAGAGACATAATATTTTTTGGTCACTTTTAGATGAAACTTTGGAAGAAATTAGGTTCTAAATTATTGTACAGTTTTGTATACCATCCACAAATAGATGGGCAAAGCAAGGTAGTGAACATGAATCTTGGAAATTATTTGAGGAGTTTGAGTGGTGAGAATCCTAAGCAATGGGATCTGCTTTTTGGCTTAGGTTAAATTCACTTACAATAATTTAGTGAACATATCTACAAGAAGACTCCCATTTCAGATCGTTTATGCTAGGTCACCTAAAGGGGTGGTAGATTTGATTAAATTGCAAGATATGGAAGATAAGAAGAGTGTTGATGCAAGTGATTTTGCCGACAGTATGCAGGAAATGCATAAGCAAGTTAAGAAGAAGATATTGACAAGCACTAACAGTTACAAACAGAGAACAAATCTATGGAGAAGGTAGAAAATATTTAAAGAAGGTGAGTTATTCATGCCTCACTTGAGAAAAGAACAATTCCCAAACGTACATATTACAAACTCAAGTATAAGAAAATAGGACTATGCATAATCTTGAGGAAAAATAATGAGAATGCTTATCAGTTAGAGCTACCAGACAGGTTTGATATTTATCCAACATTTAATGTTGTTGATCTATATGATTTCCATGAAGGAGAAAATGGAAATGATGCAACTACTCTGGATGAATGGAAACAACATCTACCAGCTGAGCAAATTGAGAAAATGGAAGAAATTTCAGCAACCAAGGTTGGTCGAAAGACTCGCAAGAAAGAATATCTAGATGATTTAATTAAGTTAAAAAACAGAGGTCCTGAGGATGCATCATGTCTTTATAAGAAGGAGTTAGAAATTCGGTGAGTTTCTTCATCCTCTGAAGTAGTTACCGCATGAGCTGGAAGCTCATGTTTTTCTTACCAAGGGTGTCTAATGCAGGAGCATCTTTCATCTTGAGAAATCAACATCATCCAAAAACATTTCAATTCGATGCAAGTAAATTTTTAGGATGAATAAGGATAGCTTCAACTCCTTAGTTGTTGATCCATGGTGTTATGACCTTATTGCAACTCTACTCTACATAATGGTTGTAACTCTATGTAGCATATGACTATGTAGGGCTCTTGTCGCTAATTTTAGCAAAGATCATAGCAAATTTTCTTTCTTTTTTTTTGGAAAATAAAAACAATATATTACATCTTGCATTTCTTTACGACCAATAATGAAATCTTCGATTATCAATTTCTTTCCATGCAACAAATAGATATAAATTCTATATTCTTAAAGAAAACAATAACTATAACTCCAATATAGTGATTATATGTCAAAATAAAGAATAGAATATTCGCCTTTAATCTCTTCCTATTCCTCAATGTATATATATGAATTTTATACATTTAAAAAAGATAATAACTAAATTTCCAATAAAAAATAAAATGTTCATCTTTAATTTCTTTCCAATGCATAAGTCCATAACAACTATATATTAAAAACAATAAATATAATTTAAATATGAATAAAATATTATTCACTTCAATCTAATCCTATACAACAACATATGTATTTAACATCTATATATTCAAGAAGATAATAACTATATTTCAATTAAGAAATAAGGTATTCACCTTAATTTCTTTCCATTCCACAAGTCTATAACCCTTATATTTAAAACAATGACAATAATTCAGGTTCCACAAGTCTATAACCCTTATATTTAAAACAATGACAATCATTCACGATAAGGAATAGAATATTTACTTCAATCTAATCCGATACAATAATATATGTATTTAATATTTATGGTTAATAACTATATTTCAATTTAAGAAATAGAGTATTCACCCTTCATTCCTTTCCATTCCTCAAATCCATAACCTTTATATATTTAAAATAATAAAATATATAATCTAAAACTAAGGATTCGAATAAAAGAATAACCTTCCCACCAACTTATCAACTAAACATTAAGCCATAATAGGGAATAAAATACCCCATTCAATTTCCTTGATGAGGGTCCGAAATGGTATACCGTTTAAATAAATATGAGAGCATGCAACATATATCAAATAAAAGTTAACAACCATCGCGACGTATCGTCTGATCTGTATAAATTCTGAGATACAAAAATGTTATCATTATACTGTTTAAATAAATCTGAGCGTATGTTACATATATCAAATAAAAGTTAACCACCATTGCGACTGGTCGTCCGATCTGTATAAAGTATGATATACAATTTACTACATAAAATTATATAAGAAAATCAAATATGTTGCAAATCTTATTATTTCAATGAAAAATAACCCAAGAATTTCAGTCCAAGAATTTACAACGCTTTTCCGCGAGTCCATCAACTTGAATAACTCAGAATATGATTTAATGCATTACTCAAATAAAACTTAAATAAATAAGAACGGTTGACCAATCCATCTAATGGCGTAAATATTGAAGTAGCTGGCGCTCCAATCTGATCGAAAACCCTTGATGCAATTACCGATTGACTCCTTGGTTGAACTCCGTAACACACTAGGAGTATTCTTCTTCATCCTAGTCTCTCGAGCTAATGGGGTCACAAAGAATAAATACAAGCCCAAATACTCAGTGGTGATCTCCCAATCACCAAAGTATTTCTCAATCCAAACTCACATAGACACGGGTCTTCTCAAAATTTCATTACGAAATCCATCCAGCATTAGGGAGCAAAAAGATCATTTGCTACTCCAAGCCTTCTTTCTTAAAAGCAAAATCCTCGACAACATGTGTCGTCCCATGCAAAATTATTTATTTTATTAATTTTCCAATATTAATTCTCCTTCAACCATGTGTCACCTTCACATGAGGGTGCACATAAGTTCCACAATTTTCTCGTAGTTGTCCCTTTATCCTAGAATCTCAATCCCTAAATTAGTGGGTGCAAGTGGAGTTTTATTCAAAAATATCTCTCAATCTAAATTTGCTCCAAATCTAGATATCCTTTATTTATTCATTCTTGATATTTTATTTAATGCATGTCTCTCTAAATCAATGGGTGCACATGAAGTCTACCGCAAAATATCTTCCCTCAATATTTTCAGAAATTTACATATTTTTCCATTTAATTATTCTCAAATTTAACTTTAATATATGAACAATTCAAATGTATATATATATATGTGTTAGTGCAAGCATGCGTATAATTTATCTCTTTCCTTTGTCTAGGTACCACATCCATGAGTCCTTCTGATAACTAATTTGTTATTGTCCTTGTGTGGGGAGTGTGATGTAGCGATTAGGATTTGGTACCATAATCAATCAGTTACTTTCTGTGCGAGACTAATGGCGGTTGAGGAATAAGGTTGTCCCTATTGCGCACCCCTCAACTTCGTCATATGCAACCAAATCGTTATGCCCAGCCCGTACGACACACAATACCCAAGTAAAGCAGATAGAGCTTTCAACTCGTGCATGGAATGTTATTTAAGAGTAGATAGTCAGTTGTCACACTCTTATGTATGTTTTCCCATTCTTTAAGACCCCCTTTATTTCCATTTGAGAGTCAGTCGGTAAGTCGTTTTACCTGCCACTGCACACACTCAGAGTGCACATTAGTAGCGCTGCACAATATACAATATAATTATGATTTTATTCATATTTACGCATTGCTAATAAAAAAACAACATTTATTCACATATATGGAATAAGGAAGCATCATTTTCATTTATTCATAACATCAAATTTGTTTCAAATTTCTCAATCTACCGAACATAATCATCAATTTCTTGTTAGTCAGCAATTTTTATTCAATAACAAAATATATAACATTTATCAAATTTATTTAGCCGGGTCACTTTAATACAAGTGCCCTCAAAATCTAATCATTCAACGCAGTCAAAGGAAGGCATTACAAACTAATTAGGCTGTAACTTTACACTTCTGAACCTCATCATTCATTCACGTGCCTCATAAAGATCGTGTACAATGTGGCAAGTGTTGTTGAAAGAAAATGGGACAATATTGAGTAGCCATCAAATAGTTGAAATGTTGTGGTTGTTTGTTTCTCAATAGATGGGGACTGAATGACAGAGGGAACACCAATTTAAAAAGACAAAAAGAATACACAAAATATGGGTTCATTGGCTGTTGGTCGTTGAATGAGCAGCTTTGGTTTAAGATTGGTGAATGTAATCACGAGAACTAGAGTAAGAAAGGAATTCATATTCAGTGTAGAGAGATGGCACTGACCAAGTCAGCTCCTATTAAACAAAGAAGGACTATATATATTCGACCACAGTGTAAACTAGAGGAATTTTGAAATTTATGTAAAGGAAAGGATTCATGGCGTGCTAACAAATTTTTTCAATGTATTCAACCTTTTCTATTCCACCATTAATAAAAGTAAGTTGAATTTATGTAAAGTGTACGATGACATGAATTCCCCTGTGTTTTTTGAAGGTAAAGTAGACTTGTAGGTGTAAACTTGTTGTAGGGATATGTTTCTTCATCACATCCTCACTCATGTGCACCTTGTGCCCCCATATGCACACCCTCATCCATGTAATTTCCCTACATGAACATCCTCACCCCCTCACTACTTACCCTCTCATGCATGCACCTTCACATCCCCACCACCCACTGTCACCACATGCAAGGGCATGCATGTAAATGGAAAATGTGCATGTGTACACATGCATAAGAGAGGGTTTACATGTTGGTGTGTGGGTGAAGGTGGTATTTATATGTACATATACCCACATGTCCATCCTCACTTGTGCATGCACCTATGGAAGGATGTTACACCAAAATATCATCATCATGAGTTATGTGTCCTTGACTTTCCCTAATTCCTAAAGCATTGATGCCAAATTGACTAGAGGAAGGGGGTTTTCATGGTTTTTTCCTTATGTTGGCATGCTAACGCACCTTGCACATTGACAAAGTGCGTAAGATCCTTGATGACTTGCTTTGCACATTGACAAAGCATGTCACTGACACCTTTTTGCTTTGATCAGCATGCATCACCCTTAAAAGACGTAGGTTTTCTGTTGACAAAGTATGTCACTGTTAGTTGGAGAGGAAAAAGAGAAGTTTCGAGAGCCTTCTAGAATAGATATCTTCATGGAGGATTATCCCAAGAAATCAGCAAAGGTGGCATTCGATCCCCTAACTCCTTGGGATTATACCTTAGTATTCTCCATCAAATCCTCAACCCCTTCTATTCCTTTTGGACTATATATACAAGCCTCCTCTTCGTAGTTAGGGGAGGAAGGACTAGAGCATCAAAATGCTGGTGAAATTATGCTAGAGTTGGAACCCTTTCATCCATTGGAGGAAAGATTGGTTCTTTGAGGTAAAGATCATTTGGAAGAAATTGTAATGCCAAGGCTTGGTTATAATCTCCTCTTCTTTTATTTTCATTAATACAGTAATATACATTCTTTCGATAAATATTTATTGTTCATTTTAGATCTTTAGAATTATTTTCCTTGAATACTAGTTTAGATTAACCAATATTGCATATTATTATCATTTGTATGTCTCCACTTGCTTGTTGTATCTTGTTTTGTAGCTGAAGATCAAGGGATACATCAACCAAGGAGACATCATTACGGTTGCAAGGTAAGTAATCCCTTTGCATCCTTTGTAATTTGGTCAATCTAGGAAAGTTTGTATGTTTTGTTGTGATTTGTTCTAGATCTAAACCATTTATACTAGGGAGATCAGTTGGTATCCGCACTGATAGATTTATCCGTAAACCAAATTTGCGACTCCGCTGGGAAGATCCCATAGTCTTTGGGTTGTTCAATTTGTGATTTGCATTGCTTTTGGTTTATTCTCTTAAATCCTTTCAAATTTTCTTCTTTCCTTTGGATCTATCCTTTTGAGAGTTACTGGGTGATCCAGTCTCATTTAGGGACCTTTTAGTCAGCCAGTTACCACTTTTTGGTTTGGGATTTTTTATTTTTTCAATCTTAGATCTGGCCTGACGCACCTGGGTAATTTCATACCTCCGTCACTGTAATTTTGACGCACCTTGTCTTAAGGTAGATCACGTCACTAATGCATGCTTATTTCTTCTTGGTTTTAAAAAGAATTCATCCTCATCTCTCCAAAAAAATTAAGTGGAAGTTAGGCCTTTTCAAATCTTTTGAGAAAAGTTAGTGAATTCTCTCATACTTCTTGGATTTATCTTTACCTCTTTTATCCCTTGGTTTGAAAATCAGAGACATTGAAATCAAAAGAAGTTCATCTTTTCATTTTTGCTTGTAGATCTAGCTTCGTTGAAAAGATAAAAGAAAAATATTTTTGGTTTGGTGTGTTATTTTTTGGTTTGGTTGATTAAATGAAATATTTTTTTTAGTCTTTTGGTTTGGTTGGAGAAGAAAGTGAAAAGGAGTGTTTTGTTCATTCATATTAGGGAAAGAAATATCTCTCTCCTCTCTTTAGATAGTTTTCATCGAAAAACAAAAGAATTGCATCTCATTTATCTTATTCATGCATATTCCTGCAGGTCTACACTTCATGCATTCACCTAACCGTATAAGATAAAATCAAGCGATAGCCTAAGTTAAAATTTGTAGAAATTCGTTTGATAGGATAGAGACGTGTTCCAACATCTTTAAACGTAGCAGTTGTGGTTATATTACTTCACTGCATCCCAGGGGCTTTCATTTCTTCCACGTACTAGTCGGTATATCAAATTGTCTTTCACGTACCTATGGGTATATAGAAAGGCACTGCACGTACTCGATGGTATATAGGAAGGCTCCTGTCGAACGGTTGTGCATTAGACAACACTACTACGGATTTAAGCTCCCACGTACCTTGCGTATATCAGGAGACCCAACTCGGATCCTGAAGCCATATCAGTCAACCATTGGTTGTCTTGGCATGGAAATACACCGAGAAAATCACTCGAGGAGCTACGATGCACGTACTTCCAAGTAGTCAAGTAATACAGTCAGGGGTACGGTCCTAATCCTCCATGGTTAGTGCTCTGAAAGATTGGGCCGAGTATTACTATTGGACCCTGTAATACATCATGAGTTGTGAGGCCTTGATACTGCCATTACGTTCCAACCCTTCATCCCACCTATCATATAAGTTTGCTTGCGGATTTAGCTTAAGTAGGACTTGAAGTGTGTTTTTCTTTAGAAAAAGATTAGGAGAAGACTTTCATCATCCATTCTGGTTGAACAACCCTTAAGGATATTCTCTAAAATACAAAACTTTCCACTTGAATATCCTCTTATTGAAGAAGGAAACACAGGAGCAGGTATGGACCAACCTACTACAACTGGATCGTGTGAAGAAAGGATCCTTACCACTGAATCAAGGGGAAAATTTTCTCCTCCTGTAAATCCTCCCATCACTGATCCTATGGGACCATTGTTGGTGGAACAACCTCCTTCACATGACACAACTTTCCATCACTAGCTTGAAGGTCACCCCGGTGCTGTCGATTAGATCTTCACTCAACCCCCAGATGACCTGATAACAACATCTTTTGGTCCAACTGGATCATTTTGGGGGACCTCCTTAGGACAAGTCATTTCCGATTTTGGCTCACCACCGATTGTGGAGACTCCAGAATTCTTCCAAACATGGAATTTTTCGCACCACTTCAAGAGACTGTGGCTCGCTTACGAACACTTGGAGATCAGGTAAGGGGTCCAAAATTCCCCTTCCCAATCCACTCTGGAGGTAGCCATTCCTGCACACCACTCCCCTCTACATTATTTTATTCTCCCTTCACTAGGAATTTATGTGCCTAATATGACCACCTACGAACCAAGCCAACCAGATTTTCCACCTAATGCACATCAAATTCAATTGGTCGGTTCTAGACCTCTGTTGAACCCAACACCTTCAGCCACTGTTAACTTCATAACTGGAACACAACCTCCGACGCTAAATCTGAGCGAAGGCCACCCTCTAGTTAGTGGTCAATATATGACTACAGGGCAGCCTATGGTCAGTGGTCAAAACATAATCACCGGGAAAACTTCGAGGAGTGGACAATATCTAACTGGGGGGAAACCCCTAGTCAGTGGACAATATTTCACTGGGGGGAAACTTCTAGTTAGTGGACAAAATACAAGTGGAGGAAAACCTTTGTTTATGTCTTATAATACAATTGGAGGTCCATATCCAATCATGGGACAACCTTCGTGGGCTCATTACATGGGGGGGGCCATCTTTGTGGGCCCAAACCCCTTAGGGGCACACATATCCGGGTAATCACAATATATCAATGGGTCAAATATATCAAAATACTCCAGGAAATATTTATCCTGGAGCACCTTACCCCGGAAACATGAATACCCCATGGGGTTATCATAATGTTCCACTGACTGGACCTCTAATCGACGACCCACCACCTCCATCACCACTACCTGTCCCACCTACACCTTCTGGAGGACACCCGCATTGAGGAGGAGGACCCCCGCATTGAGGAGGAGTACCCCCACTGAGTCCACCTCCTAACATGGGAGGACCACCTCTGTATGGCCATCCCTCTATGGGAGGACCTTATGAGAAATCAATCTATGGTCCTACTGGTACTCAAATTCCTTGTCAATATTGCCAGTATCCACAACCAAATTGACAGTTATCATTTCTGGCTACTTTAGATCTGCCAAATCTGTTATGTTTGACCAACGATCCCATTCAACATGGCATGAATTGGCCACCCATTCCTGTTTAATTAACATCGGGCATACCCAAATTTAACGGCAAACCCAACGACGATCTCAAAAACCACGTAATGACCTATCATATGTGGTGTTCCTTGAACTCATTAATGGATGATTCTATATGTTTGAGTTTATTTCAAAGAACACTCACCGGCATAGCCGCAAAATGGTACATCGAGTTGACACCACACTCTTTCGCCGATTTTCAATCCTTGGCTATGGCTTTTATTACACATTTCCAATTACTGATCCGCTATGAAACCAACACGGATCTTTTAACTTATCTCTGGAAATAAACCTCCACTAATTTTTCTGATCATATTTATGAATGGAGAAGAAGACGTTGGCTCATTAAGACTCCCATTCCAGATCAATTATTGGTTGATTGGTTTACCAAGTCATCGTTACCTATCATATCCAAAGACATCGCTATGGGTGGGGCAGTTATGGAAGAACAATCTATTTCGAGTTCCTAGTACTTAGACTTAGTCTATGCTCAATATGGCACGTTATATGACATAATCCCCAATTCCCATCACCTTACATATGAACCAACAAAACCCCCCACGGGATCACATGTCGACGACAGCATTGGTTTCGTTCATACTCATCTTGCTACTCAATCGGTTGGATCATAAAGCCACATGGCTCCAACCCCCACATCCTCACAGGCTAGTAATAACACCAATCATTCACCCAGTCCTGCTTCCACTACGGACGTGAATTCATTCCAATATGCTTCATCTCGGAAATCTATTGGTAAGAATAAAAACAAAGATAAATCCAAGAAATATTCTAATCAATAGGAAACCAAGAACAACCCAGACCCTCCTGACACCAAACCAAGAAGGAAGGCTAAGTATCCATGCTTACTATGCGGTGACGACCACTTCACGAAATAATGTCCACATCGTGAAGAAGTCCAAAAGTTCCTCAAAGGGAATCCTCCACCCACATTTTTAACAGACCCCTTCCCCACAAAACAACAACAAATGGTTGCACAACAAGCAACTCCTCCTCAAGGATAACCATCCACAACTACTCATGTTCTCATGATGCGTAGTGAAACAATCAACTTATCCATTAGGACACGCACGTATGATTATGTTTCCGATAAGGAATCTACTGGAGGTAATACTGAAAAATACTCCACATCCATATCCACTATACCTCCGTCAGAATGTCCCTTGACCATAGACAAACCTATACCAAATACAGTTTTGCGTCCACCCGAAAGCACAATCCATAAAGCGGTTTCCAACCACAATGCCTGAGCCGCTCAAAACTACAACATTGTAGAATATCTATCCCATGAACCATGTGCTATGTTGACCCTATAAGTCTTACAAAACTGTCCCAATCAGCGTAAGACTCTGCTATCTACTATTGGAGCAGTGGATCCAGATTCCTCTAACACTATCATGTTTATATTGGAATACTTTAAGCCGACGCTTTCCCACCAATTGGAATTTCAAATCATCACCAATGTCGTCGGGAAAAACATCCATCATACTATCTTATACGAAGGAGCCTCTACTTTTGTAATGTCCTTGTCCTGCTAGAAAGCCATTATCTCTCCTGAATTGAATCGTTCCCCTACCACCTTGAAAGCATTTGACGGACATGGATTCCAACCACACGGGCTACCAAAATCTCTAGCCGTTGAGTTGGGAGGTAAGACTATTTCCATTAAAGTGGAAGTAGTCGCAGCTCCATTGGATTACAACTTATTGCTTGGTCCAAATTGGTTCTATGCTATGACAGAAATTGTCTCTTTTGTCTTCCGCATTGTGCAATTTCCCCACCAAGGGAAAATTGTCACTATCGACCAACTGGATTTTTGTACACCTGACAACACTACTCATCTTGTGGATAATGTCCCTATTTTAGGACACTCTTCACAAATATATGAGAGTGTGGGGGTAGGACTCCTAAAATACTCATCTCTGATGGGATTATTTCCAACACCTGATCCCCCATCACATGTGGCCATGGTGAACATGATCCCATCCTCCTCCAACTCAACGGAACCTTGGATTGTTCCCGATATTATTAACATTGATTTGATTGGAGATCAAATTCCTATATGCCTAGCTGATTCCACTTAGGAGGCCATCCAATTGGTGTCTGATTCACCCGATGACCACCACTTGGTGGCATTTGACTCAGGTTCTCTGCCATCTTGGAGAAACTCATCCTTTCCATTTTTAGATCATCTCCTCCAGACCTTTCACTCTGATGAATCGATCATGGAGATCATGAGCTTGGATGAGATTCCATGGGAAGACAATCATCATCGATCGTCCATCCTCCTGCCTTTAGAAACAATAGAGAATGTGATTCAAACTATCATTTCAACGGATGTCATTACCAACCCTCAACCTCCTATTCTCACCAAGGATACGGTAACCGAAGGTAATTTGGAAAACATTATGCCTACAACTACCATTAACATCTCGGTGAAACCCGACGTCGTAGAACATATCCACATTGCCCAAACTTGTTCCGCTAAAGAAATCAAGTCTTATACGGCCTTGTTCAAACAATTACGCGACGTGTTTGGATGGAGCTACGAATAAATGCTTGGGATTGATCATGCTATCGCTGTGCATGAAATCAAAACATATCCTGACGCAAAACCTGTCCAGCAAAAACTCCTTCCAGTGCACCCTCAAAAGACTATGGCTATCAAAGTGGAAATTGAAAAGTTGTTGAGAGTTGGTTTCATTTATCCTTTCCCCTTGACAGATTGGGTCTCTAATATCGTTCCTATTACCAAAAAACAAGGAACCATCATATTTTGTGTTGATTACTAGGATTTAAATAAGGCTTGTCCTAAGGACAATTACCCTACCCCATTTATCAACCAAATCATTTATAATTGCGTTGGTAGTTCCATATTCTCATTTATGGATGGCTTTTCTGGATATAATCATATTGAGATCCACCAAGCAGATCAACACTAGACTCATTGGGTGCGTTTGCATACCGCAAATTACCTTTTTTCCTAAAACCCGCTAGTGCCACATTCCAGTGGGCCATGCCATATGCCTCTCATGATATTAATGATTTTTTGGATCCATACCTCGAGGATTTTCCAACTCATTCCAATCATCGTGACTTTCACCTCAATCATCTGACAGTTGTTTTCCTTGGATGTCGACGGTATAACATCCGCTTAAATCCTCACAAATGCATATTCTGCGTGGAGGTCGGACATATCCTTGGATTCATCGTCTCGAAATACAGTATCCGCACTGATCCCCTCAAGGTAGAGGCCATCTTATCCCTACCCCCACTTACGGACAACACTAAACTTCAAATTTTGCAGGGGAAGGCAAACTACTTGCACCATTTCGTGTGTAACTATGCAGAGAAAACACAGGGTTATATGTGTTTGGTAAAGAAGGACGTCTTGTTTATCTTGGATGACGATGCCCAAAGTGCCTTTGACAATCTCAAGCATCCCTTTACTCACGTGCTCGTGCTTCAACCACCTTATTACACCAAGGATTCTATCCTTTATCTTGTTGCATCTACCTCAACTATTGGTATTGTTTTAGTGCCAAAGGATAACAATGCGCAAGAACATGTGATTTACTACCTTAGTAAGGGTCTCATGACTCCGAAACTTGTTATTCACATGTTGAGAAGTTGGCTCTAGCAACCATCATCGCTGTCCAGAAATTTCGTCATTACATTCTTCTCCGGACTACTACTATAATTTTTTATTCCAACCCTATGTACCACGTCTTAACTCATCAAGTACTAGGGGGGAATATTCGAGTTGGTTCGTGATCCTCCAAGAATTTGATCTACAGTTTGAAAAGGAAAAATAAAATAAAAAATTCATTATTATTCATGGAGCTCATTTGCGATCTTCCTCGTATTGATCAAGAATATGATCCCATTGACTCTCTCCTCAATGAGTCATTGTTCTTGATCAGTACTTTCGATCCATGGTACAAAGATATCACATTGTATCTCCAAACACAACACTTTGGACCTCACCTATCCCACGATGAACGTCGTTGTATACGTCACCATGCCAAATATTACCTCATCATAGGTGACACCCTATATCGTCGTGGCATTGATTCCATCTTACAATGATGTTTAACTCATGGAGAGGTCGAGCATGTATTGAACGACTTCCACTCAGGGGCATGTGGCAGTTACCTCTCTTGGATGGATACAACCCATAATATTTTACACGTCAAATACTATTGGCCATCCATATTCACAGATTGTATGGAAGAAGTTAAAAAATTTCATCCTTTCATCTTTTCCACCATAAAAAGTGCACGAACCCCACTCCACTCCATCCAATTATCGTCATCAACCCCTTTACAAAATGGGGCATTGACTTCATGCACTGTAATCCTACCTCGGTTGGGGGGCATGGTTATATTATTGTCGCCATAGATTACTTCACAAAATGGGCCGAGGCTATGTCTACATAAAAAGAAGACGGTGAAATTTCCGCACTCTTTATGTTTAATCATATTATCACTAGATCTGAAGTCCCACAAGCCATCGTCACTAACCATGGATCACATTTCCAAAATCAGATGGTAGCTGAATTACGCAACAAGTTGGGATTTCATCATGAAAACTCAACCCCCTACTATCCTTAATCCAACAGACAATTAGAGGCCATTAACAAGGTCTTGAAAACCATGATTCATCATATGGTAAGCACTCACAAGTCAAATTGGCATGTGATGTTTTTCTCATCCCTTTTGGCATATATGAATTCTATCAAAACCACCACTGGCTTCACACCTTTTCAATTGGTGTATGGACTAGAGGAAGTATCTCCTATTGAGTGTGAAATTCCGTCTTTGAAACTAGCCATTGAACTCCTACCAAACACTACCGTTGAGGAAGAGAGATTCTTATACTTATCCAGACTCGATGAGACTTGCCGTGATGCATCCCTGGCCAATGAAGCGCATAAGAAACGCATCAAGGCCCAATATGACAAATCCGTAAAGCCCCGTATCTTTAACAAAGGTGATTTGGTCTTGACATATGACCAAAAACATGATAAACTAGGGGTAGGTAAACTTGATTTTATGTGGCATGGCCCATACATCATAAAACGTGTCTTGGAAAAAAGAGCTTATGAGTTCATTGATTACGATGGAATATCCCTAGGGGATCCTCGAAATGGGGTCTACCTAAAATGATACTATGATTAGGTCATCCTGCATCATTAAGTATATATTGTATATAACGTGTGTTTGTCTTGGTGTAACACTGTTCAGTTAGTGTGTTAGGGTCTTATTCTGATTATTGCTTATACCATGTTCTTCTTGGATGTGCATATGGAAACCTATTATGGATTCACAAATGGCGCTAGCCAGCATACCCACAACCTCACCTCGGCAACATGGGTACTCTATTTCCTCATTGGTGAACTAATAAACTCAGGATGAACTTGTCTAGGTCCTGCAACTAATAACATCGTCGAGTATCACACGGTAATTGGATTATTAATCGATGAATATTCCCTTGGTGTGGACCACATTGTCATCTATCTAGATTCCCAACTTGTGGTATCCCATCTAAACTGGTTCTATGCCATCTTTGACCCTACACTACTTCGCTTGTTTCTGCGAGTACGTCTGCTGGAAAAGTATTTGGAGTTCATTCAATACCAACATGTCCCAAGACACATGAACATAGTTGTAGATTCATTGGCTAACTTTGTATTAGATTGGCATATTGCACATTTTTAAACATTTTTTTAAGAATGTATATTGGCTCTACATGTAAATTATCCATTAGTCTATAAGCAAACATACATAGGATCCACATTCATCATATAGACACATTGTATAAAACCACTAGGCAATGTTTTATATTAATCTTGGTAAAATGTTTTACAAAAAGGTATTGGTACAAAAATTTGAAGCCCGTGGCTTTCAGTCTATCATATTTACAAAAATATGAAGCTTGTATCTTTCATTACATCAACGCATATATATTCTATCGCTAATGGTTCTCATGGTAACATATGATGGCCCTTACCACCCAGTAGAGTGGCTGTCCAAACCGACCTGAAACCCTAGTTGTCCATTGTTGATGGTGTCGTGGAAAATCATCTATAGAGATATTAGGAATATATGCGGTTAGTCTCTGGAGTTTCTCCTCGATCTCATCCAGCTCCTCCATAGCCTCTCGGTTGGTCACTACCATCTCCCTGACTACTCCTTTCCTTTCAATAGGTGATGATCCAACAGGTCTCGAATCCCCAACATCTGTGTAGCAAAGCATAAAGTATCAATACTAAAAAAAATTAAGAAATCACAAAATGCATAAAAATTAAAAAATTAAAAACAAAAGAAGTTCTCTTATTACCTAGGTCACCCCAGTGCTCTCCCTCCGGAAGCATTAGGTTCGTATCTCTTCATAAATCCGCTCCTGCATATGTGTATTCCTCCACCATAAGAAGTTGGATACGCAACCCCCTGAAGAAGGTAGGCCCATAGGTGATCATAGACCCACCACTGTCATGTTGAGCCATCACCTCATTCCACCTCAACATGCGTGGATCTCGTGGCTCAAGATCATTGATATCCACCTGTGGACGAAGTAGGGGGATCCTCTCTAGGAATAAAGAGACTACGATTGAACCATATCCAAATTTTTTGAGCTGCCCCCTCCTGAATTTGGTCAATTGTTCCTTGAGTTTTATGAGGATCCCCTCACACCAGTTCAAAACTGTAGGTGCCATGCACTCAATGGCGTAAAGCATATGGGTCCTGGTATCCTGATGCAGAGCACTGCTTCCCACCACTTCCTCAATGGTGAACAATACAGTCCTCAAAGGATGATCTCGCACGTTTTTTATGGGAATATTCCCACCTAAAATTTGGGTTCCAGGAGTACAAAATTGTGCCATCAAATCCTCGGTGGTCCTATATCCTCCCCTAGGACCGGATAATCATATCGGGGCTCTACGCCTTGACAACCCCATCAAGAAATATATGTCCTCAATATCCAACGTGAGAATATGTGTCCCAACTTGAATTTTTTTTTGATCTGGGTCCCACATTTGGATCAAGTGATCTAATAACTGAAGTTGGGCCCTCATCCCTTAAACATGGAAGAACTTCAACAACCCACATTCTCTCAAAGCATTGATCGAATGAGAATCATTGGCCACTTGAGAATCTTCGAATTCGTGTTCTTGTTCCTTCCATTGCACCATCTTGATTGTTGAACCCTACATGGACCTCAATTTAAGAGACATTGGGTCCATCTAATGGCAACAAAATCAATTCTTTGCTTGCAATTTTGATTTTTTGGGTCTCTTTGTCACCGACGCACCCCACCTTTGATGACAGGGCATCAACGATGCACTTACCCTTTACGGGATGCGTGTCACCACTGAGTGACGCACTTCCCGAAAGGGAGAAGTGCGTCACCCAGGGCACACACTTTCCCCCATGGAATGACCCACAAAACCACTAAAATATGCATCAAAACAAAAATTTTAACTGTGAAATTGAAGAGAAAAAGGAGTATAATTACTTGGTCCAGACGAAATGCTAAATGGTTGATCGATGCTCTCGTAATATTCACCACAAATTTGATCTAAGAAGGACTTTTTACTCACCCACAACTAGGTAAAAGCACAAATGGTAAATCATTTTCACTTTTTACCCCTTTTATGTATTTGAAATAGAATATTTTAATGTTTTATTTCATTTTATCCTAAGTTATTTTTACCCAGTTAATTATATTTTATGTTTTGAGTCCTATAATCGTTCTAACACTTTTTGTGGAGTTTACAGGTTAAAATTAATGACTTTTGGCTATGACGTAGGTCTTTTTTTACTTTTTCATGCTCCTTGTTAACTATGAAAAAGCTTCCGAGTGATTTTCACACCATGATCATGCTCGTTAAAAAATTAGTAAAATGGTGTCAAGCTTAGTCTTTGTTCCTTCACGTGCTTGCAAATACATGAGAATATGTGACAGAGTACACTTTTATCACTTTTTCAGGCTCATAAAACTGTTACAAAAAAGGAACTCCCATGGAGTTTTCTTTAAGCCCTTTTCAGACTCCCAAAACATGAAAAGCTTGCCAAGCGAACTTGTCTCTTTTACACTTGTAAAAGGATGTGAAAATTTGTCTAAACGGTGATAGTTGACCCCTTTTTCAGACCGTGTGGACTATTTATAAAAATTGTCTACTCTAGTCACGTTTGACTAGAAGGTGCTCTCAGGTATGGTTTTAACCTTTTTCAGACCTTTGAGACTAAATCTACGAAAACGTACACTCTAGAGTCTTCTTTAGTCTTTTCAGACTCTCTAAACATGAAATGACGTTGAGTTTACCTTCTATGGACTCGTTAAAATTCAACATTGAAGGACCCTTATAGGGACGAACCCATCCTATCTTAGGTTAGTAAAACATGTGCGATTGGACTCGTCCTAAGGATGATCTATATCGAGCATTTGTTACCCTCATCAAAATCGTTAATAAACAAAGAGGTACTTGTCAATCTTGACGGGAAATAAGGAAAGAGTGTGTATCTACCCGTATTAGTGGCATCTTATAGTCACCCTTGAACATGGAACTTGTTTGAATCTCATTCAAATAACTTGGATAATCTCCTTGTCTTCGAGTCATACCACTTCCATGAGTCATTATACTACTTTGGATCATCCGAAGAATGCATCAATCAATTGTTGTATTAGTTCTTGGTGTCTATCTCGTCATGTCAATGTTTACAATTCATGCAATTCCATGTTCAAGGGAAGTATGTTCTCGAGTCAACCTCTACCTTTATTTTACCTTCCTTTGTGTCGTTCAACTCTTAGTCAATGTCAAAAGTTACTCTATATTCCGATTTGCTTCAAAAAACATATTTGATCTTGTTTCGTGTTGATGATTGGGGAAACATCATGGCCCTCCTTCAACAAGTTTATCTTTTTCGACTTCAACACACCATCCAAGGATTAAACCTAGAAACCAGTCGAGTACCTTGGGCCTACATGCCTTAATGGCAGGTTACCTCACTTTCAACAATAAGTTTACATCATTGACTTCTAATTGAAAGATTCCACCGAATGTTCGACCTCAACTCATTGATTCACATTCAACGATATGTATTATGATACCTTGGGGATCATTGACATCAATGATGATTTCCCTCCCGCTGGTTAATAGTTTCCTTTATTAACCGGTAATCAAGTGGTTTCTAGCATATTCAACTTCAACACATTGTCATCACATGGTTAGATTCATATCATTCCAGGTTCGAGGTGAAGACCTTGGGGTACTTTTGTTATGCATCTTACCCAGGTTGCGATGGGTATTTTTTGGGTCATATCACATGGATCCACTCTTGTATGGGTCATTTGGGACATGTATCTCGAAGTCTATTGTATTACAGAAGTCCTTGTTCAACATTTCAACCGATGATCTTTTCCTTAAACTTCTATACATCAAAGCACTTCACTTATCCTATTTATCTAGATTCATTCTTTGAGGGGCATTTTGTTCCACCAAAATCTCGTCGTCATGAGTTATGTGTCCTTGACTTGCCCTAATTCCTAAAGCATTGATTCCAAATTGACTAGAGGAAGGGAGTTGTCATGGTTTTTTCCTTATGTTGTCATGCTGACGCACCTTGCACATTAACAAAGTCCGTCAGATCCTTGATGATGCGCTTTGCACATTAACAAAGCGCATCACTGACACCCTTTTCCTTTGATTAGCATGCATAACCCTTAAAAGACGCAAGTTTCATTTTGACAAAGTGAGTCACTGTCAGTTGGAGAGGAAAAATAGAAGTTTCGAGATCCTTCTAGAATGAATATCTTCGTGGAGGCTTATCCCAAGAAATCAACAAAGGTGGCAATCGATCCCCTAACTCCTTGGGATGATCCCTTAGTCTTCTCCATCAAATCCTCAACCCCCTCTATCCCTTTTGGCCTATATATACAAGCCTCCCCTTCATAGTTAGGGGAGGAAGGACTAGAGCATCAAAATACTGGTGAAATTCTACTAGAGTTGGAACCCTTTCATCCATTGGAGGAAAGATTGGATCTTTGAGGAAAATATCAATTGGAAGAAATTGCAACGTCAAGGCTTGGTTGTAATCTCCTCTTCTTTTAATTTCATTAATACAGTAATATGAATTCTTTCCGTAAATATTTATTGTTCATTTTAGATCTTTACAATTAGTTTCCTTGACTACTACTTTAGATTAACCAATATTACATAGTATTATCGTTTGTATGTCTCCACTTGTTTGTTGTATCTTGTTTTGTAGTTGAAGATCAAGGGCTACATCAACCAAGGAGACATCATTACAGTTGCAAGGTAAGTCATCCCTTTGCATCCTTTGTAATTTGGTCAATCTAGGAAAGTTTGTATGTTATGTCATGATTTGTTCTACATCTAAACCATTTAGACTAGGGAGATTGGTTGGTGTCGGCACCAATGGATTTATTTGTAATTTAGCGGAGGTCATCAGAATCTCTCAATTTTTTCTTGGTTCTGTCTCTCCGGAGGACAATCAGGAACTGTTGGAAGAGGTCTCGGAGGAAGAACTCAAAGAAACTCTCAACAATTTTAAAAAGGACAAAATCCCTGGGCACGATGGATGGACCATTGAATTCTTTATTGCATACTTCGATATCATTGGAAGCGATCTTCTCCATCTGGTGGAGGAATCAAGGAAAGGGGGATTAGTGTACCCTCCCCTAAATGCCACCTTCGTCACTTTAATTCCAAAGTCGGACAGGCTTGACTCTATGAACGACTTTCTCCCAATATCCCTCTGTAATGTTACTTACAAGGTTGTAGCAAAGATCATGGCAAAAAGGCTAAAGGGGGTACTCTAAAAAATCATCTCTAAGGAACAATTTGGCTTTCTGGAAGGCAAGAAGATTCATGAGGCTATTGGAGTTGCTCAGGAAGGTCTACACTCTCAAAAAACAAAAGGAATCAGAGGAGCAATTATAAAAAGTGATCTCTCAAAGGATTTTGATAGAGTCAGCTGGCTCTACCTGAGGATGAACATGACTCACCTGGGTTTCGACTATGCTTTTATCAAGTGGAAAATGAGCTGCATCTCTACATCCTCCTTTGTTGCACTCATAAACGGATCCCCTACACATTTCTTATGTGTAGAAAGAGGTCTCTAACAAGGTTTTCCACTATTCCCCCCTTCTATTTCTTTTGGTGGCAGAGGGACTGAGTAGAGCCATTCTGGATGCAAAAAGACAAGGGAATTTTAAAGGTATTCGCATAACAAACACTCTCATCCTCACTCACTTTCTCTTTGTCGATGACATACTCCTTTTCTATGACGGGACCCAAAGGGATGTAGATCAACTGGATTCTATATTGAATATGTTCTAGACTACAACTCGAATGGTCATTAATGTGCAAAAATATTCCCTGACCATGCATTAACTTTCTGAGGAGGAATGAGGAAGGTATGCATCTCTTTTTCCCTTTGAAACATTCCTCTAGATGCTGGTTTAAATATCTGGGTTTTCATCTAAAACCAAATGACTACAAAAAAAATGATTGGAACTGGCTCATTACAAAATTGGAAAAGCTCCTCTTAATCTGGAGCCATCGCTGGCTCTCAAGAGCGGGGATATTAGTCCTTATCAAATCTGTTCTGGAAGCCATCCCGGTTTATTGGATGTCACTGGATTGGATACCAAAGGGAATCCTGGAAGAATCCAGGAAACTATGTTTTTTTTTCTTTGGTCTGGACACTCGGACTCTTTTGTTGCTCCATGGATCAAATGGGAAAGGCTTGCAATTCCAAAATCATTGGGGGGTTTGGGGCTGAAGCATATACATTTTTTGCACGATCCCTCACTGCAAAAGCAGGGTGGAGGATACTCACCATTGATAACCTTTGTACTGATGTGGTAAAGCACAAATATATTTCCCTCGACTCCATCTTACACTGGATTAGAAGCCCCTCCAAGTCTTAGCAAGGCATCTCTGTCATCTGGATAGGGATTCTTAAATCTCTTCCTCTCATTGAACATGGGATGGCATGGAAAGTTGGAAATGGTGAACAAATCCGTCTTGGAACTAACATGTGGCTGGGTTGCAAAAATCAACATCTTATTCCCAACCCCCTCCTACAACATCTCCAACAACACGATTTCCATCATCTCATCCAAATAGAAGACATTTTACAAACAAACATGTGGCAGCAAGGCTGGCTGGAAGCGACTACCCTCAACATTCTGGTTGAATTCCACAACATTTGGGACACTTATCTCCTTTCCCTTAGAAGCTCTCATGTTCGCATTACTGATATACCTGACGAACTTATCTGGTCTCCTGCTTCAAATAGACAATACACTCCTAAACTTGGTTATAAGTTTTTAATGGAACACCAACAACAAAATGGGGAACGTCTGTGGTGGTGGCAATCGATATGGAAGGCACATTGTCCCTCAAAATTAAAACTGTTTATGTGGTGTCTACCGGAAAACCAGATCCCAACCTGGGAACGTATGAATAAAAAATGTATTGTTGGTTCGGGTTGGTGTGCCCTTTGCAAACTCAGTGAGGATACAAACACTCACCTTTTCTTATCATGCCCCTTCACGATAAAAGTTTGGTCGGATCTGAAACTCACACATCCCCAGTCCATGCGCTGGAGAGGAAACTCCAATGAAGAAGCCTGGAAAATCTGGACAGAAGCCCAAGACACGGTTCACCTTCACGCCCTACCCTTAATCACTACCTGGGGCATTTGGCTTTCCCTTAATCGGTTGATCTTTCAAAAACAACATACTGCCCCCACTCTCATTGCACTCCGCAGTTGCTCTGTTCTCACTCACTTCCCTCAAGAAAACAACCATACCATCCCTCGCTCGATCCTGGTGGAATATATAAATCCACTTGTTCCCTGGGCCTTTTTTGACGGAGGATCTCAAAATAACACTTCTGGAGGAGGTGCCATACTCCACCTTAATGAAAATCATTGTTTCAAGTTGCAGATGGGTCTCGGGCAAGGGTCAAACAATTATGGTGAACTCTATGCACTTAACCTACTGATCGGATTTGCAAGAGAAAGGATGTGTTCTCACATTCAAATCTTTGGAGACTCTATCATCATTATAAAATGGATTAAACAATAACAAAGATGCCATAATCTACTATTAAACCAATTGTTGATTGAAACAATGCAGTTAATAGGAGATTTTGAAAATTTCTCTTGTCGTCATGTCTACAGGCAAAGAAACAGAGAGGCGGACCAACTCTCAAAGTTGGGATTGACTCTTCGCCTGGGACAATGGAAAATTACAAAATTGCAAAATGATACTTTTCATGAATTTTTTCATAGACCATAGAAGGGATGGCAACACAGAAAATTTGAAGAACATTGATGCTGCAAAACTTGGATGACTATATTTTTAATATCTTTTTTACTTTTCTGTTGTATATATATATAGCATATAAAGTCTCTCGTAGGAGAACTCGCCCTTTTTTGTAGATGGCATTACACTGTTTTGATCTAGTGGGACACTAGTCGCTTGAGAAAGATTACACATAAAAGGCTCCCAGAAGCCTTTCAACAATATGTAATTTGATTTATTATAAATGAAATTACGCTTTTTTTCTTGGAATATATATATATATATATGAAGTTTTGTAAAAAAAAATCTTTTATCGAATTGATTTATAAAAAAATTAATCAGATAATTTTATTAATTGATCCAAACCAACTGATGTGATCAAATTGACTCTGTTATATGAAATTATATATTTATCAGTCTAAAAAATTAATTTAAAATTCAATAATTTATAAAAATCAAAGAAAAGTCACATATTTCATTGCATTTATATATATTTATCAATCTAAAAACTTAATTTAAAATTCAATAATTTATAAAAATCAAAGAAAAGTCACATATTTCATTACATTTATATTTTTGACATGTAAAATTACGTTTTCTTGGTTGAACGCAGTTATATTTCTAACCTGCAAAAATGAATAAGATTATATTATATGAAATACATGTTTCAAACTTGATAGCTTAGTTTTCATTGACCCTTGTTTTTGGGAACAATATTTAAGTCCTTTGTCCTTCCATTATAACTTTATATCTTTGTTGAATAGATAAGTTATTCACTTTAGGAATGTTCTTATTGTTCCATATGTCAACATTGTCATTAAACATGATGCTTGCATAGAAATAGGTGTACACTACCTTATCTTTATGCATTTTTGATAGCTCTAGCATCATGTGCACCTAAGATGACATATAGCAAGTACAAAACAAGCAAAGATTGTCAAGTTTAAATTATTTGAGCGCTAAATGTTGTTATTGTTCTAATCGAAGTAAATCTCTAAAACAGACAAGTAACATAATTTTTTTGCTCTCCAAGTGAATTCATACCAAAACATTTATATCATCAAATACTTTCCTTTACCACTATAGTTTTCAATTTGTAAATGTCTACAATCAACTATTAAGAAATGTTTTTTTCTTTAGCAGAGCAACTATTAAGAAATGTCTTTTCTTTTGCAATTACATGAGTATCTCTCCTTTATGCTTTTTTACCCTTGGGAAATCAAAGGAGCATATATATACACAATATATATGTTTGAATATAACTATGAAACTATGCAATTTGTAGTGAAAGAAAGATTTACTAAATGCTTTATTTTAAGCTCAATTTTCTGAGTAGAAAATCATTATAATCGGTGATTGATATCATTTTTCATTATTGCGTATATTGTTTGGTTAATGAAAGAGGATAATGATAAACAATATTTTGCATTAAGTTTTGAATGTGATCTATTGGAATGTCGAGATGTGTATACCATTAATAGAATTCAAGCAAGGATCCTCTTGAGTGCCTTCCTCTATTTGAATTTCGAATCACAAAATTATTTCACAATTATATAAATTCCAACCAAGACATAAGAAATTATAACAGAATCTTGTAGTCAATCCAGTGGTTGATCTAATTGGTTTCCTAACATTGATTTGCTTCAGTAGTAGAGGTACCTAAAATAATGAATATAAATCCATAGTTTAGTTAGCATAAGCACCAATAGCATCAAATTCAGAGTAAATAAGTTAAGCAATCATTTAAGCATCACAATAGTTCTTTTATAAATCCATTTAAGGCATCAAGCTAGTGGGTAGTGGCAAGAGGTGTAGAAGGGAAGTCGAGATGAGGACATGTTGATGCCTCGGATATCGTAGCATCAATCAGAAAAGGATTCTCCCCGAGAGACGGTCCCAATTAGACTGTCTCCCGTTTGGTGTAGGGAATCCGTCCGGTTAGCGGTTCCGGCAACCGTGGTTTTGGATTTTAAATCCAATTTTACCGGTTATGGCCCGATCCACCTTTCTTTTGGATTTTATGTGTTTTATATGAGATGCACATGCCTAAATTATACTTAGTCTAAATGCAACTGAAACAGATCTAAATCTAGAAACAGGAACACATCTATCTATCCCTGCAGGGGAACACGCTTAAGGGGAGAGAAATCAGCTGTAGCAGATATCATAAGTAACGAACAGATAGCTATTATTTCTCACGGTCAAAGCTACAGCGAGACGAGGATCTTGAGAAGATAGCTTCCCATTCAAAATGGAACGCATCTATTGCTTAGAAAACAGAGGAACGTTAAAGGATAAAGAAACAGATCTGAAATGAGACTTACAGAACGTATCTACTGCTTATGAACAGAAGAAATCAAAATTATTTAATCTACACAACAAGAATAAAGAAACAGATCTAGATGCAACGAAACTAGAATTAAACTAAAAGATCCCTGCAAGGAGCGATTAAAAGCTTGAACAATGAGCCATACGAATTATCCTGAAGAAAGAACAGTTAGCCATTCGATCTAGAAGAAAAATCTACAGCAATGATAAAAGTATCAGCAGATAACTCCTGATTTAATATGGAACGCATTCATTGTCCATGAAATAGAGAGAACGCATGCATAGATAAGAGCAAAATCATTAATACAAAGAAATAATTCAGAAGTCAAGAATGATCTCACATTGCAGAATTGCAGTCATTAGAATAGTCCAACATAAAGCAACCCAACATTCCAAGCAAAACGTTCATCTCCCGTGGCTTCTATTAGAAAAATTCAATTTACAGAGCCGATACAAGATAGCTCATATCATTTGCCCAAAATTTTCATTCCCTGCCAAAAGTCCTGTCTAATCTCTTCTAGCTCCTATTTATAGTTACAAATTCGCCCTCTGGGTTGACACATAGCATTGCCCCCACCTGTCATTTACAGGGATTTCTAATATAATCGATCACCAAAAAAAAAATGGCCACTTCATTTACAAAAATATTTTGACAAAAAAAAATATGGACAGCTGTCCCACGGCTTACGCCTTACATATAACAGAAAATTTGCTAAACTCAAAGCATTCCCTGCTGGGCACGTGTCTGGCTGAAGAGAGTGGCTCACTGAATTCAGCTTCTTCATTCCTGTGCGTGAGCTTCTTCTGGCAAAGGGTCGCCCAAGTTGATGGTCACTGATGCTGCCTGGGAAGAGGCCCTCGAATCCCCTGTTGATGCTGCTCCTAATTGGGAAGGGGGAATGGGACTGGCCATACTTTCTGCCATTGCTGGGGAGGAGGCTGCTGGGAGAGGGGCTGCCGGATCTACTGATGCTTCTGCTGCTGCTGCAGCTTTCCTGACCTCCTCTTCTATGTAGCTGTGCCACACACCTGTATCCCTTATGATTATGTTTGCTGCAGCAGGAAACAGGATTTTCTAAGAAGTTACATTCTTCCCGAGCTCTATTTTAATGCTTTGTACTTCTGCTTCAGCGACTTGATATGTTTCCTTCAGCAGATGGTTGTGAAGTGTTGATGAACTGATGTAATGTTGGAGGTCATCCATGGCAAGGACATCAATGCTTTTCACATATTCCATCTGGACGCCTAGCTCTTCTTTCAGTTGAGATAACCGCTGCTCCTTTCCCGGGAAGTCCTCTAGGGTCTGAGGGAAACTCAATGAGCAGTTATCATGGACTCCTTTGAGCTTTTGGTACAGGTTGTTGATTCTATCTGTGGTCTTCTGCACACTGGCCATCAGCTTATTGGCACAATTCCGGCCAAACTCCAACAAGGCTATATCTTCATTAAAATCTTCCACTGCCTTAAAAGGAAGATGCGGGGGGAAACCTCCTTTCCCTTCCCTCCATGCCATCTGACTTATGACATTTGCTTTGACACGGGTATTCTTAGCCTTGAGCCTGTGGGCTTCCGCATTAACCTCCTTTAGCCTAACCGTCATGGCCTTGAGTTTGCATACCTCATCAGTGATTAGCTCTTGAGAGCCATGCACTTGCTGTAGTATATTGCATGATAGCTCGTGGAAGGGGGACATGTCCAAGGTTCTGCTTTCCGCTTGCTCTAAACGCTCAGCTAATGCCTGCTGGTCTGCTTCTAGCTGGGAAGCCTTTTCTTCTGCTCCACTCTTCTCCGCTTCTGCAATCATTATTTGGAGTGCTAGCTGGTCCTTTTCCTCCTCCAGGTAGCTGTACTTGTTTGCCAACTCCTTATGCTCGGCGTACAAGCAATTGTATTTGTTCACTGCCAGGTCTCTTTGAGCTTGCTCATTAGCCACATTTTGCTGCAGGGTACGTGCTCTTTTCTTTGTCAATATATTTTCTTTGACTATAACCCCTACATTGGCAAATGATGCTTGTGCTGTCACTATAACTGCGGAGGCCATGGCAATGGGATCCGCATCTGTGTTCTGCATGACAGCGACCTCTCGGTGAGTAACTATGTCGTCATGGAAGGGACTTTTAATCCTCTCTTCTGATTGGAGGACCATTGTTTTTCTTTTCTTGTCATAGACAAACTCATTCCATTTGGACACCGTACGTTTCCCAGATGGAGTGTATGGGACAATTGGTCGGTTTATGATGTCTATGTCTTCTTCCATGGGTGGGGTTCGGACTTCCTGAGCGGGGTCTGCTCCTTCCTTTTGGGTGCCAGAGCCACCTGCTTGAGAGGTGTCTATCTCCATGTCTTGTACACCTGACCCACCTACCTTGGTATCTTCTCTTGCCTTCAATTCTTCCTCCTCCTTCCTCCTTGCCTCAGCTTGCTCAGTCTCTACTTCCTTCTGCTTTTGGGCTTCTTCAGCCTCCTTCCGCAGTCTTTCATTCTCAGCCTCTTGTAGCTTTCTTGCTTCCTCGGCTTCCTTTTGTAACCTTGCCTCTTCTCTTAATCTGAGCTCTTCCTGAGCTTGGGCATCCTTGGCTTCTTTCTCCTTTTGCTGGATGGTCTTCTGGGCTTTGGTTGAGCTAGAGCTTGCTCCAGTACTTTGGCGACAGATCCGTAGCTCAATCATGTTGCTGATGCCTCTGAATGCTTCCTCCTCGGCATCGGGGTAGTGGGAGTATTCGAAGTTAGCATAGTTCCCCTTGCAATGCTCGACCACTTTACCCTTTCTGTCGTTCCTGTGGAAGATGACCTCACTGAAATGGAAGGCCCTCAACTCTTGAACAAATTCATCGGCAGAGGCCACCCCTGAAAACTTGTAAGCACCTATGCAGAAAGGTAGGGGGGGAAAGGAAGCCTTGTGTAGCTTGTGGAGGAATTCTCCAATCCCATCCAAGAAGAGTTGTCTTACTGCTTCCTTGAGCACCACATAGTCTGTGGCATACTGCGGCAATATGTATGGGGGCTTAGTCCCTCCGAACATTCTCAAGTAGGTACCTTGTTCTGAAAAGTAGAAGTCCCCATAATCCTCAAGGACTTCCAAAGCGTTTTGTGACAGGCAACTTGGTTCTTCCTTGAACATTTTCTCGTATAGGGGCATGATGAACCCCTCACAGATGAGTTTGTAGCTGGGCTTGTAATTCTGAGCCCACAACATCTTGAATGCAGTGTAGACCGGGGCTGTGGCCCTATCCCATGTACACCCCAATCCGGGGAACTCTATCTTGGCCAAGATACAATCTATCAGGTATGAGGACATGAAGAATTCAGCCTTCTTCGAGGCCAACCCGGGTTTAGCAGCACTTATCATTGAGGCCAGACTATCTGACAAGATAGTGGCCCAGTCAAACACTGTCCCCTGAAATGCCACATAGTGAATGATAGGGACCCACTGAATCTTGTATACTGTGCCATCCGGCATGCCGAATATTCTGCATAGCATTAAAGCGATCAATCTGTAAGGGGCCCTCAGATTCTGCACGTCATATTCGTCATTTCCCTTCTTTCTCAAATGCTTCCCTCCCCTCAATAGCTTCTTGGCCATCTCGACGTTATCCATCTGGCCCAACCATTCGTCAGTCAGAGCTTGTTGGACACGGGGGAACCTGTAGGCCGCCGCAACATATGCGGGTTGAAACGAAGCAATAGCCACTTTCCTACTGTCATTTATCACTCTCCCATCAGCATCTGCATGTTGGAGAATCCACCCGATCACTTCAGCACAGGGGAATAGCTCAGGGCGGGGTAGCGGCTCTAGTTATGCCTGAGGCTCTGATATTTTGATAGATCGGTGCCTCTTCCAGCAACATATCTGGGATCTCTTGGTCCCTGATCATCCTGTATATGTCATCCCATCTGATTTCTGGAGGGACACCAGTGGTGCACCTAGTGTCCTGGAGCGAGGTTTCAATCTTAGGAGGGGCAAGTTTCTTTTTTGTCATCTTCGCCTTCTTCTTACTGGGTTTTGGCATCTTGAATTATCCCTGATAACATCCATATACAATTCATCATGAGTTTGAGCAACAGGTTGTATGGTTTTAGCAGAGAGCAACATCGTTTTAATGAGATAAATCAATGAAGCAAATATTTAGGAAGTAAAACATTATTTCAATCATAAGACACACATTGAAACATTTGAAGCTCTTAAAAGATGAGTATGGGATAAGCTATGTTGCGGACGCTATTGGTTTTATTGGACCGATAGGCGGTTCGCGGAAGCAATCGGCTTCCGGTTCCGCCTCGCGGAAGGAGAAGTCTTTCGCTATGGCTGCGGTTGGAGAGGTCGAAGGCGGGGAAGACGCGGGTTGACTTGGTGAGGGCTATGGATGCTATCGTCATGCGCGGCCACTCGCCGAGTCACTACGGGAGATTTTAGTCCGGGCGAAGGTAACGGCGCCGGGATACGCTGACGGGGAGCGTTAGAGCGGCTGCGGCTTCAAGTTTTGGCTCTTGTGGCTTAAACATTTACGGGTTTCGGCTTCGCGTGTAGAGGCTGGGGCTTACTGAAAAGGGCCCAGGGTTCCAAGTCCGAGTTAACGGTCCGGGACATGGAAAGCCCGTAGGGTTTCGACAACTTAACCCACGACGAGGGGCGCGGCCCGGGGTTTAAAACAAAACAGGGCATGGTTAACCGCCTGTACCCACCAACATAAAATATAACGTTTTCACGAAGGCCTATGACGATTCTGTGAAACGAAAACTCCGTTCACTGTACCTGACGGGCAAAACATAGCCCTTTACGGGTGTTTTGCCCGTCACAATCCCACTAAAACCCAATATTTTCCCCAAAAGGACAACTCAGTAGTGAAAAACAAGGTGAAGATCCTACCTGGCACCGTGGGGATTGCTTGAGCAAGGTGGCTGCGAGCACGGATGCGCGAGGTGAGCTGGAGCGTTTTGCACGGTATCGCACGTCGTTGGCCGATTGACAAAAACAATGGTGCATTGGTCGAGCCCCCCACCGTAATTTATAAGAATGGGCACGTGTGAGCCTTTAATTCGGTAGGTGGCGTGGTTAAAACGGGGTTTAAATTCGCCGCGCGTAGCGGTCACGTCAAAGCACCTCGGTTTCCGTGCGACCGTCACTTGCGGGGCCTGTTCGCGAATTGCATCCGCCGTTGCGGAAGGGTTCGATGAAAGCTTCTGCTGTTTCGGAGCTTACTGCGGAAAGGAAGCTCAAAGCCTTCCGCGGGAGACCGCCGCGTAGCGGACGGGTAACGCCAAAACTTCCGCCGTTTCGGAACGATATAGCGAATGCTCCCGGTATTTTCGGAAGACTTTTGTGAAAGCTTCCGCGAACCAAAATTTTGAAGTCTTGTTGATTTTCGGGAAGGTTTGGCGAAGGCTCCCGCTAGTTTCGGAAAGCTTTTGGGAATGGCTTCCGCCGTTTCGGAAGCAAAAATTATACTGTTCCGCATATTCACCCGGGTTGTTTCGGAGACCTTCGCCGAGCGGTTTAAGCGATTGGCTTCCGCTGTTTCGGAAAGGCAGCCCGAAGGCTTCCGCATTTCGGGAGCAAAGGCCGAAGGCCTCCGCGACAGCTTCTTGAGAAAATTCCAAGTCCTTTTCATGGTTTCGGAAGGCAATCGTGAATTCCTCCGCGGGACTCATGGAGATGGCTTCCGCCGTTTCGGAAGGGTTTCATCAAAAGTTTCCGCTCAGTTTCTTTCGTGAAGATATCGCGGCGGCTTCCGCTGTTTCGGAAGGGTTCCCTGAATTCCCCCGCTGTTGCGGAAGGATTTTACGAAAGCTCCCGCCGTTGCGGAAGGGTTCAACGAAAACTCCCGCCGTTCGGGAGGGTTCACTTAATTTCCCCGCCGTTGCGGAAGGTTGAAACTAAAAATTCTTTAAGTCCTTTGTTCCCGCATTTTCTAATCGGAAGGAAATCTAAGTCCTTTTCGGGAGACTAAGGCGAATGAGTCCCGCCGTTTCGGAAGGGAAGCCGGAACCTTTCCGCGGTTGCGGGAGGTTTGAGTGAAAGGTTCCGCCGTTTCGGGAGCTAAGTCGTTTCGGAGCTTGAACCGTTCCGCAGGAGCAACGACTGAAAATTTTCCAAGTCTTTTACTTCGGAAGAAAATGATGAATTCCTTTGTGTTATTTCGGCGAGTTTATCCGAATGGCTTCCGCCGTTTCGGAAGACAGAGCTGAATTGTTCCGCCGTTTCGGGTGGTTTTGTTGAATTCCTTGCCGTTTCGGGAGAACAACACGAACTTTTCCGGGGTCGCGGAAGACTTGATCGAAAGCTTCCGCCGTTTCGGGTGGTTTTTCCCAATGGCTCCCGCGGATTTTGACAAAGAAAATCTAAGTCCTCCTTTCGGAAAGGTTGGACGTTTGACTCCCGCCGTTTCGGGACCAAGTCTGACTTATTCCAAAACGTCTGGGCAAAAAACTAAGTTATCTTTTGGCTCACTGGGGAGAACATGGAAGGATTGACGGCAAGCTGTTCAGCAGGGAAGCAAAATTTTATGTTGAAAACAGAGCGGACGGCTGGGGTGGCTTCTCAAGCAAACTTTCTACAAAAAATACAGGAGGGGCCCCAACATGTACAAAATTTTGGGGAGGGGTGTTGCTGCAACAACAATGGCGAGTCGCTGGCGAACAAAGATCTCTGAAAAAATACCCTACATGGTCCGGAACCCCATTAAAACCTCCGTCTCGGGTGCATTATTCAGCTGAGCATTTTAGACTCATGCGGGGAAAGGAGCACTTTTCCTGCTAGCCATTGGGGAAAGGGGAGCTTCGACCGAGGCATCTTCACCACTCTCAGAGGGCCAGCATATGAGATTTATTTTAGGAGGGTCATCCCTCAAATGGTCACTACTGCCGGACTCCACAGGATCTGCAACACTTTCTCATGGACATTATTGTTCTTGTTCCTCATTCCCATGCTGCTGGCACCCTTTGGGATGCTTGTACTTTGGACAGCTTAGTTGTTTGAGCCTTCCGGGGATATTTTCTTTTGGACAGGTCTTTGATTTGGGCTCCTCAATCCATAATGTCCTTTTGTGTGAGTTAGAGGTTTTATTGATTTGATCAGACTTCACGGACGGAGAGGAGCCTATTTTGAGCTGGGCCTTTTGGACAGCCTTCTTGATTTTACATGTCCCTTTTGCTTTTATCTCAGCCATGCTTTAATTGAGGCGAGAATCCCTGGAAAACAGACTCTTGGATGTAGGCCATTTTGGCTTTTAAATCAGCAGCATGGAGTCATTTCAATACCCCGTGTCCTCAAGAGGTGCCACTTTCCATGGGTCCAACTTAGGTAACCTTTCTTGAGATGCCTTTGAAGTGTGAGAGTGGGTGGAGCCCAACGATAGTAGTGAAGATGGCCATGGGTCTCTGCTATTGAACAGGATTAGCGTGATTAGCAGGGTAGGCTTCCCCCCTTTTGAACATTTCAGCGAGAGCACAGCAGACCGGGTTTACTGAGCAGGGTTCCAGGCTCATGGGTTGTAAGTTTTCTTTGAGAGAGCTATCTTCAACGGGAAACTCAACAAAAAGGGGCTTCAGAAAACAAAACCTATCGAAAGTTCAAATAACAAAGAAGGAAACAATGTGGCCGAAAAATAAAACAGCTAAAAGCAAAAGCAAAAAGACAATTTTATTTATGTACAGGAAGTTTCAAGGAGACTCACGCGAAGTATTGTTTCAGGGCGAGGCCATTGAGTGGAAGGGTTACTTCCTCTCCCTCGAGATTTGTCAATTTATAAGTGGATGGGCCCAATTTTGCAGAAATTTGGTACGGGCCTACCCATAGATGTTGAAATTTCGTATGCATTCCTTTGCCTTCGTGATTATGGTCCCATTTCAGGACTAAATCCCCAACTTCAAAGTCCCTCTTGCCGGATTTCCTCTTGTCGAACCATCTCTTAACTATGTCCTGGTGTTGATGAAATCGGTCTTTAGCTTTGTGTCGGGCTTCTTCCAGTCGAAGCAGGGTGTTTATCCTGGATTGTAAGGCTTGGCTACCAGAACCCCGAGAGGCTTGGGACAGTTGCAAGGATGGCAGCAAGATGTTTGGGGGAAGTATGGCTTCCTTGCCATAGACAAGAGTGAAAGGGGAGACACCTAAAGCATTCTTCGGGGTTACCCTATCTGCCCATAAGGCGTTTGGGAGAGCCACATGCCAACTTCTCTGGTTTTCTATCACAGTTTTCTTAAGGATTCGAATCAGATTCTTGTTTGAGGATTCAGCTAATCCGTTTCCCTGAGGGTAGTAATTGGCTGAATAATGCAACTTAATTCCCCATTCATAAACAAATTCATTTATCTTGCAAGATGAAAAATAAGTAGCATTATCAAAAACAAGGGAAATTGGAACCCCAAACCTGGTTATGATGTTCTCTTTCAGGAAGCTGATGACTGCGTCTTCATTGATCTTGCGCAACGGGATGGCCTCCGTCCACCTGGTGAAGTAATCGGTAGCCGTCAGAATGTATCGGTGTTGCAATGAAGAATTTGGATTTATTTCTCCGATAACATCTATGCCCCATTGCTCAAATGGTTCAGAGATGGTGACAGGCTGCAATGGGCCTGCGGCCTTAGGTAACTTCCCAGCGCTCCTTTGACATACATCACAGTTTCGTGCGTATGTGTGGGCATCTCGGAACAGAGTGGGCCAGTAATAACCAGCTCTCAGTATCTTGTGCGCTGTCGTCTCTCCTGAATAATGACCACCTGCGGGGCCATCATGTAATTCTTTGACAACTTTGTTTGCATCTTCCTTCTCCAAACATCTAAGAAGGACTCCATCATAATTCTTTCTGAAGAGAATCCCATCAACGATCTGATAGGGTGCTGATTTCAAACGGAGTGCCCTTCTTTGTTTAGAATTCCAGTGCTCGGGTAGATATCCCTGCTGTAAATAGTGCACTAGATCTCTATACCATGACTGGGGAGCTGTGAAGATATGGCATACCTCAACCGAATTGAGCTCGGCTTCGTTCTTCCAATGTTGCTCTTCATCAGTCGAGTTTCCCGCCAGTAACTTGCACAGACCTTGTCCTTTGATGATTGTAGCAGGTTTAAATTCCAAATCATACTCCTGCAGAGCTGTGACCCAGTTCCCTCTCCTCTCTCCCAATTCCTTTTGAACGAACAGGGATCTAACAGCTAGATGGGGAACTATGAATTTAGTTCTGTTATTCAAAATGTATGGCCTAAACTGCTTGACTGCTTTGAAGACTGCGTAGGCATGCTTGTCAACTACGGGGTAATTCAGCTCAGCCCCTTGCAGACCAGTGCTCATAAACGAAATTGGGTATTCGTCCCCCAACTCCACCTTTTGCGTGAGTACAGCTGCGAGAGACTCATCCGAAGCGAAGGTATACAAGATGAAATCTTTATCAAAATCTGGACTTCTTAAGGAAGGAGCTTTAGCTACAGCTGCCTTGATATCTCTAAATGCGTCCTTCTCCAAATCTGTCCACTTGAACTGTGCGCTTTGTTTAACCATCTGCTGTAACGGCTTAACGATTTGTGCAAAATCCGGAACAAATCTGCGGACAAAATTGATGGTGCCCATAAAAGACTGCATAGATTTTTTGTTGTGAGGCATTGGGATTTTATTAATAGCTTGGACCCTTTCTTGGTCGATTGACACTCCCCCTTTGGAGATGACATGACCCAAGAGCTTACCTTCGGGTACAGCAAACACGCTCTTCTTGGGATTCAAAGAAATACCATACTTCCGGCAACGGTCAAAGATGTGCCTCAAATGAACAACATGATCTTCCCTTTTCTTCGAAAATACTGTCACATCATCCAAGTAGACAACAACGCATTGCCCACCCAATCCTCGGAAGGCAATATCCATCGCCCTTTGGAATGTAGCTCCAGCATTTATCAGACCAAATGGCATTCTCCTGTAAGCGAACGTTCCCCACTTAGTCCTGAAGGTAGTCTTGAGACGATCTTCTTCGGCTACTAACACTTGATTATAGCCAGAGAAACCATCGAGGAGAGAAAACAATTCAGATCCAGACACCATTTGTAGGATTTGCTCCATTGAAGGTACGGGGTAGTTGTCTTTATCTGAGGCTTTGTTTAAATTTCTGAAATCTACACATAGCCTAATCTCTCCTGATTTCTTCCTCACGGGAACCAAGTTTGCAACCCATTCGGAATGCCTAACTTTGAAGATTATCTTCGCATCCAGGAGTTTCTTTAATTCCTTTTGGATCAGCGGTTCAAGAGTGGGATGCATCCTTCTTAACTGCTGCTGAAATGGTTTGACACCCGCTTTCATTGGTATAACATGCTGAATGATGCGGACGTCATATGTCTTCAGATCTTCATAGGTCCATGCAAAAACATCCTTGTACTGTTTAAACAACTTAATGAACCTTTCTCTTTCTCCTGGTGAACAGCATTTGCCAAGGTTGACAAATTTTGGTTCTGCCTCGGTACCCAAATTAACCAACTCATGTTGCATTGATGAGCTGTTAGTTTTGGTATTAGCTGGTCTTTTGAATTTATTTTGAAGATCGAAGAGCATTTCGAGGGACCTTACCCCTTTTGGCATGAAATTTCCTTTCTCCTCTTCCTTCTTCATCAAATCAGCATCATGTTCTTCCTCATCTATTGCGGCTCCTTGAAAACTGTCTTCGTTTGTCAGGAAGCTGATGATCTTCTCATCATCATCGAAGATTCTGAAGTTTGTGATGTTATCTGGAATGGAAGGCCTGAAAATCAATTCAATCGAGCATTTATTATTTGTCGGCACCAATCTAGAAGCAGATGTTGCTAACAAATCGGCAGCAGAATTTTGCAACCTAGGAATTGATTTTATATTGAAAGCGTCAAAATACATGATTAAATCCCATACCTCAGCCTGGTAACCTTTCAAGTGCGGTGAGAGGCAATGAATGGTGTCCCTTACCTGTCTGACTACTATCTCGGAGTCACCAAAAACCTTCAGGTACTTAACATTTAAGCCAATGGCCTTCTTTAAACCATGCACCAAAGCTTCATATTCAGCGGTATTGTTAGTACAATCGAATTCTAATCTACAAGACAAAAAATACTTGTTCTTCTTTGGATCCATCAGAACACAACCGGCTCCGGATCCTTCCAGAGTTTTAGAGCCATCAAAGTATAATGTCCAAAAGGTATCTTTAGATTCAACTAAGTTAGTTTCTTTGTGGTCTATGTTAGCAACTAAATTGACTATGTTACAATCAACCTCATCAGTCCGAGAGAAATGAAGGAGATCGGACTGTTTGTCTGATTCATGGCAAAAGGTTTCAGCTTGATAGTTGCCCGGATCCACTTCTAAGAAGTAATTTCCCAGGACCGAGGAAGAGAAAGCCACAGCCTCATTCTTTTCTTCTAGCTGGGTTACGTTTTGTTTCATATGGGGTTCCCTAAGAACTTTAATCTGATTCTGCCTGTTCTGATAAGGCAGCCATAGATGAGACCAATCGGTAGAAAAGTAACCACTCAATTTGGTAGACCAATCCCTACTCAAAATCAGCCCATAAGCTTCAGGGATATCGACCACCATTATGTCAATAAATTGACAGACTCTAGGGTCGGCTGACAGTCTAATTAGAACATCTTTCATTTCCCCTATAACCTTGACAGCAGTCCTGTCTAATTGTATGATTTGAGCTGGAGATGGTACGGGCTGCCCATTAATTTTCCTACAAATTGAAAGTGGCATAACGTTTGAAGAAGCTCCAGAGTCTACCAGACAGTTATGAACATTGTGATTAAAAATTTCAAATGTCAACAGAAATGGCAATGTTTGGGATTTGGATTTCCCACCGATGCTGGCTTCGTTAATTTCGGGATTGTTTTGAGAATCTGTTAATGTAGTGCTGGGTTTTGGTTGTAAAACATGCAGTAGTTTGTCTCGTTGATGGGGCAAGCTACACATGTCAAATATTGATACGTTTGCTTTAACTTTCTTGATATCTTCGATAATGTCATACCCTATATCGGATTCATTCCCAATTCGACTTGGCTGATCGGTTTTGCTCATCGTGACTTTAGGTGGCTGAACTTTGTTGTCAGCGCTTGGCTGTTTGGCAGCTGCCTGGTTTACTTTGGGCTGTGGTGGGATGATTGGTATATGCCTCCTAGGCGGATCCTTCGAAATCTTAGGCTTATGGGAAGAGGTGGCTGGGACAGGATCCGCAATCGGGCCCTTGCTACGAGTAGCAATATTTATGGTAGAGGGAGCGCTGTCTACGTGATCTTCTTCTACTAATTCAGTCATAGGTATCCAATCCCACAATACCATAGTAGTGTCCGGGGTTGGTTCCTCTAACTCAGGGCTTGACTCCTCTGGAGGAATATCCTGGTCTGGGATCTGAGAATCTAACATTTGGTTCATGACCAAGCTCATGGAATTGATCCATTGTGGGCAGCTCTTCTCCGAGTGTGGTTCTTGGTGAAAGGTGCAGAAATTTTCCATACCAATCTCATTCAAATTTAAAACAGGGGCAGTGTTCACTGGTGGATGAGACTGTTCCCCGTCTTCCCTTCTTTTGTAGAATGGCTTAAAAAGTTTCCTAGCTGTACTAGCAGCCTTGTCTTTCTCGAGATCTACGATTTTGTTAGATAATTTTTGCATCATTTTAACTATATTTTCCATATCCGTAGATGGCTCTTCCTTACCTCTCGTAAGGAGCAAAGGTTTCTTGCTAGCTGCTGGTTTTGTTTCCACATCTAAGGCATGTTTAGTAATGCTATCAGCCTCTTCCTCTACCTTTCGAGCTTCCTCAAAATTCTCTATCAGGGTCGTTTTCTTGGATCGTTTTACAAACATTGCGATTGGACCTTCAAGAGCTGTTGTGTAGTATTCGATCAAGGACTCTTCTGTGGGTTTGTTAGTTTCACTAAAGTTATTTAACAGCGTTGTGAACCTTTGATTAAAGTCTTGAACCTTTTCCTTCTTCTCCATTCTCATGGATAGGAGTTCTTTCATAAGCGTGGCGACAGTCTTTTGGTTCCCATACTTCTTAAGGAAACACTTTTCGAAATCATCCCAACTAGAGATTGAGCTGGGTTGAAGGCTAAAGTACCAAGATGATACCTTAGGCTCGAATGTGTACGGAAACAACCTGCAGACTACGTCTTCATGTTGTACATTTAAAAGGTTCAGAGCTAGGTAAAAACTCTTGAGGTGATCCTCCGCCGAGATGGCTTTCCCTGGATCGTACTTAGGCAAGACCTTTTCTGGGTTTTTAGGGAGATTATGGAATGGTCCAGCTAGGTTCAGCGCTCCCCTTGCTCTCCAGGCAGGTATAGCCATGTTTGGGTTTGGACGTGGAGACCCTGGTGGAGAATTGCAGGGTGAATCTTGTGGAGTACTTTTGGGAGTGGTACCTTCTTCGGGATTTTCTTGGTCTATCTTGTTAAGAGTGCCGGAGATTTCTTCCAATGTCAGATTTACCAGTTCTTCAAAACTCTGAACAAGGATTGAATCACGGGTGTATCGCGGCTCCTTTCTGGGTGTAGTTCTCTTAGGGAGGAAGTTGACAGCGTTTAAACCACCTAGCTGTCTAACGTAAGATCTAGTATGTCTTCTCAAGTCCTCTATTTCTGCAAAAGGAACAGCGTACAAAGCTTCCTGAGGCTCAGGGTCAGAAATGAGGCGTTCTTGGTCTGTTAATCCAAGATCTGGGCTGTGTGAAAAGTTTTCTTCAAGCGGGTTTTCATTGTTATCTATGACCGTGGAAGATTTTCCTCTATCAGCCATGCACTTCAGGCCCTCCTTCTAGCGCCAAAAACTGTTGATGCCTCGGATATCGTAGCATCAATCAGAAAAGGATTCTCCCCGAGAGACGGTCCCAATTAGACTGTCTCCCGTTTGGTGTAGGGAATCCGTCCGGTTAGCGGTTCCGGCAACCGTGGTTTTGGATTTTAAATCCGATTTTACCGGTTATGGCCCGATCCACCTTTCTTTTGGATTTTATGTGTTTTATATGAGATGCACATGCCTAAATTATACTTAGTCTAAATGCAACTGAAACAGATCTAAATCTAGAAACAGGAACACATCTATCTATCCCTGCAGGGGAACACGCTTAAGGGGAGAGCAATCAGCTGTAGCAGATATCATAAGTAATGAACAGATAGCTATTATTTCTCACGGTCAAAGCTACAGTGAGACGAGGATCTTGAGAAGATAGCTTCCCATTCAAAATGGAACGCATCTATTGCTCAGAAAACAGAGGAACGTTAAAGGATAAAGAAACAGATCTGAAATGAGACTTACAGAACGTATCTACTGCTTATGAACAGAAGAAATCAAAATTATTTAATCTACACAACAAGAATAAAGAAACAGATCTAGATGCAACGAAACTAGAATTAAACTAAAAGATCCCTGCAAGGAGCGATTAAAAGCTTGAACAATGAGGCATACGAATTATCCTGAAGAAAGAACAGTTAGCCATTCGATCTAGAAGAAAAATCTACAGCAATGATAAAAGTATCAGCAGATAACTCCTGATTTAATATGGAACGCATTCATTGTCCATGAAATAGAGAGAATGCATGCATAGATAAGAGCAAAATCATTAATACAAAGAAATAATTCAGAAGTCAAGAATGATCTCACATTGCAGAATTGCAGTCATTAGAATAGTCCAACATAAAGCAACCCAACATTCCAAGCAAGACGTTCATCTCCCGTGGCTTCTATTAGAAAAATTCAATTTACAGAGCCGATACAAGATAGCTCATATCATTTGCCCAAAATTTTCATTCCCTGCCAAAAGTCCTGTCTAATCTCTTCTAGCTCCTATTTATAGTTACAAATTCGCCCTCTGGGCTGACACATAGCATTCCCCCCACCTGTCATTTACAGGGATTTCTAATATAATCGATCACCAAAAAAAAAATGGCCACTTCATTTACAAAAATATTTTGACAAAAAAAAATATGGACAACTGTCCCACGGCTTACGCCTTACATATAACAGAAAATTTGCTAAACTCAAAGCGTTCCCTGCTGGGCACGTGTCTGGCTGAAGAGAGTGGCTCACTGAATTCAGCTTCTTCATTCCTGTGCGTGAGCTTCTTCTGGCAAAGGGTCGCCCAAGTTGATGGTCACTGATGCTGCCTGGGAAGAGGCCCTCGAATCCCCTGTTGATGCTGCTCCTAATTGGGAAGGGGGAATGGGACTGGCCATACTTTCTGCCATTGCTGGGGAGGAGGCTGCTGGGAGAGGGGCTGCCGGATCTACTGATGCTTCTGCTGCTGCTGCAGCTTTCCTGACCTCCTCTTCTATGTAGCTGTGCCACACACCTGTATCCCTTATGATTATGTTTGCTGCAGCAGGAAACAGGATTTTCTGAGAAGTTACATTCTTCCCGAGCTCTATTTTAATGCTTTGTACTTCTGCTTCAGCGACTTGATATGTTTCCTTCAGCAGATGGTTGTGAAGTGTTGATGAACCGATGTAATGTTGGAGGTCATCCATGGCAAGGACATCAATGCTTTTCACATATTCCATCTGGACGCCTAGCTCTTCTTTCAGTTGAGATAACCGCTGCTCCTTTCCCGGGAAGTCCTCTAGGGTCTGAGGGAAACTCAATGAGCAGTTATCATGGACTCCTTTGAGCTTTTGGTACAGGTTGTTGATTCTATCTGTGGTCTTCTGCACACTGGCCATCAGCTTATTGGCACAATTCCGGCCAAACTCCAACAAGGCTATATCTTCATTAAAATCTTCCACTGCCTTAAAAGGAAGATGCGGGGGGAAACCTCCTTTCCCTTCCCTCCATGCCATCTGACTTATGACATTTGCTTTGACACGGGTATTCTTAGCCTTGAGCCTGTGGGATTCCGCATTAACCTCCTTTAGCCTAACCGTCATGGCCTTGAGTTTGCATACCTCATCAGTGATTAGCTCTTGAGAGCCATGCACTTGCTGTAGTATATTGCATGATAGCTCGTGGAAGGGGGACATGTCCAAGGTTCTGCTTTCCGCTTGCTCTAAATGCTCAGCTAATGCCTGCTGGTCTGCTTCTAGCTGGGAAGCCTTTTCTTCTGCTCCACTCTTCTCCGCTTCTGCAATCATTATTTGGAGTGCTAGCTGGTCCTTTTCCTCCTCCAGGTAGCTGTACTTGTTTGCCAACTCCTTATGCTCGGCGTACAAGCAATTGTATTTGTTCACTGCCAGGTCTCTTTGAGCTTGCTCATTAGCCACATTTTGCTGCAGGGTACGTGCTCTTTTCTTTGTCAATATATTTTCTTTGACTATAACCCCTACATTGGCAAATGATGCTTGTGCTGTCGCTATAACTGCGGAGGCCATGGCAATGGGATCCGCATCTGTGTTCTGCATGACAGCGACCTCTCGGTGAGTAACTATGTCGTCATGGAAGGGACTTTTAATCCTCTCTTCTGATTGGAGGACCATTGTTTTTCTTTTCTTGTCATAGACAAACTCATTCCATTTGGACACCGTACGTTTCCCAGATGGAGTGTATGGGACAATTGGTCGGTTTATGATGTCTATGTCTTCTTCCATGGGTGGGGTTCGGACTTCCTGAGCGGGGTCTGCTCCTTCCTTTTGGGTGCCAGAGCCACCTGCTTGAGAGGTGTCTATCTCCATGTCTTGTACACCTGACCCACCTACCTTGGTATCTTCTCTTGCCTTCAATTCTTCCTCCTCCTTCCTCCTTGCCTCATCTTGCTCAGTCTCTACTTCCTTCTGCTTTTGGGCTTCTTCAGCCTCTTTCCGCAGTCTTTCATTCTCAGCCTCTTGTACCTTTCTTGCTTCCTCGGCTTCCTTTCGTAACCTTGCCTCTTCTCTTAATCTGAGCTCTTCCTGAGCTCGGGCATCCTTGGCTTCTTTCTCCTTTTGCTGGATGGTCTTCTGGGCTTTGGTTGAGCTAGAGCTCGCTCCAGTACTTTGGCGACAGATCCGTAGCTCAGTCATGTTGCTGATGCCTCTGAATGCTTCCTCCTCGGCATCGGGGTAGTGGGAGTATTCGAAGTTAGCATAGTTCCCCTTGCAATTCTCGGCCACTTTACCCTTTCTGTCGTTCCTGTGGAAGATGACCTCACCGAAATGGAAGGCCCTCAACTCTTGAACAAATTCATCGGCAGAGGCCACCCCTGAAAACTTGTAAGCACCTATGCAGAAAGGTAGGGGGGGAAAGGAAGCCTTGTGTAGCTTGTGGAGGAATGCTCGAATCCCATCCAAGAAGAGTTGTCTTACTGCTTCCTTGAGCACCACATAGTCTGTGGCATACTGCGGCAATATGTATGGGGGCTTAGTCCCTCCGAACATTCTCAAGTAGGTACCTTGTTCTGAAAAGTAGAAGTCCCCATAATCCTCAAGGACTTCCAAAGCGTTTTGTGACAGGCAACTTGGTTCTTCCTTGAACATTTTCTCGTATAGGGGCATGATGAACCCCTCACAGATGAGTTTGTAGCTGGGCTTGTAATTCTGAGCCCACAACATCTTGAATGCAGTGTAGACCGGGGCTGTGGCCCTATCCCATGTACACCCCAATCCGGGGAACTCTATCTTGGCCAAGATACAATCTATCAGGTATGAGGACATGAAGAATTCAGCCTTCTTCGAGGCCAGCCCGGGCTTAGCAGCACTTATCATTGAGGCCAGACTATCTGACAAGATAGTGGCCCAGTCAAACACTGTCCCCTGAAATGCCACATAGTGAATGATAGGGACCCACTGAATCTTGTATACTGTGCCATCCGGCATGCCGAATATTCTGCATAGCATTAAAGCGATCAATCTGTAAGGGGCCCTCAGATTCTGCACGTCATATTCGTCATTTCCCTTCTTTCTCAAATGCTTCCCTCCCCTCAATAGCTTCTTGGCCATCTCGACGTTATCCATCTGGCCCAACCATTCGTCAGTCAGAGCTTGTTGGACACGGGGGAACCTGTAGGCCGCCGCAACATATGCGGGTTGAAACGAAGCAATAGCCACTTTCCTACTGTCATTTATCACTCTCCCATCAGCATCTGCATGTTGGAGAATCCACCCGATCACTTCAGCACAGGGGAATAGCTCAGGGCGGGTAGCGGCTCTAGTTATGCCTGAGGCTCTGATATTTTGATAGATCGGTGCCTCTTCCAGCAACATATCTGGGATCTCTTGGTCCTTGATCATCCTGTATATGTCATCCCATCTGATTTCTGGAGGGACACCAGTGGTGCACCTAGTGTCCTGGAGCGAGGTTTCAATCTTAGGAGGGGCAAGTTTCTTTTCTGTCATCTTCGCCTTCTTCTTACTGGGTTTTGGCATCTTGAATTATCCCTGATAACATCCATATACAATTCATCATGAGTTTGAGCAACAGGTTGTATGGTTTTAGCAGAGAGCAACATCGTTTTAATGAGATAAATCAATGAAGAAAATATTTAGGAAGTAAAACATTATTTCAATCATAAGACACACATTGAAACATTTGAAGCTCTTAAAAGATGAGTATGGGATAAGCTATGTTGCGGACGCTATTGGTTTTATTGGACCGATAGGCGGTTCGCGGAAGCAATCGGCTTCCGGTTCCGCCTCGCGGAAGGAGAAGTCTTTCGCTATGGCTGCGGTTGGAGAGGTCGAAGGCGGGGAAGACGCGGGTTGACTTGGTGAGGGCTATGGATGCTATCGTCATGCGCGGCCACTCGCCGAGTCACTACGGGAGATTTTAGTCCGGGCGAAGGTAACGGCGCCGGGATACGCTGACGGGGAGCGTTAGAGCGGCTGGGGCTTCAAGTTTTGGCTCTTGTGGCTTAAACATTTACGGGTTTCGGCTTCGCGTGTAGAGGCTGGGGCTTACTGAAAAGGGCCCAGGGTTCCAAGTCCGAGTTAACGGTCCGGGACATGGAAAGCCCGTAGGGTTTCGACAACTTAACCCACGACGAGGGGCGCGGCCCGGGGTTTAAAACAAAACAGGGCATGGTTAACCGCCCGTACCCACCAACATAAAATATAACGTTTTCACGAAGGCCTATGACGATTCTGTGAAACGAAAACTCCGTTCACTGTACCTGACGGGCAAAACATAGCCCTTTACGGGTGTTTTGCCCGTCACAATCCCACTAAAACCCAATATTTTCCCCAAAAGGACAACTCAGTAGTGAAAAACAAGGTGAAGATCCTACCTGGCACCGTGGGGATTGCTTGAGCAAGGTGGCTGCGAGCACGGATGCGCGAGGTGAGCTGGAGCGTTTTGCACGGTATCGCACGTCGTTGGCCGATTGACAAAAACAATGGTGCATTGGTCGAGCCCCCCACCGTAATTTATAAGAATGGGCACGTGTGAGCCTTTAATTCGGTAGGTGGCGTGGTTAAAACGGGGTTTAAATTCGCCGCGCGTAGCGGTCACGTCAAAGCACCTCGGTTTCCGTGCGACCGTCACTTGCGGGGCCTGTTCGCGAATTGCATCCGCCGTTGCGGAAGGGTTCGATGAAAGCTTCCGCTGTTTCGGAGCTTACTGCGGAAAGGAAGCTCAAAGCCTTCCGCGGGAGACCGCCGCGTAGCGGACGGGTAACGCCAAAACTTCCGCCGTTTCGGAACGATATAGCGAATGCTCCCGGTATTTTCGGAAGACTTTTGTGAAAGCTTCCGCGAACCAAAATTTTGAAGTCTTGTTGATTTTCGGGAAGGTTTGGCGAAGGCTCCCGCTAGTTTCGGAAAGCTTTTGGGAATGGCTTCCGCCGTTTCGGAAGCAAAACTTATACTGTTCCGCATATTCACCCGGGTTGTTTCGGAGACCTTCGCCGAGCGGTTTAAGCGATTGGCTTCCGCTGTTTCGGAAAGGCAGCCCGAAGGCTTCCGCGTTTCGGGAGCAAAGGCCAAAGGCCTCCGCGACAGCTTCTTGAGAAAATTCCAAGTCCTTTTCATGGTTTCGGAAGGCAATCGTGAATTCCTCCGCGGGACTCATGGGGATGGCTTCCGCCGTTTCGGAAGGGTTTCATCAAAAGTTTCCGCTCAGTTTCTTTCGTGAAGATATCGCGGCGGCTTCCGCTGTTTCGGAAGGGTTCCCTGAATTCCCCCGCTGTTGCGGAAGGATTTTACGAAAGCTCCCGCCGTTGCGGAAGGGTTCAACGAAAACTCCCGCCATTCGGGAGGGTTCACTTAATTTCCCCGCCGTTGCGGAAGGTTGAAACTAAAAATTCTTTAAGTCCTTTGTTCCCGCATTTTCTAATCGGAAGGAAATCTAAGTCCTTTTCGGGAGACTAAGGCGAATGAGTCCCGCCGTTTCGGAAGGGAAGCCGGAACCTTTCCGCGGTTGCGGGAGGTTTGAGTGAAAGGTTCCGCCGTTTCGGGAGCTAAGTCGTTTCGGAGCTTGAACCGTTCCGCAGGAGCAACGACTGAAAATTTTCCAAGTCTTTTACTTCGGAAGAAAATGATGAATTCCTTTGTGTTATTTCGGCGAGTTTATCCGAATGGCTTCCGCCGTTTCGGAAGACAGAGCTGAATTGTTCCGCCGTTTCGGGTGGTTTTGTTGAATTCCTTGCCGTTTCGGGAGAACAACACGAACTTTTCCGGGGTCGCGGAAGACTTGATCGAAAGCTTCCGCCGTTTCGGGTGGTTTTGCCCAATGGCTCCCGCGGATTTTGACAAAGAAAATCTAAGTCCTCCTTTCGGAAAGGTTGGACGTTTGACTCCCGCCGTTTCGGGACCAAGTCTGACTTATTCCAAAACGTCTGGGCAAAAAACTAAGTTATCTTTTGGCTCACTGGGGAGAACATGGAAGGATTGACGGCAAGCTGTTCAGCAGGGAAGCAAAATTTTATGTTGAAAACAGAGCGGATGGCTGGGGTGGCTTCTCAAGCAAACTTTCTACAAAAAATACAGGAGGGGCCCCAACATGTACAAAATTTTGGGGAGGGGTGTTGCTGCAACAACAGGACAAAAGTGGGAGAAAAAATAGAGGTAATGGTTTAAAAACCACTATCTTATACAAATTTGATATAAACCCAAATCCAATTAACCTTCAAAGTGGTTTCACATCCAAATGTGAGTGTAGTGACCAGGTGAAAACACTAGGTCTTTATAGGGTTGTGGGTAGGAACAACAAAAAGAGAGGCATTACCAATAATTGGAAGGGAAGGTATTTACACATTTTCATGGATACTCATTTAAAAACCTTATTGTATTGGATTGTAAGCTCTATTCTTGTGAACATTTTCATGGAGAATTACCAAATAGCCATATTGTATTGCTGTAGAACCAACAACATTATCACTAAATATCAACAAAGCTTGAGACATACCTGCCTTCGAACACTTGTGGATGAATAATATCATATCTTCAAGCACATTTGATTTGCAAAGTCTCCATATCCTTGAAGTTTCCAAAACTAATGAACCCACAAAAAACTTCAAAGAAAACCAAATAATGACACAATAGCGAGAAAATAACATAAAATTCATGTTTAGTTCACTTTACTACTTTGTTATGGACATTGTATAAATGGACAATGTGACTACTTGTATTCAGTCTAATATACAATGATTTTTCACCATGATGAAGGCATGGTAATCAAACCACTAGGGGTTTGACGAATCATTGAAGAAGGAGAAGACAAAGGCAAAGAATTACTTACAATATTTGAATAATTTCAGCCCTTTGAATGTTATCATTTAGAAAGTTGGACAAACTCCCTTAATTATGCTGAACTCCATTATGATAGTTAAGGCATTTCACATTGTAACTATAATTTCATCGTTAGAGAGAGTAGTTTAGGCTTTGAACACTGTCATTATAGTTCTTCCTTTAGAGACAGTAGTTAAGGATTTTGTCTTAACTTTAAACAATAACGGGATTCATTGCATATGTCTAATTCTCTTGTTTTTAATGGCATTTGTTGACACTATATTTGAAATACTCAAAAAAAAAAAAACCCTAAAAGGTTTGTCAAAAATATCCAAAAGAAGTAAATTTACTAAGGATGGGTTGAAAGAAGGGTTATAATACAAAATCAACAAAGCAAAAAACCTACATGTGCAATAGTCTGAAAGAAATTATTGAAAAGGTTAAATCTTAACGAAGTTTCAACGGCGAAGATGACGAAAAGAAATATCAACGGTTATCGTGGATTCCCGCACCACCCAAAAGTTCGTTTGCAAACAATGGTGAGTGGTTGCGGACATAATACCGCTGGAGTACATGTCGCATTATTATTGTCCCGCATCAACATGATAGTGGTATCACAAACCACCGCAACACTGTGCGGAACCACCAAAGGATAATACGGGGTAAACGTGGGCCATAGCACGTGGCAGAAGCAGAAGGCACAAGGGAATACGCCATATGTTGACATAAATCATATGGACGATATACATTGGCACAAAATCTAAGGACGAGATTCATCCACATCATGGGAAGTGCACACTCAATAGAGGAAAGAGTGGTTGCGGTAATTAAACCACTCTAACAGGTGTCAGAAAATGGTCGATCCGCACACAGCAAAAATCGGAGAAGAAAACCATTATTGGGGTCGTGGATACCACCATGGGAAATAAAGAGGCATAAGATCTAATGGATCAAATCAAAAAGCATTTGATCAACGGTTGGAAATAAAGTACATTCGGAAAGTTGCTATAAAGTTAAGAAAAAGAGCTTATATAAAACAAAAGGGTTTTCAAATAACGACATTTTATCTATGTGTCGCTATTCCTCGAAGCTCTGAAGACTGGTGGAGATCAGCAGTTGCGACAGAAGGATAAAGACGTGTTTGTACAAGCAGGGTTTGGTGACCTGGCACACATATTTTAATGGAAATTTGTTTGTAGAAATGATTTAAATGGAAACTATGCATGATATAGATGTTTTTAAAGCCAAAGAAGCCCTAGAAGATAGAGATGGAGACATTCATGATACCCTAATCAGGTTACCAGTAGCTGAAGTCAAGCTTAAGTTGTCTAAGTTATAGAAGAAGGTATAGACATACACAGAGTCCACCAGTCATCCTTGTTAGCCTTCTGCCCGGACCAAATCCCATCTTTTCCAGAATTTGTGTCATGGTGTGCTGATAATTATTCCAGAGAAGAAAGCACTGTTTTAAACAGTCGAAAAACCAGAGTCATCTGCAAAATAGAGCCTGCCATCATAATTAAATCCCTAGAAATAAATTTTTCCCAAACCCTCGATTTTGAAATTTTTTCCAAAACTTTTGTTATTGAATGTTATCATCAAACCCTTCAAGATAATAGAGAAAAGTTTTTGTCTACGTGTCTTAAACCAGAAACAAACATTTCAGATATCCCTTACTCTATAGATATCTCTTTATTTGATGAAAATACCTAGCTGGTTCTGACATTGTTGGCTTTAATCCTAGGGTTCGATACAGACATGTATGTAACTGAGTTTCAGTTAAGCCTTTTGTATAAAATGAGTACAATTCAGTCAGGGATTGATGAAAATCAAATCCCTCGACTTAACTTTGAAGAATTCTTGACCGAAAAGATCCATGACCAGATAGTCAATTTCCCTACTCTCAGGCATTTCAGATTTCAGTCATTTTTTATGAAAATGATCATGGTGGCCAGTCATGAAGAATTACAATTCCCTGAGATCATTTTCACAAAGTTATTAGAAAATACTATGTTTAATTACATAAATTATATGCTCTCTGATATTTACAGAATGATTTTTGGTGAAAGATTGCCTAGAGTATTACCAGAAATGCAAGCATGTATGCAATTAAGTGCAAAATACGCTGTAGGAGATTGGTTCTTATCAAAGGATAGTACAGTGATCAGGTTATATAGTTTCAAACATAAACCCTATGTTTTACCAGCATTTCTTACCTTAAGGGTTTTCGCTTTGGAGTTCCTTAGGCAGAAGTTAATTGTTGAAGATAATAATTTCTTGCTTTTCAAACAAGCAACAGATATCAAGTATCGGTTCACTCTTGGCCCATTCACAGTGAAGAACAAAAACGTTGCTATTTATATAGAACAATTATTGAAAGATATGGGATTTGAGACAAACATGGCTATTGAATATGATCCGTTAAACATAATATCAAAACGGAAAACGGATCATCGCATCAAAGCGTTGAATCATTAGGTGATTGAGGGAATGTCTGATAGAGAAAATTGGCTGGATTATAAGGAAGAAATCATTCCAGATCCTCAAGATAAAGAAATGATATTGACAAATACAATAACGGAGGCAAAAAACATGATGAATACTGCAATAGTAGGGTTTAAAAGGCCCATACAAGATGTAGTGAACATTGAAAGTGAAGAAACAGAAAAAGGGAAAAAATTAAAAATGGATGAGCAACAAGAGTTAATAGCAATTTCAGAAGAGGAAGGGAGAACCAAAGTCAAAATACTAGAGGTCATGGTAAAGGAGTACAGTATTAAAGAATCCCCGGTGGAAGATGATGTAGATAAACCACACAATCTAATGGATGTATTTAATGAACATAGTCAAAATAAACAGGAATCCTCTTGGCAAACCAGTCAGTCATTTCCAAGGGTTAGAAATATATCCAACACTAAATTCAATTTATGTACTAGCAGAAATGTCAAAGAAAATTCTTTAAAATTTTCAGTTGTTACTAAAGATAAGATCTCAGAGATGAAAGTGGATCTGACAAAAATCAATGCCCCAGATAAAATTTTATTACATAGACAAACAAGAGAGGTTATATACTCAGATTATTTGGGAGGGATCTTAAAGGCAGACAAGTTGAAAATTTTAGTAGATAAATTAAATAACCAGTTGAGACAAGAAAAAATAGAAAATAAGTCTCGACAATAGCAAATAAAAAGATTACAAACAGATTTGACAAACAAAGAGGGAGATGCAGCAGCAAATTTACTTAAAGAAAAGGATGATACAATTCAAATGTTAAGGCGAAAGCTGAAAATCCCAAACACTTTGCTTATTCAAGGAGTCAAACTAACAGTACTGGAAAAAGAAAAAGAAGAGCTGTCAAATGAAGTAAAAGATATTACTGCAAAAATGTTGAAGCTCATCGAAGAAAAAGTTCATTGGGAAAAAGAGAAGATTTGTTTGGAAGAGCAATTGGAAGAAATAAAGAAGAGGTTAGGAGAATTAGGTCAGCAACAGGTACATGCAGATATAGATGAAGATAAAACTGGATTGGAAAGTCTCTTACAAGCCATGTCCCAAGTAAGTCTGAAAGATGTCGAGATTAAAGAATTGAAAATTGGATTACAGAAGCTAAAAGAAGAAAATGAAACAAAGGATAAGGAAATTAAAACTTTGCAAAGAAGGAATCAGGAATTAACTGATAATAATAAAGGTTTGGCAGCTCATGTAACAGGACAGGCTGCAATGCAAGGTTGCAAACATATGGTATGGGATCAAATTATAAAGGAAGTTGAAAAATTAAGACCTTATTTTGATTATATGAGAATCAAAGAAAAAGTGGCCAAAGACGCCTTTGAAAGTTATAGTGCAATCAAAGAGAATTTAAATAGAAAGCCAAAAGAAATAGCACAAAGGGCAAGAACTTTCTTAAATAGTTTAACTAAAGCAGATATGACAGCAATGAATATAATGAATAGAATTTCAGTCATTACATGGGCCAGAAGAATCTTGGGAAAATATTCACATGTTGAAAATATTGAAGTCAAAGCTGGAGATATACGAGAGGAAGTAATAAAGTTTAAGAAGCGATTTGAAAAATTAATAAACGAAGGATTCCCTACTTTTTGGGATGAAAAGCATGAATTGATTCCTCCAAATGAATATAAGAGGTTATTGTTTGACATAAGAATGGATCACAAAAAGTTTCAACATTTGGATCATATGCTTACTGGAAAGATTTTAATGGAGAAAATTGCAGAGGACTTTGACATTTTAAATATGTTGATCTCAATCTGTGAGAATCTTTCTCTTGTTTCTTATGCAGGTCACCTTGAAATGCGAGTCCTGGTGAAGGAAATGACCAGTTATGATCTACCCACGGCCGACCAATGGACCTATGTGGATAAATATGGAAGGATAAGATATTATGTCCATTCATAGATACATTCAGAATTTTTGCCAAGTGGCAAAAATGATGTTTTTATTTTAAAAATTTGTAATATTGTTTAAAGATAGTTATCTATTGTTTAAAGACAGTTATCTTTCGAGTTAAGACATTTTCAGTTACTAGTTAAAAGAAGCAGTTATGTCAAGCTTCTTTTGAATTTTGTATAAAAGACAATGAGAATCATTTTTGAAAGGGTTGGAAACTCTTTGAGAGACAATAAGTTTTGAAGTCAAATTCTGATAGAATAATAAAAGGCCGTATAGTGGAAATACCTATCTTTTGAGACCAGAGATTCATGTGTTGATCATTTTTACAGTCTGTTTTTTCCCTTATCTCTATATGTGCATGTCTACTTTCTTTGTTATATCTTCCATTATGTTCTTCTTCTATACTTAAATGAATGTTTGAAATAAATCGGGATTCATACTGGTTATGCCTCGTTTTATCGCATTTAAGTATCCATTATTTCTCCAAAGTTGACAATGGATTCATCCTAGTTAGATGCCTGTTGTTGATGGATTGTCATTATTTCTTTCTATACCACCTGCAAAATCAAATTGACTATGATATGGTTGCTATCTTTCCTCTGTGGAAATCTATTTGGTATAAATCTCTTGCTGGCATGTTAAATATTTGAAAGTTGACTCCATGCCCAATGTTTCTTGTTTCCTTTTCAACCAAGTAAATCAGTTTTGAGAAATTTGAGCGTGTTTCTATATATTTTAGCCTTTACGTATATCTTGTGAGAGAGCCCTCTTTGGTGGAAAAAATGGCTAAGTTTTCTACCTAAAGTCTGGTTTGAAATAAGTTACCTTAGGTGTTATTCTTTTACAACAGAGATAAAATCTAAGTGCTAACATTTTGGCGTCACTGCCGGGAGCGAAAGTGAAATTTTCCCTGGGAGAAACGATAGAGAAATGTCAAATTTCTTGGGCAAGGAAGTTTGAAGTTTTAAAAGTTGGTTGTAGATATTGCCCTGGCGACTTCACTTGTGAAAAATTCTCAAGGTTTTTTTTGAAGGTATTCAGAAATAGACATTGTGGCTACAAGAAGAAATCCCGGTTCACAGTTCTTCTCAGGCGTGGATAATCCAAAAAAGCTCCTCAAGATGGATAAAGGAAAAGGCAAGACATAAGAAGGTATTCCTCAGTTTTCGAATATATTCCCTTCTTTTCAAGAAAATCTGTTTGAGGAAGAAAATATTGGTTCAAGTGAAAAATTTTTGTTTAGAACTAAATTAGATTCTGATTTGAAAGAAACAAAGGTTGATCCAAAAAGTTTATCGGACTATTCTTTAAAATCTGTCTGGGAAAACGTGCAAAAATCTGAAAGGGCTGGTTCCAAAATATCCAAGTCCCAAAGAATACCTGTGCAAAGTCCTAAATTTACAAAACAACAGGTAGTGATTGTTCCACCTTATAATCCACCACCCATGGCTGCCAGATTTGCCCCATTGGTTTTGCCCACTACTTTACACGATTTGCCTCAAAATTATGGACAGAGAATCGTTACTTTTGATAATGATGGTAATTATACAGCACATCAACATGTTGATAAATTTAGTTATTTCATTGATTTAGAAGAAGTGGATCATGATGATGCAAAAATGAGGTTGTTTGCCCAAAGCTTGCGAGGCGAAGTCAAAAAATGGTTCAGAGCTTTAGCTGCTGGATCAATTGCTAATTATGATGCTTTCACAACTCTTTTTATCGAAAGATGGGAAGACCAGAAGAATCCTTCACAGATGTTGACACAGTATAACAATCTGAAAAAAAGAGGTTTTGAGTCGGTTCAAGAATTCTCTGCCAGATTTATGAAAGTTTATAACTCTATCCCTACAGACATAAAACCTCCAGTAGGAGCAGCCAAGTTACATTATGCAGATGCTTTTGAAGGTGATTTTTCATGCACATTAATAGAAAGAAGATCTACCACTTTGGCAATAATGATGAAAGATGCTGTGGAAGTTGAAGCTAATATGATGGCTTCTAGCAAGATGTGGCATAGAGATACAGACCGAAAGAAAAGTAAAGAAGATAATCAAAATACAGCTTCTTCCTCTTCCATAGATGTAAAATTTGAAGCAATGATGAAAACTATGGAGAAGTTGTTAGAAAGGTTAGTGGTGGATAACAAAGCTCTGAATAAAGAACAAACATAACCTCAAATCAGAAACCCTAATTTTAGGAGACCCTTTATCCCACCCATAAGGCCAAGAGATCAAAGAAACCCAAGGAATGCAGAAGAAGATCCATTCAGACCTCCTTTTCCTGAAAATTATATCGTTGGGGAAGCTGAAGCTAAGATGGTTGAGAGTGACATTCACCATTGTGGCAGTTTTGATTCAGAAGTCTATCTGACTAAACATGAACATGATATGTTCCTTGCAGAAGGAGAATGTTGTAATTTGGAGACAAAAACTGATCAATACCAGATTGGTTTCCAAAGTGCTATGAACGATCTTCAAAGAAAGATAAATCTGAGAAATAGAGACGTTATACTAGACAAAGGAAAAGAGTCAATGGGTAAATCAAAAGGATCTATAGATAAATCCTCCACCAGTCAGAATGAACAACAAACGAGAAGAAAAGAAAACGAAGATGTGCCAAAAGGGATTTCAGATAACAAGAAATATTCAGTGAAAGAAGGTGATAAAAATTTGGTTCCTTTCAATATACAAAGTGAAATGTCCAAAGTCAAGATTTCTGTACCTTTCAATGAGATATTAAAGAATAAAGAATACAAGGAACAAATTTTTAAGATGATGCAAGTAGAAAATCGAGTGGAAATAGATACTTTGGAATTGGATGATGATACTCCTAATATCTGCCTGGGTTCAAGAATGGAAGATAATAGTTTTGGGGAGATTTCTCCTTTCTATGTAGATTTGAACGTTCATGATAAAGTTGTGCATAATTGTATGTTAGACTCGGGAGCTTCTCATAACCTGATGCCGAAACTTGTAGTTGAATCTTTGGGGTTGGAAATCATAAGACCATATGATGACCTATTTTCTTTTGATTCAAGGAAAGTTAAATGTTTAGGGTTGATTAAAGATTTGACAGTCAATCTCAACAAAATACCAGTCAAAGGTATTCTCATGGATGTGATGGTTGCTGATATTCCAGCAAAATTTGGTATGCTATTGTCTAGATCATGGGCCTCGAAGTTAAAATGAACTTTGCAGATGGATATGTCTTTTGCAGAATATGAAGCTTTGATTTTTGAATGCACAAACAATGTTGTAGAATATGAAGCTTTGATTATGGGGTTGAATGTATTGAGAGATTTAAAAGTAAAAATAATTGAAGTGTTTGGAGATTCTGAATTAGTAATAAATCAGGTAAAAGCTATTTATCAGACCAAACATCCTAAAATGAGGACATACAGGAATGAAGTGTGGGATTTATTGGAAAACTTTTTCGATGAACATGATGTTGTTTCAATTCCCAGAGTTAATAACATTGTAGCAGATTCTTTGGCCATTGTTGGAGCTGCGTTCAAAACCCATATCTTTCCTAAAACGAAATATGATATTGAGGTTATACACAGACCATATATCCCAGACAATATCAAACACTGGCATGTTTTTGAAGATGATCAGCAGATTAAACGCTTTTTAGAGATGACAGATGAATTCAATTATAGGTCTATTGATGCAGACGATGCTGAAGCTGGTCCAGATGAAAAAGATTCCCCTAAAGAAACAGAAAAGTTCAAGCAAAGGATTGGAGGTAAGGATATAATTCAGCTGAAGAATAACGTTATCCCTAGAGGCTTGATTCCTTTAGAAAAATTGTTTGATAAAAATGACGTGGTGAAAAATCCAAAAGTAGAACCTAAACCTCAGGATGTAAAAGATTACAATTTAGGTTCCGAAGAAGATCCCAAATTGGTAAAGCTTTCAAAGAAATTACCAAGAAAGGAAGAGAATAAAAGTGTGGAAGTGATGAAAAGATTTTCAGATGTTTTCGCCTGGAGTTATGAAGACCTGAAGGAATATGATGTTTCTGTTATACAACATACAATTCCTATCAAACCTGATGAAAAGCCTTTCAAGCAGAAGTTGAGAAGAATAAATCCCAAGTTGCTTCCAATAATAGAAAAAGAAGTGAGAAATCTGTTTGATGCTAAGATAATCGTATCCTTGAGATTTTCTAAGTGGTTGGCTAACCTAGTACCAGTAAGGAAAATGAATGGCGAAATAAGGTTGTGCGTAGACTTTAGAAATTTGAACAAAGTCTCTTTAAAAGATAATTATCCACTCTCGAAAATGGATCATATTTTGCAGAAAGTTGTAGGAGCTGAAAGAATTTCTATGTTAGATGGTTTCTCGGGTTACAATCAAATTAAAGTTCATCCAGAAGATCAGGAAAAAACTGCTTTTACTACTCCATGGGGAACGTTTATGTATGCCAAAATGCCATTTGGTTTTATGAACGCAGGGGAAACCTTTCAGAGAGCCATGGACATTGCATTTGCAGATGAAAGAGACAAATTTATGGTAGTATACATGGATGATATCACTGTATATTCAAAGAATGTTGCTGATCACTGGAAACATCTGGAAAGAGTTTTCTTGAAATGTAGAATATTTGGGATCTCTTTAAATCCAAAGAAATCTCATTTTTGCATGGAAGAAAGAAGATTGTTGGGACACATTATATCAAAAGAAGGCATCAAGATTGACCCAGAGAGAGTATCTGCCATACAGAAGGTTGGAATCCCTAGAAGTAAGAAGGAAATTCAGTCATTTATTGGAAGGGTAAATTGGTTAAGAAGGTTCATTCCTAGTTTTGCTGAGATTTTGAGAAACATATCTGAAATGCTAAGAAAAGACAAGGAAATTAAATGGACTGAAGAAGCAAGACAATATTTTGATGATATTAAAAGGGAATTGAATGAAGCACCAGTGTTAATTAGTCTAGATTATTCAAAAGATTTCATTATGTTTACTTATGCATCAGAACACACAGTAGCTGGAGTATTGTTACAAAAGAACCAAGAAGGTGTGGAACAGGCAATTGCATTTTTCAGTAAGATTCTGAGGGATGCAGAATTAAAATATAACATTATGGAGAAACAAGCTTATGCTTTAGTGAAAGCATTGCAGGATTTCAGGATATACATATTGCACTCTCATATAATAGCACATGTTCTATCAGCAGCAGTGAAAGATATTCTTACCCAGCCAGATCCCGAAGGAAAAAGAGCAAAGTGGATAGCAGTATTATTGGAATATGATCTCGACATTAAGCCCACAAAGATGATAAAAGGCCAAGGTCTGGCTAAAATGATGACAGAGACAAATTGGGATTCTCTAGGTATGAATTTTCTTTCCGAAATTTCAAAAGAAGTCGTTCCAAATTTCCAAGTAATCAAAGATTTCTCTTTATCTCCCTAGTACGCAGACATTATGTATGTTCTGCAAAATCTTCAAGCACCTGCAAATATGGAAAAAACCAGAGCAAGATCAGTGAAGTTGAAAGCAGCCAAGTTCTGCATATTAGATGGGAATTTATTTTGGAAAGATCCAGGAGGTATTCTGTTGAATTGTCTATTAGAGAATGAAGCGCAGCATATTATGGGGGAGTTTCATAAAGGCATGTGTGGAGGACATCATTCATGGAAGGCTACGGTGAACAAGATTCTTAGAGCTGATTTTTATTGGCCCAACATGTATTCAGATGTATATAAAGAAGTGACCAAATGTCATGAGTGTCAAATTTTTTATGGGAAAAGAGAACTATTACCATTTTCTTTGAAACCTATTTCAGTTGAAGCACCTTTTCAACAGTGGGGGTTAGATTTCATTGGCGAAATTAACCCAAATTCCTCAGGGCAGCATAAGTGGATTCTGACTGCTACAGATTACTTCACGAAATGGATTGAGGCCATTCCGACAAGAAACGCCATAGAAACAGTGATAATGAGCTTTTTAGAAGAAAACATCTTATCCAGGTTTGGTTGTCCTACAAGGATAGTGACAGATAATGCTCCAGCGTTCAAATCAAAAAAGATGATAAATTTTTGTCACAAATATCACATACATTTAAATCATTCCACTGTTTATTATCCACAAGGAAATGGGTTGGCTGAATCTTCAAATAAAAGTCTAGTGAGGATCATAAAGAAGTTGCTAGAAGATAATAAGAGGGCCTGGCACACTAAATTAAAATATGCTTTGTGGGAAGATAGAATCAGTACAAAAAGAGCAATTGGCACTTCGCCTTTCCAGTTGGTGTATGGCACAGAGGTAATTTTTCCTGTTTCTTTGGGTTTGCCAGTTATGAAATTGTTACAAGAAGTCGAAGAAGAACCAAATCATATGCAGAGGAGGATAAATCAAATGATAGAATTACACGAAGTTAGAGAAAAGGCATACAACAAAACCCAAATGCATCAGGAGAAAATGAAAAAAATATTTGACAGAAAGGTTAAAGAAAAGAATTTTCAGATAAATGATTTAGTTTTGAAGTGGGACTCTAGAAATGAAGATCACCATGGGAAGTTTGAGCATTTATGGAAAGGACCATATATTGTTGCAGGATACCAAGGAGAAAATGCATTCACCCTTAAAAATTGCAATGGAGAATTCTTTCCTAGAGGACCAGTAAATGGTAGACACCGCAAACATTATCTCTCTTAAAAGGACAGAGGTGAAAGAGAATTTTGTACAGTGTAAATATTTTCCTTTACCATGCATTACCAAAAAAAAAATAAAAAAAATGATGATATGAAGCTTGATTTGCAGAAAAAGTTTGAATGCAGCCCAATGGATCAGGCACTTGGTCTACGATGTTCTTTGCTACCTCACAGGGAGGATAGCATCCCCAGTTGGAGCCAGTTGTTGACACTATATTTGAAATACTCAAAAAAAAAAAACCTAAAAGGTTTGTCAAAAATATCCAAAAGAAGTAAATTTACTAAGGATGGGTTGAAAGAAGGGTTATAATACAAAATCAACAAAGCAAAAAACCTACATGTGCAATAGTCCGAAAGAAATTATTGAAAAGGTTAAATCTTAAGGAAGTTTCAACGGCGGAGATAATGAAAAGAAAGATCAACGGTTATCGTGGATTCCCGCACTGCCTAAAAGTTCGTTTGCAAACAATGGTGACTGGTTGCGGACATAATACTGCTGGAGTACGTGTCGCATTATTATTGTCCCGCATCAAAATGATAGTGGTATCACAAACCACCACAGCACCGTGCGGAACCACCAAAGGATAATACGGGGTAAACGTGGGCCATAGCACGTGGCAGAAGCAGAAGGAACAAGGGAATACACCATATGTTGACATAAATCGGATGGACGATATACATTGGCACAAAATCTAAGGACGAGAATCATCCGCATCATGGGAAGTGCACACTCAATAGAGGAAAGAGTGGTTGCGGTAATTAAACCACTCTAACAGGTGTCAGAAAATGGTTGATCTGCACATAGTAAAAATCGGAGAAGAAAACCATTATTGGGATCGCGGATGCCACCATGGGAAATAAAGAGGCGTAAGATCTAACGGCTCAAATCAAAAAGCATGTGATCAACTATTGGAAATAAAGTATATTCGGAAAGCTGCCAGAAATTTAAGAAAAAGAGCTTATATAAAACAAAAGGGTTTTCAAATAACGACATTTTGTCTATGTGTCGTTGTTCCTGGAAGCTCTGAAGACTGCTGGAGATCAGCAGTTGCGACAGAAGGATAAAGACGTGTCTGCACAGGTAGGGTCTGGTGACCTGGCCCACATATTTTAACGGAAATTTGTTTGTAGAAACGATTTAAATGGAAACTGTGCATGATATAGATGTTTTTAAAGCCAAAGAAGCCCTAGAAGATAGAGATGGAGACATTTATGATACCCTAATCAGGTTACCAGTCACTGAAGTCAAGCTTAAGTTGTCTAAGTGATTAGAAGAAGGTATAGACATACACAGAGTCCACCAGTCATCCTTGTTAGCCTTCTCCCCGGACCAAATCCCATCTTTTCCAGAATTTGTGTCGTGGTGTGCTGATAATTATTCCAGAGAAGAAAGAACTGTTTTAGATAGTCGAAAAACCAGAGTTGTCTGCAAAATAGAGCTTTCCATCATAATTAAAGCCTAGAAATAAATTTTTCCCAAACCCTCGAGTCTGAAATTTTTTCCGAAACTTTTGTTATTGAATGTTATCATCAAACCCTTCAAGATAATAGAGAAATTTTTTTGTCTACGTGTCTTAAACCAGAAACAAACATTTCAGATATCCCTTATCCTATAGATATCTCTTTATTTGATGAAAATACCCAGCTGGTTCTGACATTGTTGGCTTTATCCTAGGGTTCGATACATACATGTATGTAACTGAGTTTCAGTTAAGCCTTTTGTATAAAATGAGTACAATTTAGTCAGGGATTGATGAAAATCAACTCCCTCGACTTAACTTTGAAGAATTCTTGACCGAAAAGATCCATGACTAGATGGTCAATTTCCCTACTCTCAGGCATTTCAGATTTTAGTCATTTTTGATGAAAATGATCATGGTGGCCAGTCATGAAGAATTACAATTCCCTGAGATCATTTTCACAAAGTTATTAGAAAATAATATGTTTAATTACATAAATTATATGCTCTCTGAGATTTACAGAATGATTTTTGGTGAAAGATTGCCTAGAGTATTACGAGAAATGCAAGCATGTATGCAATTAAGTGCAGAATATGCTGTAGGAGATTGGTTCTTATCAAAGGACAATACAGTGATCAGGTTATATGGTTTCAAACATAAACCTTATGTTTTACCAGCATTTCTTACCTTAAGGGTTTTCGCTTTGGAGTTCCTTAGGCAGAAGTTAATTGTTGAAGATAATAATTTTTTGCTTTTCAAACAAGCAACAGATATCAAGTATCCGTTCACTCTTGGCCCATTCACAGTGAAGAACAAAAACACTGCTATTTATATAGAAAAATTATTGAAAGATATGGGATTTGAGACAGACATGGCTATTGAATATGATCCGTTAAACATAATATCAAAATGGAGAACGGATCATCGCATCAAAGCGTTGAATCATCAGGTGATTGAGGGAATGTCTGATAGAGCAAATTGGATGGATTATAAGGAAGAAATCATTCCAAATCCTCAAGATAAAGAAATGATATTGACAGATACAACAGCAGAGGGAGAAAGCACGATGAATACTGCAATAGTAGGGTTTAAAAGGCCCATACAAGATGTAGTGAACATTGAAAGTGAAGAAACAGAAAATGGGAAAAAATTAAAAATGGATGAGAAACAAGAGTTAATGGCAGTTTCAGAAGAGGAAGGGAGAACCGAAGTCAAAATACCAGAGGTCATGGTAAAGGAGTACAGTATTAAAGAATCCTCGGTGGAAGATGATGTAGATAAACCACACAATCGGATGGATGTATTTAATGAACACAGTCAAAATAAACAGGAATCCTCTCGGCAAACCAGTCAGTTATTTCCAAGGGTTAGAAATATATCCAACACTGAAGTCAATTTATTTACTAGCAGAAATGTCAAAGAAAATTCTTTAAAATTTTCAATTGTTACTAAAGATAAGATCTGAAAGATGAAAGTGGATCTAACAAAAGTCAATGCCCCAGATAAAATTTTATTACATAGACAAACAGGAGAGGTTATATACTCAGATTATTTGGGAGCGATCTTAAAGGAAGACAAGTTGAAAATTTTAGTAGATAATTTAAATAACCAGTTGAGAGAAGAAAAAACAGAAAATAAGTCTCGACAACAACAAATAAAAAGATTACAAATAGATTTGATAAACAAAGAGGGAGATGCAGCAGCAAATTTACTCAAAGAAAAGGATGATACAATTCAAATGTTAAGGCAAAAGCTGAAAATCCCAGACACTTTGATTATTCAAGGAGCCGAACTATCAGTACTGGAAAAATAAAAAGAAGAGCTGTCAAATGCAGTAAAAGATATTAATACAAAAATGTTGAAGCTCACTGAAGAAAAAGTGCATTGGGAAAAAGAGAAGATTTGTTTGGAAGAGCAATTGGAAGAAATAAAGAAGAGGTTAGGAGAATTAGGTCAACAACAGGTACATGTAGATACAGATGAAGATAAAACTGGATTGGACAGTCTCTTACAAGCCATGTCCCAAGTAAGTTTGAAATATGTCGAGATTAAAGAATTGAAAATTGGATTACAGAAGCTAAAAGAAGAAAATGAAACAAATGATAAGGAAATTAAAACTTTGCAAACAAGGAATTATGAATTAACTGATAATAATAAAGGTTTGGCAGCTCATGTAATAGGACAGGCTGCAATGCAAGGTTGCAAACATATGGTATGGGATCAAATTATAAAGGAAGTTGAAAAATTAAGACCTTATCTTGATTATATGAGAATCAAAGAAAAAGTGGCCAAAGACGCCTTTGAAAGTTGCAGAGCAGTCAGAGAGAATTTAAACAGAAAGCCAGAAGAAATAGCACAAAGGGAAACAACTTTCTTAAATAGTTTAACTGAAGCAGATTTGACAGCAATGAATATAATGAATAGAATTTCAGTCATTACATGGGCCAGAAGAATCTTGGGAAAATATTCACATGTTGAAAATATTGAAGTCAAAGCTGGAGATATACGAGAGGAAGTAATAAAGTTTAAGAAGCGATTTGAAAAATTAATAAACAAAGGATTCCCTGCTTTTTGGGATGAAAAGCATGAATTGATTCCTCCAAATGAATATAAGAGGTTATTGTTTAACATAAGAATAGATCACAAAAAGTTTCAGCATTTGGATCATATGCTTACTGGAAATATTTTAATGGATAAAATTGCAGAGGACTTTGAAATTTTAAATATGTCGATCGCAATCTGTGAGAATCTTCCTCTTGTTTCTTATGTAGGTCACCTTGAAATGCGAGTCCTGGTGAAGGAAATGACCAGTTATGATCTACCCACGGCCGACCAATGGAACTATGTGGATAAATATGGAAGGACAAGATATTCTATCCATTCATAGATACATTCAGAATTTTTGCCAAGTGGCAAAAATGATGTGTTTATTTTAAAAATTTGTAATATTGTTTAAAGACAATTATCTATTGTTTCAAGACAGTTATCTTTCGAGTTAAGACATTTTCAGTTACTAGTTAAAAGAAGCAGTTATGTCAAGCTTCTTTTTAATTTTGTATAAAAGACAATGAGAATCATTTTTGAAAGGGTTGGAAACTCTTTGAGAGACAATAAGTTTTGAAGTCAAATTCTGATAGAATAATAAAAGGCCGTATAGTGGAAATACCTATCTTTTGAGACCAGAGATTCATGTGTTGATCATTTTTACAGTCTATTTTTTTCCTTATCTCTATATGTGCATGTCTACTTTCTTTGTTATATCTTCCATTATATTCTTCTTCTATACTTAAATTAACTTTTGAAATAAATCGAGATTCATACTGGTTATGCCTCGTTTTATCGCTTTTAAGTATCCATTATTTCTCCAAAGTTGACAATGGATTCATCCTAGTTAAATGCCTGTTGTTGATGGATTGTCATTATTTCTTTCTATAGAACCTACAAAATCAAATTGACTGTGATATGGTTGCTATCTTGCCTGTGTGGAAATCTATTTGGTACAAATCTCTTGCTGGCATGTTAAATATTTGAAAGTTGACTCCATGCCCAATGTTTCTTGTTTCCTTTTCAACCAAGTAAATCAGTTTTGAGAAATTTGAGTGTGTTTCTATTTATTTTAGCCTTTACGTATATCTTGTGAGAGAGCCCTCTCTGGTGGAAAAAATGGCTAAGTTTTCTACCTAAAGTCTGGTTTGAAATAAGTTACCTGAGGTGTTATTCTTTTACAACCGGGATAAAATCTAAGTGCTAACAGCATTGAAGCTCTAAATTTATTGAGAACAATTTCATTGTAATCTTCTCATTTTAGGGTTTATGTCAAACCCAAAACATTAAAATACATCTTGAAATTTAATATTACTAGAGCCAACCATAAAAGTGTTATTATTTGTTAATGACAATGAGGACCAAAATCACGCACAATCTAAAAGTCAGATTGGTAAGTCCTAATTGATATTAGTGAGCGGCTTCAATTATGATTGGATACATCAAGTGCATATGCTCTATTTGATTCTCCACCCATGCACGGAAGTGTACTACCCTGGTTAAGCTTAAATTGTTAGAGAGCCTTCTCCCAATGGCTATTGTTTTCAAATCAATATTCTCTTGGTTTTTTATTCAATGCCTATCCTTCAAACTGATTAAACCATGTTACTTCTAACCGTTAAGGATGTCCCCTTCAATTACAAATGGTGTCAATATTTGTGTGGTTTTATCTTGCTCCCAAGCTTACATGTTGAACCGTGAAACCATCATAATGGCACTTGCTCACATGCTTCTCAAGGTACCAAGATTTGTAGATGTTAGAATGCTCGTTGCTTGGAGTAGTGTGTGTTGTTAGTCGGGGCTTGGCTATATCGTCCATAAGATAGTGATTTCATCCTTCTCACTGGTTCGATTCAACCAACTAAATGTATTGTAAATTCGATCTTGGTTATAATATGAATGTACATATGGATGTATAACTACCTACCATGTGTCCATACATAATGTCACTTTATTTTTATTTTTCACAATAACGGGTATATTTGTATTATAAAGGGGTGTCGTGGCTAATGCCAAAATTGTCCTTCTATTAAATAAAAAGGAAGGATTGTTTCTACGGACTCCATAACCTCCAAATTCTGGCGTTTCTCAAACAAAACACTTACACTTTGAGTTATTGTCTCATCCACCTTGTTTTCAGTTAGATTGATAACCAAGAAAACGACCATATATTAACAGAAAAAAAACAACACAACAGAATGACTATGACCCGTAATTACACTAAACATTTCTTCTCTTATGAGGTGAGAAAGATCGGAGTCTCGTAATTTTCCATGTCGTCTCACTGGAGGGAAGGGTCGTTGTTTTTCTTGTGTTGTGAGAGCCTCCTTAAGCTCTCTTTTTTTTAATATTCAATATGGTGGGCCTCGTATATTCGGTGGGACTCCTTGTATGTCCAGTGGGCCTCCCTGATCTATTTCCTTATGAACGCAACTGCAAACAAAGTCTTCTACTATGTGGCCTTTTTTTTCTAAGGTATGGGATGTAGTTCAACGTGATGAAACGTAGAAGAGAGAATTCCTTGAGCCAAGGCGACACTTGGATTTGTTGTTGTGTCTACTTCCTCATTTATAGCCCGAAGAACATGGAACAGTTGATAAGAGGTGAACTTGGTCAAAATAATTTTTACTCGGTCCAACTAGGAATTGAGTTTTGCATTTTTGGAACACAATTCATAATGTAAAGTTATGATAAGCAACGAGTCTCCGAATATCTGAATATCATCGAATCCCCATTGTAGAGCTAGTTGGCATCCTTTGAGAAGGGCTAGAGCTTCAACTTGATTATTAATTTTCTTCCCCAATCCCCAATTATAACTTATTTATGTTTTTCCTCCAGGGGAAATGAATGCCCCACCTGCTCTTGCTGCCTCGGGGTTACCTTTGGATGATCCATCAAAGAAGAGGCCTAATTTATTCTGGTCTTTCCTCCAGAGTCTGAATTCTTGTAGTGAAAGTCTGGTTTTCCAATGTTGTTCCTTTCTAGGATGGGAGAGGATAAAAGGAAATTCCATAGGTGGGAGACAACCAATCCAAGTTCTTTCTAGATTTGTGGTGGACTTGTCCATCTGCTTACTGGAGATCTTTATTAATTCCAATAGAAGGGATTTAGCTTGCCCCGCCACTTGGAGAGGAGTGGAGCTAATATTGTTGAATATGAATGTATTCCTCGCAAGCCATATTTTCCAACAGGTAAATTTTGGAAGAGTCAACCAAATTTGTTTCCAGACAAGTTTATCTTTTAGGGGAAGAGGATACCGACTTTTCCAATTAAGAAAAACCGGGGAGATAGGAGTATCAGAAGGGGCAAGTACATTTAAATATTTTAACAAGATATGCCAGACCTGAGCGAAGAAGGAACAATCCAAGAATAGGTGGTCAATAGATTCAAGGGACTGGCAGCAGAGAAGGCACCTATGACCTAGAATGCCTCTTTTTTCTAGATTTTCACTAGTAAGAATTTTTCTGTGGGATAGGAGTCAGGAAAAGAAGTTCACTTTTGCTAAACCAAAGGAATTCCAAACAAATTTCCGAATCTTCGGATCCTTCAAGGGATATTTCTCATTCTGGAGGAGTTTATAGCCTGAGGCAAAGGTGTATTTGCTTGTGTCTCACCACCCTCTTTTATCTTTAAAATATCTTTGAATAGGAGCACACCTTGTGAGTTTATCAAGCAGGAGTGATTTTTCTTATTTCAGGCAATCAAGTAAGTCTGTCAACTCCCAGTCTTTCCATAATCCCTCTTCATTCCAGCCAGAAATATCCTTCAAATTTTTTATTCCTTTTACTAGGGTCCATCTCTAGATGTTCTCCAGCTCTGAGATATTGTTGAGCAGAGGATGTCCAAGAATTATGACTTCCCAAAGGAGAATCTTTTCTCCATTACCTGGGATCCATTGTAGGTGAGGCAAGAAAAAGTACAAACTGGTCTTGGAAAGATTCCAAAGGGAGGTTCCTTTTGGGATATTTTTTTTTCTAAACATCTCAAGCCACGACCTGCCAGATATTTCGTTCTCAAAGTTGTGCTTACCCAGTGATTTTTTTTGGAGATGATTTTCCAAAGAATTTTTCCTCCCATAGCTAAGTTTACTAGATGGGGGTCTCGAATTTGTAGTCCTCCTTCCTTTTTTTATCTTTTTACCATGTTCCAATTGACAAGGTGAACTTTGTTTTGTTTTCCTTTGCCTCCTCTACAAAGGAAATCTCTTATTAGTTTGGATATTTTTTCAGTGATTGACTTAGGAGCCAAAGTAGCTGAAGCCTGATAAATTAGGAGAGAGGTGAGAATAGATTTAATTAGGACTTACTTCCTTGCTGGATTTAGCCATCGACTTCCCTAGGATCTGATTTTTGCTTGAATCTTGATAACAACTTCGTTCCAATGGTTTTCCTTGGAGTGACATGTTAATATTGGGAGCCCTGAATACTTAAAAGTTTCCCAATTATCAAGTCCTTTCATTCCAAGAGTTCTTGTTATCCGGGAGAGAGTTATTTGATTCGCATTCTAGCTATAAATTGAACTTTTGTTAAAATTTACCAAGCCTCCGAAGGCCACACAGTATTTTTGAAGGACCGACTTGAAAGCTTTGGTAATATTCAGAGAGGCTCCTCCCAAGAACAGAGAGTCATACAAAAAAAGAGAGTGATTTAGGGGTCGCACTCCTTGTACTATTCTTATTCCTGGAAGGTTGCCATCATTTCTTTCCGCTAGGAGTTTCCTGCTCAAAGATTTAGCCATTAGAATATACAGGTAGGGGGGTAGATGGAAACCTTTCCTGATACCTCGAGTGGCTTGGAAGAAGTGGGTTGGCCTTCCATTGATCAACGGACCTATCCATGGGTTCCCTATACATGATTTTATTTGCTTGATGAGGTTGTCGTTGAATCCAAATTTCTCCAAGACCCTGAAGAGAAAGAATGCTTCACTCTGTCAAATGCATTAGCCATATCAATTTTTATTATCATAACTTTGTATTTAGGATTCTTGTTGGAATGAATAGCCTCTTGAACAAGAATGACATTATCTAGGATTTGACGGCCTTTGATAAAGCCTCCTTGATTTGGGGATATAAGATTGCTCAGAATAATTTTGATGGGATTTTCCAGCAACTTGGTGCATATTTTGTAAGAGGCGTTACAAAGGGAGATTGGCCTGAAACAAGCAAATGATCCTAGATTGGTTTCCTTAGGAATTAAAGCAAGGAAAACTAAGATTGTATCCCCTCCAATTTTAGATTTCTTTTCAAATTTGCTTATCATTCTCAAAAGTTCCTTTTTGATTATTGCCCAACAAGATCTGTAGAAGTGAGTAGTAAATTTGTCTAGTCCAGGTGCCTTATTTGGATCCATAGCCCAAATTACATTGATAGTTTATGTTTCCGAAAACGGTTTTAGTAGTTCTTCATTCTCCAATTGCTGAACTAGGGTAGGAATATGCTCTAGAAACTCCTTGGTAACCTCCTCAACTGTTTCTCCTTCTTCTTAAAATAATTTATGGAAGTGCTCTCGAGTTGCTTCCTTGACTTGGTCTTGTCTTTTTTCTATTTCTCCAGAGTTTTTACAAATTTGTGATATATGGTTTAAATATTGACGGGCCTTTGCCTGTTTGTGAAAAAAAGAAGCGTTCTTGTCTCTAGATTGTAACCAGGTTCTTCTTTATTTTAATCTCCAATATTCTTCTTCCTTTGGAAATTCTTGAAAGGTATTGGCCTGAAGTTTAACTTCTTTCGTTAAGTCTTCATGCTATACTGGTTGCTTTTGCTCCATTTCTAATTGGCTTGCAAGGAGTGTATCTACCGCTTCTTGTATCAAGGTTGAAGGAGGTGTTATGAATTGCTTTGTTCCAATCCTTGAGAGAAACCTTAGTGTTCTTGATTTATTGTTCCCAAACATAGCCCGGGGAACCTTGAACCAGGATGTTCCAAGCCTTGTTTATAGTTTTCAGTGAACCCTGGTATGAGAAGCGATTGTGGACTGAACGGGAATGGAATCAGCCCCATATTTTCTACATATTTTAAGGATATTAGGATTGGCTTGTGATCAGAGGCTAAATTGGCCAAAATTTGGGAGATTAGGAGTTTCCCCTCAAAAAGTATAGAACTATGAACCAGAAATCTGTCCAGGTGAGCCGCAATATGACTTAAGACCATTCTTTTGTTTGTCTAGGTGAAGCGGCCTTGTTTGGGTTTAATATCAATTAGATCCAAATTTTGAATGAGATCCTCTAGTTGATTCCTGAAGGTGTCTTTCCCAAAGGATCCTCCTTTCTTTTCTTCTGGCTTCAGAACCAAGTTAAAGTCCCCAGAGAATATAATATTTGGAGTGGAGTAAATTTCTAGGAAATATGCTAGAGTATTCCAACAATCTTTTTATTTTCCGAATAAAGAGCAGGAGAATATACATTGAACAAAGAGGTATTGACCTTAATTTTAATATGGATAAGTTCTGTGACAATCCAATGCTGAGTGGCAAAGGAGTTGAGAAGAGAGAAAGAGTTTTTTTCCCAAAGTGTAGCCAGACCCCCTGAGGCCTTTCGAGCACTTACTGCTAAACCTTCTTTTTTTTTTCCAATTCAAGCTACCTATTGAGAGAACTGTTACTTCCTCTAATTTAGTCTCTTGGAGCATGAGGACATCAATGGGTTCCATTCTTAAAATATCTTTTACTACCTTTACATTACTGGGGTTACCCAGCCCTTTGTAGTTCGAACAGACCAACTTCATTATTTACTTTGGAAGGAGACATAACCTCCTCTATTGTTGCATTCCTTGGAGCTTCTTGTAAAGGTTGTATCCGAGGTAGCTTGATTTCCCTGCATTTTTTGTTTTTCTGCTTCTTCTCCTATTATTTCCTTTTTAGATTTACTTCCCTTTTTTTTTGAAGATTTATCAAAAAATTCTTCTTCTTAAGAGGATGCTACCTCTAGAGGTTTTCCCTTGGTCATTTCTGCATAAGAGGGAGAGGAGGATAGTCCTTTAGAGGGAGAGTTAGGGGGAGAATTCTCACCATGATTTGAGGTTTTCTTTAGGGTTCTGATTCTTTTGAGTAATTTCTCCCTCTTCTTGCACTTCTTGTATCTCATCTTCTTCCCGAGATTCTCCCTATGATTCTAAGAGAGAAAACTTTTTTATTTATTTATCTATTTCCTTTTGAGGGGCTTTCTGAGGGCTCAAGAGGGTATGAGGGGTCGAAAGAGATTTTGATGGACCCCTCGCTCCTTTTTGTCCTCCCTTTGCTTTTACTTTGATATTGGTTTTTGGACCAGAATTTCTTTGAACTGTCTGCCATTACTCTGCTTTTCCTCCCTCTTCTGCTTCTTCCGCTTTCTTTTTACAGTGTTTGTAAACATGCCCATATTCATGGCAATGACTACATTTGAAGGGTAGATGCTCGTAATCTATCTCTTGAATGTGAGACCAGTCTTCCACCGCCAGCTTGATAGCTTCTGGTAGCCCGTCTTCCAGATCTACCTCTACACAGATCCGGGCACAAGAATGTTGATCTTTCATGTCTGCTACATCAATGTATTTTCCCAGAGTATTGCCAATAACTTCCAAAGATTCAGGATTCCAGCAGTGCAGAGGGAGATGTGGGAGCCTTACTCAGAGGGAGATGTGGGAGCCTTACTCAGATAGGTACTGCTGAAGGGACATCTTGGGTAGGGTCAAAATCAAGAGACCATTTGTTCAAATAAATCCCTTGTGGACCCATAAAATAGGGGCCATTTCTGAATATAAGATCTTTATCCAGTTTACTCTAAAAAAAATACAAAATATCCTCTTCCAACAAAGAAACTGCTTGCCTCTTCCTTAATCAACGGTTTCCAGTTATGTTTCACCCAGGCTTGTATCACTTTTGGTGAAGGCCATAAGCCTGTGAACTGGACAATAAAACCCTTGTCTGAGAGATTTAAAGTCATCCTGAAAGGCCTCAAGGTTGGAAGAGCCACGATAGGGATTTCATAAAGTTTTTTAACGAATTTTTGTTGGCCTGAGGGCACATGCTTCTTTCCTAGAGATACTACCAGTCTTCTGAAGTCCACAGTCTCTTGAGGAACTTGAGGCGATGATGGAGGGGGCGAAGGAGGGTATGATCCTCCTCCTTCGTCCATAGCTAATCTCAGAGCATCGTTTCCTTTTAGTTTTTAGAGTTTTTGGATCTCGATTCCAACCAGAAGCATCCAACTTCGTTCTAGGTTATTCAAAGGGGTTTCGAGAAATTAATAATGTTTTCATATAAAAATAATGTCACTTTATTAATATGTATGCATTATCCCTTTTAATTAAAGACCAGGAATGCCATATATCTACTTTAGCTGAATTGTTTGCAATGCTTCACATTTTTACACACTATTACTTTAAAGTTTCTTATGATCTTGCCCTTGTAACATTCAAATTTTTTAATCAAATTTCAAAAAACTTTATGGACCTCGAGAATTGTAAATTTGAGGAGCACTTAAAAAAAATCTAGATCTGTGTAAATCAATACACTGTGGTAATACTAGACTACCAAGTCCAAGGTCCTTGATCCAAAAGCACTATAAGAGCGAAACAATCATAGTAGAAAGATTTAGTCGTATTGACGGAAATTCGTTTCGAAATCGAAATTTGGAAAATATTTGCATAGTATGGATACAATAAGATAAAGTTGACTAAATACTTAAATATATTTAAATTTGTATGTTTTAAAAATTCACTAAATGTTACTATTAAATTTTACTCGTTAAGATAAACATGGAATTTAACTTTCAACGTATATTAATTTTCTTATAAACTCAAATCACATAAAAAATGCTTTTGCAAAACAAAACAAAATAAAATTTAAACAAACGAAAATTTAGGAATCATTTTGAATAAATTTGTGATTATTGTTCCACGCCATCTTTTAAATAAGTAACAGACATTACTTAATCAACATTAAAAAGTGCGTACATTAAGGCCATGAGCCTGTACTTATTACTTCATCAACATTAAAAAAATGCATACATTAAAGTCATGAGCCCATACTTATAACTTAGTCAACATTTTAAAAAATACATAAAATGAGGCCATGAGCCCATGCTTACCTATTGAACTCTATTTCCACATTGTTATTTTATATGTTATGTTTCAAATTTAAGATACGTTGCAAGTTATTTACAATCAAGAATTAATATTACTTCAAAATTTTGAATGGTCACGTATATTTTTGAACTTAAAAAAAATACATTTTTTGTATTTATGAGATGTCTACTTCCGTTTTTTCATGGTACTGGAATCATTTTAATGTATTTTTTTGGTACCAAATCCTATTCATATACTATGGAGACAATGACTTTAAAATTTTGTGACAATCCAAAATGATGTCTAACATCGTAGAGTTGACAAAGATTTTACATGCTTATTCATCTTTCTCTGTCACAACAAGTGTAACAAGAACCCTAGGAAGATCACTAATATCCTCTAGTGTGTAAGACAAAGATCGATATGTCACAGAAGCCCTAGGAAGATCAGTAATATTCTCTAGCGTGTAAGACAAATAGTAGGATTCTAATATGTCTCATCGAGCACACACATACATTCATTGATAAAGCTTTTCCAAAATATAGATGGTGAAACAATTACTCTAAAAGTTGTAACTCCTACCGTGCTCCACTCCTTGTCACATCATGGTTGTTTGCCTTGTTGGAAAAACCAAAACATGTTTTATTCCATGGACGTCATAGGAGATATACCAAGAAGACGTGAATGAATCCATCATCCAATCTCAAATAAAGTTCATCATAAACAAGGAAAAATATGAGATCCTTCCATTAATGTATTGACACGTGGACGGAAGAAACAGATTGTGAGTATGAGTGCTTAACGTAGAATGACACTTGGTCAATTGATTTAACCTTGGAGATTGTTGCAATTGGCTATTACAGAAAAGTATAAGGCGCATGGTTTGATTAACTTCTTGCAAGACAAGAGATAATGGGTTGTAATTGGCTACCAAAACATAAGGTACACGGTTACACTGCATTATTGATTTAACTTCTAGTAAGATAAAAAGTTGATAAGATGAATAACGAAACAAATTATAATATATTATTATTTTATATGTTAAAAAATATTTTTTTATATAAAATTGTTTATTTTTATAAATAAATTTAATGTAGGTTTTGGAGTAAGATTTAAAATTATTTTATTAATAAATAGGTTAACAATCTAAGATACAAAGGTATTAGATAAGAGTGGAATCTGTCCCATATGAGTAAGTTTAGAGTGGAAGAGAACATTGTACAGTAGATTTTCCAAAAGGTAGGAGGTACTGACAAAGTTTAGTGGTGTTAACATTTTGTTGCAAAACTTAGTATGTTAGCCTCATTATAGGCACCAAAATATATCAATGTAGAAATGGAGTGTTGTTGATTGAAGAGCTCCAAGTCAGTCCGTAACTCTCCCACCAATTGAATAGCATACAAGTGTCGTTACACTGCAATCACAGTCACCACATCATTGGTGTAACTAATATGTAGAGAGGACCGAGTGATTACCTATAGATGTTATTGGCTTCCTTGTTGGGGGCGGGGAACAAAATTTCCTCCTTCCACTCACTATGGTAATTTTGAATCATTACTCGTGGGCTGATCTCGGCTTCTTCTTTCAATTCCTCCTCCGATTACACATATGTAGACTACTTTTTTAAAGCAAATTCCTTAGTAAATCCCTATTTGTTAGTCGATGGTTGGTTTTCGATATGGAAGGGATGTTCTTATCCCTGCATTTGCCTCTGTTTATGGTTGTGTCCTTGCTTTCAAAATTGGTGGTGCCCATTTCCTAGCTCTTGACTTCAAATGGCATGGTTCTCCTTAAATAATGATGATGAGTCAACTTACGTTTGCAAAGATTGTTGTCAACTAAAATATGCTAGATTTTATTATAATAATACAAAATAAAAATGATTAAATTTAATCATTTAATCTTTTTTTAATATTTTATAAACAATTTATTTTATTTACTAATATCACTATTAAACATTACTATTCTCCACTTTGTTTAGTTTTTTTAATTTTATATAAAATATAATTAAGCAATTTACCTTTGAAAATTCAATGAGCCAGGGCTTTGTAAACATATAACTCCAAAGTTATAATCAAAGCATATTTCAAAATTAGGTGAGATGAATGTAAATCCAAATTGGTAACCAATGCATCACATGAGGTTGGGTGAATTAATTATCATTAAATATTTTCTAAAAATGTTACTCGGATAGATAGATGGTAAAATAGCAATGGTGAATTTGATAAAGAGGTTTCTATGCTATTAGGATGACATGAATTTAATTTTTCTTGTTGATGGAATCATTTTGACATGGAGGTGCAATAGATAGAGAGATAAATGTAAAATAATAATGGTGGATTTGATAAAGAGGTTTCTATGTTATTAGGGTCACATGAATTCAATTTTTGTTGTTGATGGAATTACTTTGACATGAATGTGTGCATTAGATAGATACATAAATGTAAAATAATAATGGTGGATTTGATAAAAAAAGTTTTTAAAATAAAAATTCACAAATTAATAGATACATAAAATATATGTATTCTTTTATAAAATCAAAAGAATCTTACAAATAATGATACATTTTCTTTTATAAAATTAAAAGAATCTTATAAATAATGATACAAAACGCTTGATGGTACTATGATGTAAGTTTAGAATTTTTATTAGTTTTTTTTTTTTTATTTCCTTGATAACAAGATAATGGGAAACCAATTGAGGAAAATGGGTTAGTTAAGTGAATTATAGTTAAAATAAAATGAAGTATTTTGGTGAAGTGTAATATTAATTTAAAATAAGAGTTGGTGAAATGTATTAGTATTTCAAATTGATGATATTAATATAAGTAAAATGAAAAAAATTCTTAATTAATTTCTTAAAGGAATTATTTATACATAAATAATGACAACAAAATGTTAATTGTAGTTGACTAAATTAAAGAATTGTTAAGGTAAATGAAAAATCCCTCTCCCCAAAAGAGGAAGGGGTGGATGGTTAAAGTCATTTATCATAGTGTAAATGAATGTCTTGTGTACATCATAGTTAGAATTAGATCAAACATTGCACTTTGTAACATTAAAAGATTAGGTTGTAGTGAAGAGATTCTTTAGATATTTATAAGGAAGAAAACCTTATGGTTTTGGCTTTAGATGGATAAGAAACGATCCTAGTGGCAACCCAAACTTATCAATGACTCATAAATGGCCCTAGACCTTGTTATTTTTACATCAATTTTGTAGTGATCCTTGAAATTCTAGTGCATTTTTCAATCACTTTCCATGCATTTTTGGCGATTAAAATGGCCTTTAAGTCCATGATTGTTAGGCCATCAAAACACATGGAGCTTGGAATAAGCTTTGTAATGGTCCACGAAATACCCCAAACAGAATTCATATGCAAATTTTCAACCCCAACAAGTTGCTTTATCAAGTAGGCTCCCCAAGTCGACATTCCTTTTTGCCACCTTATATACTAGAATTAAGGTTTTGGATCTCAAGGATTTTGCCTCTTAAGCTTTTAAACTTTATGTTAAAAGACAGTATTAGCCTCTTTATGTTGAGAAAAAAATGAATATATATGTATGTTATTTTGGTGGGTTCCCTTCATCTTGGTGTCCATGATCTGATTGACTGTAGCTTGACTAATACAATAAGGGTTTAGTTTTATAGTACCCAAGAGATATACCACCTTTGACGTGTCCAAGAAAGGTGGAAAATATGGTCAAATTAACCCCACATTAAATACAAGGTACAATCCAAGAAAGTGGAGTACTGAAACCAAAAATATTCTCACTCACGTCCCTGGTGATGGTTTAAATCCCATACTAAGTTATACAGGTCTAGAGCTAAAACACTAGCCGCCTCTTCGTTCTCTACTCACCCATGACCAGGCTTGGAACCATGGCTAGGCCACCAAAAGGGAGCAGAGCTCCCTCTTTCAATAAAGTCGTTCTACAACCCGCTTCTCAATCTGGTTGCTCCATGGTGGGTACCTCCTCTGCAAAGATCATGGATGAAGGAGGACCCTCTCCCTCCAAACCTCTTGATAAAATGCATCCTCAGCACGAAAAACCTTGGGAAATCGAGATACAACAGAACACCAAAAGGTCTAACCAAAATGGTTTCCTCCCAAAAGACAATAATATTCCTATCCCGGAACTCACCTCGCCTAAGCTCACTGCATACCGGAAATACATGAAGGACCACTCCCTAATTTGCAATTTCATGGCGTTCTGTCCCAACGAGAAGGATCTACAGGGTTGGACGACCCATAAATGGAAGCCAAAAGGGGAAATCGAGCTAAAGCTCTATTATAAGGGGTTCTTTACAATCGTATTTTCAAACCCAGAAGATCGGGAAAGAATCGTCGAGAAAGGACCATATTTTTTCAACAACGTGGGGTTATTTATGAGATATTGGAAGAAAAACTATAGCCCAGACCAGGAGAACTTCTCAGTGCCGGTATGGGTTAGGCTCTACTCATTGTCCCAAGAATACTTGGAGGAAGAAACCCTAATGGGCATTGAGAACACACTGGGTAAATTTATCAAGATCTCAGAGGTCACCAAAAGAGGGAGATACACTTCCTTTTCCAAGGTCTGCGTTCACATGAATGTTTCAAAACCCCTTCCAGAGGCCATTTTCTTACACTTCCAAGATGACAAATGGGTTCAAACTCTAGAATACAAGCACATCCCATTCCGTTGTAGGAGATGTCATGAATATGGGCATCTCTTTAGGGACTTCCCTTAGGCTTCATCAACTCAGCCATAGCAGACACATGCTTCCAGAACCCAACCAACTCAGGACTGCTTCACCATAGTCAACAGGAAATCCAAAAATAGCTTGAGATCATGGGCTCCCAATGCCAATGGGAAAGTGGAAAAATCAAATCGATACGCAGTTCTTGAAGACATAGACATGGAGAAGGAAGACCCAAAGGGATCGGCCTCGGAGGAAGAAAATATGGATAAAACAAATACAGATCTAGATCAAGCTAAAAGAAGAAAGTTGGACCCAACAAAGGTTCGCATCATGGAATAAATGGAGACACTTATAAATGAAGAGGAAGGAGAAGCAGAGATCATTAATCATGAGATGCAGAAGATTCTAGAAACATGTAAAAGAGGGGAATTGGCGACCATTCCTCTAATGCATGCCAAGCTAATTTAGTAGGCTCTTTAGGAGGTTGAAAGCAGACCAAATCAGGAAACATGAAGTAGAGATACATTGGGAAACCAACTTGGAATCCATTCATTGCATAGGCCACATATTCAGATGCACAACAAGAAAGAAACCAAATGAGTCAGGAAAACAAATCAACAAAGACTAGCAGAGCTTGGGGAACATCTAATCGCTTCAGGTAATCATGGATCCATCCTAGCTTGGTCCAGTCTCTACCAAATCATCAGTAAGTCTCTAAATGAAAATTATCTCTTGGAACATCCAAGGACTAGAAGGAAAGAGTAAAAACCACTCTCTCGGATCTAAGATTCAGTGAGAATCGCCAACAACTTTAATGCTTCAAGAAACGAAATGTTCCATGTAATATCTCATCACAATCTCCAGCTTATGTTGGAAGGATTGTAAATTCATGGCCATCGATGCAACATGAGCAGCTGGAGGCTTATCCATCCTCTGGAATCCCTCATCCATTCATATTTCTAAATTTTTCTCCACCCCATCTTCCCTATTGGCCTCTTTCTACTTTCAGGAGGTTAATCTTTCTGGTTCCTTAACCACTTCTAATCCGAATTTGAAAATGGGTTCCTGACTTCCCTTTAGTGCCTTCGTGGGTTAACCCTTGACTCCAGCTATATCCTTGGAGGATACTTCAACCTAATATCTGCTACCATGGAGAAGAAAGGAGGCATCAATCATCTTGATGCAGATAGTAGAGGTTTTGGACCCCTCATCAACTCCATGGATATAGTGGACATCAAACCCAAAAATGGAACCCACACTTGGAATAACAAAAGAGAAGGAATCCACCAAGTCGCCTCCAGGCTTGACAAATTCCTAATCTCTACAAATATAATCAAATTTTGCTCCACTTTAGACTCTTTCATCTTTCTGGGGGCAGGATCAGATCACTCGCTAATCATCCTAGAGATGGATCTGTATAGAAATCCCCATATTCATCGCCCCTTTAGGTTCGAGAAATTCTGGCTCGACCATCCAAGCTTCATGGAAACTCTCTCGCATTGGTGGGAGAATATTCCTTTGCCCCATGGATCAAGAATGTACAAGCTACAACATAAACTAAAACTAGTCAAGTGGAACCTAAAGATATGGAACAAAGAGGTTTTTGGCAATATCTTTGAATCCAGGAAGAAGCTTGAAGAGGAAATGGCTAATGTGAAACAAGAGGCCATCTCGCGGGGTTACACTAAAGACTTGCTCAATAGATAAAAATATCTACACACGATAATAAATCAAAGAATGGACCAAGAAGAAACTCTCTAGAGACAAAAATCTAGAATTTGAAGGCTAAAGTAAGGGGAGAGGAACTCCAAATTATTCGACAATTCCATGATTGAACATAGAGCACATGAAAGAATCGCCTTGATCTACTCTGATCTTGGACAAAAATTAACAAAGCAAGATGCAATAGTCGGGGAACTAGTTAATTGTTACGGAGAAGAACTTCCTATGGCTCGGGGCAGACCACAACAGACAGATGACTACCAGAAAATAACTCAATTCCCAATGCAATGCTATTAGAATGAAAATGATAATATATGGAGAATAAGACCAACCTTCAACCGGATGTTCGAAGTAGATCCTCGTTAAGCTTTCAATCTCTACACTTGAACCTGCAGATTAGTCTCAATAACATGTACAAGCAAGTGCATATAATATGTGAAAGACATTAGCATGATCAATAACATGGTCCATGATATCATAAGAAAATGTAACCCAATGTGATTTAAACAACATTCACAACATCATTTGGACGAGAAAATGAGTATTTCCATTAATAATAACAAGAAGTACAAGATACAACCTCTTGCCAGAAACCAATCTGAACCAAGAACTAGGTCTCTCCACTTGTGCCTCCACCACTTCAATCCCCCATATAATGGAAAAATCAAACTATGAAACGAGTTTGGTAGGTGAACATAAGGAGTTCACAACAACAAGGATCAATGAGTGTAGACTCAAGTCACGGCAAAAATCCACTAGAGTTATGTTGCTCTCTCTTTCTCCTCCCTTCCATACACCATAAGAGCTCAATATATAGCCTTCCAAAGGTAAGTGAAAGGTCGAATCGAGTCGTTTCGAGGTATATGGAGGGCCAAAGGTCACCTTAAGACTGCTTCTTGGGAGTAAAAATAGAGTTTTTACTGTCATTTACCATGTAACTCGATGTACGCGGGCTAATTAGGTGCAGCCTGCGTTTACGCTGGCTATAATGGAACAGCAAGTGTACGGGAACAAAAATAGGGAAACTTGGTTCCTGAAGGGAAAATAATGGATCTGAGTCAATACAATGGATATTGAAGGCCAATCAATGTTGATACTCACAAGGTGGAAAATTATGCTGTAACAGATGCCCCCTAATGTGTGAGGTCAGAGAAGGTACTACAATGGCCGAAATACATTATAAATCTCAGAAGTGGAGTGATGGAGACACAAATGGAAATAGTAGCCCACTCGTCATAATACAATAATATCTCTGGATACATGTCGGTGCAATACAACAATCTGATACAATGGCCATGATAGGCAATACATAGTGAATACATGTCATAAATAGTCATAGCCATGATTTATCTATAGTAAGATATGGTCTTCTGTTGAAAAGGAAACAACTGGTGCAATACGGGAGGTACAAACTATTGATGTATGAGAAATGATATCTCATAAGTGCAATCACGATCATAAGCAGCATATTGAATGCTACTAACATCTGGGGTCTTCTACACAAATCATCTGCGGTGCAAGTCTCATCAAGTGAATAAAGGTGTTGAAGTCGAACCTGATGTGGCATCGTCTGATTATCGGTCAATGATGTATACCGTTATAAGACGTGAGATAACCCACCAATAATGAAAATGGGCATCAAGTCACAGAGTACAATCATCAAAGTGTGAATAGATGTGTTGAGGTCGAACACTAAGATGAGTCCATTGATCAGGGGACATTGATGTATTCCCAAAACTGTTGATGGTGAGAGAGCCTACCACTAATGACTGCAAGCATCAAGGTACTCAACCGACTCTAAGTCTCAATTTTGGAATAAATGAGTTGAATTCGACGGAATGAAACTCGCTGGAAGGAGGGCATTAGGGCATCCCCCATCAACCAACACGAGGTAACAACTACGCTGAAAGATTTGGAAGAAATCGGACGAACAGAATGGACTGACTCAATAAGGATGGCCGACATGCAATAGTAAAGAGATCTGAGGAATGGCTGGCTCTAGTTGCAGGACTTCCTTTGAACAAGAGCATGAGCAGATGGATAGACTCAGGCAGCATAGACTCAAGTACTAGATGATAATAACACTATGCGATGCAGGAGGCATCAACAAAGGGATCCATAATGACTGGAAGCTTAACCAGCCGGTGGAGTAAAATATGAGAAACGAGTACAGCTCCTAAGGTCCTACTATAGTCCTGACTCATAATGGATGGAGTGGAATGGATGCTCTATTCAAAGGCGACACAACAACTGCCAAAAAAGAAGTAACGATTTTCCTGTCCAGCTTTTTGAAATATTTGATTTTTTTGGTCTTTTTCATATTTGGAAAAGCTTGAAAAAGAATAAAATTGCTTATAGTAAAACAGATGAGGAAACGAGTGTCAAATAGCGAGCAAACTAGTCCCAAGAAGTGGAACATACCTATGATCAATGCAGGGAAGCATTTGCAGGATGTGGACACTCAAGGGGGTGTTCCCTCACGGTAAAGGGTCATCAAATTGCGAAAGGAAAATGAAAGCTCTGCTGGGCTCGAAAAGGAAAGTGCTCAGGCACATGGCTAATAATTGAGTAAGCGGGAGCCGACACAAGGCTCAAGCAGCAAGCAGGATGATGCAATGCAATCACAACTTGATAAAAAATGGGGGATTCCTTATGGGAGATGGCCAGCACAAGACAAAGTAGAGTATGAGTCTTTATCACAAAGTCATGGTGTAACTACGAAGGACTCCCGATCATGAGGAGAGACAACGACATGGGCGCCAAAAGGCATAAAAAGGTTCTAACTAGGGCACCCATGGTCGGACAAGACCTACCGCCAAATAATGACACTTCTATAACAATGTGAAGGATCGGTGTCGATTAAAAAGCGGGGTCGCACCTAGGGTTAATGACAAATGGTCAAAGGTCAAATGCATAATGCAGGAGAAAATGACATCTAACCTATATGAAAAGTGTAAAATATACCTACCATAGGCGTGAAATGGTCAAAAAACAACTCTTGTCGGAAAAAAACTGTTCAAAATGGTACTCCAGGACGACATATTAGTCCAAAATAGCTTAAAATGGTAAAAACTATAGGAAAGTGGGTTTTTAAAAACTATAAATAGTAATAAAAATTACAATTACTATTCCATTTTCACATTTTACCCAAATAGGATTTTTTGGTTAGTTTTCAAAGCAGATTTTAGTTGCCGATTCCAAGAGCTACGGGCGTCCATTCTTCGAGCCGTCTAGAGTAGGTTAGTCATCTCATCCTCCTCTTTCATTTCATAGCTTTTATTTCAAGTTTTAGCGGTCGATTTTTTTTATTAGCCAAGCCCTACATCTCCACGGTGCTGTACGCGGGCTATAGCTCTGCGGGTCGTGGTTAGGGCCTGCTAGACGCAGTCAACACTTGCATTCATCGCGGGTAGACACCCCTATCTACTCATTTTCTCGTGTGTATAGCCGTGAAGGTGGTTTTTTAAATGATAAAAGCTAAAAAGGTTTTTTTTTTCCTTCAGGATGGTCCTAGAGTGGAGGGAGAGGGAACATGATGTTGTGGACGAGCATGTCCGCCAAGATTTACCCACGCAACAAGCTCTACAAGCGTGTGGTCTCTACAAATTCTAGAGCATTGGGGGTTTAAGGGCCCAAAACCAATTGCTCCGTATATTGATTGATTACTGGGATGTAGACGCGCAGAACTTCAACCTAGATGGTCAAACACTCTCACTAGAGGTGGATGGCATATACTTTATTACAGGGTTGTCCCGCTGAGGGGAAGTTGCTAGTCTCCGGTCTCGCAATGTAGGTGGTGGGATTACCATTACTGACAATATAGACTGATACTGTATTGCCGGTACCCAGAAGGTGGGGAGTCAGATACCCATTGGGGTCATTGTGAGCATGAGCATGAAGATAATAATGCTCACCCTTGTGAGGATAACAGGTTCGGCAACTTTACATCAGACTTCGAGGCCAGTGATGTTCTACGCAACAGAGTGCATGAGACCTATAGTATACGATTGGTGCACAATGTTACTGGTGTCTATGAAGACCCAGTTAACGGAGTGTAAGCTTGGGCAGGCAAAGAACTTCGGGTTCGACAATATACTCTGCAATTTCTTCTTTGAGAGAGTTATGGGGCTCAGTCCAAGGGTTGAAGTCCCTCCGCACAGTCTCTGTGATCCAGCCTTGACTCGGTGGGCTGAAGTACTGACGCGACAGGGTGGTGGCCGACATGCATCACCATATTCAGATGAGTTCTTCCACTGTTGGGCTCGACAGGTCATTGCCATCGATGACTACCCATATGAGGGGATAGACTACCGGGGCGACCGCGACATGTCGCTTCCTCCAGGGGCCGCATTCGGAGACATCAGTATGTTACTCTTTTTTTGTTTCGTGTATTTAACTTTTTGGGATTTTTTATTATAAATGAATGCAAAAAAAAATTTGGTGTAGTATCACATATTGACATTCTACTGTTTGCTCGCAGATGCTGGTCCGCGAAGACCAGAGGGCTACCCGAGACATCGTCGTTGAGGCAGGGGTGGAGAGGTGGTTGTTGCTACAGCAGAGCACACGCTAGAGATAGTATGGGTCAACCTGACCCACATGACTACCAGAGTATCGCTCATCGAGGTGGAGCATCTGCCAGAGGCGATGCAACGACATGTTGTAGGAGTACTGGGCACCTAGGTGCAGTTACTACGGCGCATATCCAATGTAGTACATTACTATGTTCAGACACATCCTGCTGAGGCAACTAGGCCTCCCCGTAGGGCTTAGATATCTTAAAGTCCTATATTTTTGTATCAATTATGTATATTTGTGAGAGCTACGGGCTCCAATTTTGTACTGTGACACCACATTTTGGACTTATGAAAAACTATGATTCTTCGGTTCTACTATATGTGTATGTACAAATGTGTGAATGAATGTTTATTTGTGTGCTTCTTTAATGATGAGACAAATGCCAATCTAGGACATAATTAGCATATGCATCAGATACATGATTAAAACATCTTGGAACATGAATGTATGTAATGGAAACAAAATGACGCTCCAAGAGTCTTACCCTTAAGAACCTTCGTAGTAATGTAGGATCCCTCACACGGTAATGGCCATTCAATTGAGACACAACCAATTGTGAATCCAGGAGGACTTCTCATTAGAGGAGTTTTGAGGTCTAAAATGGGCCTCATAAGGGAAATAATAAAATAAGAGTTCTAAATTGGACGCGGAATTAAAATCCGCATCCAACGAGTGCCCAAACTTGATATTTGGATAATCCATTAAGGAGATATGTCAAAAATACGATAAGAAAAAGTAGTTTTTATTTTTCCCTCCAATTTGTTTTACAAATTTTACCCATATGGTTGACATCATCATCTTGAATCCTATTGGTTCTTATAAGGTGAATTTTTATGGTACATTATTTTTTTTAGGCCTATTTTTTACCTCAAAACTCCCCTAATGAAAGACTGGATACCATGTGAAATGGCATCACGAAGTAGCTCAATAACGTCATTGTACTCAGCCACATTGTTGGATGTAGGACTGAGACAAGCACATCCCAAAGACACAATCTAGTGGTCAGGTGAATAAATAACCCACGCAGCAGAAGTGAGCTGCTGCGTATGACGGCTAGAACCATCCACGAATCCCAAGAACATAGGAGATCCCGCTGACATCTGTCAACCAAATGGAAGCGAATCAGCAGATCCGAAAAACCAAAATAAATCTAAACTATGTACAGAAGTAACTATACAATAGTATACAAAACTATTAGCTCGATCTAGAAGCTCAAGCGTAATATGGCTTGAGGTAGAGCCCATTTCTAGGCTCCTTCAAGGCGTTTTCCTCATAGTCTTCCAATTCGTAGGCTCCTTTCTCAAGGGCATGCCTCACTATGTAAGGACCGTACCACATGGAGTTAAACTTTCCTGCCCCCAGGGGTTCCTTAGCTTGGTCATACAAGAGGACCAAGTCACCTTCAGCATACTACCGAGGATGGACAGACCTATCATATTGAACCTTGATACGATGTTTGTTGGCATCTATAGCCACAGCGGCATCTCGACGTTGCTCCTCAAGCTGCTCAAGGTGGATTAAACGTTGCTCAATATCTATGGTGTTAGGTAGGAGCTCTATGGCTAGTTTCAATGAATGGATTTTGCATTCAATCGGTAATATAGACTCCACACCATGTACTAGCTGAAATGGTGAGAAACCGGTGGCAGTCTTAACTGCGGTTGGATATGCCCACAAAGCAGGATATAACATAATATGCCAGTTCCTCTTGCTTTGCTAGATGGTACGTTGGAGAATGGTCTTTAAGAACTTATTAACTACTTTGACTTGACCATTCGCTTGGGGGTAGTAAGAAGATGAATGATCTTGACAAAACCCAAGCTTGAGTGACAAATCTGCCATCATTTTGTTTTGAAAGTGACTGCCATGGTTAGTGACAATCTCTTTCGGGATACCGAATCGAGCGGTAATTTGATTGAACACAAAGTGGGTTGTAATATCATCATCGACTTTTACGGTCGGCATGGCCTCAACCCATTTGGAAAAGTAGTCCAAGGCCACAATGATATGGCGATGCCCCCCTGCCAAAGTTGGTTTCCAATCCATGAAATCCACCCCCCACTTAGTGAATGGACCAACGGTGATGACCGAATGAAGGGGTGCAGGATGCGAGTGTACATTTCGAGAAAACACCTAGCAAGGGTGACATCTCTTCACGGCGTTCATACAATCTTTAAAGATCGAAGGCCAGAAGTAACCATCTCACATGATACGTTGGGTTGTCGCAAGCCCAAATAAGTGACCACCACTTGCCCCACCATGGCAGTCATTCATCACTAACTCCACTTCTTCGTGAGTCAAACAACGATAGAGGATAGAGTCCTTTCCATGACGATACAAAGTGTCACATACAATGACATAATCTTTAGTGTGGTGTCTCACACGCCGTCATTCATCCCGTGAATAGTGCGAAGGGAAATTCAGATTTTGTAGGTATACGATGATATCCCCATACCAAGGGTCCACCGACGAGATAAAAAATAAGTGCTCATCCACAAAGGAATCTTCATGGACGATGTCCTCATCAAGCAGTGAAAAATCCGACATGAGATCAACAAAAACCAAGGATTTCACCGACTTCGTCGAAGCAAAATCAAGATCAAACTCCTAAAGAATAACAATCCATTTATTATACTCTCCCCCAATTAGACGTCGTGATAGCACGAACTGAAATGGATTGATGTGTGCTATGACAGTGATTTTCCTAAGAATAATGTAATGTCGTAAACGTTGGACTGCATGAACAGTCGCAAGTGCCAACTTCTCCATGTGAGTGTATCTCATATCAACATCTACTAGATTTTGACTAAGATAATAGACGACATGATCTTGGAGCGCATCATCTTCCTGAACTAATACCATGCCAATCGTCTCAAAATACGCGGCCACACAAATCAAGAAATCTCTAGCAAAGTCGTTTGGACTAAGCAAAAGGGCCGATACCAAAGCTTTCTTCAAAGCATCGAAAGACTGTTGGGCTCGTTCATCCCAGATAAATGGTGTGTCCTTCTTTAAAATTCACGCAAAACCTTTGGTAAGACTGGCGTAATTCACTATAAAGTGTCATAGGAAAGTGGCTCTCCCTTGGAGGCTCTGAAGCTGAATTAAGTTACGCGGGGGAGGAAACTGAAGTATTGCCTCAACCTTAAGAGGATAGACTCTCATACCCTCTTTGGAAACTATGAACCCTAAAATGTGACCCGTTCTCATGACAAAGATGCACTTGTTGGGGTTCAAACAAATCTTGTAACACCAACATCTTTCGAAAATAAGGCGGAGGTGCTTGGGGTGGTCCACTCTCTTGTGAGAATGGCCAGCAAGATCATCCAAGTAAGCCTCCACTATATGCTTAAGGTCATGAAACGCATAGGTCATGGTGCGCTGAAACGTAGCTCCAGTGTTTTTAAGGCCAAAGGGCATTTTCCGGTACACAAATGTACCCCAAGGACATATAAAGGCAGTTTTATGTTGATCCTCGGGCTTAATATGGATCTAGTTATATCCTGTGAAACTGTCCATAAATGAAAAAACCTCGCTTCCTGCACACGCATCTAGATATATGAATGGAATGGGGAAGTTATCTTTCGGACATGCTCGGTTCAGAACTCTAAAATATGTACATACATGGATAGTTCCTTGCTTCTTATCCACAAGAACGGGATTTGACACCCATTCGGTAAGGGGAACCAGGTAGATGAAACCATATTTAAGTAGTTTCTCCACCTCTTCCTTAATCATGGCTGCCTTCCTAGGATTCACAGCACAAATTTGTTGTCGAACCGGCTTAACATTAGGATATTTCTTAATCTCATGTTCGACAATGCTAGGGTCTATTCCTGGCATCTCCTCATATGACTAGGTGAAAACATCCTGAAATCCCTTGAACAACTCAGTGTATATGTGGATCTCATCGGGAGAACAATCAACATCGATATAAATGTTCTCAATCTTTGGGTGTACGAGAAATGTTGATCGGTATAGTTGGGGAGATATTAGCCATATTCCCCTCCGCATAAATCCCATGTGAATCCAAAGGAGCCACAGGGTGACCAACCTTCTTGGCAAGATCCGTCCTAAACTCCTCTCACTCGATAAGATCAAGGTTGGAAAGAAAATAAGAGCGATGATGCAAGTCTTCCCAAGGCATCTCACTACAACACATAGCCTCAATGATGGCATCATCTGAAGGAAAAGTACCATCGAGACGGTAATGCGAGCAAGACGAGTCGGTTGCCCATGTTGGCTGCATAACGGGATCTTCCTCTTATGTCCGTAAAGAGGGGGGATCCGGCTCTGCAGCGGCTTGTTGAATTTCACGATATGCAAGCTTAGCTGCAGACAATGGCATAGCCATTCCAATGTGCAAAATGTCTCTAGACAAGGAACTCGTGGATGGTAAAGTCCACAAATCATTAAAGTATGAGGTCTGGAAAGGTACATTATTCAATGAGGATGGTGCACTATTGGAAATGGTGACAATAAAGGAGATTGGTGCAACAAAGTTGAATGATCCCATCAAGGATGGATACAATCCTACACCAATGTTCCTAGTTTCCGGCTGAGAATCTTTGATCTAGGGAACAACAGTTCCCAGTGATTCTACGGAATTGGAACTAGGGAAGTCTAGCTGATCAACCATCACAATTCTGCCTTCATGAGGAAAGCAAATAACTCTAAACACAAAGGACACGATCGCTTTCATTGCGTAGATCCATTTCCTACCCAGAAGAAGGTTGTAGTCAATGGGCTCATCAACCACCTCGACTTCAATAGGCACGGATTTCTTTCCCAAGTAGACCTCAAGGGTAGGGAGAATACCATGTGGCCTAAATGGCCATCCATCGAACACAGTAAGCATGGTCATAGAATTTGACAAGGAAGGAGAACCAAGAGATTTCCAACAATCCAACAACATCACTGAGGTGGAAGCACCTTCATCAACCACCATACGTTTAACGAATTTAAGTAAGCACCTCACATGGACTTGAAAATCCACATGATAAAGCAAGAGAGGCTGGATATCAGTAGTGTCGAAATTAATGATGTTAGGGCTAGCCTCATCTTGGACTCCCAAAGCAGATAAAAGGGTGTTCCTCTGCAAGGACATGATTGTAAAACCTCAAGATCCGACATGGCACACGGAGTTTGGCCGAAATATTCTATAATGGAGTAGTTCTGGGTGTCTCGGGCATTGGGATTATGCATAGAGCACTTAAGAACACCTTTCAGTATCCGCAGCATAGTAGTGGGCTTCTTAATATGCAAAGAGGAGTCAGGAGGAGGAGTAGGCTCATTCCCCATATTCGGTTATGATGCACCATAATCGCATTGACGAGTAGCAACACTAACCTGAGATTGGACCATGTTCACGCATTCGCAGCCACTGGCATGAGGCGAGAACAACGAAGTTTCATTAGTACCATAGCTAGTGATGGGAGCATTCGAAGGCATATTCTGATGATGTGGAAGGGGATCTTTCAACACAACTAGGCTCTATGCATGATGCTTTGATGCTTCTTCAATTCGAGGACACAAGTGAGTAAGATGATCCTCCCTACAAAGTTTGCAAGGGAACTTCACCTTACATCTAGGCTTACGGTCCCCACTGGCATTTCCATCATCTTGAGGAGTTTTGGTGTTCTCTTTCCTAGGATTATTTCTATTACTTTCATTATTCCCATTATTCCCACCCTTACAATTGTTTCTCCCCTTCTTCTTTCCACCAGGTTGTTGGTTACCTGATGGGTTCGCCGACTGTATAGAATGGACATCAGACGATTAGGTGGAAGTGGATGAGGTGTGAGCCTATCTGGGGGTAGATTGGATAATAGACAAATTTTGCTTTTGATTTGTAACCAAGTCTACGGTCAAGTACTTGTGGATCCAACAATTCCATCAGCATGTGGTCTAGGAACAGGCTTGGGCTCATGACGTGAGTGCGGTGCCTCAGGAATAATATCGTATAGGATACCAGACTGAGCATAGAGTAAATCTAGCTATTGGGCTTTGAATATAGCTTGCTCCTCAGTCGTAATGCCAGACACCGAAACGTACATAAATATATAGGGAAGCAAAGACTTGAGGAACCACTCCAACAGAAAATCTAGAGGAATGTTGGCTTTCACTAGCCTCTTCCGTCGATGCCACTCCTGAATGTGATCAGATATGTGTGTGGACTTGTTCTGACGAAAGGTAGATAAAAGTTCGGTGCCAGTATCGTATCGAACCGGCAACTGAAAGTGATATAATAAAACCAAGGCTATCTCATTAAAACCCCTGTAAGTGCCCCTAGGCAACTCGATGTACCATTTCATGCCTGCCCTTGTGAGGGTGCATTGAAATAGTCTCAATCGAATAGAGTCGTGATTTAACGAATTCAAGGAGCACCAAAAGGTGAAAAGTAGTGACATGATCACCCGGATCCTCACCATTCTTCCCTTCGAACTTTGGAATGCCAGAAGGGATTTTGGTAGGGACTGGAGTCCAAGTAGGACCATGACACACTGGATCTTTCATGCGCTTTGAAGATCTAGTAGATTCAAACGAGCAAGAAACGGGAGCTGCGGTTGTAAAGCTCGATTTTAAGCTTCGAAAAGAGGCTGACCTTGCGGAACTAAAGGATGATATGTACCATGACCATGGCCATAGGGCTGATAACCGCCTCCAACCTGACCCGTGTAAGGGTACGAAGATATATGTGTGTTGTAAGCACCATAGTGAGGAGGGTTGTAATAAGGGCCAGAATCGGCTGTATTATAAGAAGGGTGGCCACCATAATTATGGGGCATGTAAGCGTTATTCGTGGCAGGAGCAGTCGAATGGTGACCATAATTAAAAGGTATTTTCCCACCTCCCATGTTAGGAGGGACATGCAGGTTAGAAAACGTGGCCGTAGTCACGAGTATATGCATAGAAGCATGCGGGTGTAACAAACAAAAATATGAAAATAATATGAATAATAAAATAAAACATAATGTTAATTATATTAACTAAGAGACATAACCCTTGGTGAGTAGTCACCATATAAGCTCTATATATGCGGTTACATCCTCATTGTAAAATCATCATTTTTTATCTTATCAATCTATAAATTTATATATCATTTTTATATCTACAGATATGTGGGTTATTTCAGAAATTATGGGTTCATTCAGAGTTTATTGAGAATATCCAACTATGGATATTACATTGGTATCAAAGCCAAGCTTGTAGGCACCAATCTAGGACATTGTCAAAAAACCAGGCCCTTGGCCCAAAGAAGTAAAAAAGAAAAAAAGAGAAAGAAAGAAAAAGGCAAAAGTAAAAGAAAATGAAAAGAAGAAAAGAAAGACAAGTAAAAAATAAGTAAAATAAGTAAAAAGAAAAGAGAATATAAAAAAAAATGAGTGAAAGAAGTAAAAAGAAAAGAAAAGAAAAAAAGAAGTAAAACAAGAAGTAAAAAGAAAAGAGAATATAGAAAGAAAAAAAAAAAGAAAAAAAAAGAAAAAAGTAAAAAAAAAAAAGAGAGATAAGTAAAGGAAGCAAAAAGAAATGAAAAAGTAAAAACAAAGAAGTACGTGGTTTTTTAAAAGAGTACATGGTTTATTTTCCAACTATTTTGGAAGCATTTGTGAAAATAATATACTCAAAAGTTATAAAATAGAATTGAACTTGGGTGGGGAAGGTAACATTCATTCCTCCCAACCACTCAATCCACACCATTTTCATTATCCTTCAACTCCAAAAACTATTATTATAATAATTAATAATTATTATTATATTATATTTATTAATAATATTATATTTATTAATAATATTATAATTATTAACTTTTAATAATTATTATTATTATTTAGAAAAAAAAATGGAGTCTCAGTGTGACAAAAGAGAAAGATTCCAGAAGACCAACTCAAAGGTGGCCATTGACATACTAAAACTTGAAGGGATTATTCAAAGAAAGCCTATTAGCATCGCTATTTGCCCAACCATTGAGGAAAATCATATTAACGTCAGCTTGGCAAATCAATTATTTGTCCCAGAACTAAATATAATCGAAAAGAAAGATAAATGAGGTGAGAAAAAATATGCAATTAGGGACTTACAACTAGAAATTGATGAAGATAAGTTCACATCCCAATTCAATGTTATGACTATTTGTCTAACTGAAGTTGACATCATTCTCGGCTTATCTTGGATGGAAACATTGGAGACAATTATCTTAAATATGAAAAAAAAGTTCTTAACATTTTTGTATAAGAAGAAGCAAGTCACACTATAGGATGTTAGAATGAAGTTAGATTCCAAAGTCGTGACATCTAAATACTTCAAGGATATCGCCATGTTCATTTCGCAAGAAAATCAAAAGATGTAGTCAGATTTCAACAAAATCGTCACAGATAAAGAAGAAGAGATCTCTCGTTTAAGAGATCATAATCAAAAAGTGCTTCTTCAAATAAAAAAGACGAAGGATAAAGCACAACGGAATCAAAAGCTAGAAGAGGAGAATCGAGATCTTCAGAAGAAACTATTAGAAAACATTGATGAGAATGGTCACCTCAAGATGCACAAACAAGATCTAATGGATCAAATTCAGAAGCTTAAAGATGATAAGAAAGCACAAGAAGAAATGACTTAAAATCTTAAAAAAGAAAAAGACTCATTAGACAATAAGTTGGAGCAAATTCAAAAGAGAACATCAAATCCCTTGGACTCAAAAATCTACGTTGAGAAAAAAGAAGCAAATACAGATTCAGTCCTTGTCACAGTTCAGAAAGAAGACAATCTGGTAAAAAAACAAACAACAATAACTCCCTATCGACACCCCAACCATATAAACCAGTATCCTAAAAAGTGGGAATTGTCGAAAGATAATGGTACTAATGTGCTCAAAGCTCCTGACGACAGATCAATAGAGAATCCCAACAATCAGCAACAAATCAACTTTGGCTGGATTGATCCATCAACATATCGAAAGTTATGCTTTACACTTAGAAGTTCGTATCAACATGTTTCGTCAGCTACGACGTCACAAGGAATGATTCAACAACATTATAAGGATTTGAGGACAAAGCCTTTCTAAGAGAGAGGCAATGTAACAAATAAAAATATTAAAATAATATGAATAATATATATAATAATATAAATAATAAAATAAAACATAATGTTAATTATATTAACTAAGACACATAACCCTTGGTGAGTAGTCACCATATAATCCCTATATATCCGGCTACATCCTCATTGTAAAACCATCATTTTATATCTTATCAATCTATAAATTTACATATCATTTTTATATCTATGGATATGTGGGTTATTTCAGAAATTATGGGTTCATTCCGAGTTTATTAAGAATATCCAACTATGGATATTACAGCGGGTTAACTTGTGGAATATGAGTCATGTTATGGGAAGTGTTCCCACCAAAATTGGGGGTAGTCCTGGGACGTGGTCTTGCTCCAGCATGTGGATTGGACGAAGGAATATGACCAGACCCAAATTGAAATGGAGTAAAAGAGGGTGCCCTGCCTCCAGAGGGAGTAGTGCCCCCATCACCAAGGCTAGAATTAGCTTGAATACCAAACGAAGTGGATGTAACATTCGAATCAAGACTGGGCATACCAAGTGAAAAGGGATTAGTGGTCGAAGGGTTTGTTGTATCATTAAGATCTGGCATCCCATATCGGAAACCATGTGAGTGTGTGCCATGAAATGGGTTTGACTTCGGGGGTGGGTGTTAGTTTTTCAGAATTTACAATTTGATCTAGGATCTTAATTGAGAGAGTAACATGTACAACATATCTACAGCATATCAATCATGGACACAATAATGCAAGCACACAAGAGACACAGAGTTTACTTGGGGAAAACCATAAAGGTGAAAAACCCCAATAACTTCCTCAGAGATAGATAGAGCAATGATACAACCCAAGCATAAGAGATAGACATCTCCTAGCAGGAGCTTCTCCTCTTCCACAAGTGCGTTACTCTCCAAAGAGTGTGTTAGAGAATAGAATGATCAAATAGAGTGCCTCCCGCACTCTATTTATACTTGACTTGACTTACCTAATAACCTTTACTAGGTCGGCCTTAACTTAACCACATAACATAATGTTGACAGGGCCGACCCCCAATAGGGTGGTCTAATAACCCTTTGACCCACATGACTTATACAAGGTCGACCCCAACAAGGTGGTCTAATAACCCATCAAGTATAAGTTACGACACTTACAATATAAATGACGACACTTCCGTATAGAGGAATAATAACATATCTATAGGAATACAATATAGATATATGTGAAATACATTCCGAAGTTACATATACATCAACACTCCCCCTTAACTAGGAAGGTATTTCTTGACACAGGTCTTCTAGCTCAAGTCTTCTTCTCTGGATCATCATCAGTGAATCATCATCCTCGAATCATTGTCATCATCACTATTGCTGCTATCTCAATCAATCTCTGAATCTACTCGTCATAGGTTCTACAGAGCCAGTCCTTTTTCATACTGGATGTAGGCCCACCACCTGCAGGTCTTCATCATCACTGGCCATACTATGGAATCCTCAGGACTTATTACATGCCTCACAAAACCTCGAAAGAGCATCCCAGGCTGTTACGGGTACACAACTCCGACCTATAGGATCTCCCAGGATCTTTTACATGTGACAGTCACAAAACCTTAAAAGGGTGTCTTGCCAAGCAAGAACCCTAAAGAGCATCTGAGGCCTTTTTCATCCTGTCCAGATCTCCAAGTCTAATTCCATGTGACTCCTACCACAAAACCTTAAAAGGGTGTCTTGCCAAGCAAGAACCCTAAAGAGCATTTGAGGCCTTTTTCATCCTGTCCAGATCTCCAGGTCTAATTACATGTGGTCATGGAAATGCCTCAAAAGAGCATCTGAGGCCTTTTTCATCCTGTCCAGATCTCCTAGGTCTACTTACACGCCATAGGACAATGCCTCGAAAGAACATCTGAGGCCTTTTTCATCCTGTCCAGATCTCCCAGGTCTACTTACATGTCCTCCCAAAGAAATGCCTCGAAAGAGCATCTGAGGCCTTTTTCATCCTGTCCAAATATCCTAGGTCTACTTACATGCTCATCTGCACAACCTGTCCACGGCCACAGAGTATCAACCTGATACTCACCATACATCAACTTGATGTACATCATCACATGATCAACTTGATCATCATCACTGCATCGTCCTGATGCATGTCATCTAGAGCAACATCCTGAAGCTCATCATCCATGATCATCCCGATCATATAATGCATCCAATTGATGCATACCAAGTATCTACCTGATACATATCATCATACATGATCCACCTGATCATACAATGTATCCACCTGATACATATACAGATACATGGTCCAAGCATCCAACATGATGCAAACATACATACAAATGATCCAACTGATCATATCCAAGCATCCAACATGATGCATATACATATAAATGATCCAACTGATCATATCCAAGCATCCAACATGATGCATATACATATAAATGATCCAATTGATCATATCCAAGCATCTAACATGATGCATATACAGAGCAGTAACTAGAGCATCATCCTGATGCTCATCATCCAGCGCTTATATCCACAGCCATGGGAAGGATCCTCCTCTCACCATGCTTGGAATGGCTCCAGCAAATGTCTCCATCAATTCTTCCTCGGAGTGTCATCAATCTGAAGAACACCAAGCCTCTTTCTGAAGTACTCGAACTTCACTCTGGCTAGTGGTTTCATTAGCACATCTGCAACTTGCTCATCCGTCGCAGCATACAGGAGCTTCCCTGCTCCTCTCTGCACCATATCCCTGATATAGTGATATTTGATCTCAATGTGTTTTGACCTATTGTGGAACATCGGGTTCTCAGACAACTTCACACAACTCTAGTTGTCACAAAAGATACCAGTAGCCTCCAGCGGGAGATTAAATAACTCAGACAGTAGCTTCCGGAGCCATACTGCCTCACAACTAGCTGAATAAGCTACAACATACTCTACTTCGGTTGTACTTAGTGCTACACAGGACTGCTTCCTGCTAAACCAAGAGATCACACCTGATCCCATACTGAAGCAACACCCAGAAGTGCTCTTCCTATCTGCAGCACTGCCTGCCCAGTCCGAATCAACATAACCCTATAGGTTAAACTTTTGATTCGCATCATACTTGAGCCCATAATCAACCGTACCCTCCAGGTACTTCAAAATATGCTTTACAGCAACCAGCTGAACACTCCTCAGATCCATCAGGAACTGGCTCAATGTGTTCACTGTAAAATTAGTCACAATAGATCTAATGAACAAGTAAATCAATCACAATAGATGAACATAGAAAATATGGTGTAAAACTGTGCAAAACATGCATCAGTGCTCAATATCCCAGTAAGGGTGAATGATTACAATAGAATATAGTAACAACTGAGCAATTCGAATTGCCTAAGGAGGTCATTCGAATCACTGAATGGAGTAGCTTGACTCCAACTAGGATTCCTCATCATCAATTAGTAGTGGTCATCAATGCACAAGAACCAGTCATCCAGGTGTCAATCTGAGTCTAACTGAGTGTAACATGTGTAACTAAAGTGTGTAGCACTGATATAGGGAAGTGGGCTCAGTGGAGGGCACATGGGAGGCTAACTGAAGTCAGAACAAGTCATCTAGTCAATCTGGAGGTCCAACGGAAGTGAAACAGTCAGTCGAGAGTGAAACTAGCCTCAAATCAGGGAGAATTGGAGCTAACTGAGTGTAACTGAAGTGGAACTGTAGTGGTAGGTGAAGAAGTGCACCCTTCTCTGGTAGTAGGTGAGAAGTGGGCGCCTTCCTGACTAGGAGGGCTAAAAATCTGAAGTAAGTGGCTCCCGGGTGCTAGAATAAGGTGGCTAAGGTGCTGGAGGCATCAACGTGGTGACTGGGATGCATGCAAACCCTAGAATTTGCATGCAAACCCTAATTGCATACAAGATCCTGAAAAAGATGATGTGGATATCCGAACACCCCCCCTCAAGCTAGACTATGATGTGCAAAAGAAAATAATGTGGGACCCTGGTAACTAAGACCAAAGGTCACCCCAATACAATAATCCAAAAAATGGTGAAAATAAACTAAGTGAGGAAAGAGGGAAGACCCAGTGGGAAGAAATCCCCCCCTCAAGCTAAAGCATAATAATGGATCAATCTATCTCCACCATGATGGAACTCACCCCCAACAGTGAACGGAGGTAAGAGAACTTCTTCTCAGTGAAGCTCTTGGTGAAGATGTCTACAATTTGCTCATCAGTAGGGCAATATTGCAGAATGATGGTGCGATCATGCACCAACTGTCGAATGTAAGGCATATGAATCTCAATGTGTTTGGTCCTCTGCCACTGAACTGGATCTATGGAGATCTTGATAGCACTTTGATTGTCACAAAATAGGACAGTCGAAGTAGTGCCACCAAAACCAAACTCGAAAAGAATACCCTCCAACCAAACTGCCTGAATGCAGGCATTGACTGCCCCTCGATACTCTGCCTCTGCTGAAGAAAGTGCAATGGCTGCTTGCTTTTTGCTGGACCAGCAAATAGCACCATGACCAATCATGAAAACATAACCGGAAGTGGAATTCCGATCAATGCTATCACCTGCCCAATCTGAATCAGTATATCCAATGAAATCAAGCTCAGAATCTGCAGCATAATGTATGCCAAACTGTCTCGTACCTTGCACATACTGCAAGATCCGCTTGGCTGCTCGCCAATGAATCTCATGTGGCTGCTACATATACCTTGACATGACACTCATGGCATATGAAATATCAGGCCTTGAGTGTGTCAAATAAAGTAGTGAACCAATCAACTGTTGATACATACTGCAATCTGCAAGCAATGTAGAATCTCCCTCCTCAAGACTGATTCCTGAGAGGAATGGGAATGGGGCTGCCTTACATTCAGCCATATTAAACTTCAATAACAGGTTGGAAGCATATTTTTGCTGAGATATAGTGATCCCATCAAAATTTTGAGCTATCTCCAAGCCCAAAAAGTGACTCAGCAAGCCCAAATCGCTCATGTCAAAAGCTAGATTTAAGGCAGTTTTTAGCTTGTTTATTGAAGTAAGAGTGCTATCAGTAATGAGAATATCATCAACATAAAGTACAATAACCAAAAAATTACCTTTAACTCGTTGAAGATACACATTTGGATCAGATTTGCATCTTTGGAAATTCTGAGAAAGAAGGAAGGAGTCCATCTTTGCGTACCAAGCTCTTGGGGCCTGTTTTAACCCATATAAAGATTTCTTCAATCTGCAAACTAATGATGGATCTAATGTGTAGCCCTCTGGCTGCTGCATATATACCTCTTCAGGAAGGTATCCATGTATAAATGCACTCTTCACATCCATGTGGTGCACTTCCCAGTGCTTGGATGCGGAAATAGCCAAAACAAGGCGGATGGAATCCATCTTTGCAACCGGTGCAAAGGTCTCAGTGTAGTCCACTCCTTGGACTTGGGAGAAACCTTTTTCCACCAAACTTGCTTTGTATTTGCTGATAGATCCATTAGCAGTAACTTTCGTGCGGTAGACCCATTTACACTTTACTAATTTTCTTCCAGGTGGAAGAGAAACTAGCTCCCATGTGTTGTTCTTTTGAAGAGAATTGTACTCTTCATCCATGGCACTTTGCCATCTCGGATCTCAGTGGGCAGAATAGTATGATGTGGGATCTGAACCAGCCATCAAATAAAAAATCTAAGGAAGTAATGGATCAGCAATAGAAATATCCATACCTGCTCTTTGAAATTCTGCTCTTGTTCGTCTCGGATCAGCAGGATTTCCAAGGTTCGAACCAGCAGATTGAAGTGTTTTGGGCCCACTTTGGTAACTGAGGAGGATCATAATGGTCGGATTCCAAACCTGATATGTCATGATCATCATGTGCTACTAAAATATCAGAAATATCAGAACTCATACCTTCATTATCGTTGCACGGATCTTCTTCTGGTGAAGGCAGTGAATCGGCAGTCTCTTCCTCGACTAGTTGCAATTCTTGAAGCGGTTCTTCAAATTGCACACTGCGCTCTATGGATATCTTTTTAGATCTGATATCCATGAGTTTATATGCTTTTGATTCTTCCCCATATCCTATCAGTATGCACTCAATACTTTGTGGATCCAAAGCTCGTCTCTTCTTGGATGGAATTCTAGCCCATGCAGTAGAGCCAAAAACTCTCAAATTTGACACATCCGGTTTGTGACCAAAGAATGCTTCGAAAGGAGTCATACCTTTCACGGATGAATGTGGAACATGGTTCTGTATGTATGCAGCAACATTGATTGCTTTATCCCAAATATTTGTAGCCTAACCTTTTGATTCAATCATGCATGTAGCCATCTCTTTCAGTGACCGATTTTTCCTTTCCGCTACACCGTTCTGCTGGGGTGTGTAGGGAACTGTATGCTGGATCTGAATTCTTCTTTGGGCACAAAGTTGCAGCAACTCAGCCTTGATATATTCTCCACCATTATCATATCTAAGATCTTTGATCTTTCTCTCAGTGGCGGTCTCAACAGAAGCCTTAAAATCCTTGAATTTTCCAAGCACTTCTGACTTGTTTTTGAGAAAGAATACCCATGTAAAGCGGGAAAAATCATCAATAAATGTCAAAACATACCTTGAACCATTTAATGACGTATGGGGTAGTAGACCACTTATATCAGAATGTATCAACCCCAAAACTGTAGAAGCTCTGCTAGCTTTTCCACGGTCGAATCTGTGCTCGGGGTGCTTCCCAATAATGCAACCAGTGCATATTCCCTTCAAGGAACGGAGTTGTGGAAGACCATCTACCATGGATTTGTTTGATAGCAGCAGCAAATACTTATAATTAAGATGTCCAAATATTTCATGCCATAGCCTACTAACCTCATTACCATGTGTGCGAAGAGCAGTGGGCTTTGCAAGCGAAATAAAGTGTGAAAACTCATAGCATTTTGCAGTGCGGTTTTCCTTTCCGACTGCAACAAGTCTTCCAATTTTGATATCATAAATTTCAACTGTATTAGGGCTGAATGTAACTTGCTTCGGTTCACCAGTGTGTGTCATTTGATACACAGAAACAAGATTTGAAGCCAAGGAAGGCACATAGAGAGCATTCTGAAAGCTTCCATAATCTACACGAATTGTACCTTTGCCCTTTGAAATTTTTTTTGAGTCATCTCCCAAATGGATGGGGATGGAGCTGTTTGGATCGAATGAAGAAAAAGAATCAATATTTGCAGCCATATGATTCGATGCACCCGAATCTATCAAGAGAGTAGTGGGTTTCGAAACCGTTGCCATGAGTGCTTGTCCTCTTTCATGGTCATCATTCCTATCCTTCTTCCTTGCACCATCAGGAAGAATTATGTTGTTCTTTTCCAAAAGGAGGGCCATTTGATCTATAGTCTTCTTCATACATGAACTTTCGGGATGAAAGCCACGGTTTCAATAAGTACATTTAGATTTTTGGTTACCTTCTTTGCCCTTTTGCTTGAACTTTGAACTGGATGGTGCATCCGTCTGTTTGCCTTTCTCTTTTTTCTTGTGAGGCTCGAATTTGGGCTTCTCCTTCTTTTGCTTTCCTTTACCATTCGAGATCTTGGGTCCTTGAACATATAGGGATGAATCTTTGGAGCTTATGGACCCCATTTGAATCAACTTGTCATGCTCTTTTGTGATGGACTCAATGAAGGCATTCAAGGTAGGCATCTTCCAATTCGGGGTAGTTAGCCGACCGGAATTGAAAGTAGAGACAAATACCGAATAATCTTTACCAAGCTTGCTGAGAATGGAGAGGATCAATTAGTTATCCTCTTTGATAACTCCACTATTCTTCAACTGCGAGTTCAAGTTCTTGAATTTTTTGAAGAATTCATTAATGGTCTCGAAATTCTCAGGACTAAGGGCAATCAATTCATTCTCTAATTGAAAATCCCTAAGCTCGTCCTGCTTTCCAAATAGTGTTTCAAGTTGCTCCCATATAGCTTTTGGAGTCTTCAATCTGCTGAGATGGAAGTGAAGATCTTTGGAGATGGAGAGACAAAGAAGACCATAAGCTTCATCAAGCTTGTTGAATGGTTTGGTTCTATCTGACAAGTTGTTTGGATCCAATTCAAGACCAAGAGTGACTCGGTAGTAACCTTTTGAACGTAATATGATCTCCATATCATCTTTCCAATCAAAATAATTGAATGGGGTGAGGATAGGCTTTGAAGAAGAGTATTCCATTGCTAGGAGCGAGTGCACACTGATGTAGAGAAGCTTGCAAGGGCAGAGTAGCGAATGCAAATGATGGAGACAATAACCTGCAAATCACAATAAACCAAGAACAATGAGGTCGAACAATCCACCCTTTTAGAGTTGCATCACACCTGGGATTGGATATCAAACAATGTTGAATGGGTCCAATGTATAAGATCCAAGAATTATGTAGAAACTCACGCTTCTGGAGTGGTATTGGATGTATTTTCAAGCTTTGCATGCACAGGAGCGAATGCCCTTGAGATCTTTCATGCCAAAACTTTTTGCAATTTTTGAGCAATTCATTCAAATCTTCTTGTAGAAACACCTGTAGAAAAGAGATCTTGTCCCTGCAATGGCTCTGATACCATGTAAAATTAGTCACAGTAGATCTAATGAACAAGTAAATCAATCACAACAGATGAACATAGAAAATATGGTGTAAAACTGTGCAAAACATGCATCAGTGCTCAATATCCTAATAAGGGTGAATGATTACAATAGAATACAGTAACAATGACTGAGCAATTCGAATTTCCTAAGGAGGTCATTTGAATCACTGAATGGAGTATCTTGACTCCAACTAGGAGTCCTCATCATCAATCAGTAGTGGTCATCAATGCACAAGAACCAGTCATCCAGGTGTCAGTCTGAGTCTAACTGAGTGTAACATGTGTAACTGAAGTGTGTAGCACTGATATAGGGAAGTGGGCTCAGTGGAGGGCGCATGGGAGGCTAACTGAAGTCAGAACAAGTCATGTAGTCAATCTGGAGGTCCAACGGAAGTGAAACAGTCAGTTGGGAGTGAAACTAGCCTCAAATCAGGGAGAATCGGAGCTAACTGAGTGTAACTGAGGTGGAACTATAGTGGTAGATGAAGAAGTGCGCCCTTCTCTGGCAGTAGGTGAGAAGTGGGCGCCTTCCTGACTAGGAGGGCTAAAACTATGAAGTAAGTGGCTCCCGGGTGCTAGAATAAGGTGGCTAAGGTGTTGGAGGCATCAACCTGGTGACTGGGATGCATGCAAAGTGCATGCAAACCCTAGAATTTGCATGCAAACCCTAATTGCATGCAAGATCCTGAAAAAGATGATGTGGATATCCGAACATTCAATGCTAAGCAAATATCTGGTCTCGTATTCGTCAGGTACATCAAGGACCCAATCATCTGACGATACACTGTGACATCAACCGAGTCAGATGAAGCATCACATAGAAGCTTTAGGTTCGATGCCATAGGTGTGGCCATGGCCTTGCAGTCCATCATCCCAAACCTCTTCAAGATCTCTATTGCATACTTCCCTTGTCCAAGGAAGATCCCATCTGTACTCTACCACACTTCCATACCAAGAAATTAGTGCATCATACCCAAGTCCTTCATCTCGAACTCGGCAGCAAGCTTCCTCTTCGTCTTGGCAATCAATCTATCCTCACCTATTACAAACATGTCATCCACATACAATAGTAGTATCACTGGATTACCTTCCTCAACCTTGTTGTAAAGGTTGGAGTCCGCTTTACTCTTAGTAAAGCCCAAACTGGATAGGAAGTTGTCTACTCTGCCGTACCAAGTCTTGGGTTCCTATTTCAAACCATACAGGGATTTCTTCAGTTTGCACACATGAGTACCTCTGTCATGTGTCTCAAAACCGAGTGGCTGCTCCACATACACTTCCTCTTCGACTACACCATTCAAGAAAGCTATCTTGACATCCATCTGGTGTATCTTCCATTTCATCACTGCAACCAGAGCAAGTACTGATCTGATGGAAGTGTGCCTGGCTATAGGTGTAGAAGTCTCTTCATACTCAATCCCTCTTTCTGGGAGAAGCCATGAGCTACAAACCTCGCTTTGTATTTCTCCATGCTACCATCTGCAGCATGCTTGATCTTATAGATCCATTTGGAAGTCACAACAGACTTCCCTTCAGGTCTTGGGACTGCATCCCAAACATCATTCTTCATGATCGACTGGTACTCCTTGATCATGGCATTCTTCCCGAATCTTGGGAACTTCAATTTATTCAATATCTTCAATAGATAACTTTGTTGCTGAAACAAATGTTGTAGTCCTTCTTTCGTAGGAGCTCGTATACGATATTTCCTACAAAACAAGTTAAATTGCATGATTAGAAACTTCTCATAGTTTTCAAAAGAAATTCTTACACATAAAGAAATATGTCATACAGTCATGCAATTATTTTAGCCAATGCTTCAATACAACATTCATCCATATCCTATAACTTTCTAGATGCCTTCCAATCTTTACTAGAACATTGTTAAGATTTTTGCACTACTCTCAACATGTCAGCAAAGAGGTTTCATTCTAGATAAGTAGCAATGGAATGTTGTATAGTGCCATAGGCCACTTACCCATTACATGCATATTAGTAGTATGTTGTTCATTAATGCAATTATTCTAATATGCCAAAATACACAGCCTAATTCTAGGAACATCAGTATATACATTATTGAACAATATTATTTAAACAATCAAATATGCAAGAAATGATAATTCAAATACTTATCTTTGTTTGTTTGTTGGGTTGACTCCCTCTCAGTCTTTGCTTCCTTTCTACAATTCCATTCTGATGTGAGAAGTGGTCGACTCCCTCTGAATGTCTTCATCCTTGTAGAAACTACTGGAGTGTACTCCCTCTTGATATTTGCTTCCTGGATTACCTGTCCTTGAACTTATATCCATCCTCGATCACTATGCATGTTTACTAGTATCATCATTGTGTTACCATTGAGATCTCATACATAATCATACATTCATTAGTATAATCTCAATACTATCAAAACACAATAATCTTAAACATGTATAGTTATGATCATTTCAAACACAGATAATAAGCATTAGCATTCAATTTTTTAGGGAAGACTTCTCTTACTTATGCATATTCATATTTGAACAAAGGACTTTTCTGGTTAGTCACAACAACAATCAAGGTAAGAGACATAATATGCATAAATCCTTGATTACTTACATTTCTAACTTCATGAATAATCATTATCAACAATACAACAGTATAAGATCCTAACACAAGGTAGGATTCTAGATTGATATAGGAAAAACATACTGGATTAATATGTTAGTTGGTTATGTCTAACATACCCACATGATGTCTTCTTGTTCTCTTAAATGACTTGTGCTAGTAACCTGCATATCTCATAGGTTAATCATTATGGAACCAAGTTATACATACCTCGTAAGTAGATCTTCTATGTGATCCATGACAATGGATGAATCTTTGTCTTCATGTCTCCATAGTCATATGTTCTTGAACTAGAACATGATTTGTCTTTCTTGATGTACCTTTCATGTTAGTGGACAACATCAACCTCATACAACACCACAAAACATTAGTACAATCATAAGTGTCAAAACCCCAATCAATGAATATCTGCATTCATAATTTTATTAAGGTGATACGACAAGTCTAAAGTTAATCAATATTGTACTAACCTTAATGAAAACAAACATACCATAAACTTAATCATGAACAGATCTCGAAACATACCTGGATAAGTCATACCTGTCAAGATTGCTTGTAATTTTCTTATGTAAGGTCTTAGCCTCATCACCCTCTGAAACAAGAACTTCTTCACTTATGTAGGTGACCAAACGATTCTCTTATAGGATTAACCCAATCCACTTGATTTGCAGAAACTGGATCTGGAGCTGGATTAGGGTTTGTCAGAGAAACCCTAAAAATTCAAACTTTGAATTTCAAACTTCTGAAAGGATAGAAGGAAGCACCTTGATGAGCTGATCAAGCTGGTATACTCAGAATTTGAAATCTGCAAAGTTTCACCCCTCAAAATTGCCTTTGAAACTTCTAGATCTTCTAGACAGGATCCCAAACTAGGGTTTGATAAAGCCCACCCTTCTGCCCAACCAAAAGGTTCGATCCAAAGCTCTAAACTTTGAATTTTCTGAGGAGCTTCCAGTCGTGGTGACAGACTTCAGAAATTCCAGCTTTTGCAGAAGCCCTAATTTTTCACTTTTCTGATCAAAGTCTCTAACTAGGGTTTGATCAAGCCCGACCTTCAACCCAACCAAAAAATTTGATCTTGGTCTCTAAGTTTCGATTTTGATGAGTAGCATTCAGCCGTGGTCTCCGATTACAAAAATACCAACTTTCTCCGAAACCCTAATTCCCGGAGCCATGAATGAAGGTGCTCAAAATCCAATTCTGTTTTGACAGAAATATGCACCTGATTGTTTCTGGTTTAACTCCAAACTTTCCAATCCACAGGGCTTGAAAATGTTTCCTGTGGTAGCCTGACCTGTCATCTTTCCAACCCCATAGGTCTGACCTCAAATGGATTCTCTGAGAGAGATTTATGCCAAGTGTCGCAACGTGACCTGTTTATGGGATAAAACCGGAGAGCGAACTTGTACAGTGTGCCACGTGTCACTAGTTCAGTTTCGACCTTTGAAAAAGTTACCTGAGAAAGTACAGTCCGTGCACTACCTGTCACTTTTTAATAAATTTCATTTGGAGCTTCCTAGCCCAAGTTACGACCTTTTTTTCCTCGGTCACCTGTTTATGACTCAAATCTGGAAGAGGCAGAAAGCCTAGATTGTACAGATCATAAAACACAAAGTACAACGAATTAGAAGTTGTGCTTCAGACACAAGGTACATGGGGATCTGATCTTCGACTTGTAAAAGTTTCATATCCGCAAAATTCCCAAAAAATGGATTTATAGTGAAAGTGCTACGATGACTGGTTTTTGCTATATCAAGCCCTAGCATCGCAAGTGCAACAAGTGTCATAAATGCCATACCATGCCTTCTTTTAGGCTAGCTCTGATACCATATTATTTTTTCAAAATTTACAATTTGATCTAGGATCTTAACTGAGAGAGTAACATGTACAGCATATCAATCATGGACACATAAATGCAAGCACACAAGAGACACAACATTTACTTGGGGAAAACCATAAAGGTGAAAAATCCCAATAGCTTCCTCAGAGATAGATAGAGCAATGATACAACCCAAGCATAAGAGATAGACATCTCCTAGCAGCAGCTTCTCCTCCTCCACAAGTGCACCACTCTTCAAAGAGTGTGTGAGAGAATAGAATGATCAAATAGAGTGCCTCCCGCACTCTATTTATACTTGACTTGACTTGCCTAATAACCTTTACTAGGTCGGCCTTAACTTAACCACATAACATAATGTTGACTGGGCCGACCCCCAATAGGGTGGTCTAATAACCCTTTGACCCACATGACTTATACAGGGCCGACCCCAACAAGGTGGTCTAATAACCCATCAAGTATAAGTTACGACACTTACAATATAAATGACGACACTTCCGTATAGATGAATAATAACATATCTATAGGAATACAATATACATATATGTGAAATACATTCCGAAGTTACATATACATAAACAGTGGGTCCAACCCAAAACTTGAAAAAGTGACGTGTGGGGGTGAACCTTCCTCTCCAACATTCCTAGTAGTGGAAGGAGCGGTTTGTCCATCGACATCACCCGACAGAGTCACGGGGATTTCTCCCGTGCCAGATGCAAAAGTATAAATGTAATATTGAAGCTCTTCAAAAGTATCAAAAGGATTGACGGGGAGCCTCCGGCGCCTCTTATAAAAAGGACGTGCTACCTCATCAGATGGTAGACCATGCAAACAACGAGACCGACAGAGAGGTGGATATTGCTCCACGATAACTCCAAAAAGTCAACAAATCTAAACGCCTCCTAACAGACAACTAACGATCAAAGAGCACACACCTAAAGAAACTACAGCCAAATGCACACAAATAGGACTGGCTCAAGGGACCTCCCGACACTACAACTGGTATGTCCCTCCTAGGAGAGGCTTGAGACTCCCAAACTATAACCGGAGGTAACATAATAAGTTATAAAGGCTCCCAAACTCCACTACATGCACACCGTCAAATCCCTATACAACATAAAACTGTGTTGTCCAACCCCTATCTGACTCAAGACAATCGTAGAATAACCACAACGAATGCCCTATGTGATACCTAGGTAAACCAACTAAGGCCACCGCGTATAACCAATGATCAGGAGGACAGTCGCAGGTGGGATCTGTCATATTGGTAGGGTAACTAAGCCCGAAACTCAAGAGGGTCAAATCCCCCAAGATCCCCCGTACACGAGCAAATCCTGGAAATATATCCCACATTCAGCTAGTATTGGAGGGATATCTCCGCAATCAACCTCCCGTGACCTCATTCTTAACTCTGGTTTGAGTAGAGCTTCCTGAGAACACTGATGTATACCGTGGGTTTCACCACTCCCTGGTCAGACACATAATGTTGGTTCAATAGTCTTGGATTGTTAACTTACAATGATGTATTCCAAGACTCTAAAGCTAAGCTAGTTGGTGCACCCTATAAAAGAAAATCGTTTCTAATCAATTTTAAGATTAAGCATTGATTCCAAATGGTTGTAATTACTCAAAGGATATGGTCTTGAAACTGATGATGTATAAGACTCAATGGTATGCACAATCAAAAAACACTAGACTCGTCTATTCAATAAAAGAGCATGCCGCTAATATGACAATCAATCGAACGGTTCGAAATAAAATGCAATCTCTTTAAATTTTCAATGCACAAGCAAGTCCTAGATGAAATCACAAGCACTCTGATGCAAAATGCAAGAACATAAAGCAAATATTTTTTTATTTTCACTTATAAATGGAAGGAAAATGCAAAACAATGTTTTTGTATTTTTTCAATATAATGAAATGAAAAAATGCAAGCAAAATCTAACTATTCAGTAAAGAAATGCAAAGCATATCACACAGACAACCTAGCAAATCCCAAACAGTAAGACTTAGCCAAGCTAATGAGCTATAAAAACAAAAAATGGTGGGAAACCAAAAAGCTCAAAAACTAAATAAAGAGGAGTTTATGGTCACGAACAGAGCGCAGAACAGTCAGGAAACAAGCCAATTAAGACTCAGGAACACTCAGAACCAACCCAACAACAACCCAAGGTCAAAAATCAAGCAATCCCAAAGTTGTACGTGACTGTTCATAGAATAGTAGCAGGTAGACGTGGGCTACAGTTCACACAGGGGCGGGTAGATGTAGGCAAAACTAGGTTGACCCGCGTACATGGAAAGGAAAATCAGCCCAGAAAAAGCTAGTTTTCTAAAGTAAATCCCAACGGCCAATCAATGACATAGAAGCTCGACAAACAACAACTCAAAATAAGGACAAATGCCTAAAAATCCTCAAAATGGAGGTTCCTCCCCAGCAGAGTCGCCATTTCTGTTACAGAGAAAAACTTCCTATGACTCAGGGAAGACCACAACAGACATATGACTGCCAAAAAATAACTCAATTCCCAATGTAATGCTATTAGAATGAAAATAATAAGATATGGAGAATAAGACCAACCTTCAATTGGATGTTCGAAGTAGATCCTCGTTGAGATTTCAATATCTACACTTGAACGTGCAGATTAGTCTCAACAACATGTACAATCAAGTGCATATAATATGTGAAATACATTAGCATGATAAATAACATGGTCCATGATATCATAAGAAAATGTAACCCAATGTGATTTAAACAACATTCACAACATCATTTGGACGAGAAAATGAATATTTCCATTAATAATAACAAGAAGTACAAGATACAACCTCTTGCCGGCAACCAATCTGAACTAAGAACTAGGTCTCTCCACTTGTGCCTCCACCACTTCAATCCCCCATACAATGGAAAACTCAAACTATGAAAAGAGTTTGGTAGGTGAACATAAGGAGTTCAGAACAACAAGGATCAATGAGTGTAGACTCAAGTCACGGAAAAAATCCACTAGAGTGATGTTGCTCTCTCTTTCTCCTCCCTTCCATACACCATAAGAGCTCAATATATAGCCTTCCGAAGGTAAGTGAAAGGTCGAATTGAGTCGTTTCAGGGTATATGGAGGGCCAAAGGTCACCCTAGGACCGCTTCTTGGGAGTAAAAATAGAGTTTTTACTGTCTTTTACCATGTAACTCGATGTATGCAGGCTAATTAGGTGCAGCTTGCGTGTACACTGGCTATAATGGAACAACAAGCGTAGAGGAACAAAAATAGGGAAACTTGGTTCGTGAAGGGAAAATAATGGATCTAAGTCAATACAATGGATACTGAAGGCCAATCAATGCTGATGCTCACAAGGTGGAAAATTACGCTGTAACATTAATTTCTACAACAACCTTCTCAAGGAAAATGACATTGACCGAGATAGAGCCACGGATACCATTCTTATAAATATTCCAGCTCTGGCCTCAACAGAGCAGAATGAAAACCTTCTACAACCCATAACCCTTGAGGAGGTCTCACAAGAAATCACGGATATGCCACTGGGGAAAGCTCCTGGCCCAAATGAATTCACCATAGAATTTTATCACCATTGCTGGAAAATTGTCCAACAAGACATGTGGGAGGAAATGGAGGAATCTCGTGCCTAGCTAGATGTACTCCTATCCCTCAATGCCACATTTATCACTCTTATCCCCAAGGAGGACAACCCGATGCATCCTGGTAAGTTCAAACCCATTTCTTTATGCAATTATGAATTACAAGATTCTTACTCAAATCATTGCCAATAGGCTTAAATCCATCCCGCCCTATCTAATCCCAGAGGATCAATCTAGTTATGTGGAAGGCCATCAAATTTTGGATGGGATTTTGACTTCTCATGAAACCATTCACACCCTCAAGATATCCAAAAATGTCAGCATGCTTATCAAGCTAGACCTTTCCAAAGATTTCGATAAAATCTCTTGGAACTACATGGAAAGGACCCTCTTGGCTTTTGGATTTTCCCCTCAGTGGATTCATTGGATCCTTTCTCTTTCATCTTCTACCTTCTTCTCCATTTTGGTTAACGGATCCCCCTCTCCAACCTTCACCTTGTCCCGAGGCATCCGCCAAGAGGATCTCCTATCCCCCTTTCTTTTCATTTTAATGATTAAAGGTCTAGGCCGAACTCTGAAAGACAACACTCTAACCAGGTTGCACCCTACAAATGACAACACTAAAAGATCTCACCTCCAATTTGTGGATGACACCATCATGCTTGTTGCTGCTACTATGGGGCAGCTCGAACTCTCAAGCAATTACTCTCAAATTTTTTGACGACTTCAAGTCTCTCCCTAAACAATAAAAAATATGAAATATTCTTATTCAATACCCCTATCAGCTTGTTTTTAACATATTATTTAATTAAAAAACAAGAACTAACTACTTTATAGCCACATTTGCCTTATTCATTGTTTGCCCTGTTGGAAAAACAAACATGTTTTATTCCATGGACGTCCTAGGAGATATACCACGAAGCCGTGAATGAATCCATCATCCAAACTGAAAATAAAGTTCATCATAAACAAGGAAAAATATTAGTCAACTCTAAGAAGAATGACAAGAATATCATATTCTCAAGAAAGTTTATTAGTCCCTGCTCCGCAGGGAATATAGCGATCGCTTGGTCGCCTTATTCCGTTGACTTTCAATTGCTCAATACTTTTAACTTAATGTGAACTAAAGTTTTAAAATTTTTGGATATTAAAATGTCATAGAAAATCATGCATTAGCGATATGACTTGAATAGGTCTGCATGTGGTTACAAGCGAGTTCAACACCTGTAACCAATATATTTACACCTGTAACACACGGTAGAGAAGCCACTTGGATCCTGTTGTGCGCCATACTCGACAACTCTCTGAAATGTTCCATACTCCACAACTCTCAGAAATGTTCCATACTCTGCTGCGTCCAACAAGGGAGAAATCGACCCTCAAATGAGCCTGTTGAGTGTTCATCATCCACATGCTGAGCCACAAATGGCTACCATGATAATTATCATAGATCAACTGCCTCACGTAGGTGAGAGGGATGAGGGGGTGACTGCACGAGTTTCCCTGGAGACTATGCAGGGAGAACCTAAGCATGAGGAGGAGGCCATGGCTCAAGAAGAATCATCACAGCTTATTAATATCAACCTTTTCGAAGTTAGGTGCCCAAGAAAAAAGAATCCCAACGGTAACTTAGCCTAGTTGATGCTTATAGCCTTTCAAACATGATATCCAAATGTTGGTGGGAGGTTACGGCTACCTCAACAGTAATAAATACATGAATTTAATAAATTTGTGCATTAAATGTAGAATATTTCCTCTTGCGAGTATAATCTCAAGAGAAAAATGTACAAATTCTAGGGCACCCCGATTCAAAACTAACCGTAATGCCAATGGGAAGATAATTAACATTACGCTGGACAAAATGGGGCATAGATACATAATTCCTGCTAATTGAATTCATCACAGAAAACAAATTCTAGGGCACCCAACTGGAATGCCCATGAAAAAATAAATAATCATGATTCAAAACTAACAGCGATGCCAATGGGAATATAATTAACATTACGCTGGACAAAATGGGGCTTAGATACATGATTCCTGCTAATTGAATTCATCACAACATTAAAATAGAAAAGGTGTGTGAGAAAAGAAAGAAAACTCATTGGGAAGAACTTCATCGTGTATGAGTGTCTGAAAATGAGATTCATGTCGCCTGCTTTGGAACCCAACAACAGCAAATCTGCAACTAGCATTACCGTCACATATCTCGGTGTCGGACAACACCATCAAAAAAATAACTTCCATATTTCCTTTTCAGGAAAACGAATATCAGGAATAACAACTAATTTTTCACTATCTGAAGAACTTTCAATTTAGGGCTGAGACAGGAGGATCTCAAACTAGCACTGTGACCGCTGACTTGAATGCGTCTTAGACTTAGTAAATTATATCTTATCATAGTTAATATGCTCGATCTTGATATGATGAAATCGGCCCATTCATTGATTAAAGGTAAACAATCGGCTCTGTATCCATTGCGGGGTAAAGTGGTTATCATCACAACTTCCCTATCGGCCTATTCCCATACAGGATTATCTATTTCAATATTTAAATCCTCCGAACTCGCATATATACGTTGAAATTTTCCATAGCACCCATAACCTAAATAACAACCCGTACAAGCCCTATTCATATACGTTAATATACAATTTGAGGAGCATTTTCAATGTTGAGTAGCATAGTCAATTGATGTTTAATTAAAAATAGAAAAGGTGTGTGAGAAAGGAAAGAAAACTCATTGGGAAGAACTTTGTCATGTACGAGTGTCTGAATATGAGATTCATGTCACCTGCTTCGGAACCCAACAATAGCAAATCTGCAACTAGCATTACCGTCACATCTCTGGGTGTCGGACTGTAATCAGAATGGTGTGGAAGCGACTCACAGGTGGGAATTGACACCATTTTTACCATTGCTAGCAGAGGTAAAAATGACCTCCAAGATACCATTTCTCTTACCAAATTGACCACCAGAAGGAATTAGAAATATAATACTATACACTAACTAAATCATACTGATTTGTGCAGTCTCTGGCCATATTAATGGGAGATTCCCTAGTACCTCGGATCTTATTAATCTTGCGTGGCTCCAATATGCAGCTCTAGTTTGAATCCTCACAGGCCCAGCTGCTCCAAGTACGCTCTGATACCAATTTAAGCATTATTGCATGCACATAAAAAGCCTCTCACTAACATAGAGGTCTGATAACACAAGCAGGATAATTACAGAACAGAAGCAAAATAATTTTGTATTATCAATCGGGAGCCGGAGAATCATATTATTTCTATGACCTTTCTGGGATCGTCTTCCTTTGATTAGATTGATCGAGCGCAACAAGGCTACTCTAATCTTTGAACGTTTGGTTTCACCCTACATTAACAATGGGTGACACTTCCTATACGGCATTGTGTGAAAGACCCGGACCGGAGCTATCAACCCTGAGACCTTATAGTGAGACTTATAAATGTCTCCTACCCACACCCATGAAAGAAGCTTCTGGCCATATTAATGGGAGGGAACGGAATGGCATCAAAGGTGTTTAATTTGTATACAGTAGGGGCCGAATGACATTAGAGAGAGCTTGAGGAGAACTGTTAATAACTTAGCGAAGATGGGGGACTAAGTTAACCCAAATGAGGAGGGATTTGTGGAGAGAAGCCACGCGTACCTCATGCAATAGAGAAAGGTATGTGTCATGCATGTCGCGCAAGTCGTGAATGGTTGGTGTAAAAAATTAATTGTAGTTATAAAATTTAATATAAAGCTACAAATTAAACAACTTTCTTGGCTACAACAATGTTATAAAAAAGCACATTGCTTCTTGGAATGTTAGATCATGATTCAAAGTGCATCTAGTTTCTCTCACGACAGCAAAAAGGAATATCCAAAACCATTTTTTTACTTTAATTTTTATTATTTTATATTTCAAATCTACCTATAAATCTATTTCCTTTCCTTTTTCATTTGACAACGTTTTAACGTTCCATTTGATCCTTTTCTATAAAGACATATGCTTCATATATTATGATTTCAAATCTATCTATATCTATATCATTTATTTTGACAGCAGCTTTTTAACTTTTCATTTGCAGTTCATTTCATGAGAATTTTACTAAAATGATTCCAAAACATAGGCTCTTTACTGTTTAAAATTTAGAATCATGTCTTTGCAGCTAAGAATTATACATGCAATGAGCTTTTATTATTTGTCAGTTCAATGTGAACTTGCATAGTTACCAAATTCGCCTGAATCTGGCTAATCAATATGTAAATTCTAAAATTCGATTTGTCAAACAATTTTTTATAGGTTCACTGATGTTTATTTCAGTTTTCTCCACAGACTGGAGCATGTTTTGATAGTACAGGGTCCCGCACAAGCTTCTCCATAGGTTTTCTCCATAGAATGGAGCATGTATTGATAGTACAGGGGTCCTACACAAGCTTCTCCGTAGGTCTTTCTGACAGGGAATGTGGAATGGAGGATTTGTTCAACTTGAAAACGTTTTGTAAATTTAATAAACCTATTTGTAACTTGTGAAACTTGTGTGTATTGGTGAATGTTTACTGGACAAATTTTAATTTCCTAGGTTTAATCCAGGAAACAACCTCCCTCCCTTCCAATTGAATTCGATAAACCCTATGATCGAATTGACTAGGAGTTCAGTACATATTTAAAATAAATTCAGATTCATATTTGAAATCGAACTTGGTAACTATGATAAACTGTTTTCTTCATAATTTTAATTTTTTAGGTTTAATATTTCAAGCAACAACATCTCTTCCTTACAATTAAATTTGATAAATCCTATGATCAAATATGAGCAAATTGACCGGGAGTTCATTACAGATTTAATATAAATTTGAATCCATATTCCACTCGAACTTAGTAACTATGATAAACTGTTCTGTTCATAATTTTCAGCAAAGGTGAGACACATAACAACTAACTGCAATCATAACCTGTCAGTCTCACAAAATTCTTACCCTTAAACTACATTTGAACGACGCCATTTATGTTTTCGTTGCTGCTAATTCAGCCTTAAAAAGTATGTCCATTCATTTTTCCATTAGGCATTCAGATAAAAAGTGTATTATTTGAGGCTTTTACTCTCATTGTATATAGATTGCTCTTCACTTGTGTTTGTATTAGTTGGATGGTCATACAAATGTGTCTAAGCTTGCTTGTTTATTCATCACATTTGTTTAATTTAAATATGTTTTTAAAATTTTATTTAATGCTTTGTCAAAAAATCTATTTTTATTCTCAACATATATAATTAGAAATTAACAATTTCAATTGATTTTTGGATTATAATGACAATTAGAGATTGAGAAACAATTAAGTTTAGTTTCTTCTACTATTTCATATTAGTTTTTAATTTTATTTTTCAGATATTTTTTATTATTTTAAATTTTCAAAAATATATCAAATTTCTTTTAACTTAATCTAAAGCAAGGACTAGCTGCTTTGCAGCGATTTTACTTGTTAGATTATATATTAACACGTGGAAGGAAGAATTGGATTGTAATTATGATTGCATAGCGTTGAATAACACTTCCGTGAATTGATTTAACTTCTGAGATGCTTGCAATTGGTTATTAAAAAAGTATAAGGTGTATGTTTTGACCAACTTTTTGCAAGACAAAACGTAATGGGTTGTAATTAGTTACCAAAACATAATATACATGGTTAAGTTAACTTACATTATAATTACTTACATTTAAATCATGATAAATTTATTATCATAATACAAAATAAAAATAATTTAATTTTTTTAATATTTTATAATTTTTGAAAAATAATTAGATAATTAACTATTGAAAAAATAAATATAAGGTAAAAGGATTTATAAACATATAAATCCAAAGCTATAGCCAAAGTATATTCTAAAATTAGGTGAGTTGAATGTAAATCCAAATAGGTAGCCAATGCATACAATGTAATTCCAAATTGGTAGCCAATGCATACCATGAGGTTGGGTGAATTAATTATCATGAAATCATTTTTATAAAAGTTATTAAGATGACACGAATTCAATTTTTATTCTTGAATCCATCAACACTTTGGCATAGAGGTGCATTAGATAGATGGTAATCCATCAACACTTTGGCATAGAGGTGTATTAAATAGATGGTAGAATAACATTGGTGGATTTGATGGAAAGGTTTTTATGTAATAATTTTGGAGGTTTTTTCAAGTTATTTTGTAAAAGCCACAATGCAAATACATGATTTTATTAAATTAAAAGAATGGTATAGACAATGGTTCAAAAGGCTTGATGGTACCATGATTTAAGTTAGAGTTATTAGAATTTTTATTAGTTATTTCTCTATTTTTTTTATAACAAGATAGTGGGTTAGTTGAGTGAATCATAATTAGTTAAAGAAGGATTTTGGTGAATTGTATTATTAATTTAAAATAAGATATTGTTGACTTAGGTTTTTAAACTTTATCTTAAAAGACATTGAACTAACCTCTTTATGTTGAGACAAAATGAAGATAGGTGTATGTTGTTTTCGAGGGTGTCTTTCATCTTGGTGTCCATGATTTGATTCGTTGTAGCTGAACTAATGAAATAAGGGTTTAGTTCTACATGATCAAAGAGCTCCAACACCTTTGATGTGTCCAAGAAAGGTGGAATATATGGTCAAATTAAATCTACATTAAATACAAGGTACAATCCAAGAATGTGAAATACTCAAATAAAAAATATTCTCACCCACAACCCTGGTGATGGTGTAAAGCCCATATCAGAATGGTCGAAACTAATAGTTTTTAATAATATTGATTAGATGAATAATATAGATACAATGAAATATACAATATGTTATGTTTATATCTTATGTGGTGGCACCATGAACTATGTTTTTTTTTAATAGAAATGGCTAACTAGCTTTGATTATATATATAAAAAAAAGGGAAATTACATCACAAAAGACTGATCACATTGCTCCCATGAGAGGAAGACATCCATCACTCCAAGTTCATCATGTATCAACTGATAACTATCATGATACCTTCCTGTCATGTGAAAACTATAACATCTAACAAACTGCCCTAGAAGAAGTATGTAGAAGAAGAACATTTATGATAAACTGTCTTATACAAAATCTAGGCATTAAGCCCTACCAAGATGCCAACAAAATAACTAGAGCCTGTACTAGAAGTATCAGAGTTCCTGTGCATAATACTAGAAAACATAAGTAACATAATAGAACTAGAAGGGCCAACCCGTGACCATAATAGGCAAGCAACTAATGAGGACCAACGTCCATGGCCACGCCCATAGAGTCTGCTATTATATTCTTCTCAGTGCTGAGATCCACGAAATTCCCAGCGGTTTCCAAGAACTTCTGCAGTTTCTCCATCTTCCGTTTGATGTCCTCGAGTTCACTGCCAGAGACTTTAATTTTCCGAGCCTTGCGGGGATAAGCCAGACCCAGGTTTTCCTCCAAATGTTCGATTTTCTCAGGCACACAAATGTTCTGAGCTTTAACCTCATAATGGGATGTAGTTGCAAAGTTATAGAGATGAGAAATATTTTTCTTAAACTCAATATTCTCACCACGAATCATCCTTACTTGTAACTCCAGTTCCTGCAAATGATCTAGAAACTCCACCTCAAATTTGGAAATGTTGCGCTTCTCGTCCTGTCCAGTGAAATTCCCTACCCCTACATGCCTGCGGCAGGGGCCAAGCCTAGGATGCCTCTCAATTTCAACCGAATCACCCCACATTTCCTTCGGCTGAACACCCCTATTGCAACCAGCATTTGGGCCTCTTCCGGGCTTACAGTACCTGCCATAGTTGGGGTTCACCTCTCCCTGGCAGCGCCCAGTGTTAATTTTTCGATAAATGCATTGAAACATTATCTAGGATCCTACTAAGAGAATAACAAGCACAACATAACAATCATCAACACAAGAGACACATAGTTTCCTTGGGGAAAACCAAGAAGGTGAAAAACCCCGCAACTTCCTCAGATATAGAATAAGCCACAATACAAGATCATAATGATCAAACCCAAAAGATAGATGACTTCAGCAGCTACTCCTCCTCCACTTGTGCGCACTCCTCTCTCAACTAATGCGAGTTGGATGAGTGAGTTAATGAATAGAATTAGACACACTCACTATCTATTTATACACAACTTAAACTGCCTTTAAATCTAGCTGAGCTGGCTTCCTAAGAAGCCTAATAACCCATTCACATGACACAATAAGGGCCGACCCCACACTGGTGGTCTAATAACCCATCAAATATAATTTGCGACACTTGAAACACTTGCGACAATTGTGACACTTACAAATAAAAATGACGACACTTTTGATTGGAGGAATAATACATCTCCAGCATGAATATAATAAAGTATAAGTGTAATACATAGAAGAATATCTTCCGAAGTTACGAATTCATCAACACTCCCTCTTAACTGGGAAGGTATTCTCGAGACACAGGTCATCAATACATATCTCCACAAGTCTTCAATTTTGGAGCTGGATCATTGTCACTGGATCATAGAGCATCATCGTCACTACTGCTGTACTCGTCATCTTGATCACTGGGCTATCTTTCAATTCTTCTCGTCATAGGAAGTTCTACAGAGCCAACCCTTTTTCATGCTGGATGTAGACCTGGCCTCCTATAGGTCTTCATCATCTATGCGAGTGGGCCATCCTATGGAATCCTCAAGACTAATTGCGTGCCTCAATAAAACCTCGAAAGAGTATCCCATGATCCTTTATGTTCCTAAGCACGACCGGCAAGATCTCCTAGGGAGCTATTACATGTAACCACCAAAAAACCTTAAAAGAGTGTCCCAGGAACGTTTATGTGCATATCACGACCGACAAGAACTCTAAAGAGCATCCCAGGATCATTTATGTGCCTTAAGCACAACCTGCAAGATCTCCAGGACTGATTACATGTGGTCTAGAAAAACCTCGAAAGAGCATCCCAGGACAGATTACGATCATACTGCTCAACCTATCGGATCTCCCAGGGAAACATTATATGCCACAGGACAAAACCTCGAAAGAGTATCCCAGGATCCTTTATGTGCCTAAGCATGACCAACAAGATCTCTCAGGGAAAGATTATATGTCCTCCCAAGCAAAACTTTGAAAGAGCATTTTCCAGATCTCCCAAGGAGCTATTATATCCCATAGGAAAAACCTCACAAGAGTATCTATAAATATCCTAGGGCAAGATTACATGCTTATCACATAACCTGTCCACGACCACAGAGTATCATCCTGATACTCATGATCCACTTGATCATCCTCGCACAGAGCATACTCCTGATGCTCATGATCATACTAATCATCATCATACAGTACATCATCCTGATGCACATCATCATCACATCATCATCCTGATCATCGTCATAGCATCGTTCTGATGCTTATCATCATCGCATGATCATCCTGATCATCATCACAGCATTGTCCTAATGCATATCATCTGGAGCATCTTCCTGATGCTCATCACATATGATCACCCTGATCATTATACATAGCAGTAACCCGAGCATCATTCTGATTCTCATCACACAACGCTTACATCCATAGCCATAGGAAGGAACCTCCTACCACCATGATTTGAATGGCTCCTACAAATGTGCCCCATTACTTCTTCCTGGAAGTGTCTTCTATCTGAAGAACACCAATCCTCTCTCTGAAGTACTCAAACTTCACTCTGGATAGTGGTTTGGTCAACACATCTGTAATTTGCTCATATGTCACAACATACTGGAGCTTCATTGCTCCTCTCTGCACCATATCCATGATATAGTGATATTTGATCTCGATGTGCTTCGACTTGTCATGGAACACCTGGTTCTCTGATAGCTTCACACAACTCTAGTTGTCACAATAGATACAAGTAGCATCCAACTAGAGATCAAATAAATCAGACAGTAGCTTCCTTAGCCATACTGCCTCACAACTAGTCGAACAAGCTACAACATACTCTGCTTCGGCTATACTCAGTGCTACACAGGATTTCTTCATACTAAACCAAGAGATCACACCTGATCCCATACTGAAGCAGCACCCTGAGGTGCTCTTCCTATCTGCAGCACTGTCTGCCCAATCTGAATCAACATAACCCTCCAAGTTAAACTTTTGATTCACATCATACTTGAGCCCATAATCAATTGTACCCTTTAGGTACCTCAGAATATGCTTTACAGCAATCAGGTGAACATGTCTAGGATCTGTCAGAAACTGGCTCAAGGTGTTCACAGCAAAGGAAATATCTGGTCTCGTGTTCATCAGGTACATCAAGGACCCAATCATCTGATGATACACCGTGACATCAACCGAATCTGATGAAGCATCACTCAATAGATTCATGTTCGATGCCATAGGTGTGGTCATGGCCTTGCAGTCCATCATCCTGAACCGCTTCAGGATCTCTACTGCATACTTCCCTTGTCCAAGGAAGATTCCATCTGCACTCTACCACACCTCCACACCTAGAAAGTAATGCATCATGCCCAAGTCCATCATCTTGAACTCGGCAGCAAGCTTCCTCTTTGTGTCGGCAATCAATCTATCCTCTCCTGTCAAAAACAGGTCATCCACATACAAAAGGAGTATCATTGGATTGCCTTCCTTAACCTTGCAGTAAAGGTTGGAATCCGCTTTACCTTGGTAAACCGCAAACTGGACAGGAAGCTGTCTATCTTGTCGTACCATGTCCTAGGTGCTTGCTTCAAGCCATACAAGGCTTTCTTCAATCTGCACACATATGACTCCATGTCACGTGTCTCAAAACCAAGTGGTTTCTCCACATACACTTCCTCTTGACTACACCATTCAAGAAAGTTGTCTTGACATCCATCTGGTGTATCTTCCATTTCATCACTACAGCCAAAGCAAGTACTATTCTAATGGAAGTGTATATGGCTATAGGTGCAAAAGTCTCTTCATAATATATCCCCTCTTTCTGGGAGAATCCACGAGCTACAAATATTTCCTTGTATTTCTCTATGCTGCCATCTATAGCATGCTTGATCTTGTAGATCCACTTGGAAGTCACAACAGACTTCCCATCTAGTCTTGGGACCACATCCCAAACATCATTATTCATGATCTACTGGTATTCCTTGACCATGGCATCCTTCCATTCTTTCTTTTCTGCTGCTTCTTCATAACTGGAAGGTTCTTTGTTCATAATGTCACAGAGCAAGGAAACATAACTGGTGTGTGATATTGTCATTTTCCTTTCTCTGTGTTCCCCCTTTGGAATACCATACCTTTCTGCATCTTGGATGATCCCTCTAGCCCATGCAAGTTTCCTCTTGTGAGAGTTCTTCTCACGGAGTGGATCTACAGATTCTTGTGGATATTCTATTTCACGATCCACTTTCGGTATTGCTTCATTCATGGTGGTGTCTTTTGTTTTGGGTACCCTTGGTTCTTCATAGCCTTCAACAGGTGTCTTCCTGGATTTGATGTATGCTGATTTTTCATCCAAAGTCACATCTCTGCTGATATCAATCTTCTTGAACCCTGGAAAGTATATTCTATATGCCTTCAAGCTTTCACTGTACCCCGTAAACATACCCTTCTTTCCTGAAGGATCTAACTTTGTCCTCTTTTCTTTGGAACATGTGTATATACTGGACAGCCAAATAATCTGAGATGGCTAACTTCTAGTCTCTTACCAGAGAAAACTTCTTCTGGTGTCTTGTTTTCAAGTATCTTGTGTGGTGTTCTTTTTTGTACATATACAGTTGTCCTAGCTGCTTCTTCCAATAGGTGCATGGGTAGATCTTGGTCATGTAGCATTGCTCATGTTGCTTCCATGATTGTTCTACTCTTCCTTTCTGCAACCCCATTCTGTTGTGGATTGTAGGGAGTGGTCAACTCCCTCTTAATCCCTGAATCATTGCATAACTTCTTGAAGTCTCCTAAAGTGAATTCTCTGCCATTGTCAGATATAAAGGTCTTTATCTTCTTATCAGTTTGATTTTCTGTCAAGGATTTGAACTCCTTGAACTTATCAAACACTTCATCGTTGTTCTTCAAGAAATAAACCCAAGTCTTCCTAGAGAAATCATCAATGAAAGAAACATAATATACATACCCACTCAGAGAACTGGATGACATTGGTCTGCATACATCAGAGTGGATAATCTCCAAGATTCCTTTTTCTTTTCTTTCACTGCTTGGAAATTCCTTCCTTGTGTTCTTCCCTTTTGCACATCCTTTGCAAGCCCCTTCATGCTTTGACTGGATTTCAGGAAGACCTTCTACTGCTTTGCTTGCAATTGGTAGTGCCTTATAGTGCACATGAGAAAGTCTTCTATGCCAAAGTTCACTTGGCTCCATGGATTCATGTACCATGGCATGTTTAGGTTGTCCCTTTAATTTGTACAATCCTCCCTCTTGCTCTCCAATCACTATTGCATCATCTATGGTCTTACCTTTTCGCCACATAAGTACTTGGCCATCCACAAATGCAAGTCTCATTCCTTTTGCATCCAAAGATGATATGGAGAGAATATTCTTCTCGAGTCCAGGTACATATAGAACATCTTGCATCTTTATAGACTTCCCAGAGTCTAACTTGTAGGAGGCTTCACCACTTCCTTTTATGGGGTATTGATAGTCATCCCCAAGTTTCACCTTATGAGGTGACTCATGTTTAGATAGGTCCATTAGAGATTCTTTGAATCACATCATATGTTTAGAAGCCCCAATATCAATAATCCAATCATTACACCCATGTGTAACAGTACCTATGAGAGTAGAGATTAGAACATATTCATCGTCACTTGAAGAGTCTTCACTTTCTACCTTAGTCTTCTTCCTAGGAGGTTCATCATCCTCAGTAGCATGAGCATGATATCTCTTCTTGTTTCTCTTCTTCTTCTTCTTCTTCTTCTTGAAGTTCCTTTTGTTCTTGGGACATTCTGAGGCAAAGTGTCCCTTCTCATTACAAGTGAAGCATCTCGGGTCTTTCTTATCTCTTTGATGATGGTGATGTGAAGTTCTCTTGTGAAAAGATTGCTCCCTCTTGGGATTACTTTTCCTAGTGTGTGCCGTGAGAGATTGATCTTCATTTCCCATCTTTTCTTCTTGGGATAGGCCTAGCTTCTTCTTCTTCACATTTCTCCCATAGTCTACTGAAAGAGATCAACTTCTTTCTTGCACAGATTCCTTGGATGAAGGAGTCCCATGACCTAGGAAGGTCATTCAAAGTGGTCATGACAATTTCTCCATTCTCCACTACTTCATCCACAGCTTCAAGTTGTTCTTTGATCTGAGAGACCTTAGTGAAGTATGATTGGATGGTCTCTCCATTCTGGAACTTTACCCCTTTCAATTGATTCTGCAGATTCATCTTCTGATTTATATTCTTTCCTTCAAACAACTTGGTCAAGGAGTCAAACATCTCCTTAGGTGTCTTTAGGGAAGATACAAGAGGTATGAGATGGTCTTTAATAGAATCAACAATTATTCTCTTAGCCTTGACCGGGTTCTTCTTGTGTAAGGCCTTAGCCTCATCTCCCTCTGGAACTAGAACCTCTTCATTTATGTAGGTGTCCAATTCATTCTCTTCTAGGAGTAACCCAATCCTATACTTCCATGCTCATAAGTTGTCAACTCCTTCAAGTTTATTCTTAAGCTTCGTGTGGTGATACATCTTAATGAGAAACTCAAAAGGAAATGAAAGATTTAGGTCTTACCACTTGATTTGCTGAAAAATCGATCTGGAGCTGGATTAGGGTTTGTAAGAGAAACCCCAAAAATTCAAACTTTAAATTCCAAACTTCTGAATGGATGGAAAGATACACCTTGTTGAGTTGATCAAGATGGTATACTTCAATTTTGAAATTTGCAAAATTTGACCCCCCAAAATTGCCTTTGAAACTTTTGGATCTTCTGGAAAAAATACCAAACTAGGGTTTGATAATGCCCGGGGTTCTACCTAGCCAAAAAGTTTGATCTTCTGCTCTAAAATTCAATTTTTTTGAGGAGCATCCAGCCGTGGTCATAGATTCCAAAAATTTCCAGTTTTGCAAAAACCCTAATTTTCCACCTTTCCGATCAAAATCTTGAATTAGGGTTTGATGAAGCCCATCCTTATGCCCAACCAAAAAGTTCGATCTTGGTATCTAAACTTCGATTTTCTTGAGGGGCATCCTGCCGTGGTCTCAGATTCCAAAAATTCCAACTTTCTCTGAAACCCTAATTTCCCGCAATAGTGATGGGCCAAAAACTGAAAGTGCTCATAATTGAATTATGTCTCAACATAAAGATGCGCCCTTCCAAGGAGAGTCATCCTAGCCTCCTGCCTTTGATGATCTGAGGAGAGAAACCCAAAGATTAAGAAGCCCTAGCTTCCGCAGCTCCATAGTGTCGTCTTCTTAGCATGGCTTTGATACCATGTTAATTTTTCGATAAATGCATTCAAACATTATATAGGATCCTACTAAGAGAATAACAAGCATAGCATAATAATCATAAACACAAGAGACACAGAGTTTCCTTGAGGAAAACCAAGAAGGTGAAAAACCCCGCAACTTCCTCAGAGATAGAATAAGCCACAATACAAGATCACAGTGATCAAACCCAAAAGATAGATGACTCCAACAGCTACTCCTCCTCCACTTGTGCGCACTCCTCTCTCAACTAATGCGAGTTGGATGAGTGAGTGAATGAATAGAATGTGACACACTCACTCTCTATTTATACACAACTTAACCTGACTTTAAATCTAGCTGGGCCGACTTCCTAAGGAAGCCTAATAGCCCACTCACATGAAACAAGCAAGGCCGACCCCACACTGGTGGTCTAATAACCCATCAAATATAAGTTGCAACACTTGCAACACTTACAAATACAAATGACGACACTTTTGATTGGAGGAATAATACATCTCCATCATGAATATAATAAAGTACAAGTGTAATACATAGAAGAATATCTTCCGAAGTTACAAATACATCAACACCCAACACCATGGTAGTAGCTTTCACCACCATGCCCAACTCCATGATGAGCCATAGTCCTTCCAACACAGAGACAGTTCCAAAAAACGAGCAAATATTTCAGGGCAACAAGGAGCAGGGAGGCGAAGGTAGAATAAGGTCTGAAAGGCGCCCAGAAGCAAAGATAAACCATGCCAAAAAGCCCACATTCCAGCCAACTGGAAAGTTGCCGGGGGACAATAAATTCATGCATGTGAGGGGGACGACCGAGGGAGAGGAGAGCCATCGAATTTCTATGGGAGAATTCCCAAAAAAATTCATTAATGTTGCAATTGAAATGAAAAATATCCATGATTGAAGGAGGAGATAGGATTAGAGTGTCATAAGACAAATCCCAAAGCCCTAGCCTTGGTTCAAGGGATCCAAGAGTTTTCTAAATATTCATTATCAAGCCTTCGAATACCATAGGAGAGCTCGACTCCAATATTCGCCATCTCATCAGCTTGTCCATTAAGATCCCGCAAAATATGAAGGAAGGTGAGCACCTTGAAGTCAATATTGATACAAAGCAGGAGATGGTGCAATTTAGATATGGGGTATTTCTTTTTGGCAACAATACGCTTGGCTTCTCTAATTATGATTAATGAATCTCCTAAGACCGTCAGTTTCTTTATTCCCAGGTTTGCTGCAATCTCCAGCCCTTTGATGAGTCCTAAACACTCCGCACCATTGTTGGTATTCCTCCCAATGCCCTAGGAAAATTATTTATGCTTGTTCCCTGTGGAGTCAAGAATTACTCCCCCCACACCTGCCAACCCTGGGCACCATTAACTATGTAACAAAAGGAATAACCCTATATCTTTATTTAACATTAAGGTCAAATGTATGACAATTACACAAACATGTAAATTAATATGGATTTAATGTTTGGTGGTGCTGCCCATCCCTTTGACTAGTCAATGAATTGTGCTAATTAACACTCCCATTTGGAAACAATGGGGCATGGAAAAATCAACAATCATAGATCTCCTCAACTTTCCCAAGGATGAAATTATTCACATTTTTTAAAAACCTAGCCATGAGAATCTCATTTTAGTGGGTTTTGGTTCCAAAACCCTATACAATTTGTCGTCAACATATTCTCTATTGGTAAATCTTTATACTTATTAATAGGAAAGTATTGATGTCATGGAATGGAAGAATGGAATGCATCCAAACAAGTCTTTGTTTAGATTGTTGAGTTTTTAGATAAATTGATTAGGTTATGGAGTGCTAGGAAACTATCACCCATACGATAGATTCTATATTTGAAGTGGGTATGTATAAATTATGATTATATTTATAGATTTTCTTATGCGTCAAAACCATCCCATAATATATATGTATTTATTGAATTAATGATATAGGTTCTCCATCAAAATCATGTAAGTTTATACATATCATGTTTATGAATGGGTGTTTATGATTTGACTAACATCCATAACAGTTGTAGCATAATGCACTATGGTGAGCCCATTCATTGTTGTTCCCATAATGTTCGTTATGGGGCAACTAGTTTAGGCCCGACATGCAACAATCATAACACTTATGAAGTCTCCCCATTAGATTCACATAGCACTCATTTGTTTTTTTGTTTGTTTCTAACTACAATGGCAATATTATGGAACGATATTTAATCACCATAATTAACAAAGTAGAGGTGAGAGAAAAATAAGACACATGGATGAAAAACGAGGTTTATAGTTAACAAGAGCGAAGAATCAACTTACCCAAACAAATCTAATTGGAAGAGTAGGGAGGAGTGCCAGCCTTTACTAGACTCATAAATGAACAATACAATAGTTAGATCTCATGATTGGGTGCTTCAATTTCTAACCGCTCAATCCAATATCTTTGTTGGTTCTAGCTCTCGATTTGGCCCAAATGTTGGCTTGGATACTTTTGAATCAACCAAATATGGATTAATTGTTTTTCTTGCTAAGGTTAAACTAGCATCGATGCTTGTGCTCAGTCATTAACAGGATTTGGAACTCAAACTAGTGGAAAGTGTAGCAAAGGTGGTGGTGGGAAATATAGCAAAAGCAGTAGAACTAGTTTGTGGAAATTGTAGCAATAAGTGTGGAACCATGTCGTAGAAAAACCAACAAAGGTGATGAGAACATGTGAAGAAGGTCATGGAAGCTACAACTAAGATTATTTTTGTGGCAGCTACAACTAAGGTGATTTGCACTAACATTGGAATAAAACTGTACGATTTAGTTATCTCAAAACTTATACACCTATAATGTTACAAATCATATAAAGTTATGAAATCAAAATAAAACTAATGTTAAAGTTTCTTAAGGGATTAGTTTGGTCTTCGAAGATTTCTACTAAATTCATATTCACGATATACACATATGTATGTTCAAACTAAAGATTCAATGAAGAAATGTACCATTGACCTCAATAAGAGACCAAATAAGACCTTATTTTTTTAATAATAAAAGTAGGCCAATTACTAAAGTCAGTTCTAAAATAAGTTGAGATATAAATATGCAAGTTTAGTTAGTTAACATATCTACATATAACAAGATATTGATATAACTTTATTCTCATTTTAAATATATTAAATATTATGAAGAGCTAAAAAAAATATAAAATATTTAATAAATATAAAATCTTGTATCTAAGGTGGTGTTTGAATGTAGATTCTTTGATGGTGACTAGTGTTTCTCATAAATAAGGTTAGGGTTTGTATTTGTGGGTGAGAAGATCACTTCCAGCAGTCATGGAGGAAATATGTAGACAACTAGTATATTACTCTGACAATTATGGCCACGACTTGGGCATTTTATGCACAAACGAGGATGTATGTTCCAAGAAATTGTCTCAGTTATGTTTTTTTGGGTAGTTACAACCCTTGGAAAATGTGTGGGGCTGATGTTAGCAAGGAACTTGAGAGATGATTCCCAAGAATGTTGGCAAAGGCCGCTGTCAAATGACAGTTGCTTCACTCACATTGGCTCATTTCTAGAGCAGATCAATATTTCTGACATGTCTTCGAAAGGGGTCGTCGATGGGAAGGAAGGTAGGGCTCATCATTATGTTAACAGATCCACCTCAAGCGCTCTTGTGGGTGTTCTCCTGGATTATGTCACTGATATGAAGGGGTCACGATGGGCCAGACAAGAGGGTTCGAAGTACAACCCCATTTTAGTTTCCATAACTTCCACCATGTTCGGCGCCATTAGCTTTCATGAACACCCCAATCCTGGAGCGGCAGGAGCATTCATAGCGGAGGATGAGAAATTAATGGAGATGGGGATGAAGTCATCTAGCCCTGTAGGTATTATTCCAACCACCCCCCATAAAGATATGCATGGAAGCACTCCTTGGAGTTTCAGATATCATGATACTTCTAGCCATGGGATGGACAATTATTTTATTGAGAAGACTTTTACATCTCTATTATGGAGATTCCTAATTACTCCAGTAAGATGCTGATAAGTAAATTATGTGATCAACATTTTTCTGAAGACATTGTGAGTGACTAGGTGGAGGAGGTATGGATTAAAGTGGTAGTCTAAGTGTCGTAGGTTCTTTTCCTGGCCCGTGGTTGGTTGGGATTTGAATTCAAGAGTCAGGAGGTAGCGGATAATGTCCTACATAGAGTGTGGATGCATGGAACCGTTGCTCTAGCCTTGAAACCTTGGATCCTCTTTTTTACGTGTGTAAATACTCACTTGTGACATTTCTGATTTGGGTGAAAATTTTGTGCCTTGCCCCTTCCGATCCCAGCATAGATCTATCACGAGAATCTTGGTTGAGGTAGATGCCAGGAAGGGCCTTTTCGAATCCCTTGATCTTGTGGTTTGGGATTTCATATTCACGCAACACCTAGATTATTTGAATGCTCCCTTTCACTATGCCCGGTGTCATTTGTATGGACATGTAGTCACAAAATGTTCCATGAATTTAAAAAATAAGGTGTGGAAGCACAAGGATGTGTCAGGAGACGATGAAAGAATTTCACAATACCTAAATCCTAATGGCATCATGCACGGTGCCAAACCTAGGGTGGAGGAGAAGAAGACTTGGGTGGAAGAAATTATCAGGGATGAAATTCTTCCCATGGAGGCTACAGTGTAGCTAGAGAATAAAGATATCTTTCAAGAGATCATTGATGGGTGTGGTATGACTGACAGTCAATTGGAGTGTATTATGAATATTTGGCAATCTAGTGGAGCGACTTCGTTTTAGATTAGAAGAGAATTTGGGCATTGGTGGATAGGTTTTGTCCTCACCTCCTGCTGTCGGGGAGGGAGGATCAGGTAAGTCTATTGTCCCTTCAAGATTAAAACCCTAGAAATATAGACTGTTCGAACAAACCTTGATTACTTTCATATGCAGCGACTTGTCAATGAAGTCTACCTCATTGGGTTCCCTTGGGACTGACGAAGGGAGTCATTTTGGATCAAGAGGGAATTATTTTATCATATATATATTGAAATGAATTCAACCAATAGGAGGAATTGTGCTAGAGGATGGATTGTGCTCCATTCCAGGAAAAGTAGGGGGAAAGTCGAAAATGTTCCATGCAAAGGAAAATCCAATCGTGAAATATCATAGGGCCGTCAAATGAAAATCTGCAGGGTTCTTAGAGAAGGACAAACCCCTTTGGGGTCTCCCCAATGAAGCTTTTATCTATAAACGTTCATGGCTTAGGAGGTAAAGCCAAAATTCGTTCCCTTAAGCATTTGGTATAGGTAGATAAACTAGATATCTTTTTTAGGAAAGACAATGATGATAGGTTCGGTGGTCATTAGTAAATTGGAGAATGTTTTTTGGCATATGTCCTTTTTAGCCCTGGATGCGGCTGGACACTCTAGGGGTCTGATTTTAGGTTTCTAAAAACATTTACATGTGGAAAACTCATTTGCAGGTAGGTTGTGTTGGGTGTGGAAATCTATAGCACAGAATTGGATAAACATTACTTTATCCTTAATATTTATGGTCCATATGAGTTTCTTCAAGGTTGATATTCTCATTGGAAGTGGAATAATTTTGGGGGTATTCGGCTCGCGGAGATCCCCTAGGGCTTGTTCTTCTGGAACTATTTGATTGTAACGACTGGATGGGCATCAAGTCGGTGGTAATTAAAACTACCTGGAACAATAAGTGCTTTGGAATCCAAGGTATCTCTAAGAGACTTGATTGTTTTTTTATGCGCGTAAATTTAGTTTATAGTCTACATCTATTTTTCTCTTGGGTTGGCCCAAGTCTTTTTTCTGACCATCTTCCTATTTATTTAGAGATTAGAGTTCCATAGAAAAAACATGGCTCCCCATTTAAATACAATTTAGCCTAGGAAAAGGATCCTCAGTTTAAAGCCTTGATTGAAGAGAATTGGAGGCATATTTCAAACTGTTCTAATCATAGCGTCAACTCTCAATTTGTGGATTCCTCGAAAAGTTTGAAGAAGAAGGCAGTGAAGTGGAATGTGGCAATGTGGAAGGAGATAGATGTTATTCTGGTAGAAGTGGAAAAGAAACTGGAGTCCCTTTATGCTAGTTCTCCCTCAGTATTTGCAACGGAATACTGTCGTTTGGAGATAGTGGGATTGGAAAAAAACAAAATGGAAAATCATGGAGGATTTAGAAGTGCAGTGGAGGTTGAAAAGTACATCCCTATGGTATGAATATGGAGATCAAAATAAAAAAAATCTAGAAGGTCGCGGAACATAGGTGGAACTACAACTCCATTTGGGAACTATAGGATTTGGGAGGCACTCGGGTGAGGGAATTACAAAACCTCTCAGAGCTAGCTATATTTCATTTCAAAGAATTATACACTGAACCATCCCATAAAAATATTTTAGCTATGATATAGGTTATAGAACGATAACCTCGTATGCTATCCCTAGAGGATAACAAATTTTTGTTTCAGAAGGTGTCTTTAGAAGAAATAATTTTTGCATTAAAGGACTATTAGAGAGACAAAATACCGGGGCCTGATGGATGGCCTCCATAATTTTTCCTTGAATTTTTTTTATCTAATTGGAGAAGACCTAAAACAGATTATAGAGGAAGTGAGGAAATATGGGGTGGTTCCTATAGCTTTTAATGCTAAATTTATGGCTCTAGTCTCCAAAAAGGACCATCCAGAAACTTTTGCTAATTATAGGACGATCTCACTATGTAATGGGGTTTACAAGATTATGACAAAGATCTTGGATTTAAGGTTAAAGCATTTTCTCTCCATGGATATATCAGAGGAACATTTTGGTTATTTGAATGGCAGTCTAATCCATGAGGTGGTGGGATCTGCGCAGGAAGGACTTCATACTATTAAAACTTAGAATCTAAAGGTGGATGTTGTAAAGCTTGATCATCAAAGGTGCATGACAAGACTTCCTGGATTTTCCTCAGATTGTTACTATTGCATATTGGATGTAGTTTGGACTTGACGAACTAGATAATGAGTTATGTTACCTCTCCTAAATTTGTTGTATTAATTAATGGCTCTAACTTGGGTTTCTTCTCCTCCTCGCAAGGACTTAGGCAAGGCTTCCCTCTCTATCCATGTATTTTTTTACTTGTTGTGGAAGGCCTAAGTAGGCTTCTATGCTCTGACAAGAATAAAAGAAGATTGATGGGGGTCTCTTATGTAGGAAGGGTGAAACTCACTCACCTTTTGTTCATAGATGACATTTTCCTTTTTTGTTTACAATATTTAATAGAATGCCAATCAATGGAAGAGCACCTTAAGTGTTTTTGTAAACTATCAAGGATGGAGATTAGTACAGAGAAATCTACTATATTCTTGTTGGAAAATCAAACGTGAGAGGCCAATTCCTAGAGAATGTTTTTTCCCTTTGAATGCAAATAAATGGAGGAAGGAGCTCCTTACCCCGGTTTTGTTCTAAAACCTAATAGATATGGTAAGTGATATCAATCCTGGCTGGTGTCTAAAGTGGAGGATAGGATTAACCTATGATGCAATAAACGGATGTCCAAGGTGGAAGATTAGTCTTAGTTAAATCTATCTTGGAGGCTATTCTGGTCTATTGGCATATCATGGAAGCTATTCATATAGAAACAATGAATTCCATACATAAGTTTTGCTTCAACTTCCTTTAGATAAATAAGAAAGAATACAATGGATTTCATTTAGTAAGTTGAAAAATGTTGGCATCACCTAAAAATCTTGGAGGTTGGGTTATGAAGAATGTAATTCACTTCAATAAGGTTTTGGCAGCAAAATCCTTGTGGAACTTCCTAACTAAAGAAAGTATTTGGAAAAATATCATGGTTTCCAAATACATTGCCCCTAATTCTATGGTGGATTGGATGAGGAGGGAGAAAAGACAAAAGAGTGCTTCAAATCACTGGAAAGCACTCACTAATGCTTTCAGGGTTCTATCCACTCACCTATCATGGAAGGTTGGCAATGTGAGACTTATTCAGATTGGATGTGATTCAATTATGGGCCTGCTGGGGGATCACAGACTTCCATAGGATATAGTGACCTACTTTCATTCAAGAGGAAAGGCTACTCTAGATAAGGTTACCCATTCAGGGAGGACCTCAAGATGGAAACATGAGTGGATTTCAATGGAGGACTTGGAGCTTCGTAGGGAATGGAAAGTGCCATGGAAGACATTATGCATAAATCTATCCCAGGATCATATCCATATTTATGCAATCAAGGATGAGTTGAAGTGGAACTATAATCCATAGGGGGGAATTTACAAAACAACGCTGGGCTACAAAGAGGCATTTTATTTAGAGAAGAGGGAAAGTAAATGGTGGTGGTAGGATATTTGGAAAACCAAATTCCCACCAAAAATAATTTTACACTTCTGGTTATTGTTGGAAAATAGGGCTCTCACTTGGGATAGATTGCAGAGATTCAATTTCCAAGGTCCTGGTATATGCCCATTATGCCAAATGGATGGGGGAATGATACATCATCTTGTTGTGGTATGTGCATTTGTCAAGGAAATTTGGAAGGAGGTTGGAAGATTAATTAATTGTCAGGATCTTTGGCTAGAGGATACATTAGAGAAATTTTTTAGAAGATTTTTTCAATTACAGGATTTAATTTCTTTTCAGGCTCTTCCTTTGATAGCTTGGGGGGTGTGGCTTGCTTGCAATGAGGCTTTATTTCAGGAGTGCTTTCAACTGGTGATTCAGGTAGTAGTGCATGATGTTACTATTTTTCAATTCTACAAACCTTAGAACATTTCCAAGACCGGTCAAATTATGGTCCCTTCGTTGATTGAGGAAAATTGGCCTTGGGCATTTTTTTATGGATCCAATCAAAATGAAAATGCAATAAGCACTTTGGGTATGTGTTATTTATGTCAAAATAACACTACTTTCGAGGGAAATGGTGTTTGGGAACAGGCACCAAAAATTGGGCCAAGTTCAGTGGACTCTTCTTTATGTTAGGCCAAGCTTCTAGATGTGGTATTGATAGGATCCAGGTTTATAGTGACTCTTCGCTGGTGATCAAGGCTATGTAGGGGCAGGAAGCGGCTAATAACATCGGGATCATATACTTGGTGGAGCAGCTTGTGCAATTGAGGTCATCATTTCGATTAATACATTTCAATGATATATACATAATTTTCAATTAGGAGGTGGACTCTTTATCTAAGTAGGGACTACTAATGCATATTAGGGCACTGCGTTTGGAATAATTCCAGGGAGGTACAAAGATAGCTTCATTAGAATATTCTCTATCTAATTTCTGTGAAATGCTTTAATGAAAAGCATTCATATTTTTGGATACTATTAGATTTTTGTTTTAAAAAAGATCATTCTAAACTCATATGGACACCTCTTCTTGGATAATTGTAAGCTGCAAATTTATTTGTTTGAGGCCCAATGCTTTTAAGCACTAAAGAATGTATTTTTTCTCTTGACCAAATGAAAATACGTTTTTTTCTTGGAAACAATAAAATAAAATCTTGTATCTATCTATTGTTCTTTTTAATGATAATGAAAATGACAATTATGTTTATGGAAACGTAATCATACATGCCTAGAATGCAATACTAGCGAAATTGTTTGTCCATTGACCACACATACCTACGGGTGATACTAAAGGCTGTATAATCTCTTGATGGGATTTTCAGTGGCATCTGTGGCATTCTGCAGACTGGTGACCATTGCCAAGAATCCCTCAGGCAGCCTCATGACCTCATCACCATGGCTCATCCACACACTCTGCTTCTCTCCAATGAAGATGTCTCCAAAGAGATTCAACCCCTCATGGATGCAGACTTCCATTCTCCTATAGTCTTGTGATTCAATAGGATTGAACTCACCCCCCATCAACTTGATGATGAGTTTCTAGCCATAGGATGCCCAAATGATAATTTGTATCTATGACCTGTCAGTAATTTGAATTCAAAAAACCCTAATCCCTTGCACATGAACAATCCATCAAAGAAGTTGAATGATATTGGGCCCATCTTTACTCCCATAAAACAAGCGATCAAAGAATCTATATAAAGCTTGCAAGAGAAGGGCTTTGTTGACCAGTTGGACAAAACTTTGCAGTCCTCATGATAATTCTGCAAACTTTGCATAGATTAGTACTATGTTAGTTCTACAGTCTTTACATTTTACTATCATATTAGAAATCTAAGGTTTTTGCATGTGTGTCTTTGTATTGAGATTATTTTATCAAAAAAAATTCTTTATTTAAAAAATACTTTAATTTAGAAAAAAGCAAGCACAGTAACCAACTCTCCCAATAGTCAAGTAATAAGAAAGCACCATAACTAACTTACTAAATATTTGTTTCTTTAGCCATTAAAAAACAAACATTAAAAGCAATTTCTTTAACCATTAAAAAAATAAACATTTAAGACAAAAACTTACTACTATGCAACTCCCCTTGTTTCCTTTGAATCTACCTTGTTTCTTTTGAATCTACTTTTTGAGCATGCCACTCTTATTTCAATATTAATGAAAGATGCACATAATGAAAGTTTGTTGCTAGTTTTCTCTGTAAAGTGTCTCACACCTCTTGCATATGCTTTCTAAAGATATAGTTAATGACCTTTTTCGTTGAATATCCTTCCATAATGATGATATACCATGTAGTTCATACTTTCCTTTCTCAATTCTTGTTTCTTTTTGGATTTATTATTGGATCTTACAATATGTGCAAAAATGTTATATGCGTATTTTTTTATTGATTAACATTAAATTTATTAACCCTCCAAAATAATTAGTCTGTATTATAAACATAAAATAATAAAATTGATCACATAAAAGTTAAAGAATTTTTATTCTATAGAACTTGTTTTTTTTAAGGATACTTAAAAAGGTATTCAAAGGAGATACTAAATAAATTTTTATTTTTTATAACTTGTTTTTTTAAGGCACTATTAATGTATAATATAATGTACATAAACAAGATAATATGAGATACTTAAAAAGGTATTCAAGGAAATACTAAATATAATTTGGTTATAATAATAAAATAGATTCACTAAATAGTTAGAAAAATAATATAATAATACAAAGTAATTGTCATAAACCACCTAATAAATTGAATAAAGATGAGTTCATAACTCTTTTTCATGGGTCTTCGAATATCATGTTTAACTTAGACAACTTAACTTGCTTTTATAAGTTATAGTGACCCAACAACAAATTCCAAATCAACAATACATGTTCAACTCTCAAAATGATAATATGGTAACTTTGATAAGACTATACACCGTGCTTGTTCCCGACAACAAACCTATACATAAAAAAATTATTAATATCTACACATTCAATACATCCCTCAACATATTTTTTATTATATAATATACTTTATGTTTCTATTTAATATGATCATCTAAGTAATGTAATCATACTTTGTAATCTATGATGGTCAATTATCAATCGATTTACCTAGTAATTCAATTTCTTTCATTCCCTTTTTCCTAGATTTAATTTCACATTGTCTACAACGCTTCATCGCCCATCACAACCATTACATATCGACTAGTGTAATGGAAGTGCTTCAATGTGACACCAAATTATAATCTTAACTAATCTCTCGCAAATCGAAGAGATAACTTGACAAACTCTTAATTGTCCCCTTAGGTATATCCAAATGAATGACCACTATAATGTTAGAAAGGGATGCCCATTGAGATGTTATAGCATGAGTTTAGATCCAAATTTTAGGCTTTATCAAGTGTTGAGAGGGATCAAATCTTCCGAGGTGCAAACCTTTTCTTGAATAACTCCTTCAGTGCAATACCTGAGCCACTTAATGCTAAGCTAAGTCTCTAGTTTAAGTCTCATATTTACCTTTTACTTTGTATTATTCTTTTTTTTATTTATAGCAGACATAATATTTATTACTTTTTATTTGTATTATTACTTTTTGTTTACTATGTATTATTTTGTTACTTTACAAACACTTGTCAAACTCATTTACTTTTTACTTTTTATTAAAAGTAAAAAGTAAAGTCTCTAGTTTAAGTCTCATATTTACTTTTGTATTATTCCTTTTAGTTTATGGCTGACATAATATTTACCACCTAATCCTAAGCTCTAAAGTCTCTAGTTTAAATCTCATATTTACGTAATAAGGTCATTGAAGGTATAAATTATTCAACCAAGAGGTAGGAGTTATTAATCCAATGCAGGTTAGGTTTAGGTTTTGTATATTTTGATATAACGTTATTTTGATTGTATATTTGCTTTTCACAGCTCAAGTGGGTGAGATGTATCATCGTCTACATACATATAACTAAATACATGTCGACTCCAAATTTAAATGGACTACATTGTAAAACACATTTGCATAAATATATATCAAATTTCAAATTCATGTAGATAGAGAGCTTATATAACTCTAGCATGCATATCAAGAATAGCTATTTTACTTCATAATTAATGAATGACTGCAATTTTTGCATATTTGTAGGATTTATGTGTTAATAGGGTAATATTAGTTTTGGGTAAATAACTATTTTACTTCATCATTAATTAATTAATTAATTAATGCAACTTTTGCCTATTTGTAGGATTTGTGTGTTATCATTTACAATATGATTCCAAATTAGAATAATCAGTGTGTGGACAATTATAATAGATAACATATTAGATGATGTATTGTTACTATCCAAATGGGTGAAATGTAGCACATGTAGCCTCCAAATAAATTGATTACATTGTAAAACACATTTATATATAAATATATATCAAATTTCAAATTGAAATTCATATATATATATATTTGAAAGCTTTATATAACTACGGCATGCATATGAAGAATAACCATTTTAGACTATTATAAGGGAAAATATATTTAATTATGTAATGTTAAGTTAATAATAGAATATTAAGGTAGATATTAGTTTTGGAAAAACCATTATAGATCTATCTTAACTCTGCGTTTACCAAGGATCGATGATAGAGACAAAGTTCATATATATATATCTATATAATGTGATTAAATTAAAAAATTAATTTTAATTTTTTATATAAATCAAAGAAATTTAATTTTTTTTACAAAACTTTAAAACAATAATTATATATATCGTTTTAAAGTTTTGTAAAAAAAAAAAATTTATTTGATTTATATAAAAGATTAAAAATATATTTTTTAGTTTAATTGATTTGATCAAATTAACTCTTTATATGAATAATTTTTTTTACAAAACTTTAAAACAATAATTATATATTATTTTAAAGTTTTGTAAAATAAATTATTATTTTTTTTATTTATATAAAAAATTAAAAATAATTTCTTTTAGTTTAATTTATTCAAATTAATTGGTGTGATCAAACTATTATAGATTCATCTTAATTATTTGTCTACCAAAAGTGGAGAGAGATCTTTTTTTAAAATGCTAAACTTTTTACACCTAAAAATATTTGATCATTCTTGACGTTTAATCAAACCAAAAGTTGATATATATATATATGTATGATTAAATTTAAAAAAAAAAAAAAAATTAATTATTGATATAAATTAAAGAAATTTAATTTTTTTTACAAAACTTCAGTAATTATATATATTATTTTAAAGTTTTGTAAAAAAAAAAAAATTTCTTTGATTTATATAAAAAATTATTTTTTTTTTTTTTAATTTAATCATCCAAATCAATTGATGTGATCAAATTGACTATGTTATATGAATATAATTACCAATCTGAAAACTTAATTTAAAATTCAATAATTTATAAAAATCAAAGAAAAGTCACATATTTCATTACATTTATAAATTTTACATGTAGAATTTAGTTTTATTGGTTGAAGGCAGTTAATTTCTAACCTGGAAAAATGAATTAAGATTATATCATATGAAATACATGTTTCAAACTCGATAGCTTTAGTTTTCTTTCACCCTTGTTTTTAGTACAATATTTAAGTCCTTTGTCCTTCCAGTATGACTTTATATCTTTGATGAATAGCTAAGTTATTCACTTTAGGAATGTTCTTATTGTTCCATGTGTCAAACATTGTCATGAAACGTGATGGTTGCATAGAAATAGGAGTACACTAGCTTTATGCATTTTTTATAGCTCTAGCATCATGTGCACCTAAGCTGACATATAGAAAATACAAAACAAGCAAAGAATGTTAAGTTTAAATTCTTTGACTTTATTTATTGCACGCTAAATGTTGTTATTGTTCCCGTGGAAATAAATCTCTAAAACACACAAGCAATTATTAATACATGTTTTTTTCTTTTGCAATTACATGAGTATCTATTCTTTATGCTTGTTTTTTAGTCCTTCGAAATCAAAGGAGCATATATATACAATATATGTGTTTGAATATAACTATGAAACTATAGTGTAAGAAAGATATACTAAATACTTTTATTTTAAGCTCAAATGTTTTAGTAGAAAATCATTATAATTGGTGATTGATGTCATTGTTTATTATTGCATGCATTATTTGGTTATTGAAAGAGGATAACGACAAACTATATTCTACATTAAGTTTTGAATGTGATCCATTGGAATGTCAAGATGTGTATACTATCAATAGGGATTCTCTTCAGTGCCTTCCTCTATTTGAATTTTGAATCACAAAATTATTTCACAATTATATACACTCTAACCAAGACATGAGAAATTATAACAAAATATTGTAGTTAATCCAATGGTTGATCTAATTGGTTTCCTAGCATTGATTTTCATCAGTAGCAGAGGTACATAAAATAATGAATATAGATCCATAATGTAGCTAGCATAAGAACCAATAACATCAAATACAAAGTAAATAAGTTAAGCAATCATTGAAGCATCATAAGAGTTCTTGTTATAAATCCATTTAAGGCATCAAGCTAGTGGGTAGTGGCAAGAGGTAGATAAAATATAATAAAGTCTGGGTGTAAGCAGGTGTGCTATCAAAGCAGTAAGTGTACATCCCTCTACCCAAGCAAACCTAGTGCAATGTTCTAAGTTAAAGTCTGTGAGACAAAAGTGGGAGAAAGAATAGAGGTAATGGTTAAAAAACCACTATCTCAATACAAATTTGATATAAACCCAAATCCAATTGACCTTCAAAGTGGTTTTACATCCATATGTGAGTGCAGTGACCAGGTGAAAACACTAGGTCTTTGTAGGGGTGTGGGTAGGAACAACAAAAGGAGAGGCATCACCAATTATTGGAAGTGAAGGTATTTACACGTTTTCATGGATACTTGTTTAACAACCTTATTGTATTGAATTATAAGTTCTATTCTCATGAACATTGTCATGGAGAATTACTAAATAGCCATATTGTATTGTGGCGGAACCAACAACATTCGCACTAATCATTAAGAAAGGTTGAGACATACCTTCCTTTGAACACTTGTGGAGGAATAATATCATACCTTCAAGCACATTTGATTTGCAAAGTCTCCATATCCTTGAAGTTTCTAATGCTTTTTCAATTAAATTTTAATGAACCCACAAAAAACTTTAAAGAAAACCAAATAATCACACAATAGTGAGAAAAGAACATAAAATTCACTGTTTAGTTCACTATCATACTTTAGTCTGGACATTGTATAAATGGACAATGGGACTACTTGTTATTCACTCTAATATACAATGAATTCTCACCATGATGAAGGTAGTACAATCAAACCACTAGGAGTTGGACAAAGCATTGAAGAAGGAGAAGACATAGGAAAAGAATTACCTACAATATTTGAATAATTTCAGCCCTTTGAAACTTATAATTTAGAAAGTTTGACAACCTCCCTCAATTTGGCTAGACTCCATTATCATAATTAAGGCATTTCACATTGTAACTATAATTTCAGCTTTAGAGAGAGTAGTTTAGGCTTTGAACACTGTCATTATAGTTCTCCCTTTAGAGACCTTTAGAGACAGTAGTTAAGGATTTTGTCTAACTTTAAACAATAATGGGATTCATTGCATATTTCTAATTCTCTTATTTTAAATTGAAGCTCTAAAATTAGTGACAACCATTTCTTTGTAATATTCTCATTTTAGGGGTTATGTCAAACCCAAAACATTAACAAATATCTTGAAATTTCCTATTACTAAGGCCATCAAGAAAAGCATTATTATTTGTTAGTATCAATGAGGACCAAAATCATGCACAATCTAATATTCTGATTAGTGAAACTCCCATTGTTGGTAAGTCTTAATTGATATTAGTAGGGTGCTTCAATTATGATTGTCCCTATGGATCCATCAACTGCATCTGCTCTATTTTATTATCCACCCATGCAAGGCAGTGTACCACCCTTGTTATGCTCACATTGTTACAGAGCGTTCTCCCAATGGCTATTGTTTTCAAATCAATATTCTCTTGGTTTTTTACTCAATGTTTCTCCTTCTAACTAATTAAGCCATGTTACTACTAGAATTCAAGTTGACTAATTATAACCGTTCAGGATGTCCCTTCAGTTACAAATGTTGACAATATTAGTATGGCTTTATCTTGCTCCCAAGCTTACACGTTGAACCGTGAAACCATCATAATAGCACTTGCTCATGTGCTTCTCAAGTTACCAAGATGTATATTAGGTGTATAGACTAAATGATGTAACTTTGATTCCCAAGCTTACACGTTGAACCGTGAAACCATCATAATAGCACTTGCTCATGTGCTTCTCAAGTTACCAAGATGTATATTAGGTGTATAGACTAAATGATGTAACTTTGATTCTCAATGAATAACAAATTACTTTTTTTCTTCTTGAAAAAGAAAAGTTACCAAGATGTATACATGTTAGAATGCTCATTGCTAGGAGTAGTCTGTGTTATCGATTGGGGCTTGGCTATACCATCCATAAGATAGTGATTTCATCTTTCTCATTGGTTGGATTCAACCAACTAAATGTATTGAAAATTCGATCTTGGTTATAATATGAATGTCCATATGGATGTATAACTACCTACCACGTGTTCATACATAACGTCACTTTATTAATATGTATGCATTATCCCTTTTAATTAAAGACCAAGAATGCCATATATCTACAAGAATGCCATATATCTACTTTGGTTGAATTGTTTGAAACGCTTCATATTTTTACATACTATTAGTTTAAAATTTATTATGATCTTGCCATTGTAACATTCAAAGTTTCCTTATCAAACTACAAAAAACTATATGGACCTGAAGAATTGTAAATTAGAGGAGCACTTGAAAAAAAAGAATTTCTAGATCTATGTAAATCAATACACTGTGGCAATACTAGACTATCAAATCCAAGGTTCTTGATCCAAAAGCACTACAAGAGTGAAACAACCATAGTAGCAAGATTTAGTCGTATTGACGAAAATTTGTTTGGAATTCAAAATTTGGTGAATATTTGACATAGTATGGATATGGATATAGTAAGGTAAAGTTGACTAAATACTTAAATAGATTTAAATTTTTATGTTTTAAAAATTCACTAAATGTTACTTGTTAAGATAAACATGGAATTTAACTTTCAGTGTATTATTTTTCTTATAAACTCAAATCACATAAAAAATGATTTTGCAAAACAAAACAAAATAAAATTTGAACACACGAAAACTCATGAATCATTAATAAACATTTAAGTAACATATATTATTTAATCAACATTAAAAAAAGACGTACATTAATGCCATGAGCATGTACTTATTACTTAATCAACATTTAAGAAATGTGTACATTAAGACCACGAGTCCGTACTTATTACTCAATCAACATTAAAAAAATACATACAATGAGGCCATGAACCCATACTTACATATTAAGCTCTATTTCCATGTTGGTATATCATATGTTATGTTTCAAATTGAAAATATGTTGCAAGTTATTTACAATAAAGAATTAAGATTGCTTCAAATTTTTGAATGGCTACTTATATTTTTAAATTTAAAAAAAAAAATGCATTTTTTATATTTATGAAATGTCTACTTCCATATTTTCATTGTACTAGAATCTTTTTAATATATTTTTTCTATACCAAATTGTATTCATATTCATATTCGAACATAAATATTGTTACTCTATAAACAACCACTCTACAAATTTGTGAGAATCTATAATAGAATCTAACAACGTAGAGTTAATTTTGGATGCTTACACATCTCCATCTCTCACAACAAATATAACATGAGCCCTATAAACAACCACTCTACAAATATGTGAGTATCTATAATTGCATCGAGTGAAACAAGGTGCTCTACAACCCAGTATGGGGGCGATGTTGTAACATGTGTGAGTGTGTCATGTAACGTTACATCGTGATGTAACACTTGTTACTAACAAAATAATTAAAAAAATTCATGTCGGCTCATAAAATAAAAAATTAAATTATGAAAAGTATTTAAAAAAAATCCATGCTTGTTCATAAAATAAAATATTATGAAAAGTAATTAAAAAATAGATGTTCGTTTATAAAATAAAAATTTAAAACTTAAACCCGGATCTATCAATCAAGAGAGATCAAATTTCTTGAGTTTAAATTTTAAAAAAGAAATACACCTCAAGAAATTGGATCCCACTCGGTACTTGATAGATACGGGTTTAAGATGGATCTATGCTGGTAGAATCTAACAACATAGAGTTAATTTTGGATGTTTACACATCTCCACCTGTCACAACAAATATAACATAAACCCTAGGAAGATCAATAATATTATATTGTGTGTAAGACAAATAGTAAGATTCTAATATGTCTCATCGAGCACACACATACATTCATATAATTTTTTTCCAAAATAGAGATGGTGAAACAATTACTCTCCACTCCTAGTCACATCATCTTGTCAAAATTTTGGAAGAACAAAGTAAAAGTGTGATTTATCAAGAACTAAAGGAAAATAGAAACCCAATGCCCATAGAAGAGTTTTCCTTTCCTTGTTTAACATATTATGTAACGTAAAACAAAAACTAACTACTTTATAGCCACATTTGCCTTATTCGTTGTTTTCCTCGATGGAAAAAACAAACATGTTTGATTCCATGGACGTCATAGGAGGTATACCAAGAAGACGTGAATGAATCCATCATCCAATCTCAAATAAAGTTTCATCATAAACAAGGAAAAATAATAGTCAATTCTAAGAAGAATGACAAGAATGTCACATTCTTTTAAAAAGTTCATTTATTAAATCATATATTGACACGTGGAAGGAAGAAATAGATTCTAAGTATGACTACTTAACGTAGGTCAATTGATTTAACTTTTATAGATGGTTGCAATTGGCTATTAAAAAGAAGTATAAGGCGCATGGTTTGATTAACTTCTTGCAAGACCAAACACACGTGGTTGTAATTGGCTACCAAAACATAAGGTACACGTTTACATTTCATTATTGTTTTTTTTATAAGATAAAATGTTGATACATGATGAATAATATATTTTTACATGTTAAAAATATAAATGTAATTGTTGTCTTTATAAATAAATTTAATGTTGGTTTTGGAGTAAGATTTAAAATTGTTTTTATTAGTAAATAAGTTAACAATTTAAGATCCAAAGGCATCCAATAAGAGTAGAATCTAAATGTTTACATAACATAGCTCTCATGCCGATTGAATAACATACAATCGTCATTACACTGCAATCACAATCACCACATCATTGTTGTAACTAATATGCAGAGAGGACCCATTGATTACCTCTAGATGTAATCGGCTTCCGGGGGCTTTATATGCTCAAGATTGTGTGGTTGAGCAACTAAAGTTCCTCCTTCCACTCACTATGGTAAATTTGAATCATTACCTGCAGGATGAGCTCAACTTCTTCTTTCAATTCCTCCTCCGATTGCACATATGTAGATTGATTTTTTCAAGCAAAGTTTCCCTCGGTAAATCCTCGTTTGTTATTCGATTGTTGGATTTTGATATGGAATGGATGTTCCTATCCTTACATTTGCCTCTGCCCATGGTTGTGTCCTTGCTTTCAAAATTAGTGGTGCCCATTTCTCAACTCTCGGCTTCAAATGACATGTTTTTCTATAAACAATGGTGATGAACCAACTTGTATTAACAAAGAGCAACCAATAATTGTTGTCAACTAAATTATAATAAAAATTACTATAATAATACAAAATAAAATTGATTAAATTTAATGATCGAATATTTTTTAAAATATTTCATAATAATTGTTATTCACTAACATCACTATTAAATATTATTATTCTCCATTTTATTTTGTTTTTGAAATTTTGTATAAAAATAATTACATAATTTACTATTGAAAAAGACACATAAGATAAAGAGCTTTGTAAACCTATAAATCCAAAGCTATAACCAAAGCATATTCTAAAATTAGGAGAGCTGAATGTAAATCCAAATTGATAGCCAATGCATACCATGAAGGCTGGGTAAATTAATTATCATGAAATATTTTTTATAAATGATATTAAGATGACATGAATTGAATTTTTATTGTTAGGTAAATTAATTATCATGAAATATTTTTTATAAATTATATTAAGATGACATGAATTGAATTTTTGTTGTTGATGGAATCAACACTTTGACATGGAGGTGCATTAGATAGATGGTCAAATAACCATGGTGGATTTGATGAAGAGGTTTCTATCTAACCTTTTTTATTTTTTTTCATAAAAGTTACAAGTTAATAGATAAATTGATATATAAAGTATGTGATTTTTTTTAAAATTAAAAGAATAGTATAGACAATGATACAAAAGGTTTTAGTAGAATTTTCATTAGTTATTTTTTTATTTCTTTGATAATAAGATAGTGGGAAACCAACCAAAAACAACATTTTAATTGAGTGGATCATAGTTAGTTAAAATGAAGGATTTTGGTGAAGTGTGTTATTAATTTAAAATAAGAGTTGGGTGAAATGCATTATTATTTTAAGATGATAATATAAGTGAAACTTATTTTTACTTGAAATATATTTTTACTTAGAGATTTAAGGATAAAATGAAAAAAAATAAAAAATTCTTAAAGAAATACTTTACACATAGACATTGACATGAAAATGTTAATTGTATATGACTAAAATAAAGAATTCTTAAAGAAAATGGCAGGGCCCTCCCCCCAAAAGAGGAAGGCGTTGATGGCTAAATCCATTTATCATAGTGTAAATGAAAGTCGTATGTACATCATAGTCAAAATTAGATCAAATATTACTTTTTGCAATAGCAATGATGAATCATTTTATGATGAACTCTACATGAAAAGATTAGGTTGTAGTGAAGAGGTTCTTTAGATATTTATAAGGAAGAAAACCTTACGGTTTTGGCTATGATGGACAAGAAACGATCCAAGAGGAAACCCAAACTTACTAATGACTCATAAGTGGTCCTAGGCCTTGTTATTTTTACATCAATTTTATAGTGATCCCTAAACTTCTAGTGCATTTTTCGAGCACTTTCCATGCATTTTTGGTGATTAGCATGGCATTTAAGTCCATGATTGCTAGGCTATCAAAACACATGGAGATCGGAATAAGATTTGTAATGGTCCATGAAACACCCCAAATAGAATTCATATGAAAAGTTGCAACCCCAAGAAGTTGATCGATCAAGTAGGCTCCTCAAGCCGACATTCCTTTTGCCACCTTATATCCTAGAATTAAGGCTTTGGATCTCAAGGCTTTTGCCTCTTAGGATTTTAAACTTTATGTTAAAATATAGTGTTCTATATGTTGAGAACAAAAAAAATATAGATGTGTGTTCTTTTGTTGGGTGCCCTTCAACTTGTTGTCCATGATCTGTTTGAATGTAGCTTCACTAATACAATAAGGGTTTAGTTCTATAGGATCCAAGATCTCTACCACCTTTGATGTGTCCAAGAAAAGTGGAAATATGGTCGAATTAACTCCACATTAAATACAAGGTACAATCCAAGAAAGTGGAATACTTAAATAAAAAATATTCTCACCCACATCCCTAGTGGTGGTGCAAAGTCCATACTAGAATGGTCTAAATTAATAGTTTTTAATAATATTGATTAGGTGAGTAATTTAGATACAATAAAATATACAATATGTTATGTTTATATCTTATTTGGTGGCACCATTAACTAATGTAACAAAATGCATAACCCTTATATTTAGGATTAAGGTCAAGTGTATGACAATTACACAAACATGTAAAATATTATGGCTTTAGTGTTTGGTTGTGTTTCCCATCCCTTTGACTAGTCAGTGGATTGTGCTAACTTTAGAACTCCCATTTGGAAACAAAGGATGTATGGAAACATCAACAATCATGATCTCCTTAGCCTTCCCAAGGATGCAATTATTCATATTTTCAAAAAACTTAGCCATGAGAATCTCATTTTAGTGGGTTTTGGTTCTAATGCCCTATACAATTTGTCGTCAATATATTCTCTATTGGAAAATATTTATACTTATTTGTAGGAAAGTATTGATGTCATGGAATGGAGGACTGGAATGCATCCGAACAAGTCTTTGTTCAAATTGTTGAATTTTTTAGATAAATTGATTAGGTTATGGAGTGCCAGGGAACTATCACTCATACGATAGATTCTGTATCTAAAATGGGTATGTATAAATTATGATTAAATTTATGGTTTTTCTTATGTGTCGAACACATCCCCTAAGATATAATTATTTATTGAATTAATGTATAGGTGCTCCATCCAAATAATATAAGTTTATAGCTATCATGTTTTTGAATGGGTATCTGTGATTTGACTAGCATTCGTCACAGTTGTAGCATAATGCACTGTGGTACACCCATTCATTGATGTTCCCATAATGTTCAGTATGGGGCAACGACTTTAGGCCTAACATGCAATAATCGTAATGCTTCTGACGTCTTCTCATGAGATTCACATGGCAGTCCTTTGTTTGTTTATTTGTTTCTAACTACAATGGAAATATTATAGATCCATATTTAATCACCATCATTAACAAAGTAGAGGTGAGAGCAGAATAAGAGACATAGATGAAAAATGAGATTGATAAAAAACAAGAGGGAAGAATCATCTTACCTAGACACCTCTAGTTGGAAGAGTAGTGTGGAGTGGAGACCTTTACTAGACTTAGAGATGAGCAACACAATAGTTAGATCTCATGATTGGGTGCTTCAATTTGTAACAATTCGATTCAATATCTTCGTTGGTTCTAGCTCTCACTTTGTCCCAAATGTTGGCATGATACTTTTGAATCAATTAAATATGGATAAAAAATGTTGTTGTTAATGTTCAACTAGTATTGATGCTTGTGCTCAGGCATTAACGGGATTTGGAACTCAAACTAATGGAAAGTGTAGCAAAGGTGGTGGTGGAAATTATAGCAAAGGTAGTAGAACTAGTTCATGGAAATCATAGCAAGCAATGTAGAACTATGTCATGGAAAAACCAACAAAGGTGATGTAGAATGTGTGAAGAAGGTTCGATGGCAGCTACAACTAAGATTTTTCTTTGATAGCTACAACTAATGCAATTTGTACCAATGTTGGAATAACAATAACGACTTAGTTATCTCAAAACTTAAATGCCTATAATGTTACAAATCATATAAATTTATGAAATCAAAATCAAACTAATGTTAGATTTTCTCACATGATTAGTTTGATCTTCCAATATTTCTACTAAATTCATATTCATGATATACAAATATGTATCTTCAAACTAGAAATTCAATGAAGAAATGTACCATTGACCTTAATAAGAAACCAAATAAAACCTCAAAATTGTGTATTTGTCAAGTAAAAGTATTTTAAGTGTTTAATTTGTCAATGAAATATGGTCTATCAAGCATCAACTAAAAACTTAGACTACTGGGTTGGTAGGTGTGGGGGGAGTTCTTTTGGACTCCGAAGGAAACAAGGTGAAAGACTTTGCTTGGGGAATTGGCAGGAGGACAAACAATGATGAAGAATGGCTTGCATTAATCAAAGGTATGGATGTCGCAAGGAATGAAGATATTAAGGATCTCGTGGCCATTGGAGATTCTATGCTGGTAATCAGGGAAGCTAGGGATTTAGCTAAAAATATTTGAAAACCTGTCTCCAAGTTTCAACATCACTTCATCTACATGGCCAAGGAATTTAATTTGATCTCCTTTTTTCACATCTTAAGGCTCAACAACCAAAAAGCCAACACCATGGCCAATATTGGTGCGGGCTTAGACTGTAGTCTAGCAATCAGCAATGGACAACACCTTGTCAACATTTGGGTTCCTTAACCCTCTGCCCTCTCCTTGTTTGCATTTGTTCCTTATGACCTCTCTAGCTAAGCACACTTATAACTTTGGTCTCATCTCTTTTTTGAAAATGGTTAATTGTAATATCTTCTTGGGATCCCTTCGATCTTTTCACATGTCTTCTCGGCTCAAATGGTGTCCTCCTCTGGCTGACTCCACCTATCTCGCATGCGAGAATTCAATGAGAGAAGGACCCATGGAAACCACAACATATTTCATGCCCGAGGGTGATGCACCGGGTATTCAGCAAGTTTTATTCTGCGCAGTTGGTAGGGTTGACATCTTCTGGTTTAGCATGGAGGATTGCAAAATCAATGCAATTCTGTGTCTCCCTGCATTGTAGTGTCGACGGTGCATAAAGCATATCCAAGTTCATTTGAGGGGAGTCGGCATGAAACGTTACCTATCAACTCTTGATGTGGTCCAAGGCCAGAGTAATGGTGGCTCTGAGCTTCAGGTCTCTCGTGGTGGTCTCGCGAAGCATTCCTATCGTGGGTGCTCCAAAACTGATGATCTGGGTGGTGGTAGAAGCTGGGCTCCCCTTGACATGGGGCAGGGACAGAGTAACAGGGGCTCGGCTCAGCATGTCATTTGCAGTCACGAGCCAGGCAGTGGTAGGAATTGGACAACCCTCCACGTAGGTCTAGGCCAGAACCATGGTGGGTCTTCGCATCATGTTCGTGGTAGCTCCAGTGAACCAGGCAGTGGCAGAAATTGGCAGAACGTTGCTGGTGACAATAGTGGCATTATTAATTTGGAGTCCCCTTAGAGGCCTGATAGTCCATCTTCTGAGGTTATTTCACATGTTCGGGTTTTAGAATCCCAGGTTCATTGGCTCAGAGGTGAGAACTCTGACCTGAAGAAATCCATTTCTCACCTCTATACATTTCTTTAGATCTCGAACACTGAAATTAGGAGCAGCAACAGCAAGACAAAGGAATATTTAGACATGTTGGCTGGCAAGGTTGAGTCCCTTCACAGCTGTCTTAGAATTGTTGAAGCCAAGGTCAATTGCATCAGGACCAACAACAGGAATAGACCCTCTTTCCTCCATGGAATTGATGACGAAAACGTGGGTGCAGTAGCTGGGAGCAAGGAGAAGAACATCCGCTAGCATCATGTCAATTGACATTTTCTCTGCCTGCTCGTATTTTTGTTTTCAAATTTTTTTTGTCTTGGCTAGTATACTGTTTCTCCTCTTATTATGTATTACCTCTATAGTTTTCTCCTTGGGAATTTTGTAAAAATCCTCAGTTGCAACAGAATAGGGGTTATGTATGACACGCAAAGACTGGACTGTGATGAGCTTGTCTTAACAGCTCTCCGTTTTTGGGATCAATCTTCCCAACCTATATGTAATCTCATCTTTTTTTAATATAAAAGCTCGTTACCCATTGTTGTAAAAAAAAGAAAACTTGACTATATAAATAATAAAAAGACCAAAAAGACCTCAAAATTATGTATTTGTCAAGTACAAGTATTTTAAGTGTTTTATTGGTTAATGGAATGTAGTCTATCATGCATCAACTAAAAAATTATAGATAATAAAGTAAGCCAATTACTAAAGTACTTGTAACCTAAACACAAAGACTATTAGGATCACACAAATTCAATTCCAAATTTAATTACTAAAGTCCTTCTTGTTAGGATATTTCAATACTCCATCCTTGTCCTACCTAGCATTATTTATTTTTCCTAGTTGTTGATGATGATATTTTCCCCCTAGTGGTGTGCAGATGTCATCCAGGATCTATCTACCACCTTATGAGCCTTGCATGCATCATTTTAGGACCACTTCAGTGAGTTCCCCATTTTATAGGAACCTACTGATGTTCCGGTGCAGTCCACCTGAGTTATCTAACTCTTGTGGGGGGTTAGAGCTCCGGATGCCACTGATTGTGGTCTCATGCACCCTTTTATGACTGGAATGCATGACAGACTCACTACTGCGCCCTCCTTAGTTATTTAATTGATTGTGACTTCATTTAACTGAGTTTAGGTTCAGTTTAGTTAACTTTGAGTCTTACGGAGCACTCTAGTGGTGATAATCCCTATGCTAGACCAACTGAGGTTCGAATTCTCCTACATGATTCAAATTCTCTCCATTGTAACATCATTGTTTATTATACTGATTATTGGAACATGTGATATTATTCTTCTCTTATCTGATTTCTGCTGCATTATTATTATTCTGCTCCTTTTTACTGCAGTTTTCACTCTTACTCTAACTATTTGCTCATTCTTTCTTTGTGAGGTATCCATCAACTCTTAGATATGTTGTGACATAGAATTTTCCATGGTATCAGAGCCATTAGAGCGAATAGGTTGAGCAATTGCTTTCAATAGTGCACAAGAAGCCTCTAGATTTCCACAACAAATCATGCTTCCATTGCATTGAATTCATTAGAGAAATACAATGAGGTCTAGCCAAGTGTGAAGGATCCAGATAAAAGTGAAAACTGTCCTAAAGCAGTGCTCAGTAGTAGTCTACCTCCTTATTGAAATTTTTTTGCAAGTTATTCAATTTTTTGAGTGCAACAACATTTACAGCAGTTTTCTGCAGTTGCAGTAGTTACAACAGCTTTCTGTAGTTGCAGCATTTTGTTCTGCAGTAGTAGCAGTTTCACCTTGTATTCGCTCCAACAGTTGTAATGTAAAATTCGAACTCTCCTCTCTCTCCTAGAATCTTGACACCCTTAAATTATCTTGATTGGAGGGATGATATGCAGATGGTATTGCGAAATAGATCACTGTACAAGGTGACAATGGGGAAGGATCCCAAACCAACATCAACTGTGGTGAAAACCAAGTATCTAAATAGATTGGATGAAGCATTTCATTTCATGTGTATTCATATTCTAGATATCTACTCTTCCACATCGAAAGATTGAAGACTCCAAGAGAGTTATGGTTGAAGTTAGATACCCTCTTCGGCAAACAAGATGAGATAAGAGGTCATATTCTGGAAAATGAGTTGATTTCTCTACAACCGAGCAGTTTTGAGACCATTCATCAGTTCTTTTCAAAATTCAAATCTTTGGCTATGCAATGCAAGCAGTGTGGCATTGAGAAGAAGGATGAGCAGCTGGTGCTATCCATTCTGAGCAAGCTAGGTCTTGAGTTCTCCATCTTTGTCTATACCTTCCATTCTGGGTGAATGTCAATCCTTGGTTGGAAGATTCCCTCCTTAGATGTTTTCACTGAATCTCTCATCCAAGAACAAGACAAGTTGATCCAGATGGGTTCCTTAAAGGCATCCAAAGATCAATCTCTTATGGTTGGAGATGCAAAAAGTGCGAATGGGAAAGGGAGGCACAAAGGCAAGGAAAAGAGGTCATCTGAACCCAAGCTTAATGACATGTCAAGTCCATCAGAAGGATCCTCCAACTCTAAGAAGGAAAAAACAGAAGGGATTTGAGAAATCCAAGTGTTCCTATTGCAAGAAAGGAAACCACACAGAGAGATCTTGCATGTAGAAGAAGATAGATCAGTTGACCAAGCTTCTTGAACAACACAACATTGCCCTCTCAAAAGGTGCAAGAGAGACTGATTTTGGAAGCGAGTCTGATGGTCATGAGAGATGTCATGCACTAAAGGATGGATTTTCGAAATCAAAATCCCTCATAGTTTCAAGAGCCTCCAACCACATGGTTTCCTCCAGAGAATAATTTTATTCTCTAGATCTCAAATATGGTCCGACTATTCACATGGGAGACAACTCTTAGATCTCAGCTGAAGGGAAGGGAACAGTACATATGGAGCATGGAAAGTTCAAGAATGCTCTATTTGTGCCTTCTTTGTCGGCAATTTTTTTTTTTTTTTTTTACTGTATATTAGATGAGTCACATAGGTTCACCAAAGAAAGTGGTCTTTGGTCTTGACACAGTTTAGATTGCAGAGATCTCCACTGGGAAGATTATAGCGAAAGGGTTTGAAAACCATGCCTCCAAGGCACATGAATTCTCACATTTTTTTCCATACTCTCTGCCTACGACATCGGAATCTAATGAGGATAAGAGTGATACCTCTTCTAATGAAGATGAGGATCAAGATATTGATGTTGAGAATAAATTTCAAGGAGATTCAGATTTAGATCTAAATCCAACACATGCTCCCAATCCATGGCCAAGTCCAATATGGGATCACAAAGTCCTTGTAGCTGCTGGAAACATAGTTTGGGATCCATCTGACCATAGAACCACCAGATCTCAGTATCATGCAAAATGTGCACTATGTCATTGCATCAAGTGAAACGAGGTGCTCTACAGCCCAGTATGGGGGAGATGTTGTAATGTGTATGTAGCGTTACATCTAATAAAACGTAAAAAGTGATAGTAAAAAGTGAAGTACCATATTATGTCGTCCATTAATAAATTCATGTCATCTAATAAAACGTAAAAAGTGATAGTAAAAAGTGAAGTACCATATTATGTTGGCCATTAATAAATTCATGTCGGCTCATAAAATAAAAAATTATGGAAAGTATTTAAAAAAAGCCATGTTGGCTCATAAAATAAAATATTATGAAAAGTAATTAAAATATCGATGTTCGTTTATAAAATAAAAACCTAAAACTTAAACTTGGATCTATCAATCAAGAGATATCAAATTTCTTGAGTTTAAATTTTAAAAAATAAATACACCTCAAGAAATTGGATCCCTCTCGGTGCTTGATAGATACGGGTTTAAGATGGATCTATGTTGGTGTAGATCCACTTCTCTCAGAGAGGTGTTGCATGATGGTGGGGTTTGATCCACAATCTCTTGGAGAGACTTTCCATGGGGGATCTACAACTAGGAAACAATATCGGTTTTCTGACAAAAGGTACTCAAAGGTTCATGATTTGGACCATAATGAGCCATTTGCTCCAGTAGAAATAAGGGTTCCTGAAAGAATTGTTTTGGAAAATACAACTTCTACACAGTGGGAGGCACATCAGGGGAGCAGATCCAGATCTAGCACATGCATTGCTATCCTATAGAGGAGTAGTTTTCCAATATTTTTGCAAAGGCTTTCACCGAGGAAAGTTTTTTCCTTCTCTGCTTAGTATGAAGGTTCTTTGAGTTTCCTGTTGCTATTCTTTTTTAGGGGGGGTATTTTTCCCATGAGGGTTTTCCCCATTTACTTGGTTCATGGACAGTTGTTTTTATCATTTATTTGATTTTATGGGTGACCTTTGGTCTTAGTAACCAAGGCCCGGGATGCAAAAGTATGGATTAAGGGGGGGTGTTAGGATATTTCAATACTCCATCATTTTCCGACCTAGCATTATTTATTTTTCCTAGTTGTTGATGATGTCATTTTCCCCCAGTGGTGTGCAGATGTCATCCAAGATCCATCTACCACCTTCTGATCCATGCATGCATCATTTTAGAACCACTTCAGTCAATTCCCTATTTTATAGGAACCTATTGAGTGTTCTGGTGCATTCCACCTGAGTTATCTGACTCTTGTGGGGGGTTAGAGCTCTGGATGCCACTAATTGTGGCCTCATGCACCCTTTTATTATTGGCATGCATGACAAACTCACTATTGCGCCCTTCTTAGTTAGTTAACTGATTGTGACTTTAGTTAGCTGAGTTTAGGTTCAGTTCAGTTGACTTTGAGTCTTCCGGAGCACTCCAGTGGTGATAATCCCTATTCTCGACCAATTGAGGTTTAGATTATCCTGCATAATTCGAATTCTCTCCATTGTAACATCATTTTTTATTATATTGATTATTGGAACATGTGATATTATTCTGCTCCTATCTAAGTTCTGTTGCATTATTATTCTTCTGCTTCTTTTTATTGCAGTTTTCACTCTTATTCTAATTTTCTGCTCGTTCTTTCTTTGTGAGGTATCCATTAGCTCTTAGATCTGCGGTGACATAGAATTTCACACTTGTAACCTAAAAACAAAAAACTATTAAGATCACGCAAATTCAATTCCAAATTTAATTCTAAAATAAGTTGAGATATAAATATGCAACTTTAGTTAGTTAACATATGTACATATAACGAGATATTAATATAAATTTATTCTCATATTGAATATATTAAATATTATGAAATAGTATGAAGAATTAAAGAACATAAAAAAATAAAAAATATTATTTAATAAATATAAAGTTTTGTATATAAAATTCTTGGTGTATTGGATACTAAAAGATTATATGGTTAAGTTATTTGCTTTAACAATTTTTCGTGATCGTAAAAATAACCAAGATGATTTTTAAGGTTTTTTTTCATTTTAATGAGTTAATAAGTTAAATATAATTAGTGTTACAAATTTTGTATATTTGAGCCCTAATATATGTAGATGTATGTAGATGAAGGGTATTTAAGAGAACTTTTTTATTCTCTATTCTTTTAATATTATAAAGGTTATAAATTTTATTTTGTCAATGTGTTTTAGGTTTTGTCTTGTGTTCAATTTTGTTTTTGTTTAGTGATGTTGATATTCTTCTTTAAACTTCAATAGAAGAAAGATAATTTTGAACTTAACTTAGGGTTAATGGTCTCTTTATAATAAATTACCTTTTTTTATTCTCTATTTCTTTGTAGAACGATGATTTATGTTTAAATTTAGTTGTAATAATGCTAAGAATGGCCTCCTCTTGAATCATCCAATGGTTTAGCTAAGAAAACATCATTATGCCATCATTTCTTAAGCCTCAATTGACATTGATTGGAATTCAAAGAAATGTTGCGAAATTTCTTATTATTCATGCTAATTATCTTCTCTTGTACATTAGGTAACTAATCATAGCCCTAGTCACCATAGATAAAAGTCGCATCTCTAATAGGAGAATAGGATCGGGAGGTATTGCTCTAGTAATTTTAATATTACAAACTATAAATCACTTTCAGATTTGCTTAATTCTCCTCCATATTTCTCTAAAAATGTTACAACCCCAAACTTCACAACCCTAGAGAATAACTAGGAAAGAAAGGGTATCAAAGAGGACTTTATTTTTCTCCCATAACCCAAAATGTACTTGTTTACAGTTGTTATCCACATTGAAATAGGATTTCAAGCCTCCATTAATTGTCTCCTCCACATGATAGTCCCAATTGATCTTGGTATGCAAATGCAAGACAACTTCGGGATACGTGTATGCATCCACCTACTCTAAGTTGTTATTATCATGAGTATAATTAGGGTAGTGATTCTTGAACTTAATGATCATAACCTTGTTGTTATCAATATTTATTGATATGATAACACTAAAACATAATCTTTGGCAATCCTTATTTGTTTTTAAAGATTATAAAGTATCTTAACCAAAGAAACAAATTATCATCCATATAAACAAGAAAAGTAATAACTATCCTAGCTAACGTAGTGCCATCACACCCTGCTTCTTCCAAACATACCTCCTTTTTTTTCCTTAGAAACAAAAGAAAAAAAAAGTACTTAGTATTCCTTAGAATCAAAGTATCCAAACATACCTCTAACTTGTCAATACAATTCTATAAAGGGTAGGGGACAAGGAACAACATTACTTAACCCCAATATTACAATTGATTTCTTTTGACCAACCCTTTATTATTGCTAAAGTTAGCAATAAATTCCTTGTACAACCTCATTGCTACAACTCTCAACTTTAAAGAAACCTTTAAATGCTTTGTCATCTTCTAAATGTTTTTTCTAGGCACCATATCAAAAGCCGTCTTAAAGTCAACGAAGCAACAACAAATATTGATTTTATTAACTTGGCACTCCCCAACAATAACCCTTATAACCATGTATACAATAGAATGAGAACTATATACAAAGATTGAGAACTCTAGACATCAAAATTCATATTTTTGCGTTAAAAACACCAAAAAACAACCGCAAAATGAAAAGTGGTGATACCAATATCGCCCCTTTTTTGGGGGGGAGGGGCTAAAATTACAACTTTTTGGTAACCCCAGCTGGTGCCATTTAATCAAAACCCTAAATCAACCCCCAAATTGAAAAGTGGACCTCCTATAATCACTTTTATTTTTCCGAGGTTAAAATCTAAAAACAATTACTTCAAAAAACCAACATTAAAAAAACCAAAATTCAAAATTTATAAAAAAATTGTCCAAATAATCACAACATTATAAAATTTAAAAAAATAAATAAAAAATTCAAAAAAAATGTATAAAAATATTATAAAAAGATCAAAATGAAACAATTTTTTTTTAAAAAGGTTATATTTTTTTTAGAAAAATAAATAAAAAAAATTGAAAAAAAAAATCAAATTTGAAACAAATTTAAAAAAAAATATCCAAAAACACATTTTTAAAAATTATGAAAGAAAATTTTAAAAAACTATGAAAAAAAACAAAAAACCAAAAAATAATAATAAAATTTTTAAAATTTTAAGTTTTAAAAAATTGAAATGATATTAATCAAAAAACTATGCCTACCCATCCCTTTCCCCCACCCGTCCTCCTACGCTTCCATCACCCCTCCCCCCCCTCTCCCCCCTTCCCTCCCCCTTCGCCTACTCCCTCGTCTCCCTCCCTCCCCGCTCTGCCCCGTTCCCTTCGCCACTCCCTCATATCCTCCCTCCCTTCTCTCCTACCTTCCCTCCTCCTCCACTCGCTTTCTCATCCCCTTCCCCCTCCGCTCCTCATCCTCCCCCTCCCTTTCCCTCCACCCATCCGCTCCCTTGTGCGCCCAAGGGGTAGATGCAATTCTCAAAATTGTGTCCCTGCTTGCGTGGCACTTAGGAAGCCCTTTGGGAACACAAGGGAGCATCATCATTTCTCCCTGTGCGCCTAAGTGGTGACACAATTCTAAGAATCGTACCCTCCACTTGGGTGACCCTTGGGCACACAACGGAGCAGTTGGGTAGAGGAGCATAGAGGAGGAAACGAGGGAGAGGGAGCAAATGGGAGGAAGGGGGAGGGGAGAGGCAGAGGGATGGTGACGAGGGAGCGGGTGGAATGGGAGGGAAGTGGGGAGAGGGAGGACGGGGGGGGATGAAGAAGCGAGCAGAGGGGGAGGAAAGGGGGGAGAGGGGGTAGGGGTAGGGGTAGGGGTAGGGGTGGGGGGAGAGGGGAGAAAGGGATGGGTAGGGATGGGGGGCGAGGGGGGAAAGGGATGGGTAGGTGTAGGGGTAGGGTTATTTTTCAATTTTTTAAATTATAATTTTTTTAATAAATTTTAAATGTTTAAAATTTTAATTATTTTGTTTTTTTTCATTTTTTTTCAAATTAAAAAAATATATTAAATGTTAATTTTTTTTAAATTGTAGATTTTTTAAAAAATTATTTCATTTTGATTTTTTTACAATTTTTTATACATTTTTTTGAATTTTTTAAAATTGATTATAAATTTTTTAAATTTTAAAATGTTGTAATTTTTTTATAAATTTTGAATTTTTTAATGTGTTGTTTCACTTTTTTTTAACGTGTTTGTAGTTTTTTTTCTTTAAGTTATTTTAATGTGTTTTTTTCATTTTTTGCGTTTTTATTTTTCTAAAAAAAGTTAAAATTTTCCAAGCAAACGTAACCCAACAAAGGAAAGGGGTGTTATTAGTAGCACCTCTTTCCGAGTCGCAAGTTGATTTTGGCATCTTCGTTGCAATGATCATTGCAACGATGTCAATTGTTAAGACAACGTCGTCAATCAAGTTGTAATTTTAGCCCTTGTTTGGTTGTTGATTACTACTGGTTCAATTCGATGGCCAATTTAGGGTTTTTATTGCAAGGGTACCTGACTAAATTTCAATAAAGTTGTAAATTTATGCCAACAAAAGAAGGGTGCTACCGCTAACACCACTTTTCAAAATGAAGGTAAAAACAACTACTAAATGTGTCCTCCATAAAAATGAGAACTCATGTGGGTTCTTGTTCTATTGTATATTGTGTTTTATAGTAATTAAGTGATTCATGTTTGAATGATAGCTTCTAAAACCAACTTGGTTTTTAACCCTTTTGTCGATATTTCCTAACAATAGGATAATCTTCCTTTTAAGGATAATTCCATATAAGTTAGAAAAAACAAGGTTAATGATGATGTTCCTGAAATTAGAGGGGTCCACTTTGAAAATAGAAATGATAAAGCTTCTGATTCAAGATTTAGGGAAATCTTGTTTAACTATTAAATTGATTATCCCATGACTATGAGAAATAGGCATAAAGCTTTCAATTTTTAAAACTTCAAATATCCTTCAATATCTTTAACTTTCTCTTTTACTAAATATTTAATCTCAAACTTAATAAGAACACTAGAGTGCATTGTCTAGACAATGCTCATGGGTTTAGTATACACACCAGTTTACATTGATAAAAAAATTTTAAAACCTAGTTTATCGGTGCGTTATGAAATTATAGCACAACATTTTCGTGGTGTGCGTCTATCTGAAACACATTGCGCATGATGCAACTTGTAAATTTACAATGTATGTTGAATTCCAGTGCAATTTAAATGGCTCGAATGCACCGCACAAGGTTTTTTATTTTTTATTTTTAACTTTAGGAGAAAAATGGTTAATTTCCAATTTTAATTTGCTAAAAAAATAAATTATGAAGTAACAAAGAATTTACCTGGACACTTGCGTGTCAGGAAGGTATGGTTGTGATGTATGCTGAATTTGAAATTTTGCCCACCATTTGGAAAAATTCAAAATCCAATCATTAAAAAATGGAAGCTAGCAATGTCTCCACATGGAGAACGAATGTCAGGGAATCTAAGCAGGGGATGTACGACACTGCTGTTTTAAGGCTCAAAAGCACTAGTGTAGATGTGGTAAAATGAATTTTTCATGCGGTAATTGTTTTATTAAACCCTATTACAGTGTTCTTGAAACTATAACTCACCAGTGCGGTCAATTATATAGAATGCATCGGTAATAAAAAATAATATAGTTTGTGGTTTTAAATTCGAAATTTTGTAACCCTGACATGGTGTGGCTTAGGCTATATCTCCCTAGTGCAGTTGATTAGAACAACCGCACCGGTGATGGAAATTAAAATTAAAAACATATATTAATCTGGTGCTCTCGACTATCTATTTACCCTACTTCAGTTCCTTCAAATACATGGTGCCCCGGTGTGCGAGCTGTTAATATAAATGCACCGTTTGTAAAAAAAGAAAATCATGCTTGATGGTGTTTCCAGTCATGGTACCACATGATTTATTTGCAGCATCGATGTGTTGTTGTCTTGTATGCACCTGTGCGTTTATTATGTATAAACACATAGGAAAAAAACATCCTCTAAACCTCCACCCACTCGCCTCTACTAGTCACCTCTACTATAAATGGATATGTGGGCTCTTTTTAGAGTAGCATTCACTATAACCTCTAAAAAGGGGCATTTTCCTTGTAGTGACGACCAATATTCAATCTCTCAAATCCACATGGATTCATCCTTGAAATCCGTGCTATATATACCAACCCATCCATTAGAGCAAGGAATCATAAATTCATTGTAAAACAAGAGATCCCAACATAGATTCCATTATGATGAATGGATTCTGAGATTTTTAGTCAACTTATGAGACCCAATAAATGTGGGACATGCCCTGTCAACAGTGATGGAAAATCATAAATTCTTTTTCATACTGTCAACTTGGACAGGGTGATGACGCCACCCTATGTTCGCTATGAATGAAGTATGAATTCTTGGATTTGCATATTAATCCACGATCTTCCACCCAAATAATACAAGGAATTACCCATTATATACATAGTTTTATTTGATATTATCGATGTTCCTATTGCTACAAATTGCCTCCAAGAGCACGTTACCCAAAAGTGTTTTTCCATGTGTACTAATCGAACGAGAATAGCCATGGAACACTATCATCCATTGTACGCCCATCATCCCATCTATTAATGTGGTAAGTCATTGAGAATCTGTCCCCATTCATGGAAAATTTGATTGAAATCTTAAAGTATATTACTATTATTAGTTTACTTACTATTTATTACGTTAGATCATTAATTAGTTAAACAGTATATGACATGTCTCTTGCTTAAAAGACATGTCCATTCATTACGGGGCATATATATATTGGCCCTTATTATTGTATTTATCATCAATCAATTATTCAAAATATATATTTAAATAAATATATTATCATGTAAGGTTTTTCCCATACAAGTGGTATCAGATCCTTTGGGTGCTGACGTTCCCTCATATTTTCATTTCACTACCCATCCCCCATAACCACTTCTCTCATGCTTCGATCATCTCCCTCGCGCTCCACCTACGTTTCTCTCCTTGGCGCTCCTCACACCATCTCCCTCACACTCCATCTGCACATTCCTCATGCAACTCACCCTCACCTTAGCTCTAGAGTTCCCTCATATTTTCATTCCACTACTCATCCCCCATCTCCACTTCTCTCACATTTTTCACATCTCCCTCACACTCCACCCACGTTCCTCTCCTTTGCGCTCCTCACACCATCTCCCTCACGTAGCTCGCCCTCACCTCAACTCCTTTTCTATTCAAATCCCCCCCTCAGCAACACTCTCCTCCTACACAATCTATCCCTATGACTACCATCTTCCACATTATCCATCTATTCCCCCCATGTTCCTCACTTCTGCCACCCCCATCCACTCCTCTATACACCACACCCAATCCTCCCATCACGCTTCTATCTAGTTTCCATTCCTCCCTCCCATGCATTTATCTTCCATCACACCGCGCCCAACACACCAGCTACACGCCATCCCTCTCTACTCACAAAATCACTTGTTTGCATTCCTCCCCCTCCATGACCAACTGCACTCGCTCCACACTAAACCTGCAGTACCCACATTATTGTCTCCATGTGCCACTTCGTGCACAGTCCCCATACGTTCGATGCCACCCTTCTCTACTCCCCCCTCCAACGTTCACCCATCCTTCTCTATGTCCTCCCTTGCACACCTTCCCTCATGCTCCAAGCTTCCACTCCATCATTTTTCTATGCCATTCCTCCCTCTGCACTCTCCATATCTTCCCACTCTTCCAGTGTTGTCCACCCTTGCTCGTATATCCACTCTCCTAGCACAGTCTCTCTTTCACCGTGACCTCCTTTTGTCCACGCTCTTTCCATCTATGTGCTTACCACCTGTTGGCCCGATTTTTCGACCTAGGCCAAATAAGGAGATTAAGCCCACACAAGTTGCTTAGAACATTTTCCGGTGTGTTTGGAATAGCAAAACCTCACAGGTTATGGTCTCCTGCTACCAGCTGAATTTATCATCTTAAGGAGAATACAAAAAACTCAGCAAAATGTTTCCTAAGTTAAACAACTGTTAAAAGTTGAATCCTAAAGTTAGTTTCTAAATCTAAGCTAACCTAATGTGCTTTCTTAATGAAATTCTCTTGTTTGGGTTCCGTTTGAATCTTCAAGTGTGATCCTATTTGAAATGTAAAACTACTGATTTAAACCTAAAGGATTATCTAACAACTGCTAAAACCTAACTAAGTTAAACTACAACTAAAACTAAATTACTAACCCTATCTCAGCTGAGAGCAACTTAGAAGACTAGATTAATTATCAATTAATCATTTAAAATAACAAAGGAAAGAATGATAACAATTTAGATAAAAATACCAAAATTACTATCATAAAAATCACTTTGTTGATCATGCACAAAAACATAAAATTAAAATAGGAAACTATTTTAATTTATTCTGTAATGTTCTATTAATCAATAACTAATGTTCAATACCAAATATTTGAATAAAAAAAGTTATATTCATTCATGAAAACATTTAAACATACAAATGCCAACATAAATAAATATGAAATGTATTATTACCAAATCACAATCATCAATAAAATATTGAATAAAAATATTCAGTAATACTTGATTCAAATAATGATATTGTGTGAATAGAGTAAACTTTCAGATAACAAATACAATCACATCCAAGTATAATTGCATAAGTGTTAAAACTGAGAAAATAATATATCGAAATATGTATTTAAGTTTCAAAAACTGTAACAAAACATTGATACCAGTTTAAGAAGTCTAGTGACAATCATCCACGAAGATAAACTCAGTAGAGTAATCAAAACTAGAAACTGTGTTATAATTTCAATAAGTCTTTTCTCCAGTACTCCATCAACCCTCTCTTAGAAATTGTTTGGGACTTATATACATAAAAAGAACAACTGTCTTCGAGTTATTTTAGGATTTATTTACAAAAATAGTAAAAACAGTTTCTTAACAGCTGTTAAGATAACTCATGACCATCCCTATATTCCTTCTATTGACGATATGATTCAATTGACACCAAAAGAAGCACCTGGCAAATATGAACCTCAATGAAGTAAACAAAACGTGACCATCCAGAATGCATGCCAGCTATCAATGCAAAAATTGTTCTCTTCCGATAAAGCAGCTTCAAGGATGTATACCAGTCAGCAAAATTGTTTCTATTCAATCCAACGCATTCATATCATAAGTACACCTATAGCAATCAGTTATGCAGTTATAAATTTCTCATTAAAATCATGATAACAAGAAATAAAACAAAATAAATTATAAGCATACCTGTCAAAAGAAATATACCATTGTAACCAAAAAAAGAGGTGTCAATTTTGGATTTGCAACTTGACTGCTCTTCTTGCTTCAGAAAGTCGAATCTTATGTTTCCAAATCTCAAGTTTTGGTTGTTCTACTTGCTCAAGCAAATGATTATTGGTAATAATCAAAGACTTCTTGGCTTCTTTATATCTATTTTTCTTCAGTTTTGCTTCTTTCCATCTATCCACCCAACCCAACAACTCTGTCTTGAATGTTTTATTTTCTTCATCCTTTATCATTGCATTAGCCCGACATTCCTTTAATTTTGCTCTTAACTATGAGATTTTGTTCTCATAGACTCGGTTAAGCACCTGTCGAAGGGTTTCTTCATCTTGATCATTGAATTGGGAAGAATTCGCTTCATTCAAATTCTGAACATGTGAAGGAATACTCATGAATGAAGGCTCAGGACCGGATCCATAATCATCCATGAATGAAGGTTCTATCTCAAAGTCACTAGGATCAGTGATTTCTTTAGCCGAAGGTGTTTCAAAATTATCTACTGTGAAAATTGGTTCATCATTACGAGTTGCCTCAGGAATCGAGGACAAAACATCATCTTCATTTTCAAGCTGAATAACAATTGGCTCAATGTTTTTTTGCATTGCTACTGGCATAGACAAGCTAGCCATTATTTGGGTAAACCTGCGGGGAATCTATGAAACTAACTTCCTTTGTTCGGCTTTAGTTTCAGAACAACAAACACTTGCCAATGCTTCAAGTTTTTTCGCAGGAAGGTCATGCATATTCTTCAGCTGAGAGACAAGGGTTTCAACAACACATTCATCCTTTATCAACTCCCCATCCAAATTCTGTACTTGAACTAGATTATCAACCCCTGTATCTTCTAGTGTAATATTTGATTGAAATGTCAAGCTTTCAGGAACTGAGGGTTTCTTTCGTTTAACCCGAGTCTTAGGCCTAATAGGTGGCCAAATCTCATTTTGACCTAAATCGTTCTTAGTTAAAAACTGATCCCAAGTTTGGCCATTAAGTGACAATTGGTGTTGGACTAAGATTTTAATTAATCCATGATGAAAAAGACACTGGTCTTGAACCCCAATTGCATTTTGATTAGTAGAAGCCATTTTCCCTAAGCTATGGAGTAAGAAATAGGGAAAGTTCAATTTAGATCCCCTCAACGCCATCAATAATCTAAGGTGATACAAAAGTACATGAGAAAAATGGCGATCACAAGTTATGAACCGAACTCTCAATCGAAACAAGGTTTACCATCGGGGTTTCAAGAATCTTACCAGGAAACCAAACTGGTCATTATAATCTTCAGGTAGAGACAACATAAACTGTTTCAATTTTTCTTTGTTCATTTTTCCCTTCTTAAACCACCTTTCACCAGACTATGGCAACTTGGCTGCTTCAGCTATGAAACTCTCAGAAAGAGTCAACTGTAAATCACCTATCCGCGCAAATTCACCATTAAAAGAAAGAGAAAATCTTCGGGTGACTTCACCATTATGGCCACTAAGGCTATCAAAGAACTTCCCCCATCCAATTTTATCAATGAAACAAGTTGCTTCAGGTTCCCCTATAAGCCATTCAGAACCCTCTGGTTCAAATCGACATAGAGGAGCCATCTCTCCTACCTGCGATTTCTCACTCAACTGGAAAACATACGGTGTTGTGAAAACTGAAGGAATAGGAATCCAAGACTGTACAGACATGGTAAAACCCTAGAATCATTCCTACATGCGAAATCACACCATCAAAGCCAATTCATGCATCTTCCATCGTTTGATGAGACTTGAAATTATTTTGTCATAGTTGAATCATGCCAAATTATAAATGTAATATGGATAGCAGATAGGAAATAATTTTACAATATGTGAATAGAACAAGTGTCAAGAAGAGTCAATTCGTAATCAACATCTATAAATTCAATCTTCAGATTTGGCATGACAAAGGTTATACGTGGAGATAAACGTACTGATTAAGATTTCATAGTTAATATCCAAGTTACGAATAATCATAATGAAGCTATAACGTGGCACTCAAACTATTCAATAACATGTGAACCACATCATAAATGATGACCCTGCTATGAAGACTTATAGAAATCGGTGAAGGTGTCATCATTCACCACGATTCAAACCATAATGTTATGCTTGTAAACTCATAATTTGCAAATAATCCAATTCGATGCATAGGAATGATATGATAATTCTTCAAAGTGAACAATGTTAAGTTAAAAATACCATATCAATCATAGTAAAATAATAATCAAACTTTGAGTTTACAAAATGGCTAAAAATAGAAGTTGAATCAATGATTATAAACTTTGATCATGTCTCAGAATATTTACAAAGGTGAATATGTTTCAAATAGTACATATGTTCAAATTATTTATTTACAAAGAACAAGATGAATCAAATAAATGATATACTTATAAGGGTTTAATAAGATGATAAAATAATTTGATTAACCCTAATAATTCATTTTCAGTCATAAAATATCATCATCAATCATGCCCAGTATCAAAGTCAAAAAATGAAATTAGAACTAATTACATGAAAATAAAAGATCTAAGAAAAATAAGTTGATTTGAAAGATATTAATAAGAAGCTCATCATAATGTATGATCAATAATGATATAATAAAAAATTGATCATACGAAACCTAAGATTTTAACAGCTGCAAGAAAGATTAATCAACTTAGTTTGACCTTACCTTTGAAACCTTAATTCTAATTTTCAATTGATCAATTTCATTAGTCAAGCAGAAAAATTGAGAGGGTTGTTGCCTGCCAACAAATGGCGACGACCTAGGCGAACCAGTTATCTCTACTCATTCATCTCAAAAATTGCAATAAAACAGAATCTTAAAATTCAATTAAAACAAATCAGAAAATCACTAAATTCACACCTGCGAATATTTTCAGAACTACCTTCATTCTATTGGAAAAAGATTTTGTTTAAGACAAGCTAAAAAAATACCCTGTGAAAACAAAGTACTCAGTATAAATGTAACTTGCATCATCAATATAAAGATGTGTCTTATTCACTTCTCTGAAAAACTTTAAATACCTACTCCAATTATTAAAAAAAAAATGATTTTCCATTAAATTTTAACTGAAGAATATTGTCCAGGTGTGTTAACTTGATATTAACAGCATCATTCACGAGTTTTATCAAAGATAAACAAGCCGAATCGCGATGAGACCTCATGTCCCTTGATCTTATGATCAAGAGCCATCACCCTGGTGATCATAAATGATGTTATCCTTAATAAAAATGATGATCATGATTAGGTCGGCTCGTGATGAGACCTCCTATTCTCCAATCAAGACCCAATGTATTACATATAATTACACATGGAGCAGAATTTAAAATCTTTGCAGATGGTAAATACACATTTAATGAATAACTGTTAATGTAGATTGAAAAAGGTTTTCCCAAGTACTGAATTTTGAAAAGGAAATCTGTCGGCTATCCTAACGTATAAAGAAACAAATACTGAAGATTAATCCTGATCATAAACACAAACATTATCAGTTATAGGTTCATATCAGATTTGAGAAGAACTGATCAGTCTAAGTGAATCTTGAAGGTCTACCTCATTACAACTAATCAAGATAAAGGCATAAACTGGATTTAAACCTCATGGTTTATTTATTTACAAATACCCTTCTCAAAAAGAAAAATGTACATAAAAGATTTTTTTTTTTAATCAAAACTAACTTTATTTGCCTACAAGTATGTACAGAAATTCGACAAAATTATGTACAAAATATTGAAAAGATTATGATGTTTTGACAGAAGAGATATCTTTCAATTCTGAAAAGTAAGAAAATGAATTCTGAAATGAATTTCAGGAATATTTACAGATGGATCAAATCAGAATAAAAGAAAATAGAATTCGAATGAACATGAAATTTAGAAATTTACAATGATTCTATTTTATAAAAAGAATGTACAGAAAAATAAACAATTGCAAAATTTTGTGATGTTAATAATCAATATGTACAGAAAAATATTCACAAAAAGATTGGTTAAAATTGAAAGAAAATACTATACATAGGCAAAAATTAAAATATCAAAAGACAGTGTTGTACAATTATTTACAGAATAAACAAGCTTATGTATAGAACTATGTACAGATTCAAAATATGAAGAAATCAACAGAAATACTTCTTAAGGATCAAACCATTCACAGGAAAAGTTTCCAGTTGACCTTCTAAAGTTTGCAAACGAAAAGTACTAGGACCTAACTTCTCAGCAATGATGAATGGACCTAACCAAAGACGTTGGAATTTAGTATGATCTCCCTTATACTCATGAGCTTTATCCCATTTAAGTACTAAATCTCCCACCAGAAATTCTCTATTAGAACTAGAAGACTGATCGAACCATGACTTTACAATTTGTTGATGTTTAACAAAATGTTGCTTAGCCTTATCTCTTTCTTCTTCTAATTTTAGCAGAGTGTTAATTCTCTTCTCTAAAACTGGACAATCTTCATACTGAACTGATTGGACAAGCTGCAGAGAAGGTAAAAATAAATTTGGTGGCAAGATAGCTTCAGTACCATAGACCAAAAAGAAAGGTGAATTACCAATTGAAGACTTAGGAGTAACCCTATATGCCCATAATGCATTGAACAAAGCTGTGTGCCAATCACGATGTTGAGTTGAAATAGTCCTCTTTAGAATTTTCAATAAGTTCTTATTAGTTGATTCCGATAAACCATTACCATGAGGATGATAATTTTCCAAATATCTAACCCTGATACCTTTCTTCAATGCAAATTGAGTTAATTCAACTAATGAAAAATATGAGGCGTTATCGAAAACAAGAGAGTCAGGAACACCAATCGTGTAATGATAAAATATTCCACGAATAGGATAACCTGATTGGTGTTCACTACCCTTAAAGCTGCAGCCTCTGCCCATTGAGTAAAATAATCAGTTGCAGTAATTATATACTTATGTTGCAAAGAAGAAGGTGGGTTTCTTGGATCAACTATGTCAATACCCCATTGTTTAAACGACCTATCAACTGTGATCGGCTGTAGAGGAAAAATAGACTTCTTAACCCTACCTGTAGCCATTTGACATTCTTGACACTTTCTGACGAAAGCATAAGAATCTCAAAACAAGGTAGGCCAATAATAACCAGCCCTAATGATTTTATGTGTTGTAGTCTCACCTCCAAAATGGCCACCAACAAGACCAGAATGTAATTCACTCAGGATTGTCTCAGTCTCATCCTTATCTAGGCAACGAAGTAGAATGCCATCTGAATTCCTTCTAAATAGGGTATTATCATTCAACAGATAAGGTACTGATTTCAACCTAAGTGCTCTCTTATTCCTAGGTTCAAGATGATCAAGAGCAATTCCTGTTTCAAGAAGAGTTCTTAAATTTGAATACCAGGAATCTTGAGGTGGAGGATAAAAATAAATTTCCTTGATTAGCAAGGTTTCATCAATCATCATTTCAAAATCTCTATTTGGAAAATGGGCTATGTCAGCAGCAAGCTTACATAATGCTTGGCCCTTTACCATAGTTGAAGTTTTAATCTACAGGTCATATTCCTGGAGAGCTGTCATCCACGGAGCTCTTTTATCACCTAAATCCGTTTGTACCAATTCTTTCTTACTGCGGGAAAAGGGACAGTCACTTTGGTTCTTGATTTCAAAAGGTATGGACGAAAATGTTTGATAGCTTTAAAAACAACAAAAGCTTGTTTGTCAACTTCATGGTAGTTCAGTTCAACACCTTTAAAGTTTGAGCTCATGAAAGAAATTGGTACTTCATTATTCTGTTGATTCTGTTGAGTTAAGACTGCTGCATATGCTATGTCAAAAGCAAAAGTATATAGTATGAAGTCTTTGCTAAAATCTGGGCTCAAGAGACTAGGTGATTTTGAAATGGCTTCTAAGATCTTCTGGAATGATTCTTTCTCAGTCTATCCCCAGTTAAATATAACATCTTTCTTAATCATTTTTTGTAATGGGAGGACAATTTCTGAAAAGCTGGGAATAAATCTCCTAACAAAGTTTATCTTGCTAAGGAACGATTGCATTGCCTTTTTACTTGAAGGGAAAGTTATTTTGTAAATGGATTGGGTTCGTACAGGATCAATCATAATCCCATGTTTTGACACCACACAGCCTAACAAAAGACCTTGCGTAACAGCAGATCTCATTTTCTTAGGATTTAAGGAAACCCCATATTTTCTACAACGCTCAAGTACTTTTCCAAGATGAATAATGTGATCATGTCGGTACCTAGAAAATACAGTAACGTCATCTAAATAGACAACCACTGAATGATTGATTAATCCTCTAAAGGAAATATCCATTGCTCTTTGAAAGGTTGCCCCAACATTGACTAAATCAAAGGGCATCTTTCGGTAAGCATAGGTTCCCCATGGGGTCCTAAATGCGGTTTTGAGTTGGTCCTCAAGGGAAACTAGGATCGAATCATAACCACCTCATGCTCTTTCACACTCTCCATTCTGCAGACCCTCCCCCTTCATGCGACCCTCCACACCAACCAACACTCCATCTCCCATTACGCAACCCTTCCATTTTTACATGGAATTTTCATCACCCGAACAAAACCCTATGATCTTGTATTGCCACAATCCCTATGGTCACTTTCATGGTGAATGAGCTCTGATTTGTTTTCCCTACAACTTAACTATTTTTGTGGCTTCAACAAGCTTTGATTTTCCAGTAACACGCGTCGAAGTCCATGTATGCATTCTACTTCACTGTCAACCCACATTGATGACGCAACTTGCATTCATGTCAACCCATGTCGAGCTGATTTGGGGTGTTTTGCTCAATACCTAGGTCGTGTCGATGTCTCCACGGGAAAAAGACTAGGTTTTTGAGAATATTATAGAACAAAATCTCGAATCATAACCTTTCCCTCCTATATTTATGGATCTAGATTGAATTCCACCATTGAGGGATATCATATCTTATCCACTCCCCACACTTTTCTTAAGCTCTTCCTATCCACATTGTCCTATAAATTGATGATTTGGGCCATGGATGAGCGAGGAGGAAGATTGGAAATAAGGAAATGCTGGAGGAATTACTCTAGACATATAGACTCTTGATATTTTGTATTCAAGGTGAAAGTGACTCGTTGGAGAAAGAAGAACTCATTGGAAAGAAGCTACAACACCAAGGCCTAAACGATTGTAACTCTTTCTATCTTTGTTAATATGATTGTATTTTCCTTCCCGTACATTTGATGTTCTTGATGGTATATTGTGACATTCCTTGGTAACTCACATAGGTCAATTATATCGTTTTTACTTCACTTGTTATTGTCTCGTTTCGATCTTTGGAAGGTTCTTTTGCACGTGAAATTGGATAGTGGTTGCTCTTGGATCATTACAACAACCATTATATCAGTGGTATGTATCTTCTATACTCATGCATTGTTACCATTTTATTGACTTAGGTGAAGGTTTGTACAATTTGTTCCCTTTTGTTATAGATCTTAATAATTTATACTAGGGACCTTGATATTTGTCTGCATCACTTGAGAAATCCTATAACAAAATTGGTGACTCCGTTGGGAACACTTTGCTCCTCAGATCTATCTCTTTTATTTTCTCTGATTTAATTTAGATCGTGTCATTTTTTTATTTGAATCTACCTCTATAGAGTCATTGGGTCATCCACATTACTCCAGGTATCCTAGGTCCACTCAGATCTGTTGATTTTAGGAGTGGCGTAGCTTTTATTTTTGAAAAAATTTGCTTTTGGGAGCTTGACGTGCTTTACCTTTGTCCTACAACGCACCATTAATGCGCCTGGGTGGTGTACTAAACCGCGTCGATCCATAAAGATGCACGTTTTTGTACTAGTAGACCGTGTCGCACTGCAAAATTTTGTAGTGAGGTATTTATCCCTGCTTAGACCTGGACCTAGTCATCTTTGAGTTTATGTCAGAGTTTGTATCTTCCCCAGATCTATGTTTCTACTTTCATTCTTGAAATTTGGAATAGTGTGCTTCCTCGTTGATTCTTTATAGTCAAACTTTTATTTTCTTTGCTTTGAATGAGACTCTTCATTCTCGTGCAAGCGTGGCTAGTCTTGTAGACCTATAAGAACCTCTAATATTGTTTGTTTCAAGTCTTTAAACCTCTAAAACTGTGTTGTCGTACTAACTCTTGCTATTGCAAGTGTGGTTTGAATTGTTACATCATTGGGATTGATTGCTTGGGTGAACACTTTTTGTTTTCAAAAGTTGCAGAGCTCTCTCAAAGTGAGCACAGCCATATTTGGATTTGATCGAACATACCATTAAATGGATTGGGTTTTCATTCTCTTCACCTTTGAAGTGTAATGCTTTGATTTTTTGAGAAAATACATTTTTTGCATCTTGGATAATTGTTTGAGAAAACTTGAAAGAGCTAAGAATTATACATGTTTTCTTCCTTTTGATCTTTAGAAAGTCTTTGGAAAAGAGAAGAATTATTATAACAATCATGAAGTGTACATTTTCAAGTATTTTTGACAATTAGTACATATTCAAAAGATCTCTTAAATCATCATTTTAACTCTTTGGTTCTTTGTTCAAAATTGAGTTATTTTGCAAATTAAAAGGCTTCCTTTTTCTTTTATTTTTTGATTTGCATCGTCAAATCCCTTTTGAAAAAGAAAAACGAAAAGAAAATCTTTACTTTGGTGTTATTTTTGGTGTCATTGGGTTTGATTGAAATAGTGTTGCTTGTGTATGTATTTTGGCGTTGCTTAAAGAAGAGTGAAAGGATGCCATAGTACTTCGGGGTATATTTTTATTGTTTTAACAAAATAAGAAAGATCTCTCTCCTTTCCTTAGATAGTTTTCATCGAAAAACAAAAGGATTGCATCTCATTTAGCTTATTCATGCATATTGGTTCGAGTCTACACTTCATGCATCCACTTAACCGTATAAGATAAAATCAATCACTAGTCTAAGTTAAAATATTTAGAAACTTGTGTGACAAGTTAGAGACGTGTTCTGGCATATTTCAACATCACAGTTGTTATTCTTTTCCTTCATTGCATCCCAGGGGCTTGCATTTCTTCCATGTACTAGTCGGTACATCGAATGGCCTTTCACGTACCTATGGGTATATAGAAAGGTACTTCACGTACTCTAAGGTATATAGGCAGGATCCTATCGAACGGTTGTGCATTAGACAATACTACTATGGATTGGAGCTCCCACGTACCTTGTGTATATCGGGATACCCCACTAGGATCCTGAAACCATCTGAGTCAACCATTAGGCTTCTTGACGTTGCAATACAATGAGAGAAACACTTGGGGAGATACTACGCAAGTACTGTCAGGTAGTCAGGTAATACGGTCAGGGGTATGATCCCAATCCTCATTAGTTAGTGCTTTGAAAGATTGGGCCGAGTATTACTATTGGACCCTGCGGTATATATCGCGAGTTGCGACGCCTTGACACTCATGTGAGGATATAGTTCTTCATCCCACTTATCATATAAGTTTTCTTGTGGATTTAGCTTGAGTAGGATTTGAAGTGTTTTTTTATTTAGAATACTCTTAGGAGGAAACTTTCATAAGTTGTTCTGGCTTTACAACACTGTGAGGAACCTCCAACAATTAATTAATGAAAATGAATGATATATCAGAAATAATAGAACACGGAAGATATTTATTGATCGCGGGCCACTTTGAGGGGGAAACCTCCTTTGAGCAAGATCAAGACAAAATAACTCATGGATTCCTTCATTGGCCTCAACACGTACTTATATACTAATTCTATGTGCCAATGCTGTGGATTAATCCCATGGAACATATAATATTACGGGACGAATTAAAAATCATATGCGTCCAATACTATGGATCAATACCATGGAACATATAATACTATGGGCTAATACAAACTATGGATCAATACCATGGAACATATAATACTACGGCACGACTTACAAAGCATATTCGTCCAACAACAATATACTATCAAAGTAAAGAGAAGGGTTGACATGGGTTCCTAACATCCCCTCCCCCTTAGAAAAAGCTTTATCCTCAAAACTTTAGATGTGGAAATTGATGATGAATATGAACGACTGGTTCCCATGTAGCATCCTCTGGTTGCATTCTGTGCCACTGAATTAATACCTACAGAGAGATCGAGAGCGAAGCTCATGAGTGCGCCTACTGAGGATGGCCTCCGGCTCCAAAAGGATGGATCCTTCATTATCCAGTTCTTTTAAAACAATATGCGCTCTGATGTTGGTGCCAAGAACTTTATTTAGACAAGAGACATGAAATACTAGATGAATGTAGGAAGAAGGAGGAAGTTCCAATTTATAAGCAACGGACCCAATCTTCTGAAGAACCTTATAGGGCCCATAGAAATTTGGAGCGAGCTTATGACTCCCTTTGATTTTTAGGGAGGATTGCTTGTAAGGCTATAGACGAAGAAAAACCATATCACCTACTTGAAAAGTGCGCTAAGAACAGTGTTGATCGGCTTGTTCTTTCATTCGATTTATTTCCAAGTGAAGATTGTCCTGCAAATGCAAAGAATATGATTGCGGTTTCGAAGAGCCGTGTCAACTTCCTGAACTGGTGAACTGTTGGGGGTGTATGGAAGAAAAAATAGTGGTTCCTAACCATAGGCTACTTCATATGGAGACATTTTAGATGCAGTATGGTAGGAGGTATTGTACCACCATTCAGCGAGAGGGAGCCACTTTTCCCTTTGATGTTGTTGTTCGGAGGTGAAGAAAATAAGATAAGTTTCCAAACATTTATTGATAATTTCAAGCTGACCATTTGTTTGTGGGTGATATCCTAAACTCGTCTTCATTTTGGTGCCACTGTGGCGAAATAGTTCTATCCAAAAATGACTGGTGAAAGTTGCATCGCGATCCGAGACAATGGAAGAAGGGATTCCATGAAGACGAAAGATCTGGTCCAGGAAAATTTGAGTGATTGAGGAGGCTATATAGGGATGGATGAGGGCACAAAAATGATTATATTTGGAGAGGCGATCAACCACAAGCGCTCTGATGTTGGTGACAAGAACTTTATTTAGACAAGAGACATGAAATACTGGATGAATGTGGGAAGAAGGAGGAAGTTCCAATTTATAAGCAACGGTCCAATCTTCTGAAGAACCTTATAGGAACCATAGAAATTTGGAGTGAGCTTATGAATCCCTTTGATTTTTAGGGAGGATTTCTTGTAAGGCTATAGACGAAGAAAAACTATATCACCTGCTTGAAAAGTGCGCTCAGAACGGTGCTGATCGGTTTGTTGTTTCATTTGATTTCTTTCCAAGTGAAGATTGTCCTGCAAAATGAAAAGAATATGATCGCGGTTTAGAAGAGCCGTGTCAACTACCTGAACTGGTGAACTGTTGGGGGTGTATGGAAGAAAAACTAGCGATTCCTTACCATATACTGATTCATATGGAGACATTTTAGATGCAGTGTGGTAGGAGGTATTGTACCACCATTCAACGAGAGGGAGCCACTCTTCCCTCTGATGTTGTTGTTCGGAGATGAAGCAACTAAGATAAGTTTCCAAACATTTATTGATAATTTCAAGTTGACCATTTGTTTGTGGGTGATACCCCAAACTCATCTTCAGTTTGGTGCCAGTGTGGTGAAATAGTTCTATCCAAAAATGACTGGTGAAAGTTGCATCGCGATCCGAGAAAATGGAAGAAGGGATTCCATGAAGACGAATGATCTGGTCCAGGAAAATTTGTATAATTGAGGAGGCTATATAGGGATGGATGAGGGCACAAAAATGACTATATTTGGAGAGGCGATCAACCACAACCAAAATAATTGTCTTCCCTCCATATTTAGGGAGCCCTTCAATGAAATCCATAGAAATATATGTCCACATCCGTGTAGGGACGAGAAAGGGTTCAAGCAATCCCAGAAGGAGCATCATTTCACCCATATTGAGGAACCCAAAGTGCCCTAGCGATGGAGAAGCATGTAGTTCATAAAAGACATCCTGTTGAAGATCTGTGCTCTGGGGAAGCACTAGATGACCCTTGTATCTCAGGGAAGCACCATCCCAAGAGTAATGCGGTACAATTGAAGGGTTGTTTGCCGACCGTTGGATGATTTGAGATAATGAGGAGTCATTGACATAACCTTATTGAACAAATTGCAACCAATTTGGAATAGGAATAGAAATTGATGAAAGAGAAAATTGGTCATCAAATGTGCGAGAAAGAGAACCTACCAACAGATTGCCCTTACCCTTCTTGTAAGTGATCTCATATTCATAACCCATGAGTTTGCTAATCCATTTCTGTTGTGTTGCGGAGGAGACCCATTGTTCTAGGAAATATTTCAGAATCTAGTGATCAGTATTCATGCAGAAATAATTCCCTAATAGGTATGGCCGTGACTTTTGTACTGCATGCAAAATAGACGTCATTTCCTTATCAGATGTAGAGGCAGATAAATTCTTACCAGAAAGGGATCTTGAAGGTGGCAATCCCACTGGTTCAGCAAAGAAACCTACATATATATGCAAAACATTTTATAGATCCAAAGGAGTAGTGGAGACCATTGATGCATGCATCTAAATGGAATGGAGTTAAGCGATGACACCATGTGAATTATTATTAAGGAATTTTTCCATGCGATGTGAACTGATGATGCAGAGAGACCCTGGTTGTAAGCCCGTCAATGTGTGTTTTTGGCCATTGACTAAAAATTGCATCCAAAGTTCAGCAAAATCCCATAAGATGGGGCCAATTGTGCGTAACCATTGAGCGTCTAAAACCACATTGCAACCGCCTAAGGCCAAGGAAAAAACGTCAGAGCGCATGTTATAATATTCCATAGAGATACGCACATTGTGACACTTCCCTTTGCAAGGTAAGGTGCCCCCATTAGCAATCATGAATTCAAAGTTGGAGCAAGGATGGACACAACAATCAACATGTTTAGAGATCCGAGGGTCAATGAAGTTATGAGTGCTACTAGAATCAATGAGTATTGTAAGAGGGAGCTTCTTGAAGTAACCCCTGACCTGCATTGTTTGTGGGGTGGTGACTCTGGCTAAAGCATGGAGATATATCTCTAGGTGTTCGTCCTGAGACAGAGGGTCAACAGGTGGCTGCTGAATGTCGACCTAATCCTCTATTGTATCTGGAGCTTCTTCACCAATTTCATAGGAAGGCGGATAATCCACATCCAAGAGATAGAGATTTTGCTCAACACATCTATGTCCCTGAGTGAATTTATCATCACAATTATAGCAAAGCCTTTTTTCTCTACGTTCCTACATCTCTGCTTCAGACATATGCTTGATAGGATTTGGTCGAGGAGCTGGCGTGATGGGAGGTCGTAGGGAAACCATATTTCTGAATGGAGCAAAAGTGGATTTGGAGCACTGTTGGGCTGTGATCTTGTCCTCTGCCAAATTAGCCAACCCTAGTACTTTCATCATTGTTTTAGGACATAACATTTTAACCTCTGATCGGATTGCATCCTTGAGACCACTGATAAAAAAAATCCTATAGAATTCATCAGATAATCCTTCTGTATGATTTTCCACTTTCTCAAATTATGTCTGATACTATGTCACAGTGCCAATTTGGAAAAGTTTAGTGAGTGCTCTTGTGAAGTCATCAAAATCACTAGGACCAAATCGTTGCAAAAGGAGTTGGAAAAAATATGTCCATTTTGGCCCTTCATGAGCCTTGATGTACCAATAGTATGATTCATGTTCCAAATGAAAGGATGTAAGTGGACCTTTGTTGACATCAAAAGTATTATGCAAACTGAAATATTGTTCTGCCCAGTATATCCATCCAATTGGATCATTACCATTGAAGCGAGGAAAATCAATCTTCGGCCCACAAAAATTGTTGGAAGAAGAGAACCTAGTGTCTGCAGAAGATTTTGGCTGTTGTTTATTCTTCATGGATGAATGCTAAAGATGGAGGCTGAGAAATTTTTCATCCAAATCTTGGAGTTTGGTTTTGAGGGCTAGAAGTTCTTCCTCCATGATTTTTTCTCCTGCCCGGATGACAACCATAACCAGGAATTTTTGTGTGTGTGAATGGGTAGAAAAACAAAAACATAAAATTCTTTAGTAAAGAAAAATTTGGATTTGGGAAAAAATCTGATGGGTAATTGGGGCTTGACTAGGTTTTGGACACTTTCTGATGGATAGAGAAGCAGAAAATGGGGATTTTAGAAGTGGGGTGAAAGAATGGGAAATTTTTTCAAAGAGGGACAAAGAAGGAAGGCGATTGGGTGAAAATCGAAAAAGTTATGGCAAACCCTAAAAATAGACAGATGTGGGATTTCTGGCTTCGGGAAGTGGAATTTGGGATAGGGTACTCAAGAATGAAATATGCATAATGGGATGGTTGGGATGTCAGTTGATTTTCAATGGAAATAGAGTTCAAAAAAAGAAGATATGGAGAAAAAATAGTTTTCTTTCTTTTTCGGAATGGATCTGCAACGGCTCAGAATTGATCTGCAACAGTTCTGGACAAATGTAATCTGTGATTTATCAGCTGGAAATAGATATGGACCCTAGGTATGCATGGATTCCTAAAGGTTTATGGGATTCACTCAGCCACCAATGTTGTCTAGAGGCTTGCATATTGGGTCAGTAACCCTTGCTCCATTGCTCAGGTAAAACTAATAACCGCTTTGCCACAAATGACAGCTCTTGGTTTACCTCACGGATGGGAACTAGTCAATCAGGTAGGGGTTGTTTCCATTTTTGTCAACAGGTACTCTCAATGGGCCAGCTACTTCTGGTTCTATTGGTACTCCTCACAATGAGTTTTAGGGATATACCCAAGTACTTCCCACGGTTAAGCGGATAGGTATTATTCCCATATCCAAACCTGCAATTGAAAGGAACAATATAGATGCGAAAAAAAAAATTGGCAGAAATTCCACCCAACGAGCTCAAGAAATTGCTCTAATACCAAATGTGAGGAACCTACAACAATTAATTAATCAAAATGCACAATATATCATAAATGACAGAACAGAGAAGAGATTTATTCATCGCAGGCCACTTCGAGGGGGCAACCTCCTTTAAGCAAGCTCAATACAAAATAACTCGTGGATGCCTTCATTGGCCTCAACACGTACTTATATACTAATTCTATGCGCCAATACTATGGATCAATACCATGGAACATATAATACTACGGGATGACTTACAAAGCATATGCGTCCAATACTATGGATCAATACCATGGAACATATAATGCTACGGGACGACTTACAAAGCATATGCATCCAACAACAATATACTAACAAAGTAAAGAGAAGGGTTGAAACAGGTTCCTAACAAACCCTTAAGGAGATCCCATAGGATACAAAAATTGCCACCTAAATATCCTCTCATTCAGGAAGGAAACACAGGGGTAGATATGGACCAACCCACTACAACTGGTTCACGCGAAGAAGGAATTCCAATTACTGAATCAGGAGGGGACTTCTCTCCTCCTGTAAATCCTCCCATCACCGATCCTATGGTACCATTGGTGGTGGAACAACCTCCTCCGCGTGACACATATTTACACCACTACACCACTCACTTGAAGGACACCCTGGTGCTACCGATTGGATATTCACTCGACCTCAAGATGACCCAACAGCGACTGCTTTTGGCCCAACCACTTTATTTTGGGGAACCTCCTTAGGTCATGTTATTTCCAATTTTGGATCACCACCAATTATGGAGACACCACCACCTCCACGCCCTACCAGACTCATCTCGAACGAAGATTTCTTCATACCACTTCAAGAAACCATGTCCCGCTTATGGATACTGGGAGAAAGGGTAAGGTACCATAGTTTCCCTTTCCAATCCACTTCGGAAGTAGTGAATACCGAACACCACTCTCTCGTGTATTCTTTTACTCTTCCTTCACCAGGAATGTTTGTTCCAAACATGACCTCCTACGAACCAGGCCAACCATCTTTCCCGCCTAGTGCACATAAAAATCAATTGGTCGGTTCTAGACCTCTTTTGACCCCAACAACCGGGGGCCAACATTCATCCATTGTTAACTTCATGACTAGAACACTGTTAGGATAGTTCAGTACTCCATCCTTGTCCAACCTAGCATTATTTATTTTTCCTAGTTGTTGATGATGTCATTTTCCTCCTAGTGGTGTGCAGATGTCATCCAGGATCCATCTACCACTTTATGAGCCCTACATGCATCATTTTAGGACCACTTCAGTCAATTCCCTATTTTCTAGGAACCTACTGAGTGTTTCGGTGGAATCCACCTGAGTTATCTTACTCTTGTGGGCAGTTAGAGCTCCAGATGCCACTGATTGTAGCCTCATGTGCCCTTTTCAGAATGGCATGCATGACAGACTCACTATTGCACCCTCCTTAGTTATTTAACTGATTGTGACTTCAATTATCTAATTTTAGGTTCAGTTCAGTTGACTTTGAGTCTTTCGGAGCACTCCAGTGGTGATAATCCCTATGCTATACCAATTGAGGTTCGAATTCTCCTGCATGATTCGAATTCTCTCCATTGTAACATCATTTTTTATTATACTGATTATTGGAACATGTGATATGATTCTGCTCCTATTTGAGTTCTGCTGCATTATTATTCTTCTACTCCTTTTTACTGCAGTTTTCACTCTTATTCTAATTTTCTACTCATTGTTTCGTTGTGAGGTATCCATCAGATCTTATATCTGTTGTGACATATAATTTCACATCGTATCAGATCCATTAGAGAGAATAGGTTGAGAAAATGCTTTCAGTAGTCCACCAAAAGCCTCTAAATTTCCATGGCAAATCATGGTGCCATTGCATTGAATTCATTGGAGAAATCCAATGAGGTCTAGCCAGGTGTGAAGGGTCCAGATAAAGTGCCTACTGTCCTAAAGCAGTGCTCAATAGTATTCTACCTCCTTTTTGATATTTTTTGCAGGTTATTCAATTTTTTTGAGTGCAACAACAATTACAATAGTTTTCTGCAATTGCAGCAGTTTTTTCTACAATAGTAGCAGTTTCACCTTGTATTCGCTCTAGCAGTTGTAATGGAAAAATAGAACTCTCTTCTCTCTCCTAGAATCCTGACACCCTTCAATTATCTTGATTGGAGGGCTAATATGCAGATGGCATTGTGAAACAAATCACTGTACATTGTGACAATGGGGAAGGATCCCAAACCAACATTAGCTGTGGAGAAAACCAAGTATCTGAATAGATTGGATGAAGCATTTGGTTTCATGTGTATTCATATTTCCATAGATCTACTCTTCCACATCGAAGGATTGAAGAATCCAATATATTTATGGTTGAAGTTAGAGACCCTCTTTGGAAAACAAGATGAGCTAAGAGGCCATATTCTGGAAAATGAGTTGATTGCTCTACAACCGGGCAGTTTTGATACCATTCAGCAGTTCTTTTCAAAGTTTAAATCTTTGGTTATGCAATGCAAGAAGTGTGGAATTGAGAAGAAGGATGAGCAGCTGGTTCTATCCAGTCTGATCAAGCTAGGTCCTGAGTTCTCCATCTTTGTATCTACCTTCCATTCTAGGTGAATGTCAATCCCCGGTTAGAATATGCCCTCCTTAGATGTTTTCACTGAATCTCTCATCGAAGGACAAGACAAGTTGATCCAGATGGGTGCCTTGAAGGCCTCCAAAGATCAATCTCTTGTGGTTGGAGAATCAAAAAGTGCGAATGGGAAAGGGAGGCACAAAGGCAAGGAAAAGAGGCCATCTGAAGCCAAGCTGAATGCCAAGTCAAGTCCATCAGAAGGAGCCTCTAGCTCTAAGAAGGACAAATAGAAGGGATTTGAGAAATCCAAGTGTTCCTATTGCAAGAAAGGAAACCATCCAGAGAGATCTTGCATGCATAAGAAGATAGATCAGTTGACCAAGCTTCTTGAACAACACAACATTTCCCTCCCAAAAGGTGCAAGAGAGACTGATTCTGGAAGTGGGTCTGATGGTCATGAGAGATGCCATGCACTGAAGGATGTATTTTCAAAATCACAAGCCCTCCTCATAGATTCAGGAGCCTCCAACCACATGGTTTCCTCCAAAGAATCATTTTCTTCTCTAGATCTCAAAGATGGTCTGATTATTCACATGGGAGACAACTCTCGGATCTCTATTGAAGGGAATGGAATGGCACATATGGAGCATGGCAAGTTCAAGAATGTTCTATTTGTGCCTTCTTTGTCAGAAAATTTGTTGTCTGTATATTAGATGAATCACACAGTTTCACCGAAGAAACTGGTATTTGGTCCTGACACAGTTCAAATTGCAGAGATCTCCATTGGGAAGATTATAGCGAAAGGGTTTTCAAACCATGCCTCCAAGGCATGTGAATTCTCACATTTTTTCCATACTCTATGCCTACCCCATCGGAATATGATGAAGATCAGAGTGATACCTATTCTAATTAAGATGAGGATCAATATCTTGACGTTTGGAATGAAGTTCAAGGAGATTCAGATTCAGATCCAAATCCAACACATACTCCCAATCCATGGCCAAGGCCAATATGGGCTCACAAAGTCCTTATAGCTATTGGGAACACAGTTGGGAATCCATCTGACCATAGAACCACCGGATCTCAGTATCATGCAAAACTTAAACTATGTCATGCAGATCCACTTCTCTTAGAGAGGTTTTGCATGATGGTGGGGTTTGATCCACAATCTCTTGGAGAGACTTTCCATGGGGGATCTACAACTAGGAAACAATCTCGGTCGTTTGACAAAAGGTACTCAAAGGTTCATGATTTGGACCAAAATGAGACATTCTCTCCAGTAACAATAAGGGTTCCTGAAAGACTTGTTTTGGAAAATACGACTTCTACACAGTGGGAGGCACATCATAGAAGAAGATCCAGATCTAGCACCTGCATTTCTATCCTACAGAGGAACATATTGCCAATATTTTTGCAAATGATTTCACTAAGGAAAGTTTTTTTCCTCCTATGCTTAGTATGAAGGTTCTTTGAGTTCCCTACCGTAGTTCCTTTGAGGGGGGGTATTTTTCCCATGAGGTTTTTCCCCATTTCCTTGATTCATGGATAGTTCTTTTCATCATTTATTTGATTGTATGGGTGACCTTTGGTCTTAGTAACTAGGGCCCAGGATGAAAAAGTATGGATTAAGGTGGGGTGTTAGGATATTTCAATACTCCATCCTTGTCCTACCTAGCATTACTTATTTTTCCTCGTTATTGATGATGTCATTTCCCCCCTAGTGGTGTGAAGATGTCATCTAAGATCCATCTACCACCTTCTGAGCCTTGCTTGCATAATTTTAGGACCACTTCAATAAGTTCCCTATTTTATAGGAACCTACTGAGTGTTCTGGTGCAGTCCACCTGAATTATCTGACTCTTGTGGGGGGTTAGAGCTCTGTATGCCACTGATTGTGGCCTCATGCACCCTTTTCTGAATGGAGGGCATGAAAGACTCACTATTGCACCCTCCTTAGTTAGCTAACTGATTGTGACTTCAGTTAACTGAGTTTAGGTTCAAATATATCAAACTGCTTGAGGAAACCTTAATCCTGGAATACCTTACCCCAGAAACACAAACACTTCGTGGGGTCAATAAACCTTTCTACCAGGTAGACATCCAATCTGTGACCCTCCCCCTTCCCCACTACCACCCACACCACCAGTCCCACCTCCACCTACACCACCTTTCCCACCTCCACCCCCACCATTCGAAAAAACCCCTCATTCGGGAGGACCCCTCATGGGGGAGGAGGACATCCATTCGGTACAACTCCTAACTCGGGAGGACCTCCACCATTTGGACAACCCTCTATGGGAGGACCTTACGATCAATTGATCTATGGTCCTACTGGTACTCAAATGCATTACCAATGTTACCATTACCCGCATCCAAATCAATAGTTACCATTTCTGGCTACTTTAGATCTGTAGTGTTTGACCAATGATCCCATTCAACATGGCATGAATTGGCCTCCCGTTCCTTTGAAACTACCATCAGACATACCCAAGTTTGACGGAAAACCCGACGAGGATCCCAAAAACCACGTAATGACATATCATTTGTGGTGTTTCTCGAACTCATTAATGGATGATTCTATCCGTTTAAGGCTATTCCAATGAACCCTCACCAACACAGCCACCAAATGCTACATCGAATTATCACCACACTCTTTCACCGGCTTTCGATCCTTGGCTATGGATTTTCTTACACATTTCCAATTATCGATTCACTATGAAACTGACACATATATTTTAAATTCCCTCTGGCAATCTACCTCCACTCATATTTTCGATCATATTCATGAATGGAGGAGAAGACGCCATCTCATTAACGCTCCCATTCCAGATCAATTATAATTGGTTGATTGGTTTACCAAATCATTGTTGCCTATAATATCCAAAGATGTCGCTATGGGCGGGGTAGTTACAGAAGAACAAGCTATTGCACGTGCCCAGTACTTAGACTTAGTCTACGCTCAATCTGGCATTTTATACGACATAATTCCCAATGCCCCTCGCCCCACACATGACCCAGAAAAACTCCCCACGAGATCACGTGTCGATGGCATAATTGGTTCCATTAGCACCCATCCTTCCACTCAATCGGTTGGATCACAAAGCCATATGGTTTCAACCCCAACCCATCACAGAATGGTAATAACACCAACCATTCACCCAGTCTTGCTTCCACCATGGAGGTGAATTCAGTCCAATCTGATTCATCTCATAAATCTGTTGGTAAGAAGAAAAACAAAGGTAAATCCAAGAAATCTTCTAACCAACCGGATTACAAAAACAATCCAGACTCTCTTGACACCAAACCAAAACAGAAGGCTAAGTATCCATGCTTAATGTGCGATGATGATGACTTCAAGAAAGAATGCCCACATCATGAAGAAATCCAAAAGTTCCGCAAAGGAAACCCTCAACCCGCATTTTTAACAGACCCCTTCCCCACACAACAACAACAGTTGGTTGTGCAACAATCCACTCCTTCTCAAGGATAACCATCCATGACCGCTCACGCTCTCATGATGTGTAGTGAAACAATTAACTTATCTACCAGGGCATGTATGTACAATTCTGTTCCCGACAAGGAATATAATAGAGGTAATACTGAAAAATCCTCCACATCCACATCAGGGAAATTTTTAGGGGCGAAATTTAGCCAATTGGCTATTTTTTGGACTTTTTTTCAAAAAATAAATTCGCTATTTGGTCATTTTAAGCCTCTATTATCGCCTATATTTACATAAAATATATTTTTTTAGCATAATATTCGCCAAAATTTACAAGTTTTAGTAGTAAATCGTATGTTTCATATTTAATATTCGCCTACCAATCTATATATATGTTTTTTTCAATCCAAAATAGTCGCCTAGAATACTATACTTAGGTATACTTTTATAATCCTTAAAAAATACCCTGAGATTCCACATCCACTTTCCCTCCATCATAAGGTCCTTTGACCCTAGACAAACCTATACCAGATTCAGTATTGCATCCACCCAAAAGCACAATTTGAAAAGTGATTTTCAGCCCTAATGCTCGGCCACTCAAAACTACAACATTGTAGAATATCTAGGCCAAGCACCATGTTCTATGTCGACCCTCGAAGTATTACAAAACTTCCCTTATCAGTGTAATACTCTGTTATCTGCTATTGGAGTGGTGGATCCAGAATCATCCAACACCATCATGTTTATACTGGACTACTTTAAGCCGAGGCTTTCCCACCAAATGGCATTTCAAATCATTACCAATGTAGTTGGGAAAAACATTCATCGTATTGTCTAAGATGAAGGAGCCTCTACTTCTGTAATGTCTTTGTCTTATTGGAAAGCCATTGGATCTCCTGAATTGAACCATTACCCTACCACCCTGAAAGCATTTGACAGATGTGGATTCCAACCACACACGCTCCTACAATCCATAGCTATTGAGTTGGGAGGAAATATTGTTTCCATCAATGTGGAATTAATCGCAACACCATTGGATTACAACTTGTTGCTCGGTCAAAATTGGTTTTGCACTATGGCTGCGATCACATCTTCTGTCTTCCGCATTGTGCAATTTCCCCACCAAGGGAAAATTGTCACTATCGACCAACTCGATTTTTGTACACCGGACATCACAACTCATCCTGTGGATATCCCTCTTTTAGGGAACTCTTCGCAAATATATGAAAGTGTGGGGGTAGGTCCTTAAAGAATCATCTCTTATGGGAGTCTTTCCAACACCCGATCCCCCATCACACATTGCTTTGGTGAACATCATCTCTTCCATCACCCCATCTTCTTCTGACTTGGAAGATCCTTCGATTGTTCCTGATCCTATTGAAATTTATTCGATTGGAGCTCATATGCCTCTCAACCCAATTGAGGCTACTTATGATGCCATCCAATCTGTGTTTAATTCACCTGGTGAAAACGTTTGATTCACCTGATGACCATCACCTAGTGGCGTCAGAACCATGCTCTCTACCATCTTGTTTGAACTCGTCTTCACCGTCGCTAGATAATATTCTCCAGACATTCTCCTTTGATGAATCCATCATGGATATTATGAGCTTGGATGAGGTCATGGGAATACCATCACCATCGATCATCCTTCCTCCCACCATTAGACACGGTAGAGAATGTGATTCAAACCTTTTTTCACCGAATGTCACTTCCAACACTCAGTCTCATATTCTTACCCAGGATACGGTAACCGAAGGGAATTTGGAAAACATTACGCCTACCACTAGCATTGAAATCTCAGTGAAACCCGACGTCGTGGAGCATATCCATATTGGCCAAAATTGTTCTTCTGAAGAAATAAAAACTTATACATCCTTGTTCAATAAATGCTCGGGATTGATCCTGCTATTGTTTTCCATGAGATCAAAACTTATCCAAATGAAAAACCTGTCCAGAAAAAAACTTCGCCTAGTGCAACCTCGAAAGACTGTGACAATTCAAGCAGAAATTGAAAAGATGTTGAAATTTGGTTTCATTTATCCTGTCCACTTAATAGATTGGGTCTCTAATATCGTTCATGTCACAAAAAAAGGAACCATCAGAGTTTGTGTTGATTGCAGGGATCTGAATAAGGCTTGTCCCAAGAATAATTACCCTAACCCATTTATCGACCAAATTATTGATAATTGTGCTAGTAGTGTCATATTCTCATTTATGGATGGATTTTTTTGGCTATAATCAGATTGAGATCCACCCAACAGACCAACACAAGACTACGTTCATCTTCCCATGGGGTACATTTGTGTACCACAAGTTACCTTTTGGCCTCAAAAATGTTGGTGCCACATTCTAGTGACCCATGTCGTATGCCTTTCATGATATTAAGGATTTTGTGGATCCATACCTCAATGATATTCCAACTCATTCAAATCATCATGAGTTTCACATCGATCATCTAATTTATTTTTCCTCAAATGTCAATGATATAACATCTTCCTAAATCCTCACAAATGCATATTATGCGTGGAGGTCAGATGTGTCCTTGGCTTCATCGTCTCAAAATATGGGATCCACATCGATCCCCTCAAGGTAGAGGCCATCCTAGCCCTACCCCCACCTACGGACATCATTGAAATTCAAATTTGGCAGGGGAAGGAAAACTATTTTCTTTGTTTCGTGTGTAATTATGCAGAGATCAAAACATAAGGTTATATGCAATTATTAAAAAAGGATGTCTCGTTTATCTGGGATGACTATGCCCAAAGTGCATTTGACAATCTCAAGCACGCCATTACTCACGCAACCGTATTAGAACCACCTGATTATACCAAGGATTATATACTTTATCTTGTTTCCTCTACATCGACTATTGGTATGGTTTTAGTGCAGGAAGATAGCAATGTGCAAGAACATGTGATTTATTACCTTAGTAAGGGCCTTATCGACTCCGAAGCTCATTATTCACATGTCAAGAAGTTGGCTCTAGCAGTTGTCATCACCATCCAGAAGTTCTGGCATTACATTCTTCTCCGTACTACCACTATCATTGTTGATTCCAACCCTATGTACCACGTCTTAACTTGTCAAGTACTAGGGGGGAAATATCTGCGCTGGATCGTTATTCTTCAAGAATTCGATCTACAGTTTGAAAGGGAAAAATCCAAAAAGTCATAAGTATTCGCGGAGATAATTTGCAATCTTCCCCGTATTAATCATGATTATGAGCCCATTGACTCCCTTCCTGATGAGTCATTGTTCCTGATCAGTACCTTTGATCCATGGCATGGATATATCACCTTGTATCTCCAAACAAAACGCTTCGGGACTCACCTATCCCATGATGAACACCGTCGTATCCGCCATCATGCCAAATCTTACCTAATCATTGGTGACACCCTATATCGCCATGGCATTGATTCAATCTTACGATGATGTTTGACTCACGAGGAGGCTGAGCATATTTTGAATGAATGCCACTTAGGGGCATGTGGTAGTCACCTCTCTGGGATGGCTACAGCCCAAAGGATCTTACGTTTTGGATACTTCTGGCCATCCATATTTAAAGATTGCATGGAATCCATTAAGAAGTGACCTCCTTGCTAGTTTTTTCATTCCAAAAAGCACACTCATCATGCCCCTTTACATCCAATTATTGTCGTTGGCCCCTTTGCAAAATGGGGAATATATTTCATTCAATGTAAGCCGACCTCGGCCGAGGGGCATGGCTATGCGATTGTAGTTGTTGAATATTTCACAAAATGGGTTGAGGCTATGCCTACATATAATGAATACAGTAAATTCACCGCACTCTTCATGTTTAATCATGTTATTGCTAGGTTTGGGGTTACATGAGCCATTTTCACAGACCATGGCTCACATTTTCATAACCAAATGATAACTGAACTGAGCGCCAAATTGGGATTTCTCCATGAACACTCAAACCCCTACTATCCCCAAGTGAATGGTCAAGTAGTTTCCATCAATAAGGTCTTGAAAACCATGATACAACACATGGTAGGGAACCATAGATCAAATTGGAACTTAATGCTCTTTTCATGCCTTTGGGCATAATGAAACTCCGTGAAAACTGATATCGATTTCACAACTTTTCAATTGGTATACAGACTGGAAGTAGTTTTTCCTATAGAGTGCAAGATCTCGTCCTTGAAACTAGTCGTCGAGCTCTTTCCAAACACCATGGCTAAAGAAGAACACTTACTATATTTAGCCAAACTAGATGAAACTCGTCGTGATAATGCTCTCACCAACGAGGCACATAAGAAGCACATCAAATCCCAATACGAAAAGTATGTCGAACCTCGCATATTTAAAGAAGGTGATTTGGTCTTGACATATGACCAAAAACATGATAAGCTGGGTTCAGGTAAGTTCAAGTCCATGTGGCATGGGCCCTACATCATGAAACACGTGTTAGAAAAAGGGGCCTACGATTTAGTTGATTGTGACGGGACACCCTTGGGGGAGCCTAGAAATTGGCTCTACCTCAAGAGGTACTATTATTAGATAAATCCTGCATAAGTAACCTGTACATTTTGTATATGATGTATGTCTAATATGGTGTGAATTTTTCTTTCATAAGTCAAGGCCTCATCTCCATCATGACTACTTATACTATGTTCTACTTGAATACGCAGATGAAAACCTATTCAGGATTTACAGATGGTGCTAGACGACACACTCAAAACTTCGCCTCAACATCTTGGGTTCTTTATTCCCCCACCAGTGAACTTATACACTCAGGAGGAACTTGCGTAGGTCCTGCAACCAGTAATATCATGCGGTGATTGGATTGTTAACCAACGCATCCTCCCTTGGTGTGAACCACATTGTCATTTATTTGGATTCCCAACTAGTGGTCTCCCATCTAAACTAAGTCTACACTATCTGCAACCCTACACTACTTCATTTTTTTTGAAAAGTACATCTCATGGAGAAGTATTTTGAACTCGGTCAATACCTACATATTCCGAGACATATGAATATGGTTGTTGATTCCTTGACCAATTTCATTTTAGATTGGTACATATCGCATTCTTAAACATTTTATTAACAATCATAACATGTAAATTATGTATACGTGTGAGAATTTTGATCTACAACAAGATCTAGGAGCCTTAGAGAACCTCACAAATCGAATTACTTACAAAAACCAACAAAACATCTTAAAAGAAGACAAATTTACACACACAATGTGAACAGAAACTTGATATTATCTGATTGTCTAACATATGAATAGGTTTAGAATAGGTTTATATTACATTTGGAGAAATTTGTGAGGCTTAGGAAGCCCAAAATGAATATACATGAGTAATTGGCCAAATTGGCCTCAATCCCCTCCTGGTGGGTCCAAATTGCTCCAAATCAGCTCAAATGGTCATGAATGGAGGTGTGGTCATGGCTGAGGCATGCTGGGACAATAATGAGTCAAAGGCAAGCATGGGTGATCAAAATAAGGTGAGTGGGAGGTTCTAGGAAGCATTAAATGCACAAAATCATGCCAAAATTGGGCTAAATCCACCCTAGCGCTCCTAGTCAACCACAATTCCCCAATTAAAGGAAGGGGAGTGATCTAGAATTAAATGAGGGTGCAATTGTGGATACATTTGGATTTTGACTGAGCTGGAGCGCTCAAACAGGTGTGAACACTTCCAGTTAAGTGGATATTTTTCCCAATTAAGCAACCTTAGTCCAAACATAGTGTATTAATGCATAAATGACAATAAAATTGACTAGGGACTTAGACTAAGGTACTAAGTGGTGGATTACTGTTCTAACACTTTCCCTTAACCAAAACTTAATACATCTCATAGAATTAAATTGGGAGGCCTTGGCAACAAAGGCTCAAGTCACCTCATACAAAACAGAAATTTTATTTGTCCATATAAATTGAGGTCAAGAAGGAAAACCTCATGGGATAACCTTCCCTCTAAAATGGACATGGGGTTGAACCTCCAATAAAATAGCAGAAATCACCATCCATCACTCACTCCAAGCAAATCTCTCAATTGAGTGAAGGTCTTCTCAATGAAACACTTGGAGAAAATATCAGCAGTTTGCTCAGTGGATGGGAAATACTTCAAGGAAATCACTCTGTCATGCACTAAACCCCGGATGTAGTGCATATGGATTTCAATATCCTTTGTTCTCTGCCTCTGAACTGGATCAATAGATATCTTGATGGCACTTTGATTGTCCACCCAAATTTTTGTTGGAGAATCAACTGCAACACCAAATTCCCGAAGAATTCCTTGCAACCAAACACACTGTGTGGCTGCATTCACTGTGGCCTTGTACTTGGCCATTGCTGATGAAAGGGAAATAGTATATTGTTTCTTACTTGAACAGCAAATAGGACCTTCAGCAAACATGAAAACAAAACCTGAAGTGGACTTTCTATCAATGGGATCTCCAGCCCAATCTGAATCAGAAAATCACTCTAGTTGTAGTGAAGAACTAGCTGCATAGTGTACCCCAAAATTCTTTGTTCCTTGGACATAATGGAGGATATTTTTGGCTTCCTTCCAATGGAGCTCATGTGGATGCTGCATATATATTTCTACAACACTTATAGCATAATACAAATCAGGTCTTGTATGTGTGAGGTACAACAAACTACCAACTAGCTGCTTGTAGAGTGTGCAATCTACCAAAGGAGAATCACCAAATTCACCTAGTTTTATGCCTGAAAGGAATGGGCACTTGGCTGCCTTACAACCAGCCATTTTAAAATTCAATAGTAGGGTTGAAGCATACTTTGGTTGACTCAGCATGATGCCTCTTTCAGATTGCTCAATTTCCAAACCCAAAAATTGCCTTAGCAATCCTAGATCAATCATGGCAAATTCACTATGTAGAGATGCCTTAATTGAACCAATTTGTTTGTTGCAGCTCACTGTAATTAAAATATCAGCAAAATACAGTACAATGAACTGGGAAATATCATCACATTGCTGCAAATACACATTTGGATCAGATTTGCATCAAATGAAACCAATAGAGAGCAAAAAAACATCCATTTTAGCATACCAAGCCCTGGGGACTTGCTTGAGTCCATAGAGTGATTTCTTCAACCTGCAAACAAGTAAAGGATCCTCTTGGAAACCTTCAAGTTGCTGCATGTATATATCTTCCTATAGATCACCATGTAGGAATGCACTTTTACATCCATATGGTGCACTTGCCAACCTTTACTAGCTGCAATGGCTAGAGCTAGTCTAATTGAATCCATCTTTGCAACCGGTGCAAAGGTATCAGTATAATCCACACCTTGGATTTGAGAGTAGCCCTTAGCCACTAATCTGGCCTTATACTTTAGATCAGAACCATAAACAACAATTTTGGTTCAAAAAATCCACTTACATTGCACAAGCTTCCTCTTGGGAGGAAGGGGGACCAAATCCCATGTTTCATTCTCTTGGAGAGAATGGAATTCTTCTTCCATTGTTGATCTTCACCTTGGATCATGATAAGCTTCTTAATATGATTTTGGATCAGATCCAATCATCATATAATAGTGATCATCAAGAGCACTTTCACTTGCAAAGGAAGCATTGTTTGTTTGAGATCTAGTCTTCCTAAGCTCTTGGGGGTTTCCTGCCAATTCACCTGCAGCTTGTATGATTTTTTCATCCCACTTAGACCTTGATGGTGAATCATCTACAGAAATTTCATCTTCATCCATGTCATTATCAGAATTATTAGAAAGTACAGAGCTTTAATCATTACATACTTCATCAAGGTGTGGTGGAGAAGAGCATTCCCCCGGTGCAAGCTCAAAATCCGGTATTAGTTCCTCTTCGAATTGCACACTTATCTCAATGAATTTTTTTGGTGTGGATGTGTCAAAGAGATTATATCCCTTTGTGTCTTCACCATAACCAACCATGATACATTCCATTCTCTGTGGCTCCAAATCCTTCCTCTTTTCAGATGGAATTTGAGCCCGTGCTCTAGATCTGAAAATCCTGAAATTTGAGACATTTGGTTTTTGGCCAAACCATGCCTCGTAGGGGGTTTTTCCTTTGACTGATTTGTGGAATTCCCTGTTTTGAATGTGTGCAACGCAATTGATAGCTTCATCCCATAGCTTGGGGCTTAGATCCCTTGCTTCAATCATGCATGTTTCCATCTCCTTGAGATATGTATTTTTCCTCTCTGCCACACCATTTTGATGTGGTGTGTAGGGGAGTGAATGTTAAATTTGAATGCCACATTCCTCACAAAGATGCTGCAAATTTTTGTTTACATACTCCTTCCCATTATCAGTCCTAAGGATTTGTATCTTATGGCCACTCTGATTTTCCACTAGGGCCTTCCAAATCTTCAATTGCTCAAACACTTCAGATTTTAATTTTAGGAAGTAAACCCATCAGAATCTAGAATAGTCATCTATGAAAGTAAGTACATACCTTGATCCACCATAGGATGGAATGGGTAGAGGACCAATGAGGTTTGAATGTACCAATCCAAGTGGTTGAGTGGTTCTCCTAGCCATCCCCTTCTCATAGCTGCGTTCTGGATGCTTCCCAACTACACAGCCAATGTAAGATCCATTCGAAGATTTGATTTCAGGAAGCCCTTCCACCATCTCATCTTTGTGTAATGCTTGGAGATACTTGTAATTCATGTGGCCAAATATTTCATGCCATAGCTTGGAGGTATCGTTGACATGAGATAGGAGAGCTTGGTCACTGGAATTGGGAAGGAAATTGGAGAATTTGCACATCCTCTCTTGGTGATCTGCATACCCAATTGCTACAACTTGGTTTGAAGAAATTTCCGAAATCTCTACCAAATCAGGAGTAAATGTTACTCTCTTGGTTTATCCTATATGGATCATTTGATATACTGATAACAAATTTGCAGCCAACAAAGGTACATAGATCACATCACTGAAATAACCATCCTCCAAATAAATCCTACCAATCCCTTTGGTCTGTATTTCAGAGTCATCTCCCATTCGAACTGCTGGGCCACTATTCGAATGCATAGAGGATAAAATCTCTCTAGATGAAACCATGTGCCTAGATGCCCCTGAATCAACAATTAAGGATGAGGAATTAGAAATACCTACTACCAAGGCATGACATTTCTCCTTGTTGTCAAATTTGGAGGTGCCATCTTTCTTCCTTGCACCATCAGGGATAGGGATGTTGTTTTTCTCCAGCAATGGTGCCATGGTATCAATGGTTTTCTTCATGCAGGAGCTCTCTGGATGCCATCCCTTGTGTAAATAGGTGCATTTTTTCTTCTCTTTCCCTTTCTTGTCCTTCTCCTTGGAAGGATTCGAACCCCGATCAGTGGATTTGGGTTTATCAAGCTTCTTCTTCTCTGACTGCTTCAAATTCTTTGCCTTCTGCTTTCCCTTGGAGGTATTCGAAACACCCATGGCCAAAGCTTGATCTTTAGATTTGATGGTGCCCATTTGAACGAGCTTGTCTTGCTCTTGAGTGAGGCATTCCATGAAGTTTGCTAGTGTTGGAATTTGCCAATTTCGAAGGGTCATTTTTGCATAATGGAAGGTGCTAACAAACACTGAAAATTCTGGACCTAGCTTCGAAAGGATGGACAGTATCAATTGTTCTTATTTCTTAACAATTCCACATTGTTGCAGCTGAAGCACTAGAGACTTGAACTTAGTTAAGAACTCTTGGATAGTTTCAAAATGCGTTGGGCTCAAGTTGATGAGCTCGTTTTCAAGTTGATGGCCTCTCAATTCATCAGTTTTCCCAAAGAGTAATTCTATTTTAACCCAGACTTCATTTGGGGTTGTCAAATTGTCTGTATGAAACAAGAGTTTCCTCAAAATACTCAGGCATAGCAATCCATCTGCTTCATCAAGCCGATTGTAGTACTTGACTCTCTCCATAGCAGAGTTTGGCTCCACTTATGTGCCCATGGTACCTCTATAGAGACCCTTAGATCTCAGTTGAATGACCATTTCAGCCTTCCAGTCGAAGAAATTGAAAGGAGTAAGCAATGGGTGGTTTGCTTCCATTTCTGCTTGCGTTAATGGTGAGAAAACTACTAGAAGTCCTGCAAAAAACACTCAATTTTATTTGGAAATTCTCCCAATAATGTATCTCAAAACACTCAAGATTGATCTACAACTCACTAAAATCCACTAGGATCTGATGCCATGTGAGAATTTTGATCTACAACAAGGTTTAGGAGCCTTAGAGAACCTCACAAATCGAATTACTTGCAAAAACCAACAAAAACGATTGAAAGAATATAAATTTACACACACAATGTGAACATAAACTTGATATTATCTGACTTTCTAACATATGAATATGTTTAGAACAGGTTTATATTACATTTGGAGAAATTCGTGAGGCTTAGGAAGCCCAAAATGAGTGTACATGTGTAATTGGCCAAATCGGCCTCAATCCCCCCTAGGTGGGTCCAACTTGCTCCAACTCAGTCCAAATGGTCACGAATGGAGGTGTGGACGTGCATAAGGCATGCTGGGACAATAATGAGTCATAGGAAAGCATGGGTGAGCAAAATAAGGTAAGTGGGAGGTTCTAGGAGGCATTAAATGCACAAAATCATGCCAAAATTGGGCCAAATCCACCCTAGCGCTCCTAATCAACCACAATTCCCCAATTCAAGGAAGGGGAGCACTCTAGAATTAAATAAGGGTTCACTTTTGGACACATGTGGAGTTTAACTGAGCTGGAGGGCTCAAACAGGTGTGAACACTTCCAGTTAAGTGGATATTTGATCCAATTAAGCAACCTTAGTCCAAACATAGTGTATTAATGCATAAATGACAATAAAACTGACTAGGGACTTAGAATAAGGTACTAAGTGGTGGATTATTGTTCTAACAATACATAAGCAACATACATGAGGTCCATACGCACCATACACACATTGTATATAAAATTGCTTTTATATTAAAGATGATAAAATAAGTACTAAGACAAAATCTGAAGCTTATGGCTTTCTGTACATCATCATGGAAAAATCTAAAGCTCATAGCTTTCAATACATCATCATGGAAAAAATATGAAGCTCATGGATTTCAGTACATCACTACATATAGATAATGGGACTACTCATGACACTCCCGATAACATATCACTGCCTGGGCACCCAACGGAGTAGACATCCAATACTCGTAGAGACACCCACCGTATGGCGTTGATAATGCCGAGGCAGATCATCTAGTGACATGTCTGGGATGTCAAAAGTCAACCTCTATAAGTTCTCCTCGGTCTTCGCGAGTATGTCGTGAGCAGAATTTTCCCTACCCTCTCCTCGCCGCTATAGAGGGGAAGCTCTAGGTGGCCTCTCTGGCCCCACATCTACATTAGTAAAATGTAAGACTCTTAGTACACCAAAAAAATCATATACTCAAAAAATACATAAATATTTTAAAGAGCATGAGTATCTCTTATTACCTATCTCGCACCAGACTGACCCCTCTAGTAGCGCCAAATTGGGATCTCCTCGAAAATTTGTGCCTGCATAGCCATAATACTCTACCGTAAGGAGTTTTCTGCACATCCATTGGAATAAATCCAGACCATAACAATGGATCAGACCACCATGATGGACAAATAATTCAGTCCACATCTTCATGCGTGGCTCTCGTGGATTAGGCCTAGCTATCTCTATATGTTGAGGGAGGAAGTGAGGAACCCGCTCCATAAAGAAGGATACCAAGATAGACCCATAACTGAATTGTTTAGTTCTACCTATCCGTCACTTGGTCAGTTGGTCTTTCATAATGCTCAGGAAGCTCTCACACCAATTTGTGATGCACCTGGAACAATTAATTAATATGAATATGCGAAATAGCAGAAATGACAGAACTCAGAATCACTTTTATATTGATCACAGACCACTTCGAGGGGGCAACCTCCTATGAGCAAGCTCAATACAAATAACTTCACGGTGCCTTCACAGGTCTCAACACACACTTATATACTAAGTATAGGCGCCAATACTATGGGTCAAAACCATGGGCCACTACAAACTATGGATCAACAATACTACCGGCAACTTACAAAGCATATGCGCCAACAACAATAACACAAACTATTGATCAACAAATACTACGAGACGACTTACAAAGCATATGCGTCCAACAAAAACATACTAACAAAGTAAAGACATGGGTTCCTAACATCCCCTCCCCCTTAAAAAAAGCTTTCTCCTCAAAGCTTTAGATGTGGAAATTGTTGTTGAATCTGAAGGAGTGGTTCGAATGTAGCATCCTCTGGTTGCATGTCGTGCCACTGAATTAAGACCTCTGTGATAGAGCGAGAGCGAAGCTGACGCGTGCACCGATTGAGGATGGCCTCTGGCTCCAAAAGGATGGATCCTTCATTATCTAGTTTGGGTAAAATCCTTTGTCCACTGATGTTGGTGCCAAGAACTTTCTTCAGACAAGAGACATGAAAGACTAGATGAATGCGGGAAGAAGGAGGAAGTTCCAATTTATAAGCAACGGACCCAATTTTTTGAAGAATCCGATATGGCCCATAGAACTTTGGAGTGAGATTATGATGCCCTTTGAGTTTCAAGGAGGATTGTTTGTACGGCTGGAGACAAAGAAAAACCATATCGCCGACTTGAAAAGTGCGCTCAGAATGGTGCTGATCAGCTTGTTGCTTCATGCGATTTCTTGCCATGTGAAGATTGTCCCGCAAAATGCGAAGAATCTGATCGCGGTTTCGAAGAACCGTGTCAACTTCCTGAACTAGTGAACTGGTGGGGGTGTATGGAAGAAGAGCTGGAGGTGCCTGACCATAGACTGCTTCATATGGGGTCATTTTAGAGGCAGTGTGGTAAGAGGTATTGTACCACCATTCAGCAAGAGGAAGCCACTTTGCCCACTGACGTTGTTGTTCCAAGGTGAAGCAACGAAGATAAGTTTCCAAGCATTTATTGATAATTTCAGTCTGACCATCTGTTTGTGGGTGATACCCTAAACTCATCTTCAGTTTGGTACCAGTGTGGCGAAATAGTTCTGTCCAAAAATGACTGGTGAAAGTCGCATCACGATCCGAGACAATGGAAGAAGGGATGCCATGAAGACGAAAGATCTGGTCCAGGAAAATTTGAGCGACGGAGGAGGTTGTATAAGGATGGCTGAGAGCACAAAAATGACTATATTTGGAGAGGTGATCAACCACAACGAGAATCACTGTCTTCCCGCCAGATTTAGGGATCCCTTCAATGAAATCCATAGAAATATCTGTACAAATCCGTGTAGGTATGGGCAAGGGTTCAAGCAATCCTGGAAGGAGTGTTGTTTCACCCTTATTGCGCTGGCAGGTATCACATTCGGCCACCATCTGTTCAATTGTCCTTTTCATGACCTACCAAAAGAAGTTATGGCGTGCTCGTTCATACGTTTTGAGGAACCCGGAGTGCCCTGCCAATGGAGAAGCATGGAGTTCATAGAAGACAGCCTATTGAAGCTCTGTGCTCTGGGGAAGCACCAAACGACCCTTGTATCATAGAGAAGCACCATCCCAAGAGTAATGTGGTACAACAGAAGGGTTGTTGGTCAAGCGTTGGATGATTTGAGATAAGGAAGAGTCATTGACATAACCCTGTTGAACAGATTGCAACCAATTTGGAACAGGCATAGAAATAGATGAAAGAGAACCTTGGGCATCAAATGTGTGAGAAAGAGCATCTACCACAATATTGTCTTACCCTTCTTGTAAGTGATCTCATAGTCATAACCCATGAGTTTGCTAACCCATTGCTATTGTGCCGGGGACGAGACACGCTGGTCCAAGAAATATTCAGACTCTGGTGATCAGTTTTGATGCAGAAATGATTCCCTAATAGGTATGGGCGCCACTTCTGTACTGCATGCAAAATAGCCATCATTTCCTTCTCATAGGTAGAGGCAACTAAATTCTTACCTGAAAGGGCTTTGTTGGTGAACGCAATGGGGTGTTCATCTTGAAGGAGAACAACACCAAGTCCATTGCCGCAAGCATCACTCTCAATAGTGAAGGGCTTGGAAAAATCGGGCATAGCTAGCACAGGTGTAGTACACATAGCTTGTTTTAGTTTGTCAAATGCACACTGAGCAGCAGGTGTCCATGTAAAAGAATCTTTTTTCAATAAAGCAGTTAATGGAGCTGCAATCTTCCCATAATCCTTGACAAACTTGCGGTAGTAGCCAGTCAACCCCAAAAAACCACGAAGGCTCTTGAGTGTCTGAGGATGCGGCCAATTGTTCATGGCATCAATTTTGGCAGGATCCACGTGAACCCCTTGTGCTGAGATAATGTGCCCGAGATACTCAACTTCCTTCTGTCCAAAAACACATTTAGACTGCTTGGCATGGAGATGATGGTCAGAGAAAAGTTGCATGACAAGATCCAAATGCTGGAGATGTTCATCCCATGTTTTACTATAGATGAGGATATCATCAAAGAATACCAGAATGAATTTCCCCAAGTAGGGTCGAAATATTTTATTCATTAAGGCCTAGAATGTGGAAGGAGAATTAGTGAGGCCAAAGGGCATGACCAAAAACTCATAATGGCCATCATGTGTGCGGAAAGCTGTTTTAGGGATATCATCCTCATGAACCCGAATTTGATGATACCCAGAACGAAGATCCAACTTGGAAAAAAAGTGAGCCCCATGAAGCTCATCAAGAAGCTCATCAACAACAGGAATTGGAAACTTATCCTTGATGGTGAGGTGATTAAGTGCTCGGAAGTCAATGCATAGGCGCCATGACCCATCTTTTTTGCGAACAAGAATAACTGGAGAAGAAAAGGAACTAGTGCTTGGGCGAATAATACCTTGCTTCAATAAGTCCCGAACGAGCATTTCAATCTCCATTTTTTGGTGAAATGGGTAGCGATAGGGACTGATGTTGGGAGGAACGCTGCCAGGAAGGAGCTGAATATGATGGTCTTCTGGCCTGGAAGGTGGCAATCCCACTGGTTCAGCAAAGACACCTGTATATCGATCGAGAATTTGTTGTAGATCCAAAGGAGTAGTGGAGACCGCTGATGGTTGCATCTGAATGGAATGGATCTGAGCGATGACACCATGTGAATTCTTCTTGAGGATTTTTTCCATGCAATGTGAACTGATGATGCTGAGAGAACCTGGTTGTAATCCTATCAATGTGTGTTTTTTTCCATTGAGGGAAAACTGCATCCAAAGTTCAACAAAATCCCATAAGATAGGGCCAAGTGTGCGTAGCCATTGAGTGCCCAAAACCACATCACATCCGCCTAAGGGAAAGGCAAACATGTCAGAGCGCAAGGTATAATCTCCCATAGAGATACGCACATTTCTACACTTCCCTTTGCAAGGTAAGGTGCCCCCATTGGCAACCATGACTTCAAATTTGGATCAAGGATGGATAAAACAATCAGCTTGTTTGGCGATCCGAGGGTCAATGAAATTATGAGTGCTACCAGAATCAATGAGTATTGTAAGAGGAAGCTTCTTGAAATAACCCCTGACCCGCATTGTTTGGGGGGTGGTGATTCCAGCTAAAGCATGGAGAGATATCTTTGGCTGGTCATCCTGAGACGAAGGGTCAATAAGCGGTTCCTGAATGTCGACCGGAGCATGCAGTGTTTCTGGATCTTCGTCACCAATTTCAGAGGCAGGCGGAGACTCCACATCCAAGAGATAGAGATTTTGCTGAACACATCTATGTCCCCGAGTGAATTTCTCATCACAATTATAGCAAAGCCCCTTTTCTCTGCGTGCTTGCATCTCTGTTTCAGACAAACGCTTGATAGGAGTCGTTCGAGGAGCCTGCGGTATAGGTGGTCACTGAGAACCCATATTTTGGAAGGGAACAAAAGTGGGCTTGGAGCGTTGTTGGGCTGCAATCTTGTCTTCTGCCAACTTAGCCAACCCTAGGGCTTCCATCATTGTGGTGGGACAGAACATTTTGACCTCAGAGCGGATGGCATCCTTTAGACCACTGATAAAACAACTCCGGTAAAAGTCATCAGACAATCCTTCGGTGTGGTTGGCTAGGTTCTCAAATTCGGTTTGATACTCTCTCACAGTGCCAATTTGGCGAAGTTTAGTGAAGGCTCCGGTGAAGTCCTCAAAAGCACTAGGACCAAATCATTGCAAAAGGAGCTGGAAAAAGTCTGACCATTTGGGATCTAGATGAGCCTTGATGTACCAACGGTACCATTGAAGAGCTTCCTGTTCCAAGTGAAAGGATGCCAGCGAAACTTTATTGACATCAAAAGTATTATGCAGACTAAAATACTGTTCTGCACGATAGATCCATCCAGTTGGATCAGTACCATTGAAGCGAGGAAAATCAAGCTTCGGACCACGGAAATTGCTGGAAGAAGAGAACCCATTGTCTGATGAAGACTCGGACTACCATTTGTTGTTCATAGCTGAATGTTCAAGATGGAGGCCGAGAAATTTTTCATCCAGATCCTGGAGTTTGGCTTGGATGGCTGCAAGTGCTTCTTCCATGGTTTTTGCTCCTGCATGGGTGACAACCATAACCAGGAGTTTTTTTTTTTTTTGACTGGGTAGGAAAACAAAAACAGAAACTGCTTCAGTAAGGGAAAATCTGGACTTGGGGAAAAATCTGAAGGGTAATTGGGGTTTGACTAGGTGTTGGACACTGTCGACTAGACAGGGAAGCAAAAATGAGGATTTCAGAAGCGGGGTGAAAGAATGAGAAAATTTGGCAAAGGGGGACAAAGAAACAGAATTCAAAAAGGAACTCTGTGGTAAAATTTGAAGGTGATTGGGTGAAATCTGAGGAAGTTATGGCAAACCCTAAAAATAGACAAATGTGGGCTTTCGGGCTATGGGAAGAGGAATTGGGGATAGGGTCCTCAAGAATGAAATATACAAAATGGGATGACAGGGGTTCCCCGAAATTTATTTATTTATTTTTATTTTATTTTATTTTATTTTATTTTTTTATTTTATTATTATTATTATTATTTTTTTTTCCAGGATGGAGCGGCTACGGCTCGGAAGGGAAATGCATTTGTATTCACATTTATGGCGTCCTCTTGTCTCCCTTGAACATGGCACCTGTTTGTATTTCATCTGAACAGTTGGGTAATCTGCTTGTCCTTGAAGTCGTGTCAAATCCATGAGTCTCTATACTCATTTGGGTCATCCGAAGAATACTCTACTCATATTGCATCTTGGATTGACTTCCATTTCATCAAGTCCATGCTTCCAGGTTATTAGTCATGTTGTTAAATGTTCAAGGGAAGTCCTCTGTTTAAGTCAAAATTTGCAAACATTACTCTTATGCCAGTTAGTTCTGAAGCAATTTCTCAACAAAACTTGTCCAGACGCCTTGTGTCAGTCCACACTCATTTGTTTTACCACCTGAAATATTCTTCCTATATTGGTTTCGTGTTGATTATGTGGGATACATCATGGCCCTCCTTCGACGAATATATCCATTTCGATGCCAATATATCATCCAGGGATTGGATTTAGAAACTACCTAGTACCTTGAAGCCTGCATGCATCAATGGTAGGCTTTCTCGCTTGGGTTAACATCATTGACCTCTGATCGAATGATTCCTCGAATGTTTGACTCCAACTCATTTATTCACATTCGTTGGGATGTACTGAGATACCTTGGGGATCATTCTCATCATTGGTAATTTCTCTCTCACTTGCTAACGGTTCACATCATTGACTGGTAATCAAGTGGTTTCTACCATGTTCGACTTCAACATATTGTAATCACATGGTTAGATTCATATCATTTAGGAAAATATTTGAAGACCCTGGGTTTTTCTGATTATTGCACCCAGATTGCAATGTATATTTGTAGTAGCTTCCTACACTGATGTTATAGTGGAGACCTCATTATTGTACTGTCACACAGATCCACTCTTGTATTGGTCGTGGTTGTGTCTTTATCTCATCATAGATCTATGATTGTATATTAGTATCCATGATTGTGTTCAATCATTCAGGTGTGGATCCACTTTGTATTTCGGTGGCCATATCCTCAGTGAGAAACCAGCATGGATCTACAGTGTATCGGTCGGCAGCCATGTTTTGAGTCAGTGAGATTTTTGGTTTAGAAATGTTAGAACTTGTATTGTAAAGCCTTTAATCTTCGTTGTCAGTTCTCTGACCAATGGTTCTTCTTTCTAACAGTCACGCCAAAGTATTCCACCTATCGTTTTTCTCTAGCTTTTAACTTTGGGGGGAAATCTGTTACACAAAATTTTCCTCACCCGTACAAAACCCCGTGATATGGCCACAATCCCCAAGGTCACTTTCATGGTGAATGAGCTCTGATTAGTTTTCCCTGCAACTTAACTTTTTTTGTGGCTTCGAAGCACTTTGATTTTCTAGCAACACGCGTCGAATTCCATCGACGCAGTCTGCTTCACTATCAACTCATGCCGATGACACATCTTGCATTCATATCAACCCACGTCGAGCTCATTTGGCATGCGTTGCTCAATACCCAGGTCACATCGATGTCTCCACGGGAAAAAAACTAGGTTTTTGAGAATATTATAGAGCGAAATTTCAAATCATAACCTTTCCCTCCTATAGTTATGGATCTGGATAAACTTCCACCATTGAGGGAGATCATATCTCATCCACTCCCCACACTTTTCTCAACCTCTCCCTATCCACATTGTCCTATAAATTGATGCTTTGGGCCATGGGTGAGGGAGGAGGAATATTGGCAATAAGGAAACGATGGAGTAATTAATCTATACTTATAGACTCTTGATATTTTTTATTCAAGGTGAAAGTGACTCGTTGGAGCAAGAATAACTCATTGGAAAGAAGCTACAACACCAAGGCCTAAACGGTTGTAATCTCTTTCTATCTTTATTAATATGATTGTATTTTCCTTCCCATACATCTGATGTTCTTGATGGTGTATGGTGATATTCCTTGGTCACTCACACAGGTCAATTTTATCGTTTTTACTTCACTTGTTGTCGTTTTGTTCCGATATTTGGCAGGTTCTTTTACACGTGAAGTCGGATCGCGGTTGCTCTTGGATCATTACAACAACCGTTATATCAATGGTATATATCTTATATACTCATCCATTGTTACCATTTTATTGACTTAGGTGAAGGTTTTTATTTTTGTTCCCTTTTGTTCTAAATATGAATCATTCATACTAGGGACCTTGATCTTTGTCTGCATCGATTGAGAAATCCCGTAACACCATCCTCTTACTCGAGCTCCTCTCCACCTCAATCACCCATCATTCCCCCACACAGCATCAACTCCATCACCCTCCAACCATATTTTCATTCCCTTCACATGTTTGAAACCCTAAAATGTTCGCTTACTAAATAATCATATTAGCATTTAACAGTTTTTCTATTAATCCTTAAAATAAAATATTATTAATAAATACTATTATTATCATTAATAATAATTATTTATTTTAATATTTTAATTTTCCCCAAACTATTAGAAAAAAAACTATATAAAAATCCATATATAGTTTTTGTATGATAGTATTATTATTTTAATAATAAATTATTATTATTATTATTATTATATATAAAAATTCAAAAAAATTAAGGAAATTTGTTTCTCGAATTTTTTGAAGATTTCTACAAGATGTAATCACCATGTTTTCCTCTTTTAATAACATCATTATTATCCCGTTCCAAAATCCTAAAAGAGATGAAAAAATTGAAGTTGAAGACATAAAAAGAAGCAAGTTTGAAGAAAAGGAAATGTATGCAGAATTGAAAACAATACTATTACAAATAAAAGAATAAATATCTAAGAGGGAGGAAGAAGAAGAAGAAGCAGTTATGATCCCCGAATTCTCTAGTGAAGAAGAGCAGGAAACTGCTACTACACCTACCATAAAAGAAATAGTTACAACCCCTGAATTTTCAAGTAAAGAAGAGCAAGAAATTGCTACTACACCTACGATGGAAGAAGCGGTTATGATCCCTGAATTTTCAAGTAAAAAAGAACTGGAAACTGCTACTGCACCTATGATAGAAGAAGTACAAAAATCACATACATCAACACCTTACGTTCCCCCTCACAGAAGGTTTCTGTCATTAGACGTAAGAAAAGATAAGAACCGAAATTCCAAATACAAGACTCAAAATGCAATGTCATGTCGTAAATATGCACAACTTCCTGAAATTTGTTGCAGTTTCATACAACGAAAATAAATGTGTCGCATAGATCATCCAGCCTACACAACTATAAAATCAGTGAAAATGGCTTGTGAAGCTCCAGAAAAAATTCGGATTGAAATCCTTTCTCATAACCCAAACCAAAGACAAAATCATGCTAAGGAAAATGATAACAAGGACGATGAAACGAAAGATGTAGAGGACAAGGATAAAATCTAGAGTATAGAAGAAAAAATGAACTTGAAGAAAAATTAGTTGAGAATAATAATGACAAAGAGATAGATGCATCAGATGAAAATCATGATGCCAATATCAATTGTAAAGAAGATGACGATCTCATAGATTGTAATAATGAAGCATCAAATACTGATGAATACAAAGTTGGTGTCAATGACAGTTATGAAATAATTGAAGTTGTAGAAGGATACAATGATGAAAATAAAAGAATTGAAGATGATCCTAATCATCATAATGTAGAAGAAGAAAACCCATAAGACTCTTCAACACACAAAAATATAAACATTCTAGAAGTTGTTGCAACTCAAGATGTTAAAGAATCTCAAGAGAAAAAGATTCCCAAGGAACAACTAGAGACAAGTTCATCAGATAAAAACAAAGAAATAAATTATTTAAAAAATCTCAATGTAACCCAAATTAATGAAACAAAAATATTAAAGGGTGTTTCAACCTTAAAATTACATGATGAAATTGCAAATGAAGACACCTTAACCAATCAGATTGAATTAAGTAATTTGTTAGTAGTTTCCAATACAAATAAGAAGACCATAACAAATGTAACTAAAGATCCAACAATGTTTGAAGATCCACTTAACAACCAAATGTCAGATAGAAATCAGTGTCATACCAAAGCATGCAAAAATATCGGTGATCAGTATGATGACACAATTTATTCATGAAAACATCAGATGGTAAACTCAAAAGAATACCCGTATAATCATTATGTTTTTATCTATATAATCATATGCATGAAGAGATTTGAATGGAAATGTGACTGACTATTTCAATAACTACTAAATCATGGTACTGTTATCTAAAATAAATCGCTTAAGAAGGGTTGTTTGTCATCAAGTTTGGAAGCTTCTCTGATGGCGCAGTTAAGTAAGCAGAATCCAAGATTCGTGGACAAATATTTCCAAGGCAAGATGACTTGTAATACCTAAAAGTGTATTACTATTATTAGTTTACTTACTAGTTATTACAATAGATCATTAATTAGTTAAATAGTATATGACATGTCTCTTACTTAAAATACTTGTCCATTCGTTATGGGGCATATATATATTGGCCCTTATTATTGTATTTATCACCGATCAATTATTCAAAATATATATTTCAAAAAATATTCCATCATGTAAGGTTTTTCCCTTACAAATATCCTATTGAATTTATCCTTTATAGAGTCCTCCCACATTGTCTAGTTCTAAAAATTCAATCAACCATACCTCAAAAGAGAAAGAACACCTCAGAAGTTTCCTCTTCCTATCTATGTCATCCATGTTTGATACTAGTGATGTATCCTCCTCACAGGGTCCCAATTTCCTAGATGAATTATCCCTAATAGCCACCCCCAGAACGACCAAACACTCCCATAAGCAACTCATAGGATTTTTTATGGAAAATTCCTTTCCTTTTAATCTTGAAGCAACCTATGGGCCTTCAACTTAGCTCAACACCTCATACTAGACATCTTCCCTTTCCACAATTCGTCCAAATTTGTGAAAAAAACTATAATCCCGTCATGTCCATTGTCACCACAGAGGATGTCCAATCCATACTTTTTCGTGTTAATTCCCTCCACATAGCTCAAATGCTAAATACCTCCCTGGGGATTGTCGTTCTATTGCACAAGGTGCAAACGGGATGGTGCAAGAAGATGAATCAGGCTCAATTAGCCAAAATTTTCTACAACCTCAAATATAACCAAGGTAAAGAGGATATTCCCTCGAACCCATGGAAACTTAAGAACTTTCCACCTTGCGCCCAAGAGTACTTAATTTCCTTCACACTAATATTAGGTTGAGAATCGAATGAGGAAATCGATGAAGGGATGAAAGCCTTCATGGATGCATGCAATGCATGAGATACACCTAATTTTAGGTACGTGAAGTCATAGCTATTGAGATGAGGGTGCAATTGACTAGTTTTTCTGCAACATGGGTATTTAGATAACCTTCATATTTAGTCTGCCTCCTTATTTTCAATGAGGCCCATCACTTCAAAACTTTCATGCTACAAAAAACCAAGGATGGCAACCCCAATAAGGTATATGAATGGATACCCTTGGTAAAGAAGGGGGAACATGGTGCTAAATGGTTTAAGTATGTTGTTGAGTTTATTTATGTGGCCTACTTAGTTGTATTTGCAAGGGAACCTGAAAGACTTACAGTTAAGATCAAGCCCTATATTCAGTTGGGAGAAGTAGTAAAAGGGGGGACGGTTACCTTGGGATAGATTACTTAATGATTAAACTATATGGAATTGAATCAGATCCCCACAAGTTTCCCATATTATTGACCCCAGGTTGTTTTTGTTTGAATACTTGAGGAAGATGGTGGAGGTTGATGACCTTCACTTTGTAAAATCTAGGAATAAGGGTAGGGTAGTGTTCCCTATAGCCATGGGAGGCTATGTTGTAAATGAAAAGAGAGGTGTTAACGAGGCCATGGAAATTAATAAGGGGTTGGATATACCCTTGGACCAATGCTGGAAATATGACCCTCTCCTCATCATCAGGAAATAAAAAGAGAGGAAGCTACCTAATATTCAAGATCATGATCCCATGCCATCCATTGAAATCTTAGCCAACAATGAATCCTATCAAGAAGTGGAACAAATTATTAAGGGAGAAGTTGATCACGTCAAAGTCTCTATCCAATATTTCCCTTCTCCTACCTCCAAAGCACCTGAGATACCATTGTATTTCACATTTTATAGATAAGAAGGAGTAGTAGTGAAAAAGAGGACATGGCCTTTGAATATCCCACACAATAAATATACAATGAGATCATCCAAGATATAGCAATCACATGAGATGTGCAAGGTGGAAAATGAGGAAGTAACTCAGTAAGAGAGACATCCCCTAATTTGGCATTCTAGAAAATGTTGAATTTAGCAAATTATATGATGAATTCCATGAAGAAGAGGAGGTAGATTTGGGAACTATGAGAAAGATGCCATAAGAATGAATGGGGCAAGTTACCTCCATGATATAAGTAGAATAAGTTGTGTAAGGGAGTGGAGAAATTCCAACAAAAGTAATCATTCCCCACCTCCCAAGGATTCAATTCCCTATTTGAAGGCCCTCTCCATCATTAGTCAATGGGATTCTCACATGAGCAAGAGTTATGTAAATATAATTAGGGTACTATGCAACCCATTCAAGTTGAAAAGAGGCCATGGAGGTTAGGTCTAGGGGTTGATGTCAATGCATTTAATAATGGGTAGAAGGGCCTTCAAGAAACATTTAAACCTCCAATGCACATAACACAGCCATGGGATCCTTCCACAGAACAAGCGCATCTGCAACACTAACCATGGAAAACCAAACTATAGTAGATATCCCCCCTACCATGGAACAAGAGAATATTGTTGAGCAAAAATTGGTCAAAGAAGGAGAAAAGGTGGAGACATAAGCATACCCTTCAATTGAAGAAATATTGGACCAATCGATCATTACAACTGAAACTAGCAAAATTCAGCCACCAATAGAATAAGTGATCATAGAGAACCAACCACTGATGTAATAGGAAGCGTTAATCGAGGATCAACCACCATACAATTAGGAAAGAGCTCAATCTCCTAGTCTAGAGGAGATCCTTCAATATGGAACATAAAAATTTTGCCAAACTTTTGTCACTATTATTTTTAGTATGGAATAATCTGAGAAAAGAAAGGGCATTGAGGTTTCTCAAGAGGAACACAAAAGAAAAAGGGTCAATTTAGGACCCCAAGAACCTAAGAAGACGGAAAAAATTATCCAATAAGTACTACAAATTATATAAAATATCCAGCAGGAAGCGAAACATTCCAAAGAGACCCAACAAGAAGGGGTTGTGGTTCCTCATGTTTCATCTCCATCATCATGTTTTAGTTTTACTAACATATTGTCTATTGTATCCTCCAAGGGAAATTCAAGAATGCACATCACCATCTCAACACGGAAATATGACATCAAACTATGATGGGGAATCATTATACAACTAGTAAGCATCAGTGACCCATTGGAGATATTGAAAAAGAAACATAAAAGAAGGGGAGAGGAACACAAGGAGGTACAGAGCATGGAGAGTTTAGAATCACAATAAAGGGCCAGGTTAAAACCCAAATATGACCCTATCACTAAAAAGTTGTTGATCACAACATTGGAACCTTTAGCCCACAAAAAGTACAAGGAGATACAACCACAATATTAGAGGACACTACAAGTTACTCTAGATACTGCTAATGTTTCCCCCAAGGATGACATATCTATGGCACAAGGGTCAAGTAGTATTGTGTACAATAAATACCTTCAAGCTACATCATCAAGTGAAGAATATAGAAATAATTTTGCATCTATCACTATCACAAAAATAAGTTTATGAATGCTCGAGTAAAGGCCCTTGATAATGAGAAGATCAAACTACAAAATACAATACTGTCCATGGGGAAGGGAAGATAAGACTCCGCAGAGGCCATTTCCTTGCAATGATGGATCAATCTCTTCCAATCACTCACCATATGGCTTATGACCAACAAAATCTTATTGAAGAGCTTGATTTTTTGAGAAAAGAAAATGCCTCCTTATCTTCTCAAAATGTTGTCAATAATGAAACAATAAAAGAGCTATAGCAAGATAAAGATCCTGCAAGGGACCTCATCTTCAAATTGGAGGAATCTAATATTAAAATTGATTCTTTAAAGCATCGACTCACTAAATAAAAAAAGGAGCTGAATTTAGTGTCCTCTAGCAATGAAAAATTCACTCCTGCGGAATCAATACCAGTTTTGGACAAGAGGGTCAAGCAACTAAATAAATATTTGACACATTGGAGGAGTAAAGAAGAAGACATTGCAATGAAAGTAGTAACTATTAAAGAGATGGCTCAACAAAGAAAAGATAAACTTAGAAACCAAGGAGAAAAACTCGATGAATCAAATAAAAAGGTACATGAGCAAAGAAAGGAAATTGCTTCATGGGAGGAGGAAATTAGCACCCAGAATGCTAGACATGAGGAAGCACTCGCAGAAGCAAGAATGACTAAAACGATAACAGAGGTAAAAAGAACCGTTTGGGATGAGGTGGCCAACAATTTTACAACAATAAGAGACCACCTCCAATTTTATTAGGAGTTTAATATTCTTTATAAATAAGTGAGGAGATATTCAACAAATAATGAAGCAAGTATTCAGTCTAGGCACAAAATTGTCAAGGTAGAAAAAGCAGTAATAAATTCCTTGTCCACTAAATAGTTCAAACTACTAGGAATAAAGGAAAGAACATCAATGTACATTTACATAGAAACGAGCATCAACGAATTTACTAGTTTGAAAATTACCAAATATAAGGTGGCAGAATCTAAAACATTGCTTCACCCATTATTTAAAGACATGAATACAATGATAGATAATGGTATCCCCTGCCCATGGGATGACAACATCACATTACATTATGCTGAAACGTACAACAAATTGTTGCAAGAGGCTATGCCCAAACTTATCCATGTGCCAGATAAGTCAACCACCCCTACAACACTTGAAATTTTGAATCAATTGAAATTGTTTATTGTTGCATTAGCTTTATTAAGGAGCTTGATTCAGAGTTTGGGGGGATTACACTCCATACTTGGAATTGGATAAATCATTCAGGATATTGAAGGGAGGAAAATCTATGAATCAACACAGGTTAGCGTGTATGGCTACACTACATGATTGTTTGGTAAATAGAGAGTAGAGGCAGACAACCGAAGAAATAGCAGGATCATCACAAAATCCACCTCAGCGTAGGACTTCACGGCCACCTAAGTCATAGTTCTAGAAAATCAAAGAAATAAGTGGCCTCTGATAGGAAAAGAGATATACAGGTTTTTTCAATTAAAGTGATAACTAAGGAAATATCAAGAGGATTCTCAAAGGCTTGGGGAATCTACAATACCTCATCAGGACAAATTACAGTTATAACAAGTTATGATTGCATTTGATATGGTAGTGCACCCTATATATTTTCACACATGGTAGCATCATACGAGGAGCTCATAGATGGAGAACAACGGCTATAAAGAAAAAATTGATGAAGAAAAAAAAAGGTTCAAAATGACATATCCGAAAGGATGCCTATTTTTTGTGAAACACAAATATAGGGATTTGCAACATTGGCTTCTCCTCTTCTTCTTCTCCTCCTTCATTGTAATAATATCTGAGAGATTTTTCATGTAGAGAAAGACAATCGACTCAAGAATTATATCAATGGGTCCCTCCTATGGTATATGCCATTGTATTGAATAAAGAATGAGATTGTTATTGAATTAAACAAGACCAAGGTGATTTGTCACTGAGTTTAAGGAAATACTGTATTATGTATTTTATTGTGTGTTCTCTCTATGGTTGAATGTCCTTATTTTGTTGCATGAATATCTAGACCTATCTTTTTTTTCCATATCATTTTATGAATGTCATGAATATGTTTAATGGAAAGCATCTTTGTTGTTAAATTTTTTATGGTATCATATACATTTTTAGAGGAATGAATTTATTATTAAGGTGCCCCTATAGTGCTTTCCTAATAAATTTGTGTTGCTTCCATGATATTTTTGTTCCTCCACCTAAAATAACACTTGAAAGTTATGCTCCAACAACTAGGACCAACTCTATGCACCACATCTTCTTGTTGCAAATCCAATCAATTAAATCCCATTCGAAGGCAAGGCATCTTAGTGTGATAGACTAGGAACTCTGCCTTTCAAAAACCAGGGTACCCTCCCTTAACCCAAGGACTAACTTGGTGGTATAAAGTGGTGCAGGAAGGTTTATCCTGTACAACACTCCTTGGCCTTGCAGCCCATCCTAATAATTATTTGCTTCTCACTATGAGATCGACCTATGCCTGAGATATTCAAGCAAGAAAAGGAAGCCTTACTACTGAGGGGTACAACTTGAGGAACAACAGGGGACTTCAATTGTAATGGTTCCTATGGATCCATCAATTGTATATGCTCTATTGGATTCTCCACCCATGCATGGAAGTGTACCACACTTGTTAAGCCTACATTGTTACAAAGCCTTCTCTCAATGGCTATTCTTTTCAAATCAATACTCACTTGGTTTTTTATGCAATGCTTTTCCTTCGAACCAATCTATCCATGTTACTACTAGAATTCAAGTTGATCGATTATAACCATTCAGGATCTCCCCTTCATGTGAGGCACCTGCAACAATCACTTAATGAAAATATGCGAAATAGCAGAAATGACAGAACTCAGAATCACTTTATATTGATCACAGGCCACTTCGAGGGGGCAACCTCCTTTGAGCAAGCTCAATACAAATAACTTCACCGTGCCTTCATAGGTCTCAACACACACTTATATACTAATTCTAGGCACCAATACTATGGGTCGAAACCATGGGCCGTTACAAACTATGGATCAACAATACTACGGGCGACTTACAAAGCATATGCGCCAACAACAATAACACAAACTATTGATCAACAAATACTACGGGACGACTTACAAAGCATATGCGTCCAATAACAACATACTAACAAAGTAAAGACATGGGTTCCTAACATCCCCTCCCCCTTGAAAAAAATCTTTGTCCTCAAAGCTTTAGATGTGGAAATTGTTGTTGAATCTGAAGGAGTGGTTCCCATGTAGCATCCTCTGGTTGCATGCCGTGCCACTGAATTAAGACCTCTGTGATAGAGCGAGAGCGAAGCTGACACGTGCGCCGATTGAGGATGGCCTCTGGCTCCAAAAGGATGGATCCTTCATTATCCAGTTCGGGTAAAATTGTTTGGCCGCTGATGTTGGTGCCAAGAACTTTCTTCAGACAAGAGACATGAAAGACTGGATGAATGCGGGAAGAAGGAGGAAGTTCCAATTTATAAGCGATGGACCCTGTCAACTTCCTGAACTGGTGAACTGGTGGGGGTGTATGGAAGAAGAGCTGGAGGTGCCTGACCATAGACTGCTTCATATGGGGTCATTTTGGAGGCAGTGTGGTAAGAGGTATTGTACCACCATTCAGGGAGAGGCAGCCACTTTTCCCACTGATGTTGTTGTTCCGAGGTTAAGCAACGAAGATAAGTTTCCAAGCATTTATTAACAATTTCAGTCTGACCATCTGTTTGTGGGTGATACCTTGAACTCATCTTCAGTTTGGTGCCAGTGTGGCGAAATAGTTATGTCCAAAAATGACTAGTGAAAGTCGCATCACGATCCGAGACAATGGAAGAAGGGATGCCATGAAGACGAAAGATCTGGTCCATAAAAATTTGAGCGACTGAGGAGGCTGTATAGGGATGGCTGAGAGCACAAAAATGACTATATTTGGAGAGACGATCAACCACAACGAGAATCACTGTCTTTTCGCTCGATTTAGGGAGCCCTTCGATGAAATCCATAGAAATATCTGTCCAAATCCGTGTAGGTATGGTCAAGGGTTCAAGCAATCCTGGAAGGAGTGTTGTTTCACCCTTATTGCGCTGGCAGGTATCACATTCGGCCACCATCTGTTGAATTGTCCTTTTCATGCCCTGCCAAAAGAAGTTACGCCGTGCTCGTTCATATGTTTTGAGGAACCCAGAGTGCCCGGCTGATGGAGAAGCATGGAGTTCATAGAAGACAGCCTGTTGAAGATCTGTGCTCTGGGGAAGCACCAGACGAACCTTGTATCGTAGAGAAGCACCATCCCAAGAGTAATGTGGGACCGCAGAAGGATTGTTGGTCAAGCGCTGGATGATCTGAGATAAGGAAGAGTCATTGACATAACCCTGTTGAACAGATTGCAACCAATTTGGAACAGGCATAGAAATAGCTGAAAGAGAACCTTGGGCATCAAATGTACGAGAAAGAGCATCTGCCACAATATTGTCTTTACCCTTCTTGTAAGTGATCTCATAGTCATAACCCATGAGTTTGCTAACCCATTTCTGTTGTGCCGTGGAGGAGACACGCTGGTCCAAGAAATATTTCAAACTCTGGTGATCAGTCTTGATGCAGAAATGATTCCCTAATAGGTATGGACGCCACTTCTGTACTGCATGCAAAATAGACATCATTTCCTTCTCATAGGTAGAGGCAGCTAAATTCTTACCTGAAAGGGCTTTGCTGGTGAATGCAATGGGGTGTTCATCTTGAAGGAGAACAGCACCAAGTCCATTGCCGCAAGCATCACTCTCAATAGTGAAGGGCTTGGAAAAATCGGGCATAGCTAGCACAGGTGTAGTACACATAGCTTGTTTTAGTTTGTCAAATGCACACTGAGCAGCAGGTGTCCATGTAAAAGAATCTTTTTTCAATAGGGCAGTTAATGGAGCTGCAATCTTCCCATAATCCTTGACAAACTTGCGGTAGTAGCCAATCAATCCCAAAAAACCACGAAGGCTCTTGAGTGTCTGAGGATGTGGCCAATTGTTCATGGCATCGATTTTGGTAGGATCCACGCGAACCCCTTGTGCTGAGATAATGTGCCCGAGATACTCAACTTCCTTTTGTCCAAAAACACATTTAGACTACTTGGCATGGAGATGATGGTTAGAGAAAAGTTGCATGACAAGATCCAGATGCTGGAGATGTTCATCCCATGTTTTACTGTGGATGAGGATATCATCAAAGAATACCAGAATGAATTTCCGCAAGTAGGGTCGAAATATTTTATTCATTAAGGCCTGGAATGTGGAAGGAGCATTAGTGAGGCCAAAGGGCATGACCAAAAACTCATAATGGCCATCATGTGTGCGGAAAGCTGTTTTAGGAATATCCTCCTCATGAACCCGAATTTGATGATACCCAGAACGAAGATCCAACTTGGAGAAAAAGTGAGCCCCATGAAGCTCATCAAGAAGCTCATCAACAACAGGAATTGGAAACTTATCCTTGATGGTGAGGTGATTAAGTGCTCGGAAGTCAATGCAGAGGCACCATGACCCATCTTTTTTGTGGACAAGAATAACTGGAGAAGAAAAGGAACTAGTGCTTGGGCGAATAATACCTTGCTTCAATAAATCCCGCACGAGCATTTCAATCTCTGTTTTTTGGTGAAATGGGTAGTGATAGGGCCTGATGTTGGGAGGAACGCTGCCAGGAAGGAGCTGAATACGATGGTCTTCCGGCCTGGAAGGTGGTAATCCCACTGGTTCAGCAAAGACACCTGTATATCGATTCAGAATTTGTTGTAGATCCAAAGGAGTAGTGGAGACCGTGGATGGTTGCATCTGGATGGAACTGATCTGAGCGATGACACCATGTGAACTCTTCTTGAGGAGTTTCTCCATGCGATGTGAACTGATGATGCTGAGAGAACCTGGTTTTAATCCTGTCAATGTGTGTTTGTGTCCATTGAGGGAAAACTGCATCCAAAGTTCGGCAAAATCCCATAAGATAGGGCCGAGTGTGCGTAGCCATTGAGCACCCAAAACCACATCACATTCGCCTAAGGGCAAGGAAAACATGTCAGAGCGCAGGATATAATCTCCCATAGAGATACGCACATTTCGACACTTCCCTTTGCAAGGTAAGGTGCCCCCATTGGCAATCATGACTTCAAAGTTGGAGCAAGGATGGATAAAACAATCAGCTTGTTTGGCGATCCGAGGGTCAATGAAATTATGAGTGCTACCAAAATCAATGAGGATTGTAAGAGGAAGCTTCTTGAAGTAACCCCTGACCCGCATTGTTTGGGGGGTGGTGATTCCCGCTAAAGCATGGAGAAATATCTTTGGCTGGTCATCCTAAGACGGAGGGTCAATAGGCGGTTCCTGAATGTCGACCGGAGCATCTAGTGTTTCTGGATCTTCGTCACCCATTTCAGAGGCAGGCGGAGACTCCACATCCAGGAGGTAGAGCTTTTGCTGAACACATCGATGTCCCCGAGTGAATTTCTCATCACAATTATAGCAAAGCCCCTTTTCTCTGCGTGCTTGCATCTCTGCTTCAGACAAACGCTTGATAGGAGTCGGTCGAGGAGCCTGCGGTATAGGTGGTCGCTGAGAACCCATATTTCTGAAGGGAACAAAAGTGGGCTTGGAGCGTTGCTGGGCTGCAATCTTGTCTTCTGCCAACTTAGCCAACCCGAGTGCTTCCATCATTGTGTTGGGATAGAACATTTTGACCTCAGAGCGAATGGCATCCTTTAGACCATTGATAAAACAACTCCGGTAAAATTCATCAGTCAATCCTTCGGTGTGGTTGGCTAGATTCTCAAATTCGGTTTGATACTCTCTCACAGTGCCAGTTTGGCGAAGTTTAGTGAGGGATCCTGTGAAGTCATCAAAAGCACTAGGACCAAATCGTTGCAAAAGGAGCTGACAAAATTCTGGCCAGTTGGGCTCTGGATGAGCCTTGATGTACCAACGGTACCATTGAAGAGCTTCCTGTTCCAAATGAAAGGATGCCAACAGAACTTTGTTGACATCAAAAGTATTATGCAGACTGAAATACTGTTCTGCACGATAGATCCATCCAGTTGGATCGGTACCATTGAAGCGAGGAAAATCAAGCTTCGGACCACGGAAATTGTTGGAAGAAGAGAACCCATTGTCTACTGAAGACTCGGACTGCCGTTTGTTGTTCATAGCTGAATGTTCAAGATGGAGACCGAGAAATTTTTCATCCAGATCCTGGAGTTTGGCTTGGATGGCTGCAAGTGCTTCCTCCATGGTTTTTGCTCCTGCACGGGTGACAACCATAACCGGGATGATTTTTTATTTTTTATTTTTTATTTTTTTTATTTTTTTTTATTTTTTATTTTATTATTATTATTATTATTATTATTATTATTAATTTTTTTTTTTTTTTTTTCTTCTGATTGGGTAGGAAAACAAAAACAGGAACTACTTCAGTAAGGGAAAATTTGGATTTGGGAAAAAATCATAATGGTAATTGGGGTTTGACTAGGTTTTGGACACTGTTGGATGGACAGGGAGGCAAAAATGAGGATTTCAGAAGCGGGGTGAAAGAATGGGAAAATTGGGCAGAGGGGAACAAAGAAGCAGAATTCAGAGAGGAACTCTGTGGTAAAATTTGAGGGTGATTGGGTGAAATCTGAGGAAGTTATGGCAAACCCTAAAAATAGACAAATGTGGGATTTCGGGCTGTAGGAAGGGGAACTGAGGATAGGGTCCTCAGGGATGAAATATGCAGAATGGAATGACAAGGGTTCCCTGAAAATTTCAAGGGAAACAGAGGTAAAACAAGGAAGATATGGAGAAAAAACTGATTTTTTTTTTTTTTTTTTTTTTTTTTAACAGACTGGAGCGGCTATGGCTCAGAAGGAATCTGGAACAACGCCGACCGGCTGGATCTGGAACGGCTTGCAAAATGGATCTGAAACGGCGCAACAGTGATCAACAATAGTTCAACTGAAAGTAGATATGGACCCCAGGTATGTGCGGCTTCCTAACAGTTCAGGGTTTTCACTCGGCCGCCAATGCTGTCTGACGGCTTGCGTATTGGGGCAGTACCCCTCACTCCACGGCTCAGGTAAAACTGATAACCGCTTTGCCACAAACGACAACTCTTGGTTTACCTCACGGGTGGGAACTAGTCAATCAGGTAGGGGTCGTTGCCCTTTTCGCTGGCAGGTCCTCTCAATGGGCCAGCTACTTCGGGGTTCCTGTGGTACTCCTCACAATGAGTTTTAGGGCTTATGCCCAAGTACTTCCCACAGTTAAGTGGATAGGGATTATTCCCAAATCCGAACCTGCAACAGATGCGAAAAAAAAAATTTGGCAGAAATTTCACCCAGCGAGCCCAAGAAAGTGCTCTGATACCAGATGTGAGGTACCTGCAACAATCACTTAATGAAAATATGCGAAATAGCAGAAATGACAGAACTCAGAATCACTTTATATTGATCACGGGCCACTTCGAGGGGGCAACCTCCTTTGAGCAAGCTCAATACAAATAACTTCACCGTGCCTTCATAGGTCTCAACACACACTTATATACTAATTCTAGGCGCCAATACTATGGGTCGAAACCATGGGCCGTTACAAACTATGGATCAACAATACTACGGGCGACTTACAAAGCATATGCGCCAACAACAATAACACAAACTATTGGTCAACAAATACTACGGGACGACTTACAAAGCATATGCGTCCAATAACAACATACTAACAAAGTAAAGACATGGGTTCCTAACACTTCAGTTCCAAATGGTGACAATATTAGTGTGGCTTTTTCTTTCTCCCAAGCTTACATGTTGAATCATGAAACCATCATAACGACACTTGCTCATGTGCTTCTCAGGTTACCAAGATGTGTACATGTTAGAATCATCATTGATCAAAGTAGTGTGTGTGTGTGTGTGTTGTCAGTTGGTTTTGGCCATACTGTCCATAAGATAGTGATTACATCCTCCTCATTGGTTGGATTCAACCAACTAGATATATTGGAATTTCAATCTTGGCTATTATACAAATGTACGTAAGGATGTATAACTACCTACCACATGTCCATACATAATGTCACTTTATTAATATGTATGCTTTATCCCTTTAATTAAAGACCAAGAATGTCATAGATCTACATTAGTTGAATTTTTTGTAGCTCTTCATATCTTATACACTTTTAGTTTTAAATTTCCTATGATCTTGTCATTGTAACATTCAAACGTTTTTATCAAACAACAAAAATCTATCTATGGACCTGAAGAATTGTAAATTTAGGAGCACTGAAAAAAAACAATTCTAGATCTATGTAAATGAATACACTGTGGCACTACTAGACTACCAAGTCCAAGGTCCTTGATCCAAAAGCATTCAAAGAGAGAGAGACAACCATAGTAGCAAGATTTATGCGTATTGGGAGTTCTTGTACGGAAATTCATTTGGAATTTCGAAATTTGGCGAATATTCGACATAGTATGGATATAGTAAGGTAAAGTTGACTAATACTTAAATATATTTAATTTTTTATATTTTAAAAATTCATTAAATGTTACTATTAAAATTTACTTGTTAAGATAAACATGGAACTTCAACTAGAATAACTTTCATCATATATTATTTTTCTTATAAATAAATATAAACTCAAATCACATAAAAAATTATTTTGCAAAACAAAACGAAGTAAAACTTGAACACACATAAACTCAAGAATAATTTTAAACAAATTTGTGACTATTGTTCCACGTCATTAGTTAATCAACATTAAAAAAATACATACATTAAGGTCATGAGCCTGTACTTATTACTTAATCAATATTAAAAAATTACGTAGATTAAGGCCATGAACATATACTTATTATTTAATCAATATTAAAAAAGATACATACAATGAGACCATGAGCCCATATTTACCTATTAAACTCTATTTTCATATTGTTATATCGTATGTTATGTTTCAAATTTGAGATATGTTTCAAGTTAGTTACAATGAAGAGTTAATATTACTTCAAAATTTTGAATAACCACGTATATATTTTAATTTTAAAAATACATTTTTAAATTTATAAGATGTCTACTTCCGTATTTTCATGACATTAGAATCTTTTTTATATATCTTTTATGTACCAAATTGTATTTATATTAATATTCGAACATGAATATGACTACTATGAAGACAACCCCTTTACAAATTTGTGACAATCCAAAATGAAGTCTAACAACGTAGAGTTAGAAAAGGACTTTCTAACAACGTAGAGTTAGACAAGGACTTTGCATGTTTACTCATCTGCATATGCCAAAACAAGTGTAATGGGAGCCCTAAGAAGATCACTAAAATTCTCAAGTGTGTAAGACAAATAGCCATGTCACAACAACGGTAACAGGAGCCGTAGGAAGATCACTAATATTCTCGATTGTGTAAGACAAATAGTAGGATTTCAATATGTCTCATCGAGTACACACATTCATGCATATATAAAGTTTTTCCAAAATATAGATGGTGAAACAATTACTCTAAAAGTTGTAACTCCTAGTCACGTCATCGTGTCAAAATTATGGAACAACAATGTCAAAGTGAGATCAAGAAGGAAGGAAACCCAATGATCATACAAGAGTTTTCATTTCCGTGTTTAACATATTATTTAATCTAAAAATAAAAACAAGAACTATCTACTTTATAGACTCATTTGCCTTATTCGTTGTTTGCCTTGTTGGAAAAAACAAAGATGTTTTATTCCATGGACGTCATAGGAGATACACCCGGAAGACGTGAATGAATCCATCATCCAATCTCAAATAAAGTTTCACCATAAACAAGGAAAAATAATAGTCAATTCTAAGAAGAATGACAAGAATATCACATTCTTTCAAAAAGTTTATTAGATCCTATATTGACACGTGGAAGGAAGAACTAGATTGTAAGTATGACTATTTAACGTAGAATGACACTTCGTCACTTGATTTAACCTATGGATATGATTGCAATTGGCTATTAAAAAAGTATAAGGCGCATGGTTTGACTAGCTTCATGCAAGAAAAGACACAATGGGCTGTAATTGGCTACCAAAACATAAGGTGCATGGTTACACTTCATTATTGATTTAACTTTTAGTAAAATAAAAAGTTATTTTTTTAAGATAAAAGAAAAGGAAAAAAAACAAAAACCTCTTATTGGTTATTCAAAACTAATAAAATGAATTAAGATAAGTTTGTCCTATATAGTTACCCAACTAGAGACTATTACATAAACAAAATATTTTATGTCGAGGCTTGTGAAAAGCTTCGACCCAAACAAAATATTTTATGTCGAGGCTTGTGAAAAGCTTCGACCCAAGATGAAATACTTGACAATTCTAGTTTTAAAAAAGGTACATTACATTTTTAGGACTTGCATGTCCTCTGTGATTACAGATCAGTATAAAAACAACAATAACAACATTAAATTATGATAGATCAGTATAAAAACAACAACAATAACATCAAATCCTGACAAGGGGTTGAAGAAAACTTCTCACACATAAGAAATCAACACAAAAAGTAATAATGGCTCCCACATTGAAGCAAGGCTAAGCCAAAATTTAAACCAAACAAAAGAACCTAAGCCAACTGAAAAACTAGAGTTCGATAGAAACGTAATACAACAAAACTAATTAGGACTGGGTTGTCCCCTATAGCCACAAATCCAGAAAAAACAATAACAACAACATCATGTGGACGACAACCTGTCGGACACCGTGGAAAGCTAATAAGCATGAAGAGCTCCACTATGGATAGAAGAGCAATCATAAAACTTATCATAGAGCTTGAGCCCCTCCTCCAGTCGCAGTACATCTTTGGAGAGCCTGTCGACCTCACATTGAATTCTCGATAGATATGCTCATATAACAGAAGTTGGAAGCCCTCCTGCATAATCCCGATCCTCCTTTTCCAACCTCCTAGATTGAGAACTGATAGAGTCGCCTTACCAGAGGACCACTCAATGATAGTCCTAGAGTCACCTGCTACCTGCAACAAGTCGACTTGTTTGATAGAAGCAAACTTTAGAAGTGTCCAAAGAGCAAGCAACTTTGCCCTAGTATTGGACCACATCCCCCTCCCATCTTGATCTTATAGTAATGAGAATCTGATAGCTTCAAAACAACTCCAACGCCATACCCACCAGCCTCCCCCTAGCAAGCTCCATCAAAAAAACCTATGGGTAAGCCTTCCACATAAACATTAACTTTGACATCCTCTTTGTAAGAGCCTTTGTATAAGAAATCTCTATGGAAGAAGCCCTTGAATTTTTTGTGTGACCAAGCTAACACCAGGCTTGAAACCCTCAAAAATTACTTTATTTCGATGCCCTAACAGAAATAACAAGGGAGTTCCACCAAATGATGAATATCGAAACAAATTATACTATATTTTTTTTTTTTAAATATTCAAAAATATTTTTTATATAAAATAGTTTTATTTTTATAAATAAATTTAATGTTGGTTTCGGAGAAAGACCTAAAATTATTTATGATTAGTTAAGAGTTTGTTTGTCTCGAACATAAGGAAATAGGTTAACAATCCAAGATCCAAAAACATATGGTAGGTGGCATGGTTTTCCTTTAATAATGGTGATGAGTCAACTTGCATTTACAAAGAGCTTGTTGTAAATTGAGTTATGATAAATTTTGTCTTAATAATACAAAATATAAACAATTAAATTTGATCATCTATTTTTTTAATATTTTATAAATATTTTTTTATTAATTCACTAACATCACTCTTCTTCATTTTATTTTGTTTTTTAAATTTTATATAAAAATAATTAAATAATTAACCCTTGAAAAATAAATATAGATAAAGAACTTTTTAAACATATAAATCCAAAGCTATAGCCAAAGTATATTCTAAAATTAGGTGAGCTGAATGTAAAATCCAAATTGGCAGCTAATGCATACCATGCAAATCCAAATTGGTGGCCAATGCATACCATGAGGTTGGTGAATTAATTATCATGAAATATTTTTTATAAAAGTTATTAAGATGACATGAATTCAATTTTTATTGTGATGGAATCAACACTTTGGCATAGAGGTGCATTAGATAGATGGTCAAATAACAATGGTGGGTATTGGATAGATGGTAAAATAACAATGGTGGATTTGATGAAGAGGTTTTCATGTAACAATTTTGTTGTTTTTTTTCAGGTTATTTTGTAAAAGCTACATATTAATAAATATGCAAAATATATGGTGTTTTTATTAAATTAAAAGAATGGTATACACATTAATAGATATGCAAAATATATGTTTTTAATAAAATTAAAAAATGTATAAATAATGATACAAAAGGATTGATGGTAACATGATTTAAGGTAGAGTTATTAGAATTTTTATTAGTTATTTTTTTATTTCCTTGATAATAAGATAATGAAAAAGTTGAATCAATCATAATCATAGTTAATTAAAATGAATTTGTTTGGTGAAGTGTATTATTAATTTAAAATAAGAATTTGGTGAAATGTATTATTATTTTTAGATGATAATATAAGTGAAATGCATTCTTACTTAGATACCTAAGGATATTACTAATCAATTTCTTAAAATAATTCTTTATAGATGGACAATGATATAAAAATGTTATTTGTAGTTGACTAAAATAAGAATTGTCAAAGAAAATGGAAAACCCCTCCCTCGAAAAGAGGATCGGGTGGATGGCTAAAGCCATTTATTATAGTGTAAATGAAAGTCTTATGTGCATCATGGTCAGAATTAGATCAAATATTACATTTTGTAATAGTAATGATTAATCGTTTTATGATGAACTCTACATGAAAAGATTAGGTTGTAGTGAAGAGGTTCTTTAGATATTTATAATGAAGAAAACCTTATGGTTTTGGGTATGATGGACAAGAAATGGTCCAAGTGGAAACCCAAACATATCAATGAATAAAAAATGGTCCTAGACCTTATTATGTTTACATCAATTTTATTTTGATCCCTGAACTTCTAGTGCATTTTTTGGGCACTTTCCAATCATTTTTTGTGATTAGCATTTCCTTTAAGTCCATGATTGCTAGGCCATCAAAACATATGGAGTTCGGAATAATCTTTGTAATGGTCAATGAAACCCCCCAAACAGAATTCATACACAAAGTTGCAATCCCAAGAATTTGATGTCTCAAGTAGGCTCCTCAGGTCAACATTTCTTTTTGCCACCTTATATCCTAGAATTAAGGTTTTGGGTCTCAAGGCTTTTGCCTCTTAGGTTTTCAAACTTTATGTTAAAATATAGCGTTAGCCTCTTTATGTTGAAAACAAAATGAAGATAGATGTATGTTATTATCATGGGGGTCCTTAATCTTGGTGTCCATGATCTAATTGACAATAACTTGACTAATACATTAAGGGTTTAATTCTATAGGATCCAAGAGCTCTGCCACCTTTGACGTGCCCAAGAAAGGTGGAAAATATGGTCGAATTAACTCCACATCAAATACAAGGTACAATCCAAGAAAGTGGAATAATCTAATCAAATATATTCTCAGCCACGTCCTCGATGATGATGTAAAACACATTTGAAAATGGTCTAAGCTAATAGTTTTTAATAATATTGATTAAATGAATAATATAAATACAATGAAATATACAATATCTTATGTTTATATCGTATTTGGTGGCACCATTAACTAGTGTAACAAAAGGCATAGCCCTAGATCTTTATTTAGCATTAAGGTAAGTGTATGACAATTACACAAACATGTAAAATAATATGGCTTTAGTGTTTGGTTGTATTGCCCATCCCTTTGACTAGTCAATGGATTATGCTAATTAACACTCCCATTTGGAAACAAATGGTGTATGGAAACATCAACAATCATATATCTCCTTAGCTTTCCCAAGGATGCAATTATTCACATTTTTTAAAAACTTAGTCCTGAGAATCTCATTTTAGTGGGTAAATTTTCCGTCAACATATTCTCTATTGGAAAATATTTATAATTATTAGTAGGAAAGTGTTGGTGTCATGGAATGGAGGAATGGAATGCATACAAACAAATATTTGTTTAGATTGTTGAATTTTTTAGATAAATTGATTGGGTTATTGAGTGTCGGGGAACTACTAACACCCATACGATAGATTTTGTATATGAAGTGGGTATGTATAAACTATTATTAAATTTGTAGTTTTCCTTATGCATTGAACACATTATCCCCTAACATATACTTATTATTGCATTAATGATATAGTTGCTCCATCCAAATCATATAAGATTATAGCTATCATGTTTTTGAATGGGTTTCTATGATTTGACTAGCATCCATAACGGTTGTAACGTAATGCATAGTATGGTGAACCCATTCATTGTTGTTCCCATAATGTTCAGTATGGGGCAACGAGTTTAGTCCTAGAATGCAATAATCATAATGATTTTGAATTCTCCTCATCAGATTCACATATCAGTCCTTTGTTTATTTGTTTGTTTGTTTCTAACTACAATGGCAATATTATGGAACCATGTTTAATCACCATCATTAAAAACGTAGAGGTGAGAGAAGAATAAGTGACATAGATGAAAAACGAGGTTGATATCAAACAAGAGGGAAGAATCATCTTAGACACCTCTAGTTGGAAGAGTAGGGAGGAGTGACGGCCTTTACTTGACTTAGAGATGAACAACACAATAGTTAGATCTCATGATTGCGTGCTTCAATATGTAACCATTCGATCTGATATCTTCGTTGGTTATAGCTCTCAATTTGGCCCATATGTTGGCTTGGATACTTTTGAATATGGATAAAAAATTGTTGTTTCTAAGGTTCAACTAGTATTGATGCTTGTGCTAAGTCATTAATAGGAGTTGGAACTCAAACTAGTGGAAAGTGTAGCAAAGGTGGCGGTGGAAAGTATAATAGAGGCAATAGAACTAGTTCGTGGAAACTATAGCAAGCAGTGTAAAACTATGAGATGGAAAAACCAACAAAGGTGATGTAGAATGTGTGAAGAAGGTCATGGTAGCTACAACTAAGATGATTTTTGTGGTAGCTATAACTAAGGCGATTTGCACCAATGTTGGAATGACACTAACGACTTAATTATCTCAAAACTTATATACCCATAATGTTACAAATCATATAAAATTACGAAATCAAAATCAAACTAATGTTAAAGTTTCTCACATAATTAATTTAATCTTCCAAGATTTCTACTAAATTCATATTCACAATATACAAATATGTCTCTTCAAACTAAACATTCAATAAAGGAATATACCATTAACCTCAATTAAAAAACTAAATACAACTTTAAAATTTTGTATTTGTGAAATAAGAAGTATTTAATTTGTCATACAAATGTGGTATATCAAATATAATCTAACAACTTAAATTATATAGATAATAAAGTAGGCGAATTACTAAAACCCTTACAACCTAAAAACAAATACTATTAAAATCACACAAATTCAATTCTAAGATAAGTTGAGATATAAGCATGCAAGTTTAGTTACTTAACATATCCACATTATATCCACATATAATGAGATATTAATATAGATTTATTCTCATGTTGAATATATTAAATATTACGAAGAACTTAAAAAAATATAAAAAGTTTAATATTATTTAATAAATAATTTTTTTTATGTAAAATTGTTTATGTGTAATTAGATTTTTTTTTAAGATAATGAAAGTAGTGATTATGTTTATGAAAACAAGTTTTGGTGCATTAGATTTGTTTAAGCTATTTTTTTTTAATTTTTTCTTATAGTAAAAATAACAAAAAAAAAGTTTAAGGTCTTTTTCATTTTAATAAAGTTAATAAGTTAAATATCATTGATGTTACAAATTTTGTATAATTGAACCATAATGTATGTATATGAATGGTATTTAAGAGAAAATTTTCCATCTACTTTTTTTTAGTATTATAAAGTTATAAATTCTATTTTCCCAATGTATTTTAGGTTTTGTTCAATACTCAATTTTGTTACGAAGTTTACTGGAGTTTGTTTTTTATTAATGATGTTGATTTTCTTCTTTGAAGTCCAATAGAAGAAAGCTAATTTTGAACTCCTAACTTGGAGATAATGATCTTTTTATAGTAAATTAACTTTCTTTTATTCTCTTGTGACAACATGATTTATCTTTAAATTTAGTTGTAATAATGTTGAGAATGGCCTCGTCTTAAATCATCCAATTATTTAGTTTAGAAAACAACATCATTATGCCATCATTTCTTAAGCATCAAATGACATTTACTTGAATTCAAAGAAATGTTGTGAAACTTGTTATTCTTCATGCTAATTATTTTATCTTGTACATTAGGTAACTAATCATAGCCCTAGTCTCCATAGATAAAATCCCCCTCTAGGAGAATAAAATAGGAGGTATTGTTCTTAATTTTAATATTACAAACTATAAATCACTTTGGGATTTGCTTAATTCTCCTCCATCTTTCTCTACAAATGATGCAATCCTAAACCTCACAACCATAGAGGGAGGATACTAGGATAGAAAAGGTATCAAAGAGGACTTTCTTTTTCTCCCATAACCCAGAATCTACTTGTTTATAGTTGTTATCAACATTGAAATAGGCTTTTAACCCTCCATTAATTGTCTCCTCCACATGATAGTTCCAATTGATCTTGCTATGCAAGTCAACTTCAAGATACTTGTATGCATCAAAGTGCTCTAAGTTGTTATTATCATAAGTATAATTAGAGTAAGTGATTCTTAGACTTAATGATCATAACCTTGTTGTTATCAATATTTATTAATATGCTAACACTAAAACATAATATTTGAGAATCTTTAATTGTTTTTCAAGATCATAAGGCTCCTAACCAAAGAAACAAATTATCATCCATATAACCAAGAAAAGTAATAACTATCCTACCTAAGGTAGTGTCATCACAGCCAAACATAATCTCTAACTTGTCAATACAAATTGTAAAAGGGGCAGGAGACAAGGAACAACATTATTAGTTCCCCAATATTGCTATTGATTTCTTATTACCAATCCTTATTATTTCTAAAGTTAGGAATAACTTTCTTGTACAACCTCATTGCTGCAACTCTCTCTAAAGGAACCTTTAAATGTTTTATTATCTTTTAAAGGTTTTTTCTAGGCACCATATCAAAACCCTTAACTTAAAGTCAACTAAGCAACAAAAAATATTGACTTTATTAACTTGACACTCCCCAACAAAACCCCTTATAGTAATTAAGTTATTCAAGATTGAATGATAGCTTCTAAAACCAACTTGGTTTTTAACTCTTTTGTCAACATTTAATAACCATAGACTAATCTTCCTTTCAAAAATGATTCCATATAACTTAGATAGAACAAAGTTAATGATGATGATCCCGAAATTAATTCAAAGTTTGGAGAAATCTTATTTAACTGTTAAATTAAATAATCTATAAATATGAAAAATAGATATAAAACTTTCAATTTTTAAGATTTTAGATATTCTTCAATATCTTTAACTTTACTTTCTTTTTCACTGGACACTTAATCTCAAACTTAATATCTTTTATATATATATATATATATATAATTCTCTAAATATATAATAAATTACCCTCCTTTACACAACGGGACAAATATTCATCAGCGTTTAACTTACGATAATTTATTTTTCTTCATAAAAAAATGCAATGTAAATGTACATATAATCTAAGCATATTGCAGGTTAATGCTTTTGTGTTCACCCCTTTGGCTTTACAGATCTATTCATTGGGCTTTAGTATAAAATATTAATATTTTATTTTTATTTAACTTTTCACAAGTATATTATAAAGTATATTATATCTCGGTTGAAAAAAAATATATTATATTTAAGTATATTAGATGTAATTGTTGTTGGAAAAGCATTCAAAAAGTAGATAAAAAGAAGTATCAACCGTAGATAAAAATAAGTATCAACCGGTTTTAAATGTAATCGTGGGAAAAGTATTAAAAAAGTATATAGGCGTATATAATCATAATAAATTAATTTAGAGTAAAAAAAATTCTAATTGAATTTGTTAAGTGTTTGATGAAAAAAGTTAGTAAGTGTTCACAATTATACTTTATTTAAGTTATGTGCACAATGAAATAATGATTTTATGGGTTTTTTAATTTTCCTCAATAGAAATCTTTAAAGATGATTTAAAGTTTTAAATAGATTAAAACTTTATTTTCATGTATTTTTGAATTTTAACAATTACATATATGATAGAATGATGCCTCAAGGGTTTAGTTAAATTATAAATAAAAAAACTCTGACTTCTTAAGTTTAGTACATGATTAATTGATTTCTATACACCACCACCCCTTAGGAGGATGATGAATGAGGATTGACATGCATACCTTCACTCAACTACCACCCACCTCTTACCACACATTCTCCTACCACTAATTCTTTAAACAATGAGGGTGCACCAATCCTTCAAGGAAATGAATTTAAAATGAAAGTGTGTATACACACCCTCACTCCTCACATGCCCTTGCCCATCCTCATTCTCAATGACTTCATGTCAAGTACATTCTTTTCTTCTCTTTTATTGTATTTATATATGTATGAGGTGAGAAAGTGGTGAATAAAAGTGTATACATGGTGTGAAAGTGATGTAAAAGCGTATATGAATATAAAATTTTATTAATATTTATAGTTAAAAGATAAAAGATTGATGTATTTAAATATAAAATATTTAAATTATTAATAAAGTAAGGTATATCTAGGTAATTATAAGATATTTCATTATGTAATGTAATTATAGTTTACAATTTTGAACCGAGAAGAGTCATTCTTTTAAATTGTAGAAAGATAAGACAAATATGTTATGAGTATTTATTTATAAACATTTTTTTAGATTTGAAACAAACAATTAAATATATATATATATATATATATATAACCTGAAAAGTGATAATCTGGTTGTAATGCTAAGAGGACTGTCGATTAACTCTGCCGACATAAACCGTGTAATTCTACGAATATGGACACATATAGAGACAGTCCGTTGTCCATATAACTTAAACATTTAGATTCCAAACAGCGACACTAGTGATATCGATACTTCACATTGCAGAGATTTTGGGCCACATAGGATGAGAACACTGATTCTTTTTGGCACTGGGAGGCCACCTTGCTTGTGAATACCAATAATTCTTTGAGTGGGAGTACCTGCAAGAGAAGGAACATAATAGGTCTTTTTCTTTGCCCGTCAAGCACGCGCACAGACAAAAAAAAATCCTCGAATCTCTGCAACCTGATTCTTTCTTGGCTTGTTTGTACTGCCAGAATTATAGAGTGATGCCACAGAATATTAATGGCCCAGTCGTTTTCCCGCTAGAGAAGGAAATTACATGAAACCTTCTATCAACTGTTCTCTAAATGAATCTGTGAAACCATCTAACAACGAGATCAGTAAGAATATTAGAGGTTGCATTATTTTCAACAAAGTTATAGCTTATAACAACTCCACAACGGTATAAATGACAACCGAAATTTAAAATCGGAAAGAAATATGCCAATGCCATTATGATGATCATGGTATAGTTATTGATGCTTGGAATGGTTGAGGAATAAAGTTTGAACACATTTTTCATTTCTTTGCGTACAATCCAAGCGATGACTGTGAAGTGAAAATAAGTAAGGTATAAAAAAAACCCTCGCTCCACTGTTAATAAAAATGAGTTCTCTGTAATAAACATAAACAGTCCAGAGCATGGCCCTCATGATTCATGGTTGATCTTCTTTTGTTGTCATAGGGCTACAAAAATCCATAAAGGATTTGGCAGTTTGTGTGGTGAGTTGTTATGTTTTGTGTGAAGAGTTGGTATGATAAAGAGAAAGAGACGGTGATGTTTAGGATAGATATGTATATCTCGTGATCACTCGCTATCACTTCTTAGTCGACTGCTTTTTCTTTTCCACCGATCAGAGGCTGAAATTGGCTTTGCCAGTGGAATCTGTCATACCGTATTCAATACGCTTTGTTTTCATGGTGGAAATAATGGGATTCCGATGAGCAGTCAGTTTTATAAAGGAGACGGTGACATCTGAGGCACAAACAAGCTGTAATTACTTGCAATCTGCTCAACTTGTCAAAAAAATTCTACCAATTTTGCAGTTTTTCGTATGAATCGAGTCCTAATTGCGTACTGCCTGTCATACTGTACAAAATCGAAGGTCCCAAATTTAGCCAAATAGAGGATTGGTGGCTCAAAGTCTTTTGAAACCCATTTCTGCAATTCATAGAATTGCATCTGATACAGTGATAGAATTGAAGCTCCTGAATTGAGGATTGGCAATTTAGCACCTTTCTCTGTAGGGTTTTAACTAACCCGTGTCAGTTGATAGTACTGTTCCACTGGTTATCCCAAATTGTTATGCGACGACAATTATAAGCCAAGGATGTTGCTTGAACAGGTAATTGCAGAGCTGTCAGAGAAAAATGATGATGGTAATAGAGAACCCAATTGCTTGGACATCAGAAATTCATTCGCAGAGTCATCGGATTCAAAAATCAGTGGGGTTGAACGCAATGGAAAAACGGTTGCTCGTACCATATCACGAGAGCTCAATCTTCATTTGGAATCTGAAAGAGAGTTTTTCAGCCGATTGCATACAAGGAAAGATTTTATAGACACGAATTCAGAGTGCTCATCGGGGGCTTTTCCAAGAGTTTGTAATATTTCAATTCCATTTGAATGGGAAGAAAAACCGGGAAAACCCAAGAACAACATATCCATGCACGAGCCTGCCATGTCTCTCTCGTTGCCTCCAGTTAGAAAATCTTACTTGAATATTTCCCATTTGGGGAATGGCGATGCAGATGCACAGGCCCATTTGATAGCAAACTCTCCTATGCCTCTGTCTTCCAGGCTCAAAAGCATTCTGCAGCCTAAATTGAAGTTGTCTGGAACTTCCTTTGGAGAAAACAGCAGTGAAGGGAAATTAGCCTGGGATGGTAATCTGCACTATCCTGAAGAATTTTCATGGAGGTCGATGAGAGATGCATCTCCAGCTAGTGTTTTCGAGGGCCCGGACTGTAGCCCATCCTCTTCATCCGGTCTTCTGTCTTACTGCAGTAGGAAGCCATTGTCTTCATCTTCAAAAAGGCATGACTCTGTTTCTGCCCTGCTTGCAAATCGTCTCATTCCTGTTGCAGAAATACTCAATGCAGTTCCTGTAGAGAATTCAGGTTCACTCTCTCAGAGGATTCTACCTTCTCCAATCATGTCTAAGAATATCTATAGATCAAATATAATTAGAGATTCTACTCTGGGACTTATTGACTCAAATGGTGGAGATCGTCAGAAACTTGACAGAGTCCAATCTTTCAAAGGCGGAAGATGCCTGAATACGTTGAACAGAGGAGATCCGTCAATGGCAGTGAAGAGTGCAAGGAATTCGTTCAGGTCTGTATCTTGGGGAGGCATGGAGTCTGTAAGCGGGGAAGAGTTTATGCAGCCCACCAAAACGCTGGCAGTTGAAAAACAGGTGAAACAGGAAGATTGTCAACGAATTCATGTGGATAAGAAAGTTTCAGATCATGTTTCTGCAGCTGTTTCACTGGTTTCAACCTCTTCGGATAGAGTTAATACATCTGAGTCTTCTACTTGTCTATCTTCTCGAACATCAGGCTCCTCTGGAAGCAGCGATTCCTATATTAAATCTGGTCAACCGAGTTCCAGAAGCCACTCTACTGGCATCCAACGCATTCCAGGACTAACCAGGCACTCGGACAAAAAGAGGGGTTTGCAGGATTCGATTATGGAAGACAATGGGCGAAGAACGTTAATAGACAGCCATCGAAATATTTCCCAGAGGGTGAAAGTTCGACTGAAAAGATGGCCTCTCTTCATGGTAGATTTCTGCTAGAACAGATCTGTTTTGTGGCTAAAATAAACATTGTATATCTGTGTTTGGCTGTCACCAGCAATGGACCCATATTAAACCAGGGTTAGTCATGCGTTGAGAGGTTTTAATAATCCTTAGAGGTGCCAATCCCCAATTTGGGAAATTGGATTCTGTCACTGCGCAAAACTAGGGATTGGCAGTGGGCACCTCAAGGGTTTTTGAAACCTCTTGGCCCGTGGCGCATGACTGGCCAGGGTTTAATATGAATCAGTTACTAGTACATTTTATTTATATTCTGCATTATGCTTGCTCTCTGAATCTGAATCATTGCCAGTTATGCTCTTCAAATAAGTAGTCATTAAGTTTGTTTCATCCAAATATAGAAGAAAGGCACAACTAATAAAAACAAATGTATGTTGTAACAGCAGCAGAGAATGAAAATGGCTGGTTGTTGCTCTCCTACTGCAAGCAACACTGTCAATTGCTGTTCTTCAAGAAATGGAACTCATACAATCAATCACCACAGATATAGAGATAAAAGGACCTCTCTTTCAAACCACCAAAAAATACAGGTAACTTTCTACTTTCCTCTAAGCAAAGGGATTCTTAGTAGTTAAAACCTAATTGAATAAGTGACAGTAATTTTATGAAATTGTTAGTCTCAATCCACACCTGAGCACGGTGATTCTCGTGGGCAGGCATTCTTAACTTGTCCTGTCCAGTGTATGGTAGTGACTAAGAATTTCCTAGCCCTATTGTCTAAATGACAGATGTGGATTGAGAGAGGCTGTTGGAGTATCGAATCCACACCTGATAACATGTGATTTCCCTAACCATGTTTCATGTGTGGACTGACACTCCAACACCGTCTCTCAAGCTAATCAGTCATTTAGCAATTTCAATCCAAGATCCCCTCTCAAGCCACGATGGCTCCAATTCCATGTTTAAAACGTTGTACAAGCTAGGAATGGAACCCAGGACCTGCCCCCTGCTCTATCACTGAGCTTCAAAGTTCATGTGTACATGTGTCGATTGCCACACCTACATAAATAGAACATTAAGAATCTCAAATCTCAAATTTCCTGAAGCCCACATATTTTAATTCATCTCATCCCCTTATTTCATCTGCGTGCAGGTGGAATGGAGAAAATTGCATGAGAATAATGCAATACAGAAGATAACCCATGTGGAAGCCATCACAGCAAGCTAGGTATTTGAACAGATAAATTATCAAAGCAATTTGAGCTGCATTCTTGTGCTTACAGCAAGGGTTGCAGCAAGGCAAGCAACCAAATGCTAGTTCCATGTTGTTATAAATATTGGACCTGGCATTGGCCTTGATGTTGTATTTTGTACCAAAGTAGTAATGGTTGGTGGGAGACCAGTAATGTATATAATCACAAGAACTAAACCTGTGACTGGTAATGTTTCAGCAACACTCTCATACATTGCCTGCTGCTGCCCACAAGCCATCTTGCCATTGCAAGCTCACCATCATTTATGTATGGTGAGGAGTAGGTTCATGTTTGAAGGATTTGGGTAGCGAGCACAAAGAAATATATGTTCTCAAAACATCCGCTTAAGCAGAACTTAAGTCTTTTCTCGGAGATTGTTTGTAATGGCCAGCCCAGATTTATGAGCAGAACTTAAGTCTTTTCTCGGAGATTGTTTGTAATGGCCAGACCAGATTTATGAAGATAAAATGTGGATGTCTAATAAGCACAAAGTTATGTTTGAGCTTGAGCTTGAGTTATCAGAATTCAAAATAAAATATTCAAGGCGTTGCTAAAAGTTTGTTTGGCTGACCTAGTGGGGTGAAAATATGATAAAATCCCACTGCAAGACAAGACAAGGTAAACTCAATTGCTTTCCGATTCAATTTTTGCTATAAACCATGATGTGCCGATACTCTTCACACAAGGTTTGGCGTCATACTTACCAAGCCAATGTTACAAATTAAGCTTTCTGATATATCATTCAATGGTTTTAAGTTTAGCAACTATTTTTATGTTCTGTCTGTGCTGAGTCACTGGCATTGATTCATTTTAAACCTGGATCAGTCTTGTGCTAGAAGTTTCTGAAAACCCTCTTGGTGCCAATGGCGTTGTCTATACGCTAACTAAAACGCCATTTTTCTGGCCACCTTCCCTGGAATCTGGCAAACCAAAATTCTATGATTCTGACCAATCCATTTCATAGATTGCGTCTTTGAAGTACCTAGTTCGTAGTTTTGAAGTGATGAAATTGCATTTTTGAGGTGGTGAGATTGCAGCTGCAGGATTCCCAGTGAAAAAATGCCGAGAAAAGCACCGCAAAAGGGGGTGTTTTAGTGTTTTTTTAGCCCACACTGTTACTAATGGCAATTCTCCAATCTCGCACACATATGGGACATTCATAGTGGCAGTTGCAGATTCTACAATGTCTGTTTCATCCCCAAATTTCTCTGGCCGCATAAATCAGGCCAAGACAGATTCTACAAGATATGTTCCTGCCAGTTGCTTTGGAGTCCTTAGTCAGTGTTGTGGCAGATACGCATAGTGTCTAAGAAGCATTGCCACCATGAATTGTGATGTTGGTATTTGCAGAGCTTTGTGAAATTGATTTCCAATAGTGCCCTGTGCCCTGTTTCAGTCATAAATTGCACTAGCAAAACTCCCCATGTTGTAAAACAGAAGAAAAATAGATTTGCAAACATTATGTAATTTGATAGAGTATACAGTGATACGGCGAGAATAATTGAGACTCGTAATTTTGACATCAAAACTAACTCTCCTGCCAGCAGGTGCATAAAATAAATATGCTCACTTATCAATAAATACAATGCATTAACTTCTTTTACAATATGAGAAATTTTGTGCATTATTCCCAGAGGTGTATATCAATTTTACATTAAAAAGTATGAAAAATGTTCTTTTACAATATGAGAAATTTTGTGTATTATTCCTAGAGGTGTATGTCAATTGTACATTCAAAAAGTATGAAAAAGGAATTGAGATGAGATCTCAACTTAAAATTGATTTAATTTAGTGTGTGCATGTGGATATATTAAATATGATTGATAAGATCGATTTTTTTGTTATTAATTTTTAGTTTTATATTGAATTTATTATTTTGTGTTATATAAACATAGACATTATAATTTTTGACACATTGAATTATAAAATGAACTATAAAATACGTTTATATATATATGGGGTATTATTTTTTTTTATGATAGATTTGTTTATTTTTCCTTTATGAATATATATGTCAAACATCTCATCCATACAAGGTTTTTTTTGTTTGTTTTTAACATTATATTGGGGTTTATTTATTCCATGTATCATATTTTTCCAACATTTCCATAAGTAGAAAGCAGTTCATGTCTCGAGTTAAATAGAACTATGTTGGTGTGCAGGTGTGTATATATATATTATATATGATAATTATTGGGTTGTTATTTTTCTAGATTTTTTAAGTACGATATTCGACTACTTATTCCATGTGTTATGTAGGCATGGACATTACACATTTCCATCATATTGGGTTGTAGAATGCACCTACATTTACACCTATCCATTACAAACATTCCTAAAATCCTCTTTGCCTCTTTTACAAAACTGTTAATTTCATCATTTTGTTATTTTCAATAACCGAATAGTGATCCCTTTCATTGCTTGCTTCCCATCAATATTCTTATTTTATTTTTAATTTCATCTTCAACTACATTTAGGATGTGGAAGAAATAAAAGAGATATCCATAAAGTGATTATGTAGGACTTCATACAACGTAATTGAGGTACACTTGGGTTTTACTAGGAGAGTTCTTTTTCTTTGTTTTTTGGGTTACTTTGAAAGTGTTTACACCATGTTTGGGGTGGTTCAGGAGATTTGGGGTACATGGTGTATGGTCAGCCCCTATGGGGCGAGATGGTTTGGCACATGGGAGATGGTCCATGATGAATTTGCACAACTAAGATAGCTTGCTCAGTGGATGCTTGACCTCGGTTGATTGTTGGCTTAGTGTTCTTCCCTAGGTATTGTATATCTCTTACTGGTTTGGTGGACACCCTTCATTGGGGCCCCAAGGAGAAGCCAATTACTAGGAGAAACCCCTACATGGGATGAGGATCATTATGCATCACGGAGGAGGGAAAGAAGCCCCAATTGGCATGTGGTATCTTAGATTCCTATTCGTAGGATTGGTGATGGCTTGCGAATGCTTGGGGTTTCAACAATGTTCTTGCAGGGGCAGTTGACTAATGGTGTACATTGCTTAGGAGGATTGATAGAGTCCATGGATGTTTCCGATGGAGTGGTGTCAGCATGCCTTGTAACTACATCACCTTAAAACCATTATTGTGCACACCATCATCTAGGAGTATGACACATGTACATTGGAGTGTAGAGTCTCACTTGGGTTGGCCTACAAGTGTTCATTTTATGTTTCTTGTAAGGGTTAATGTCCACACTGTATTGTTATATCATAGTCTTTCCATCATCCATCTTACTATTCATTCTTATATCATTCTTGTGTGAGATATGACCTAGAGAAGGGTGCGCACTACTCTCTCTCTCTCTCTCTCTCTCTCTCTCTAGTTTCTCTTTTAGCACTTGAACTTTCTCTCTCTCGATTCTCTAGGGTTTCTTGGGCTTCTTGGAACATCTTGGAGTTCTAGGGTTAGGGTTTATCCCTTGGAGATTGAAGATTAGGGTTTTTTCATAAAACCCTAGGGTGGGTCTTGGAGAAGAAGATGAAAAGAGGAGAATATTTTTCCTTGGAGGATGTATTGGAGTGAATTTTACATATTGGATCTTCTTGATTGCTAGGGTTTTGTTAATTTTCCCTAGCTAGGTTTTTTGGGGAGTTGGGAGGATTTGTATTAGCTTTGGGAGAAGGCTATGGTATGTATATGTACTTCATCTTAAACATATTAATGAAGTTTTTGGTTGTCCTATACTTGTGCAATTCTAGATTTGAATTTCGGCTATACATGGTCTTCATTCATTAATAGTTATAGTTATATATGTCTTGTTGATTTGATAGAAGTAAAATGAAAAATTGTTAAGTGATTTGACATCTAACAAAAGAATATAGGGGGCTGATTTAATTGTTATCATACTATTGTTGTACTATTGTTATTATTATTACCTAGTGCATTTTTAGATTTGATTATTGGCTGATAAGTAGGGTATTTTTTAAGGATTATAAAAGTATACTTAAGTATAGTATTCTAGGCAATTGTTTTGGATTGAAAAAAACATAAATATAGATTGGTAGGTGAATATCAAATATGAAACATACAATTTACTACTGAAACTTGTAAATTTTAGCGAATATTATGATACAAAAACACATTTTATGTAAATATAGGAGATATTAGAGACTAAAAATGACCAAATAGCGAATTTATTTTTTGAAAAAAAGGCCCAAAAATAACCAATTGGTGAAATTTCACCCCTAAAAATTTCTTTGCAGATAAGTTGCCCTAGAAAGGCTGAAACTTATCTTTATTTTTCTATCTTTTCTCCTTGAATTGCTTCAAGAAGTTTGGGTCTATTTGGAAGTGAATCAATGTACCATTTCCAGTGAGTTTTGTACTTTAATATACAGCATTCCCAGGGTTGGGAATTCTATGGCTAAGATACAAGATACAAGAAACCTTCCAGGTTGAAGGTGGAATTTCTAAATTGCATTAAATTGTCAATTCCACGCAGAATTTCAACACTTTTCTCCTAAACTTCATTATATTACTATATGCATCTCCATATTGAGAATGATTCTATCATCACTTTAGGCTATTTTAGGGGGCAACTCTCTCATAACCTTTGCTCAAATCTTACAGATCATGCTCTATTGTCGCCAATTAAGATGGAGACTAATTATCATATATATCGTGATTAGCATATTTCTAAATGCTATATTTCAAGGAACATGAATAAGAAGAGCACTTCATTTTCTCATGTTCCATGTGTTATAAGATCCAAAGTAACTATCATACCTTAAAATCTTGAATTATGATAGATGTTCTTATTACTTATTTATGAAACTTTAGATATTACTTATTTATGAAACTTTAGATATTTCTTATTACTTTGACCATCAAACATCCATCACCTATTATAGTGTGTAACCATCCAACTCTACTTAAAGCCATGATGGCTTCAGATTAATCCCCTTGTTGTAACATGCTAACTTGCAAAGGCAAACATGTCACTTTTATGGATTTGAAACTCAATGAGACAATAATACCTTTCTTTCAATAACGTAACAAATTCTCTGGGAAAAATATTATTCTCTATTTAAATATTTCATATTCAATTCAAAGGTGAATTGTCACTTTCATGAGAAAAAAAATTGTCGCTTAGTTACCCTTTCAAGTCCGAAAACCATGTATCAACCAAAACATTACCTTCATAAAATGAAAGACCATCACAGGATTGGACATTGGACATTGAAAGATAAACCAGATCAGCTTTTCAAAAATTGAAGCAAACTATGTTAATTTATAAAGTTGTTCTGCATTTATTTAAATAAATGCAATCCATCAGTCCCTGTTCATATGAAACATGGAAAGATCCATATTAATTGATGATAACCACAAAACATAAAAGTAAGAATATGACACAGGCAACTTCATGTCACACTGTAAATCCCGTGAGTGTCACATGATTGGACCTCTGGCTAACTCATAACAACAGTTTGAACACGTATATCAGATTCCTTTCATGGAATGCTTTTATTTATTTATTTAATTACATGCTAAAAAGTGTATGACCCCATTCAGGATTAAATATGAAACATGCAATGATTACAAGGCAAGAAAGAAACAGTAAAAGAAGAAAGGGAATTATGATTAGTTAATTATGTTCGACACATACAAAGATTGAATTCCAATATAAAAAGAAGGGTAGGGAATTATGATTAGTTAATTATTTTGTTGTTGAATTATGTTTCATACATGGAAATATTGAATTTCAATATTAATAAGAAAATAATAAAACAATTTTTTCTCTTAAAAAGATTTTTTTTCCACGAAACAAATTCATAACTATATTATTTAAAACACAATTACATTTTTCAGATACCAACATGTAAATTCATGAGCATATCTGGTTTTAGCAAAGCCAAAACGTAAAGAGATATAGCATATACTTTGTAGTGGTGAAGATAAAAATAGCGAAATGAGAATGTGAATTTGTGTATAATGGTATGGATAGGCCTAACACATGGGATTGTTTCATAGACATTACATGGTTGTGTATTAATGTTATGGAAGGAGTATAATCATATCATTTGTTAACATTATTTATTGTTATGTAAAAGTAATCATTGTATAATATTTTACATTTTGTGATATTAACAAACATTAATGTGTGAATTTGCATTTAAACTAGTTTCTAATGGTATAGATAGGTTTGACACATAGGATTGCTTCATATAAATCAAATTTTAGGGCATTAATGTTAACTATGGAATACATTGATACAACTTGTTAATATTATGGTAATGTAAAGGCAATCATTGTATAATATTGTACATTGAGTGATATTAATGAACATCGACACAACATTATATTTTACACAAATTTATGCTATGTTCGACGATCTTTATTCCCCTTACTTTATAGGTATTTTGATTTATCTATTTATTTATTTCTATGACATACATATCCCAGAAAAACCTACCACGCACTTTCCCTCATTTCAAGGATGGTACTCATGGTAAACCAAATTCTTTAGCATTCAAGGTAGATACAACAATATACTTATTAAGAGCTCAACATTTCAATTGAGGGAATTGATCCCGGGTAGGGAGGATAACATTGATTTGTCTCAACTACTTGAGCTAGACCAAATTGACATTATCATGTAGGTACATATCTATACAAGTTCAAAATAATCAAGGACTATTATCTTTAATTAAGTTAATTATTTGGAGTAAATTTTCACCTAAGTTATTTAAATAACACTAGGCATCCAACTATGGTCAACATGGATTAGGAGCAATCATAAATATCTTGGGCTCTCATGGAAGAGGCCCATGTTCAAACCTTGTGAAAGAACATGAATAGTTGATTAGGGAAAAAAATGTACTTTGTGTTAATGTGATGCGATATTTTTTTAGCATTCAAGGTAGATACAACAATATACTTATTAAGAGCTCAACATTTCAATTGAGGGAATTGATCCCGAGTAGGGAGGATAACATTCCTTTCTCTCAACTACTTGAGCTAGACCAAATTGACATTACCGTGTAGGTACATATCTATACAAGTTCAAAATAATCAAGGACTATTATCTTTAATTAAGTTAATTATTTGGAGTAAATTTTCACCTAAGTTATTTAAATAAAACTAGGCATCCAACTATGGTCAACATGGATTAGGAGCAATCATAAATATATTGGGCTCTCATGGAAGAGGCCCATGTTCAAACCTTGTGAAAGAACATGAATAGTTGATTAGGGAAAAAAAAGTACTTTGTGTTAATGTGATGCGATATTTTTAGCTCCCTGGCATGAGAAAACAAAAAAACGCTACTAAATTATACCCCCTTCCTCTTTAGAACCTGCTCCTTGGGCCACAGGAGGCTCCCCTAATGAGGTAAGGATAGTCCTATAATAACATAACAAAAGACAATTATATCCATACAAAACCTTCCCACCATCAGTAGAACAAAGCCTAATGGAGTCAATGAAAGGTAAATACAATGAAACCTTATACTTCTAAGGTTAAGAGAAGCAATAAATTTGTAACTCACTGTTGTGATTTTCTACAAAAAAAATAGTGATAGAAAACCAGGGATATCTCTCAGACCAATTGTCAGAATTGCATGAAATTGATCTCCCGTAAACCAACAAAAAGGGGTGCACCTGTTTTGGTGGATGAAAGTTATGATTGTACATTGATTTACGCTATAGGTTTTCAACTTACCACAGTCAAAGAAAATCAATAAATTCCTTGGCCTCAAATCCCCCCTAGGATCCTCATGGGTAACCTATAATTTGACCCAAACTTCCTTAAGCCCCTAGGGATGTTTGACCTTTCCTTCAAATTGGTCTTGCAATAATTCAATAGCCAGATCTGAAACAACCCCTTAGGACTTTTTTCACATAACTCTAGGATGATGACACCTCCTTTAGGGCACTTTTAACACATAAAATTGACTTTTTTGCAATATTTTTCAACTTTTTTGGATTTTTTTATATCTTATCTATATCTAAAATTTATTGTTGCAATTAAATTCTTCATAAAATCATAATTAAAGTAATCTACAACTCGAAATAAATATTTTTAAAATTTTCGCAAACATATACAATTTTTAGGGTTTTTCACAATATATCATTTTTTGGTACTTTTAACAATATCTAGTAAAACAATTTGCTAAAAAGATTCCAAGTGAAGATGAGGAAAATGAAGACTTAAATATTTTCCCTTAAAGGCCATTAAGGAATTGTGGTTGGCATTCCTCTCAAGAATTGACAATCCTATTTTGATGAATTTGGGAAAAACCAAGAAAGGGCCTAGGTTGTGTTGTTCTTGACCTAATTAGGGAAAAAGAGGTACCAAAGGCCTAACAAGAGAGCCCCTTCAAATAGGGATGTCTCACTTACAATATAGAGCTTTTATACATTAAAAACTCTAATTTACTCTTACCTTGGATGTCTCCTACAATTCAAGAGAAAGAGAACCAAAGATCTTACAACAAATAAAGAAAAAGGGAGAAAGGAGTAACCTCCTAAGAATGCCTTTACTTAAACAAGCCTTGCAAGGATAAGTATCAACCTCAAACACCAAGAAAATGCTACATTGAAGCTTTAAGATTTCCAAGAAGAGAATGCGCACCACTATCCCAAGTAGAGAAGAAGAAATACAAAAATAACTTTATTTGATCCCAAGATCTTTACTTAAAATGAGGAGTTGCCTTATTTATATGTGACTTAGGCCAATTTAACCTCCTTTACAAGCCGAACAACCTAAAATATCTAAACTAACTTAAAATGTTTTTTCAATTATTTTTTTAGGGTTTTGTTTTAGCTCAAATAGGCACTTCTTCGTCCATCACAACAGGTCAAAATATAACACTCAAAGTGTCACTGATCGTTCACAAAAAAAGACTCTTATGGATGGAAGAAACCATGATTTGATCCCTAATGATGGCCCTACACATTAAGAGTGAAGATCCCAACACATGTTCCTTCATCCTAAAAAGTTGCAACCATAAAAAAGCAAATTCACTCCTTGTACACTAGCAAGGTGCGATAATTCATGTGTTTCCCTTAATCAAGGAGAGAATGCAACAAAAACTACCCATTTGCACCTTGCACACTAGCAAGGCATGAAAAAATAATAAAATTTGAAATTAGGGAATTACATAAGTTTAACAAACTAATTGGATCGGTTGTAACCCCCTGAACCACTTGGAAACTATCTCCAACTATCTCCATCAAACTTAAAAGTAGATGAGATGGTCCAAGGTGGGGGAACCCAAGATAGCAATATAATGCTGGAGAAATCACTCTTTATCACACCCTCATTCCCATCCAGATTAGTAGCCCATGTTGTCGTACCCTATATCCTTGAGTGTGGAATTTCTTGTCCTCAAGATCCTTCATCCCTTGTATACATTCAACAAATATGAGTGGGGCCGTCAGAGTGCATGAGTAGAGAGACTAGATATTCAACTTCAATAAGATTCCTAGCAGTGATAAGGTATGATTTGTAGTTGTTTCATTTACATAATCGAAATTTGACATCTTTCCCTCCCGCATACATGTGTTTCATATTTTGATATTTGATTTGAAGAATGGTTCATTGTACATGTTGAAATTGATTAGGTAGTTTATGTTCTATTCACATTTCAAGTTATTTACACTCTTCATTATAGTCAAAATTCTTCATTTCGTTCGAGATGGACCTGCCATAATTCAATAACCATATCTAAAACAACCCCTTAGGACTTTTTTCACCTAACCCTAGGATGACGACACCTACCTTAGGGCACTTTTAACACATAAAATTGACCTTTTTGCAATATTTTTCAACTTTTTGGATTCTTTTTAAGATTTGATCTATATCTAAAATTTATTGCTGCAATTGAAATTTTCACAAAATCACAGTTAAAGTAATCTACAATACAAAATAAACATTTTTGGAATTTTCACAAACATATACAATTTTTAGGGTTTTTCACAATATATCATTTTCTTGGTACTTTTAACAATATATAGTACACAAAATTGATAAAAGATTCCAAGTGAAGATAAGGGAAATAAAGATTCAAGTATTTTCCCTTCAAGGCCACTTAGGAATCATGGTTAGCATTCCTCTCAAGAATTGACAATCCTAACTTGATGAATTAGGGCAAAACCAAGAAACCCTAGGTTGTGTTGGTCTTGGCCTCGTTAGGTAAAAAGAGTTTCCAAAGGCATAACTAGAGAGCCCCTTCAGAGAGGGATGCCTCACTTACAAGACAATCTTTTATGCATAAAAAACCCATAATTTACTCTTACCTTGGTTATCTTCGATAGTGCCAGAGAAAGACAACCAGAGATCTTACCACAAACAAATAAAAAGGGAGAAAAGAGTAACCTCCTAAGAATCCATTTACTTAAACAAGACTTGCAAGATTAAGTATCAACCTCAAACACCAAGAAAATTCCACATTGAAGCTTCACGACTGCCAAGAAGAGAGTTTGCACCATATCCCAAGTAGACACGAAGAAATAAAAAAATAACTTTATTTGATCCCATGATCTTGAGTTAAAATGAGGAGGAGTTGCCTTATTTATATTTGACTTAGGCCAACTTAACCTCTACAATCTAACTAACCTAAAATGTCTAAAATAACTTAAAATGATTTTTGAATAAGTTTTTTAGGGTTTTGTTATAGCTCAAATTGGCACTTCTTCGTTTGTGATGACAGGTCAAAAGATGACATTCAAAGTGTCACTGATCATTCACAAAAAAGACACTTATGGATGGAATAGTCCATGATTCGACCCCTAATGATGACCATAAGCATTAAGAGTGAATATCCCAACACATTTTCCTTCATCCTAAAAACTTGCAACCATAAAAAATCAAATTTGTTCCTTGTACACTAGCATGGTGTGAATCATTTGTGTGTTTCACTTGATGAAGGCACGAATGCAACAAAAAATACCCATTCATGCCTTGCACATTAGCAAGGCGTGAACCCTTCGCAAGTTCCCTTTGGACAGGGTGTGAACTCCCCATAATTTCATGAAAAAATAATAAATTTGAAATTAGGGATTTATGGAAGTTTATCAAACTAATTGGATCAGTTGTAACCCCCTAAACTACTTCGAAACTATCTCCAACTATATCCATCAAAATTAAAAGGAGATGGGATGGTCCAAGGTGCGGATACCCAAGATAACAAGATAATGTTGGAAGAATCACTCTTTATCACACCCCTACTTCCCATCCAAATAAGTAACCCATGTTGTTGATACCCTATATCCCCGAGTGTGGAATTTGATGTCCTCAAGTGACTTCATCCCTTATATACATTCAGCGAATCAGAGTGGGGTCATCCGAGTGCAAAAGTAGAGAGACCATATCTTCATATTTGATAAGGTTCCTGGCAGTGATAAGGTATGATTTGTACTTGTTTCATTGTCATAATTGAAATTTCACATATTTCCCTCCCCTAAACATGTGTTTCATATTTTGATCATTAATTTGAAGAATGGTTCATTGTTCATGTTGAAATTGATTACGTAGTTTATGTTCTATTCACATTTCAAGCTATTTACATTCTTCATTATAGTCAAAATTGTTTGAGGAAGTTGGCTTTGTTGATCTTGCAGGTTGGAGTTGGGTGATAAGGAGCAGTTTTGGAAAAGAAGAGAAGGAGCAACTAGGATCAACCTTTGAAAAAGGTACATATTCCTCTTCCTTATAATCCTGTTTCCATAGACTTATATTTGCTTGTTAGAGTCTTCTAAGTGGTTTGACACATGATTCTTAGTATTCTTAAACCTATAGACATATTCATTAAGGTCAATTTCTCTTTATTTGGTACATAGGTGACCTTGCCCTAGTGATAGGATAAAATTTCCGAACAATAGAATTGTCAACTCCACTCGGATAGATATCCTCTATAGGGACCTTGTTGACTGATTTATCGGTCCATTTTTGGGTGTTTGAGTATCGGGTAGGATTAACCATATCCTAGACATCTTAAAAATCCTACAAATTTTGAATTTTCTTGAGTTTTCTGCTTTTTTAGTCCATCTCAAGTGCCATTCACGCTTTACTGTGGTTATAGGAGAAAATGGGTAGGGTAAATTCATGCTTTCTAATGTATACAGGCACGAATGTTTGTACATTTTCTTTTGAACAGGAATGGATTAGTTAGAGATTTTATTTTTTCTTAGTTTTATTACTCTTTTTCCTGAAAGACTTGAGTTTTTTGGATTCTCTGAGCATTATAGGGTCTTCTATGTCATTTCTGGAGTGATCTGGGTGGTATTTGTAAGTGTTTTTATTTGAGATTGATTCACAAAGTTATGAAAAGTTTTGGAGGTGTTCTTTACTTCGTTTTCTTTTCATAAATTTTGAGTTTGATAAGCCTTGAGTGTGAAATTCCAGCAGATAATCAAGTTGTTTGTGCTCCTGGTTACCTTATTTTTAAGGAAATTGGCTTCAAAAACTTTGTTACCTAGTAGACCTTTTTGAATTGTTTGAGTCTAATAACATTTTATTGACAAGTTTCTTCTCGAACTTTGCTTTCATATTTGGTTGAAGAGTCTAGCTTTAGAATTTTTTTCACAACAGTCAGAGGCATATCAACTCTTGTTTTGTAGTTTTCATTTTAATTAGTAGTTATTTTGAAGTTGAATTTTCATAAATAAAAAATTGGATCATAAAATTGCATTTGGTTTTTGAAACAAAAAAGATTAATAGTTACATTTGCATGAAAAGTTTTATTGCTTGTATTTAAAAGTGCTTCATTTTTCATTTGAAAGAGTGTGAACGCATGCATAAGCATTCAAAGATCTTTAGTAGCATTTATTTCTTCTTCATTTGAATCGTTTTTTAAATTGTTATTTTTGAAAAGTAGAAGCATTGTAAAGAACTCAAGATTTTTTTTTGTAGAAACTCACTAATAGTCTAAGTTCTAGGGCCATGGTGATAGGATTGGAGAGCTAGCTTCTCCAAGGCCATGTAATATTGAGACTAGGAACAACTAAAGAGTGTTAAATCCATTAGTAACATGGAGTACTTGTCAGGAAAGCGCCTCTAACAAAGGCATCAAGTGATAGGTAAAGCTATTCCAAGTGGGAAGATTGTTCCCTATTGATTGGATTAGAGGGGTCATGCATGATTGGTTTTTTCAGGTGTGGAAACTCCTCGGAGTGACACCACTACTCACTAATAGCTTTGGTTTTGGGACTTGTGTCTCACGTTCCCTTCCCATTCACAGAATCCCTTTCTGACAACTGTTCCACTTGACTACCTAGCGTGAAGTGGTATCCATAGTTTCCTTTCCTAGATTCCTCACAGATGAATACAAACAGAACATCTTATGGTACTTGCGACAAATGAAAAATATTCATCTCATCTCCTTGGGAGGGTATTTTTCAAAGGCAAGTACTTGCACCCATACTAATTTTTGAATGAATGTTAGCGTAACTATCTCATTCACACCTCTATTGGTTGGACTTGGGCCCTAATCATCCCAAGATGACCTATGGAAGGCCCTTATTTGTGAATCTTCGCTGATTGGAATTTGGTGGAAAACAACTAGTGCTTATCACTAGGAGAGTTTTTCTGCTTGTTTAAATATTTTAGGAACTTTTCTAGTGTGTCTTGATTGTTTTATTTCTCAAGTTACAAATTGATTCCTTTGCATATTCATTAGGCCACTGTGGTTGATCAACCTTTGTGTAGGTACAAAAGGATTCAACAACTTTCTCCTGAATAGAGAGAGTTCCCTACAAGGGCGAAGAATGAATCACAACAATCTACCCCCATAGGGGGAAGAAGAGGAGAACCAATAACCCGAGTTCAATCACGAAGAAGAATAAAATTATTCAAGATCTAGTGAATCTAAGAGGATATCTTAGTGATTTGTAAGGTCATTTTCATTCACTTAGAAAATCACCCCACCATGCTAAGGAAAAGGTCCTATTGAGATAGAAGACCTCTAAGGCCCATCAAAACAGTTGAATCAACCTCAAAGTATTGGTTTTGTGCACAACCGTTAGTCTGATTTACATATCCATAGAGTTAACAATCCATTATCTAAGTGGGATAGTATGGAGAACACAGGAGAGGTACATGTCATTGGGAGCACAACACCCTCAGTCAGTTCCAATATTTTAGGAGAAGTGAACCATAATGTTTCATCTACAGTACCATCTGGATGGTTCCCACCATCCTCAATGATGTCTACTAGAGGGGATATTCCATTAAATGTTCCTCCTTTGAGTGGGTTTATGTCTATGCCACAAGGCACCAACCTTTTTGCCTTGGGATGAACTTCCCAGGTTTCCAACCTATGAGTGCCAATATCCCTCCTATATCAACAAACACCACTTCTCCTGGTAATGGTCCTTCAGTTCCATTCCATCTAGTGGTGGACACATGTCTATCCCAACCCCTTCTACTGTGACTGGAATTGTTCATGGGTCCAATATACCTCATAGTAGCATACAAGTGCTAGTTTCCCTTTGAGGTACAATATTAACTAGGGTAATATTCCATCATCGATATTAGGAGGGATGAACATGGGAAATGTGGCAACTGTTAGTGCTCCTTGGAGCATCCAACCCTTCATGGGAATGGGGGAATACCTGGAGGGACTACCACACCTTTTTATGCAAACTCAATATTGTTAGAACTAGAATTTTAGGCCACATAATCAATCTTTCACGATACCTGGTAGTCCTTATATACCAGACCAATCTTTTGTAAATACAAACCAATGGGAAACTAATGATCCCAGAACTTGAGATTCTATGGGATAGAAGAAGTTGTCATTCTTGGATACTTTGAATTTTCTATATTTGTCTAAACTAACCAATGACTCGGTGTTACATGGTCCTAGATGGTCTCCAATCCCTACAAAGCTCTTTAGACATTCCTAACTTTGAAGGAAAGCTTAAGGAAGACCCGACTAACCATGTGATGAATTTCCATCTTTGGTGCTCTTTGAACTCATTGATGGGTGATTCTATTAGATTGTGTCTCTTCCAAAGGAAATTAATAGGGGTAGCAACAATGTGGTACATTTAATTGCCACAAGACTCCTTTCATAATTTTAATGTGATTTCCATGACTTTTCTAATCCATTTCCAACTTCCATACAAATTTGAAGAGGCCCCTCTACACCCAATCCCTAGAGTAGGTTCCAGAACTATCCACGAGTCTTCCAAGTAGTAATTCCTAAAATGAGAGGAGTTTACAGTGGACATAATGGTGACTGACGAAATCACATTTATAGGGGATGCATTAGCTCTCAAATCAAGTGGGGAATTAAAAAGAGAACCCTTGAAGTGTTAGGTTTGTGGGGAAAGTCATTCGATTGAGATTGTCCTCATAAAATGGATGGTCGAATAATTCATACTATAAAAGAAGTTGCCACGGTTGGATAAGTTGCTCTAAATATTCCAAAGATAAGCACAGCATTGGATAACCATCAAGCATACCATCAACCTTCTATGGTAGAAGTTGAAGGTAAGATTTTTGATAAATCCATTTCTAGTTTGATTGATTTAGGTTCTACTTTGAGTATGTCTCCTAAATTAGTATAAATGTGTAAGATGAAAAAGCATGAGTTTCAAAAGTCAAGGCTAATACAGTTAGATACATGAACAAAAAGAAAATTCACTAGTTTTATTCATAATTGTGAGTTTTCATGAATGATTTAGTTACAAAATCATATTTGAATATTATTCCTTTGGGTTCATATGACATCATGATTGGTATGGATTGGTTAGAAAAACACAACGTGATACTAAACTATTTTGAAAAGGCTTTTGCTCGCATTGATGAACAAGGTAATAATAGGCTTGTTAAAGGTATTCCTAGGAAGGTCCTTACTTGAAAAATATATGCTTTACAGTTAGAGAAATGTGCTAGAAAAGGATGTCAAATGTTTGCTATTCATATAACTGAAAATTCTGATGAAAATGTCAAACCTAGATTGGAAGACTATCTTATTTTGCAAGATTTTAAAGATGTATTTCCGGAGGAAATACCTGGATTACCTCCAAGGAGGGAGATTGATTTTACTAATGAATTGGTACCAGGAGCATTACCTGCTTCTAAATCCCCATATAGAATGAACACACCAGAATTAGTAGAACTAAAAATGCAATTACAAGAACTGCTAGATAAAAAGTACATAAGACTGAGTTTGTCTCTGTGGGGAGCATGGATACTTTTTGTTAAAAATAAAGATGGCACCTTAAGACTATGCATATATTATAGACAACTTAACAAAATAACTATTAAAAACATATACCCACTCCCATGCATAGATGACATGTTTGATCAAGTATGGGGAGTTGCAGTATTCTCAAAATTTGATTTAAGGTATGGTTATCACCAACTAAGAATTAAAGATGAAGATATTTACAAGACAACATTTCAAACACGATACGCGCATTATGAATTTATGGTTGTACCATTTGGTTTAACTAATGCTCTGGCCACGTTCGTGTGTCTAATGAATAGTGTCCTTCATAAATATTTGGATAAATTTGTGGCTATGTTTAATGATGATATATTGATCTACTCTAAAAATGAACAAGAACACGAAGAACACTTAAAAATGGTTTTAAAAACTTTAAGAGAACATAAGTTATACGCAAAATTCATTAAATGTGACTTTTATCAAGATAAAATCCAGTATTTGGGACATGTAATCTCTAAAGTAAGAACCTTTCTAGACCTTGATAAGATTAAGGCAATCATAGATTGGCAAGTTCCTAAAGATGTAATCGGAGTTAGATCCTTTATGGGGATCACAGGTTACTATCGTAGGTTCATTGAAGGTTTTTCAAGGATTGCCTATCCAATAACTTCATTACAAAATAAAGGAACAAAGTTTGTTGGAATATCCAACAATACTGAGAGGGGGGGTGAATCGGTATTTCCTTCTTTTTCCTTTTATTAAAACAATTAGTACAAGACACACAAATAATCAAACAAGTTAGGACACAATATTTTATCATGGAAACCTCAAAAAACAAACCACAAACTCATACTCATTAATAAGATGAATTTTACAAAATTGTTTATCTGCTTCTATAGAAAGGATGCAACTACACCTTAGGTTTTTCCTGTTACTACAGATGAGGATGCTACAACACGCCAGATCTTTTGCTTGTTGCTATAGGAAAGGATGCATTGACACCCTTTTCTCCAGCTTCTACTGGATGGAGGCTATGACCCCCAGCAAGCTTCCTGCCTTCCCTAGCACCACTTTGCCACCCTAATTTGATTTCATCAAACTTCCAGATCCTCTTTATGTTTTCAAACCTGCCACTAGTTTTCCTTCTTTGGTCTCTGTCTATAGCTGTTGCTACATAGATCTGGATCACAGAGACGACTTCTTTCACTCACCACTCTGTCTATAAATACCTTATGTTGGAGGGGCACATGACTCGCAGGACTACAACACCTTCTAACATGTTTTCTATGAATGCATCTTCTCACAGTTGCACCTTTTCATTCTTAGATCGTGCCTCTTAATGAAAACACAATTCTTCATTTTCATAATTCTTTAACTCTATTTAGGTTTATCAGTCATGACTTTCCACAACAAAAATATTTCCAAAATTGCCTCTCCGCAATGATAATTCTGCACCAGAATTCCTTCTGAATTTTCCTTTTTCGGCAATGATATTTCCACAGCAAAAATCATTCTGCAATTGCCTTTCCGCAACGATCTTTCTGCAATTACCTTTCCACAGTGACCTTTCCACAATTTCCTTTCCGCAGTGGCTTTTCTGCAGCGACTTTTCCACAATCTCCTTTCCGCAGTAATCGTGGACCATCTGATCTTGATCAACGGTGGATTCTCTTTCCGCATCTTGTGAATTGCGGATTGCGGAACTATATTTCAATTTTTACAAACTAGCTTCCACAATTTATCTCCCGCAAGACTTCTTCCTCAAGTCTCTTTCCGCAAGGTTCTTTCCGAAGTGATCATGGACTGTCGGATCTTGATCAACAGTGGATTCTCTTTCTGTAGCTTGCAAATTGCGGATTGCGGAACTGTATTTTGACTTTTACAAATTGCCTTCCGCAATTCTCTTTCCGCAGTCAGATTGCAGATTGCGGATTGCAGACGTGCCTTCAACTTTTCCCAAAATGGGCTTTCGCAATTTCCCTCCCACAATTCCTTTTCCGCGACTCTTTAAAACCGTCGATTTATTGCGGGTTCTTTCCTAACCGTCGATCTAAGATCAGATGCAGATCTCACCTTATCTTTTCGGATCTATTATCTTCCTTACACCTTTCTCTTGAGAAATTTATTTGGGGCGTCAAATCTCTTGCGGCTTTGATCTCGTCCGTTGATCTGCTATCTCTGGCGGAACTTCACTTAATCTTGCGGATTTCTTATCTTCCGTTCACGTTCACCCCATGATCTCTTTCCCATCATTGATCCATCTTTTCTCCTTTAATATGGATCGTCCAAATCTCTGCAAACTTCAATATTTTCAACTCTACGATTCTACATTGATTGATCATAGAATCAATCAATCACTCAATCGATCATCACCGAAATTGATTCCCTTGCTAGATCTGCACATCGACTCCATGGTTTTACACACACAGAGATCATTCATACATCTGCTGCAACATTCAATCCTCAAAATCCCTTACTTCAGGAAATGCATACACGCAGTGATTAATCAAGCATTTACACAGATATCCCAAACTGTCAATTGATTCATTGATACAAAGATACACAAATATTCAACTGTTAATACTTCAGACATAGATTCATGCGTACACATAGAGACAGCTTAATTAGCTTTCTTTATTCACACAGGAACCTGATACAAACATGATCGCTTCATAATAGCACTAAAACACCACCATGTGTCTTTTACATGCCACATCATCATACATGCCATGTCACCACCTCCTTTGTCTTTCATTGAGTTAACCTTGCCATCATGTCCTTGGTTATTCCTTTGTCATTACCGAACTCCTTTGACATCAATGACAACCATATCCAACAAAGTTTGTCTGGTATAATAAATGACAAGAAAGTTTTGAAAAACTTAAACATCTACTTACAACAACACCTATTCTAAGCATAGCAAATCCATACAAAGACTTTGCTTTATGTATGGATGCTTGCATAGAGGGACTAGGTGGTGTATTATTACAAGATGATTACGTAATAAGTTATGAATCAAGAAAACTCAAGGAACACAAAAGAAATTATGCAACACATGACTTAGAATTAGCCGCAATAATACACGATTTAAAAATGTGGAGACATTATCTTATTGGAAGAAAATTTACCCTAATGTCCGATAACATAAGTCTAAAGTATTTGTTTGATCAACAAAATATAAATGCTCACCAAGCAAGGTGGTTAGACTTCTTGAGCGAGTATGAATTTGAGATCAAACATATAAAATGGAAGGAAAATAGGGTGGTCGACGCCTTAAGTAGAAACACAATTGAAAATTTTACAGTTGCTATCAATAGTTATGAAACAGATTTAGAAGATATCATCAAGGATGCATCTATAAACGATGAAGAATATCTAAAAATTAAGGAAAAATTGAAGGAAAATCTAAATGGAAGTGAAACCACAACTTTTTCTATGCAATCAAAAGACTTGTTAACATACAAAAATCGGTTATATGTACCTAACTCTAAAGAGGTCAAACACTTAATCCTGGATGAATTACATAAGAAACTCTATTCCAGACATCTGAGATGCCAGAAAATGATAACAATGCTAAGAAAATATTATTATTGGCCTAATATGAAAAATGATACTGCTAATTATTTAGCTAGATGCCTTGAATGCCAACAAGTTAAAACTGAACATTAGCATCTAGCTGGTTTACTTCAACCTTTACCCATTCCGGAATGAAATGGAAGTAATAAGCATGGATTTTATAACCGGGTTGCCTAGAACTGCTAAACAACATGATTCAATTATGGTGATGTTGATAAATTGAGTAAAGATGCACATTTTATACGAGTAAAGTCTACTTTTAAAGCAATAAATATGCCATATATATTTATGAAAGAGATTTTTCTTATGCATGGTATTCCTAGAGTTGTGATATCTGACAGGGATGCAAAGTTTACAGGTAACTTCTGGAAATATTTATTTAAAAGTTTAGACACTCAGTTAACTTTTAGTACTGCTTACCACCCTTAGACAGATGGGAAAATTGAAAGAACTAATCAAATTCTTGAATATATGTTACGTATGTATGTGATGGACAAACAAAATAAATGGGAAGATTATCTACACTTAGTTGAGTTTGCTTATAACAATCGTTATCAAGAATCTCTTAATATGAGTCCATTTGAAGTGTTATATGGTTGAAAATGCCACACCCCTATATCATGGGATAACCCTATTGATAGAATTGTTCTAGGACCTAATATGTTGAAGGAGATGGAACAAACTGTTAAACAAGTACAATAGAATTTAAAAGTTGCTCAAGATTGACAAAAAAATATGCAGATATTAAGAGAACTCTGAAAGAGTTCGAAGTCGGGGATCATGCATACTTAAAGGTAAATCCAAGAGAAGTACATTAATCTTGGGAAGATGTTCCAAGTTAGATTCCAGGTATTGCGGACCCTTTGAAGTCCTAGCCAAGATAGGTCCAGTAGCCTATCAGTTTGCACTTCCTTCTTCTATAAAAGTTAATAATGTTTTCCATGTTTCATTATTGAAACGATATATACATAATGCTTTTCATATCATCGATTGGATTGTGATTCAGGTAGAACCTGAGGGCGAGTTCCAGACAGAGCCTTTGCATATCCTAGACAAGAAGGAGCTTATGTTGCGGAACTGAGCCATCGTTCAAATAAAAGTGCAATGGAAGCACTTCATCCCTGATGAGGCAACATGGGAAATGGAGGATTGTATGCGAGCAACATATCCTTCCATGTTCCAGAATGAGCAAGAAGACTCTGAATAAAGAACACCAAGGATGGTGTTAAAAATAAGGGGGTAGAAATGTAATACCCCTGAAACATTTGAATTATTTGATTTAATGTTTTTATTTGAGAAAGATTCCCTAAACAATTATTATTTTGTAAAAGAGTTATAAAACTCTATATTCGCACTCATGTGGGTGAATATTATGAACAAGAAATAATATTTTATTATTAAATAAATAGAAATTTGGAGCAACTAGTTGAAAGAGGGGACACCATCATGAGACAATGAACAAGTGGATATTAAGCAAGATATTTGGTATCAATCAAATCCAAGTCAAAATCTCATCAAACCGACTAGATCCACAATTATAGTGATCAAGATATTTTCTTGAGATTTGATTGAGATGGCATAAGACCTAGGAAAAAATTATATAATGGTGCACTAATAATACATAGGACACTATGTGGTGCATAGAGAGAAATTGTTGATATGTTGAGGGAAATCTGTTGAGTATTCTCTCTTTGTTTGAAAGTCCATCTTTTGATTTGCTACAGACTCTTGGGAAGAGTGTTGCGTTCAGATTGGCTTAGCTAAGTTCATTGGTCTATGGTGGTGATCTAGCTCAGGGGTGAAGTTGGGAAAGTAAGCGTGGATGTCCTTTTCTACGGTTGGGAGGAACTGGGAAGCTTCAAGTGTATTTACCCAAGTGTTTTTAAGTAAGTGTTTTATGTTATGTCTGTTTAATGAATATGTTAACTGCAGAAAGTATTTCGATTAGATGTGTTATTATGGATCAACCATCAGTGATAGGTTCATGAATGTTCTAGTTTTATTTGAATGCATGTAATAATTCTTATTTTGGGTTTAAATCAAGCAAATGTTCCATAGATGTATTGTTGTAAATTATATTAAATGTTCCATAGATGTATTGTTGTAAATTATATTAGAGATATGCAGGGAATGAATTTTGGTGTATGCAAATGAACAATTTGTGCGTTTTATTATGATCTCAACTGGGCGATCTCATTGAGAGAATCGACTCGTAGTGGTAATTTAGATTGTTTATTTTATTTAAATTTCCTAATCTCAATTGGGCGATCTCGGTGAGAGAATCAACCCGTAGTTGAAATGCAAACTGTTTGCTTTATTTAAAATTCATGATCTCAATTGGGCGATCTCAGTGAAAGAATCGACCCGTAGTTGAAATGTATACTGTTTATTTTATTTAAAATTCCCGATCTCAGTAGAGATCGGCCCATGTGAATATAATTATTATTGTGGTTCTATTTAATTGCTACCTTTTATCTAATTAATGAATATAATTATTATTGTGGTTCTATTTAATTGCTACCTTTTATCTAATTAATAACTAGAATGCCGAAGACAGTGTGGTCGATCTCGTTCCTTAATTCCATTATGTATTAGATTACCATTAACTTCGTCTTCGAACCAAAGTATTGACTGCATTGTTTCTTGTATAATGTTTATGTGGTGACATTTCGATATGGTTTAATTTGCCTCTTTTCCGATCATTTTGTAATGCACTGTTTTTTATTGAGTTGGAATTATATTTATATTAGCAAGATACTTGACTTTTTTTTTCCAGCGAAAAAAAACTATTATTGATATTCAAACGAATCAAATAGTAAAATGAAACTCATGATTCAACTACTGAATCAATTACTATTCTTCATGGAAGATCTGTACTGCAAAAAGTTTCAGGAACCACTCATCGATCTCAAAACCACCCTTAAAGCTCGGAAGATACAAACACCACTACATATAGAAAAAAGCAAAATAAGGAATCAACTGATTCAAAAAGACCCAGAATCTAGAACCAACTCGGGTCAGTCAAAAAAATAAGTGGACCCACTATCCAGGATGCAGTTTTCGCACCATTCCTCCCAAATCAATAGCCCTTCCATACCTGATAGCGCTTGTTTAGACAGCTTGTCTGCAAGAGAATTGTGTTCTCTATAAATATGCTCGAACTTGATATTCTGATGCTTTGAGATTTCAAAATGAGTTCTAAGAGCCCAGTGCCTCAGGTTCATTACATTTAGCTTGAAGTCACCCGCAGCCCATTTAATGGTAACCCGGGAGTCACCATATACCTTGATATTAACCAAACCAAAGATATTAGCAACTTTAAGAACACACCAGAGAGCCATTAACTCAGCTTTCATGTTTGATCCTATACCACAATTGAGTCTAACAGAAAAATAATGAGAATCATTTAGATATATGACACCCCCAACTGCACATAAACCATATTGAGAAGCTCCATCGAAGAAGAGAACAGGCTAATCCACTTTGGGATTAAAACTACTAATTCTGTCAGTCTTCAACTTAAGATCATCAACCTCACATGTTGAAAACATTTTTAATGCAATCATGCTGCATTGCACAGTATCAGGTGTAGAGTTCCGAAAGATGGCGCAGTTTCTGGTAAACCAAATTGCCCACGAGATGCATATAGCAATATAAAAATGCTACTTGCAATGTCTGTACTATTTTAATAAGCACTTATTAAAATCCCCCACATCCCAGCACTGTGAGATATTAAGACTTGATGAAGCCACATCCCAAATTTTACTAGTAAAACTGCATTGGACAAATAGGTGTTGTTTTGTTTCAGCTGCACTTTTACAAAGAACACAGAAACTAGGTCCAATCCATCCCCGTTTACACAGATTTTCCCATGTCTACAGTTTATCTTGCAAAACTAACCAAATAAAACATTTCAGTTTTAAAGGAATAGACCAGTGCCATAGCCTCTTATACCACCAATCCTGAGGGAAAATAAACTTGTCTTGAACAATTCTAGAATAAGCAGTTTGTGCCGATACAATACCAGATGCAGGGTTTCCAACCCAAACAAGATGATCAATATCATTGTTCAATTTGACACCAGCTGAATTTAATTTCATGATGTAGGCATCCCAAGTCCGAGCTAAAAAACCAGAAAGACCAAGCTCTCTAGCAGACAACCACTTATCATTATTCTCATCCCCAAAACTGTGCAGTTGAATTTTATTCAAAGTGGACAGCCCTAAAACCTGAAGATACTGAGAGATGATAGGAGGCATAATATAATCATCTTCCATCCCTATGATGGGATCTATCCCAACACGAATCAATTCTCCTGTCCCCACTTGCCATAAAAGGTCATTTTTGATCCAGTGGAATATTTTCATAAAACCCCTCCACATAGGAGAGAAATTCCAACTTACTAATTTAGGATTTCTAATCTAGCAGAAAACATCTGATTTTATATATTTACTATGAATGAGTCTAAACCAGAGGGTTTTTCCAAAAATACCCCTCCAAATACTTTTTAATCTGAGAGCAATATTGAAGATCCCCAGATCTTTAACCCCAACCACCATATCTATAAGGTCTAGAAAGAGTATCTGCAGCAACCATAGGAATCTTTTCACTACTGGCAGTCCCAGACCAAAGAAAATTGAAGAAGTATTTTTTAATGGTCTTGATGATAAATGATGGAACTTCAAGCAATGAAAACCAATAAACAGGTATGCTGTAGAGAACAGACTTCACTAATATAAGTTTTCCACCAATGGACAATAGCCTGTAAGACCAATGCGCAATGCGAGCCTCAATTTTTCTCAGCAGCCAAAACCAATCCTTGATTTGATAATTGTTCAGCTTAAGATCAAAACCCAGATATTTGAAACCTTGATCCATGGAACAGCAGTTAAATGGCAGGATCGAGAGGATGTCTCTAAGTTGTTCATCATTTAAAGATAAATGATAAAGTTTGATTTAGCAGAACTGACTTTCATACCTGATGCACTGCAGAAAGTCTGGATAATTTCCTTGTACATAAACCACTCCTCCACAGAGTCCACACCAGCCACTAAAACATCATCAGCAAACAATATGTGTGTGATCACACAATCCTTTGATATCTTAATACCTTTAATCTGACATCTCATTAAAGCTTGATTAACCAATCTGCTGAAACCATCCATAATCAATATAAATAGAAGAGGAGATAGGGGACACCCTTGTCTAATCCCCCTGGAGCAGCTGAAAAACTCAGACGGACTGCCATTTACAAGCACAGAGATATTCATAGAAGAAATGCAGGCCATAATCCACTTAATGATCAAAGGAGGCACCCCAATTCTGATGAGGATCAATCTAAGAAAAGACCAGTTTACCCTATCATAAGCTTTTTCCAAGTCCATTTTAAGTAACAGGGCTTTTTTCTTGTAGATCTTAATATTGTGCATCAGCTCCTGGGAGATGCCAATAGCATCATGTATCTGTCTTCCAGCTAAAAATCCAAATTGTTCCACTGAGATGTGTTCAGATAGAACAGACTTTAATCTATCAACAATAATTTTTGAAATAAGCTTGTAAAGTAAATTACAAAGAGCAATCGGACGATAATCTCCAAAGGATATTGGCTTGTCCTTTTCAGGAATTAGGGTGACAAATGTGGAGTTAAGACCACCCGAGATATATCCATTGATTCTGGAGAAATTCACCAATTCTTGTAGTTCTCAACCCATCAGATCAAAAAAATGCAGATATAGCTCCACCGGCCACCCATCGGGCCCGGGGCTTTTATCTTTAGCAAATATTTTCAGTGTCTGTTCAATTTCTTCCAGCGAGACCTCTTCTTGAATACAGTCAGCTTCCTGCTCATTAAAGAAACGTGGATATAGAGATGCCACTTTAATCTGATCTATCAAGCTGCAATCTCCAGGATCACTGTAAATATTGCCAAAGAAGGAAACAGCTTCGGATTTAATGTTATCAAGCCCAGAATGCTGATGACCTCTGTCATCATTAATTTCCCATATATATTTCGAATTCCTCCTAGCTGATGCGAAAGAGTTAAATTTTTTTGTATTTTTATCACCATGAGAAATCCAAATGGCTCGACTTTTAAGTCGCCATTCTTTTTCTTCCTGGATAAGTAACTCTTCTTTTTTCTGCTCAAGTTGCTTCATAACCTCAAAAGAGTCAAAAGATAGAGAATTATTAACATTTTGCAGAGATAGATACCTGGAGTTTCCTTTCTAACAGAGATAGCTCCAATTTGCCTGCCTTCTTTTTATCCCTAATCCATTTAGTAACAATCTCTTTTAAACCCTTTAATTTATGACAGAAATTCTGCAACGGATTTGTATCAAAAACCCCACAACTCAGCCAATATGATCTAACCATACTGCAAAAGGAATCATCACATAGCCAGGAGGAATTGAACTTGAAGGGTGAAGATTGGTTGTGACCAAATTCATCTAATTGAAGGATAATGGGCCAATGGTCCGAGAATTTGCAGTTGAAAACCCAAGACCGATGCTTCTGAAAAATGTCCAACAAATCCGATTTGACAAGAAATCTGTCCAGACGCTTATGAACTCCATCACTTCCAAATCTACCAGTAGTCCAGGTGGGGACCAATTTATGTGGCTGCACATCCACAAAATCTGTATCCAAAAGTAACTGAGTGAAGAAATCTGCTAAATCATCCATCCTGGAAGAGGATCCCCAAATTTCTGAAGCATGACAAGTGAAGTTTAAATCTCCTGCAATAATCAAATCATCTAAGTTCATAAGCCCAGAACCCTGTAGTGATACCCAAAAACTCTGTCTCTCCCTATAGGGAGCATAACAATTGAGTATGGAAAGGGAGTGATGGTTCCCACAGAAAGACCCCTTTAATAACATACCCCAAGGGGTAAAGAAAACCTTAAAATAAAAAACATTTGGATCCCATGCAACTGCAAGACCCCCAAATAAACCACAAGAACTAATTGCAGCCACCTCCCAATAAGGAAGAAGTTTACAAAGTTTATGGATAGCAAGGTTTTCTTCACACATGATCTCCTGAAGCAAAATAATAGCAAGGCCAGTAGCTTTGATCAGATTGGATAAGGCCTGTGCCCGAGACACCTTACCCAATCCATGCACATTCAGAGACAAAATAGACATCAAGGAACATTCATTTTGGGGGAAGACGCTCTAAGCCCCAAGGAAACCACCATATCAATCCTATCCACCTCCTCTAATCTCTGCAAAATAGGAGTGTATGAATCTGAAGTGCGATGGACATTTTTATCAAAATTCTTTTTCTTTTTACCCCGTCTAATGGTGACATTTTGGAAATTCAAGGTTTGAACAGGTTTAGCCAAAGACCCACTACCCGGATTTTTTTGTGTAGGTAGGTATAGGGGGAAATTCCTCCCCATTCTCCGAAATAAGATATCCACTTTCTGCCAAAATAACATTGTCCACCGAATTGGATGTGTCAGTAGAACAATCCAAATTCTTGCGACCATCCAAAATCTGTCCAGCTTCACAACCCAGTTTCAAAGGTGAATCTGAAGAACATCCAACAAGTGAAGATGGACCCATCCCCAATTTACCAGAATGCTGAGAATGAAACCCCGAATTACTAGGGAATGGAGACCGAACATGAATAGGGTTTGACAAGTCATCCCCTTCATGACGAGACGAAAAGTTCCCTAATTCAGTAGTGTCTGTCTCCAGAACACCAAACAACTTACGACCAACTTTCGGACAGGAAGAATTTTTCACCGGACTAGCTAATGGAAGACCTATCACAAGATCATGACGCATCTGAATTTCTCCCTTAAAGATGCGACTAGATAGCATTTTTTCAGAGGTTTCAATAAAAGCAAGTTCAACATTTGATAAATCAGGATAATTAATAGGGGTTTCGTTTAATAAATTACCTGAAAGATCAAAAGAAGAATTATGGTTTCCAACCCTGGGAGAGGAGTGCTCCGAAGCAGAAGAAACCAAAGAAAGCTTTCGGTTGAAAGGGCATGAGGCCCGAACATGTCCTATCTTCCGGCATGAGAAGCATTGAAATGGAATCTTAAAGAAATCAAGCATTTGTTTCCAAACTCTAGTTCCCCAAGCAATCTCAATTTCAGCAGGTAAGCCACCCCTCAAATCGATTTCAACCATAACTTTAGCATACCGGCGGTCCATACCATAGAAATTTTGCTTATCAATACGCACAAACCTCCCCACAGAATTTGCTAGCCCCATAATGACGTCTTCTGTCCAAAGTTCGATGGGGAAACCTGGAATGATCATCCATAGATGCCGAAGGGTTTGAAATTCTTTTAGGGGATTAAAATTCAAATGCCAACGTTTTAAAAACAACTAACCATGCTTGAACTCCCAGAAAGTAGACAAGATCTTATCAAGATGGGCCACCTCAGAGAAGGTAAATAAAATCCATCGATTCATCAAAAGATTGATATGGGGAGCCATGCCAATAATTGGAACCCAAAATTTGTTGACCCACTCCGAGATTTCTAATTTTCTACCCGAAGTAAACTCCAACCTACCCACCAGGGCCCTTTCAGCGAGGATGCCAATTTTGTCAAGATTATAATCCCCATCAATGTCAAACATAGCAATGTCTTCCCTTGCGTTAATGGTTTCCAGTAATCTTCTGTTTCTGGCCTTCAATCCTCGAAGTTTACCGTTATGAGAACCTCCACCAACAGCACTACCAGAGATATCGCCCAACACAGAATCGAAAGCCGACAAAGTAGGGTTATGTAAATGAAAAGACTCCACCATAGTGGAAACCAACCACAAGATATAGGTAAATAACCACAGCTGCCGGTTTCAGTCAGAGTAAGAGCGACAGCTGCCAGTGCAATAGGAAACAGCACCGAGCCCTAGAGTAGCAAGTAGGACCCCCACACTAGCCTTAAAAAGGATAAATCACTAAAAATGGAGGAGACCAAAAATCATCAAAAGACCATCGCCAAAAATAGAACTTAGATTCAATGCAGGAAAAAACCGAAAAATCAAGTTAAAAAGAAGAGAGGTAACCTACGACTAGAAAGCTAGTTCCCACTTTTTTTATCCTTGGCTGGTACTAGGCTGATTCTGCGAATCAGCTTGACTCCAAGTCGTCATAGGCCACACAATCATCCAATCAACCACCTAGCAAGATACTTGACTTATAAGTTATGCATTATCGATATTTAGACATTTTATACATATGGCGTAATAGCCTTATGGTTCATGGGTTTTATACATTAAACTATGTTTAGGAATTGGAATTATATCTATATTAACAATATACTTGGCTTATAATTTATGCAATATTGAGATTAAGGCATTGGAATTATATCTATATTAACAAGATACTTGGCTTATAATTTATGCAATATTGAGATTAAGGTATTTTATATATGGAGTGTTAGTATTATGGTTTGTGAGTTTATGCATTGAATACGTTTGCATTAGAAATTATAATTATAACTATGAAGACTTTGTATCGATTTATATCTTATGGATTGGAGATGTAAACAACTAACTTATAATTTATGTAGTTTAATTAATGAATTTGAATTGTATTTTATATATATTAGGATGAAAAGTTGTTATGTTTCATACATGTTATGCAATTCCTATGTCTTGCAATTAATTTTGAAGAATCCCATCTATATCTACTTGATGTATGTCTTGAAATGAATTGTAGTATTGCATTCATATAGTTGCATATACTGGAAATAAAAATTTCGTGGCATTGGAGAGTATTGTAGTTAGATGTTTTTATAAGTGTCGCAAGCATCGTAGATCATAAAGGTGCGTTTAAATATACCTTTAAGATATTGACAGGTTGGTAGCAAATGATATAAACAAGCTCGGAAATCTAACCGAGTGTAGGTTTGAAACTTACTTATGATTGTATTATGGTAACAAACATGAAAGATAATTTTTATTTTTTTTGTGATTTTTGGGTATGTTACAATGAAAATTGTTTTTTAATAACAAAATATGAATAGAATAATTTTCAATAACAAAATATGAATAGAAAGTATTTAAGGTCATCGTCGACCAACCCTAGCTTAAATATGTGTTGTAGTATCAACATTAAAAGGAATCTCCAAAATATTAAGTAGAGAATGTGCGACCTAAAGATCCTTGCCAATAGCCCACGGGGGGTAGAGCAATTGGTAATGAGTAAATGAGATGAGACGTTGTAAATGGAAGGTCACGAGTTCAAATCCCCGTAGGTACTAGCTTAAGAAAAAAAAATCCTTGTCAAGAATCTTAAACCTGGATATGAAATGAATAACGTACATATATAAAGTATTGTTTTGAATCAAACAATACCAAAGTTAAATATATTAATGTAATCATTTCCACAAAGCTCTAGAATAGTGTGATTATGAAAAAACCTCAAAAACTAAGCAATAACATCTTTACTAATTAAAATATTCTCAAATTAAACTAAATTTTAATTAATTTTAATTTAGATATCATTTTCAATCTCTAAAGAATATGCTTCATAAAATGTATACTACCCATTTTCTTCACACCATCATTTTTGTGAATACTATCTCATGTCCAATATAATAATCCTAATAACACCTTGAACTCTTTAACCAAACCTTTGTAGATATCCATATGTGAAGTGTTGAGTTCCTTATGCCATCTAATGTCCTTGAGAAGATGTTGTATGACAAGTTTTTTTCCATAATGTAATGGACATTCAAACCTCTTATGAAAGAAGTTAAGAGGTTGATTTGAGAAAATAAAAAATATTTACAAAATATATCGATGTATTTATATAAAGATATAAACGGTAAATTTTTAATAAAATTCTTAAACATATATAATTTACATTAATTTATTTAACTAATACTTATATAAAATATTTATATTTTATATTTTAAAATTAAAATCAAAATTACACATTAATTTATTTAATTAATATTTATACAAAATATTTATATTTTATAAGTTAAAATTTAAGTCAAAGTTACAAGTTAGTGAATATATAATGTTTTAAGCCATACAAAAAAGTTAGTGAAAAAACCTTAATAACAATCTTGACCATCTTAGAAACTCTAATCTTCTACTAAACATAGGCTTTTATGTACTACATAGGGTAATAAATTGTAACCTATTTTCCATCACAAATTGTAACCTATTTTCCATCACACAAGATGTCCTCATGTATATACAAGTCTAAGGAGTGCTACTTCTTCATAAATGGATTTAGCGATATTAAATAGTATTAAGTTGAATTTAGTATTATTAAATAATATTAGGTGAAAATTTCTAAATATTAATTAATAAAAAATCACATTTAAGTATTACAATGTCATTCACTTAAAAACTCATATTAAGTGTTACAATGTCATTCACTCACTTAAAAACCCACATTAAGTGCTACAATGTCATTCACTTAGTTTGTGCTACAATGCCCTTCACTTAGTTTGATGAACACTCTTTTTAGAAAGATTATTCTCACTGTATTAAACTAAAACTCTATCCTTAAAGTTTATTAAATACTACTTGGTAAAACTTTCTAAATATTATTGATAAAAGTCCACACAATGTTATTCACTTGGCTTGAACAACACCTTTTCAAAAAGATTATTCTCCCTATATTAAACCAAGACTTTATCCTTCACGTTTTAGTTATGTATTTACATGATAAGTCCTTTATGGATTTATCACGTGAAATATTGAGTCAAATGCTATAATAATTGTTTCTTGTTTAACACTTACAACACATCATCTCCAATGGAGTATTTCACATTGAGAGTGATAAGGCTAAGGCCATAGTTGGCATGCCTTCACCACCAATGTTTCTAACATCCACACTTTTGGGAGTATATTACCAAATTTTCATTTTTAGCGCATTTTTTTGTGAAAATAGATGCATTTGATAGGGTTGATACTTGTCAAGTCACATTTAACTATAAAGTATAAATTCTTAGAAGCATCGATACTAGTACCCCAAGTGGGATAATATATTCCTACATAGTGGTCCATCTGATATTGTAATTGTAATTGGTATAGTTTTGAAACGACGAAGTTGATGGATTTATATAAGTAAAAAGTTGAATGTAGCTAAAAACTATGTGACCATTAAGTGAGAAGCACTCATCATGGTTTACATGGTTAAAAAGTTTTAGCATTTTCACTTAGTATAAATTTTTTTTAATGAAGCATTCAATACATCATTAATCATACCTTGAAGCAGTTAACGCATCATTAATTATACTTTGCATTTTCACTTAGTATAATTTTTTTTAATGAAGCATTCAATACATCATTAATAATACCTTGAAGCGGTTAACACATCATTAATTATACTTTTTTGATAGAGCACTTTAATTGATGGCTAAAGTTTTTCTAAAAGTATGGGTCAAAACTACATTTTCTTCAAGGTATTTATTAATGAAATTCACTTAAAGGCTTAAAGGCGACGTCATATAATAATGTTTTGATTAGTGTAATAGTGTTTATATCATTATAGATGTGTTGTACATGTATAGAAAGATGAAGTTCTAAGAAGAGTTATTTTTCCAAATTGAATTCCTAAAATCTTGAGAGCACATCAAGGTGGATGACACTATGCATAACATCAAACTATCCTCGTTGATGTGGTGAATAAAGACAAAAAAAAATTGATATAAAACTCTGACATATACTAATGCATGAATAAACCTTATACCCATGACTACATGCCATTACAACCCAATTTTTTGCATGCACCATTTGCATGATGGGTTAACTTTCTTGCACTCCTCCCAAGGGATAGAAGCACTTCATTATTATCACCATAAATGCACATTCACAAAATTATCGGAAGATATCACTATTACCAAAATTTATGCTCAAATGATTACATAGTTTATACACACTAGCCTCATCCCATACATTGGTTTCCCATTGCATTTGGTATGAAAAAAAGACACCCAATTCTTCAACATGGTAATCAAACATTACAATGTCGTGTAACCAAAATTAACACTATACTACACTACATTGAGTATTAATAATAATATAAATTATAACAAAGACAAAGAACACAAGGCTAGGGGAACTTGCACACCCAAGGTTGAATTGCATATCCAAATCCTAAAATATGGAGGAAGACACTTATATCTTTATATGTTAAGTATGTTATTAAATGATTAATTTTATATGACTAATTAATCCTAAATCATTGATTATATATTTGAGAGGATAAATACATAAGTGTTTTTGTACAAATATCAAAGGACTACATCAAAACTATGAGATCGCATACAAGATAGCTCATGAATATATTTTTACTCATATAAGAAATTTATGATAGGTACACAGCAACCCTAAAGAAGGCTTGTAGTTTATATAAAAAGAATTAAGATGTGCATATCCATGTTGTTCTCTAAGCATTCAAAACTATAGATAAAACTATTGTAAGGTACACTCTCTTCAAGAATGTTCATGATCATTGGTACCCATGGAGTTCCTCCCCTCCATGCATGTTACATTGATAAATTAATGGGGTGGAAAATACTCTATTAAAGTTAGACTTGTACAACTTCTCAACTTGGATGAGATGGAACTAGAATTAATTGGTGAAGAATGAGTGTGTGAAGGAAACTCGTGATAAGCACAACAAGCCCAAACATATTAAAGGAAGTGAATTGGTTTTCAAAGGATCACCCTAGAAAATTGAATTATTTATGGTTATGAGCTTGTGTTTTAGTGTCATGTCCCCATATTTTGCATTGGATCACAATGGCCTAAGCCACTTGGCCATGTTCATGATAGTTTGTCAAATTGGTGCTAAGGGTCAAATAATTGCCAAGCATGATGTCCAAGTTAGTAATAATGAAAAATTAGAGACAAATGGAAAAGGTGGGTCACATTAAGAGCAAATTCCCAATTCGAAGTTTATAATGTCCCCATCCAAATAAATTATCATGGAGGAAAATTTCCACTAACCTACTAGTTCTCTAAGTTGGGGTGGAAGCATCAAAATATGGAATAAGGAAGCTACAAGACCCAAAATGACCTTAGACTTACAAATTCAAATTAAATGGGCCAAATAAACAATAATAAAGATGAAAATGAAGCGGCATTGGATCATGAGGTTGCATAAGAGGTTGTGGGACCCACATGTGGCTAGATTCTCCACTACACTTGGCATCATTCTCACACAAATTCGAGTTCAAGTTGAAGGGTCACATACTTGGGCTAGATGAATAGGAAATGTTCATGGAAAGAATCATGGAGGCTCGAATTAGAGTGGAAGAGTAACTCCCAATGAAGAGGAAGACACATAATAGACAAATTGTGACACTTGTGACAAGATTCCATGGCATCTATGACAATAATGATGAAGGAATCTATGAAAAAGATGACAAATTCAGACCTGATGGAAGAACTATGAAAAATATGACATATCAGGGCTAAAAAAAACCACCAATAGGGCGCATAGAGGGAGTTATGGTCAACCAAGATTCCCAATTCGGATTGGGGAAAGAGGAGTGCAAGAATCGGGAGGACAAGTGTCTCATGAAGGAATCAATCACTAACTCGAGTTGGGTGAGTGTCTTGGAGGGAAATTTGACCTCATGAGTCCACGTGAAGTTAATAAAAAGGGAGGATGACAAACGAGAGCAGCTTTTGGATCATTTTTGTTTTGCACTCTTGGAGAGCTTAGCTTGTCCATTGCACGGTGGGTGTTTACCTTCCCTGTTATTGAACCAATTTCGAAGGTGAAAGATCTATGTCCAAGTTGGTTGGAGGAGAGGCAATTCATAACTCTTATAAGATATTAACGAAGGTTTTTTGTTGCAGGATCAAGTCCCTCTACATTTAGAGTTCATCTCTTATGTCTTTCTCCACTATCTCTTCTCACACTCTCTTCTCAATGTCCATGTTCTAGTGTTGATGGCGCACTCATAGTTGTATGAAACTTGTGGAAGATGATTTTGTGACTTAATTGTTATGAGATATGATGTATGACATTGTATTGAGCTGAAAATTTGAGCCATATCTCTAAATCCTATGTCTTTCATGTAAACATTCCAAGCAAACCACTAATTTGAGCTAGTACTTTCCCTTCTACTTTTATATGGACTTTTTGGAGTAGTTTTATATCTGTTTTGTATCGGACTTCCACTGAGTTTTTGAAGCTTTTAGAGAAACCTATGATGTACTGTACATGACCAATTTAATCTATTCAATCCCCTTGAGAATTTTATTAGAGTTTATGCAACAAATTCCATGTTCATTGTTTACAATTTTCCAAGCAATGTCTATGGATTACCGCTCTATGTTTGAAGGGTGCAATAAATAGTTGTTGATATTGATGAGTGCTGCATTTTGGTTTTCAATGAGGTCCTTAATCCATTCCAAGTCTCTTTTAATAAAATAGGGAAGTTCGTATAGTGTTTGGGAAGCCAAAAAGGTCAAAGACTAGTGTGGGTTTTAACATCGAATTCCTTAGTATTTTCCCCTTTCATCCCTTATTGATAAATTCAAGCCATGAATGTCTTCAATAAGTGTCCAATAGATGCATTTTTATGTCCTAATACACCTCAAGCCATTCCATACATAATTTGAAAGCATTTGGGAGCATTTGGGACAATTTGGGTTTCACTAGTCCAAGGTTTGAATTTGGCCAAAATTGAACAAATTTTCAAATTAGGGATATTACAGTGGTATCCGAGCATGGTCCTTGCACCTGTGCATTGGATCATCCATTGAAGAAGAAAATTGCAGCCATGTACTACTCTGATGATGATTTCTATGAGAAGTATGTTGATGATTGTGATGAGCAATATGAAGAGTACTGCAGATAGTATGAGGAAGAAAATGTCTAGGAGGTACCTTCTACAAGTATCTCCCATCAAATCACATTTAGAAGAAGAAATGATGGTTATTCTTATAGCCATATGTATGGTCAAGATGCATGTTCCGCCATCAAAGATCCTTTGGAGGAAATAACATGGCAGAGGGAAACTTGCAAAACCCTGCCCCAACAATATCAAGCCTATAATGTTATAATGAAGTCATCATAAAAAGTTTCTTTTGATTTTTTTGTGGATGATTTGTTTGGATATAGGCCCAAGAATGAATATGTGGAGTTAGTGAAGAAATATCTCTTCCCTTCTTGCAAAAAACCTTGGAGAGAAAATCAGATATGTTTGAGTGAAAAGGAGGAGCGATATGAGGAGACCACCACCAGTGTTGGGAAAGACAAGACCACAACCCTTACTATTGAGGGTTCTAAGCATAATGAATCCATCACCTATTATAATGATGATCATTTAGAGGCACCTCTCATAGAGAACATGGATAAGAGAGTAACTACTGAAGGTTGCTCAAGTTCTGTAGAAGCATATACTGATGGATGGCATGATGTGGTGCCTACTGATGGGTACCAATATTGCATGGAGACACCTACTAATGGATGTCCATCCCTCTATATTGGTGACATAGAGATCATACTTAATGAGGTTGATGCAAGTTCGAAATCCTTTGAGCATGAAGAAGAAGACCTTCTAGCAACAAAATATGAACCAAGGTCAACTTCCTAGTCACCACTTGATCTTTCATGTGAAGTTGATCCCAAGAAATAAGAAGAAGAGGAGGTTCCCTCATGAACCATCCTTCATTGAAGGGTCATTGAAGATGAGTGAAAGGAAGATCTATGAGGCCCTTAGCATACTCCATGACACTCAAGCATTGGTGTCAAATTCTTGTTGGAGAGTTTCTTCATTGGAGGAGCCATCCTTCCTTGAACACATGGAGAAGATTCAAAGAGCAATGTGCAACATCGAAGGTAAATTCATGTATTTTATTTTTTATATAAGAAATTTGGTTGAGCTTAATGAATGGTTACATGAGGCATACTTTAAGATTAATGAGTATATTCATAAGATCAAAATTCAAAATTAGCAACTTCTTGATAGGTTGCAAGATACTTGTTCTTCCTCCTATGTTTCAGATTGTCATATGGTAGATTGCTTGGAAGATTCTCATGACATGATGGATCATGAGAAACATGGAAACTTGCATGTGCTTGATGTGTTTGAAGATGAGCTTGATGAGAGGCAAGCACTTGTTGTGGTGGAATAGGATCTTGAATTACCTCTTGATGATGGTTATGCAGTTTTTGAAGAAGTGCATGATTCCACTACCTTGGAACCAACCTATGAGGAAAGTTTCACACTTTTGAGGGAGGTGCATGATCCTACCACTATGGAGCCTTCACATGATGAAACTTCTGCACTTTCTTATCATTTGGGTGAGTTGGTTCATTCTCGTACATCCTACACTTCCACATTTTGAAGCATTCATCCTAATGAAGTATGGGTGACAGGTTTCTTTATGATGGTTCCACATGCAGAGTATGAAACTCCTATATCTCATTTTGATTATGACATGAATAGAGCACCTTATTATTTGTATTTGTAGTAGCATCCATTGCTCTCATTTGATAACTCTTACATATGTGGATGCACCTATGCTGTTCACTTGAACTAGTTGAAGACTCATGATTTTCCTTGCCCCTTGCTTAGTTCATTTGATGTTGGAGGTGTTGAAATATTGTAACTTCTAAGAATATTATATTTGTACTTTATTATTCTAGAGATGTTTCATTCCTCCGTGAAGACCTTATTGTATATTCGGAGATGTTTTATTCCTCCGGGGATAATGTGGTAACTTGGGTTATTATACTTCCCTAGTGGGGGTCGGCCCTGTATGAGTCATGTGGGTTAAAGGGTTATTAGACCACCCTAGTGGGGTCGACCCTATCACATTATGTTAATTAGTTAAGTTGGGGTTGACCTAGTTTGTGTAAAAGTCAAGTCGGAGTTGTGTATAAATAGAGGAGGTGTGTTCCTCATTTAACACACATTACACTCACTTGTGATTGGCGCATAGGTGAGGGAGAGATCTGCTATGGAGGATAAGGAGCTCATGTCTAGGGTTTACATCTTTTTATTTGTTGGTCATCTATATTGAGGAAGCGTTGCTGGGTTTTCTACCCCATGAGGGTTTCCCAGGATAAATCTGTGTCTCTTGTGTTTATGCTGTGCTTGTTGTTCTTTTAGTGATCCTGTATATGCTATTGTTGTGAAATGGAATGTAATGCTAATATTTTTTGTCTTATCATATTGAATCTTAAGAAGGAAGGCAATGTATGGCACTTACGACACTTGCTTCACTTGCGACAATTTGAAGGTTAGGGTTTTGTATAGCAAAAACCAGTCATCGTGGAACATTCGCTATAAATCCATTTTGGAGAAGGTTCAGGATCTGAAACCTTTACAGGTCATAGATAACATCCCCTTGTACATTTTTTCCAAAGGAAAGCCTCTAATTAGTTGTAATTTGTGATTTATGATTAGTATAGGTTAGGGTTTCTGCCTCTTCCAGATCTCAGTCATAAACAGGTGACCTAGGAAAAAAGGTCACAACTTGGGCTAGGAAGATCCAAATGAAATTTCGTAAAAAGTGACAGGTAGGGCATGGACTATACTTTCACAGGTATGATTTTCAGAGGCCGAAGTTGAACCAGTGACACGTGGCACGCCATACAAGTTCGCTATCCTGTTTTATCCCATAAATAGGTCACATTGCGACACTTGGCATAACTCTCTCTCAGAAAATCCAATTGAGGTTAGACCTGTGGGGTTGGAAAGATGACAGGTTAGGCTACCACAGGACAAGGTTTCAGACCCTGTGAATTCGTAATTTCAGAGATGTACTAGAAACAATCAGGTTCATATTTATGTCAAAACAGAATTGTTTTTCGAGCACCTTCATTCTTGGCTTATCACTGTTGCAGGAATTTAGGGTTTCGGAGAAAGTTGGAATTTTTGGAATAAGAGTCCACGGCTGAATCATCCTCATAAAAATATAAATTTAGAGACCAAGATCGAATTTTTCGGTTGGGTAGAAGGTCGGGCTTGATCAAACCCTAGTTCAGGATTTTGATCGGAAAGGTGGAAAATTAGGGCTTCTACAAAAGTTGGAATTTTTGAAATCTATGACCACGGCTGGAAGCTCCTCAGAAAAATCAAAGTTTAGAGCTTTGGATCGAACCTTTTGATTGAGTAGAAGGGTGGACTTCATCAAACCCTAGTTCGAGATCCTGTCTAGAAGATCCAGAAGTTTCAGAGGCAATTTTGAGGGGTCAAATTTTGGAGATTTCAAAATTGAAGTATGCTAGCTTGATCAGCTCAGCAATGCGCATCTTTCCATCCATTCAGAAGTTTGAAATTCAAAGTTCAAATTTTTAGGGTTTCTATGACAAACCCTAATCCAGCGCCAGATCCAATTTCAGCATATCAAAGTGGATTGGGTTAAAAGCAATCCTGACAGGTATGACTTCAGGAGATACGGGTATATGTTGAAATCTATTCATGATATGTTTGTCTTCATATTATTGAGGTTAGTACAATTATGATTGTTTGATAATGAATGCATGTGAATGATAGAAGACATTCATTGATTAGGGTTATGACACTTATGATTGTACTAATGCACTTGTGGTGTTGTATGAGGATTGTGTTGTCTGCTAACAAGATATAGGTACATCAAGAAAGACAAATCAAGTTCTATGACCATGATGACATGAAGACAAAGACTCATCCATAATCTTTGATCACATAGAAGCTCTACTTACGAGGTATGTATGACTTTGTTCTACTATGATTAACCTATGAGATATGCAGGTTCTAGCACAAAGTCTCTAAATCATTGAAGAGAACAAAGAAGATATTGTTTGGGTATGTTAAGACATAACCAAGTTTGATAATCCAGGTATGTTTTCCTATATCAAGTTAGAATCCTACTTTGTTAGGACTTAGGTAAGTATACCTATGTATGAAATAATCATGACCATACATACTTAAGATTATCATGTTTTGATAGTATTGAGATTATACTAATGAATGTATGTTTGTGTATGAGATCATGAGGATGACACTAGTGCACACTTAAGCATGCACAGTGGTATAGAATGAATAGAATATCAAGCGGGAGGCAACCACACAAACATAAAAGATAAGTATTTGAGTTGTTATTTGAATAGTAAATGATATTGCTTGTAATAGTTGTATACATATTTGTATTCCTAGAATATATCATGCTGAGTGAAAACATTCATATAGCATTAAACAGTATACTACTAATATGCATATTATTGCTAAGTTGGACAAACATCCCATTGTTGCTTGTCTAGAATGAAACCTCTTTGCTGACATGCTGAGAGCTGTGCACGCTCTCGATAGTATGTTTTGGTAGAGATGGAAGGCATCTAGATAGCCACTGTATGAATAGACGATATGGAAAAGTGTTGTGCCAAAATATTGGTCAAGATAGTTGCTTAACTATGTAAATCATATCTGTATGCATAATAGGTTATCATGTCAACATGATTTGATGATTATGAAGTATTACTAATCATGTAATTAACTTTGATTTTTAGGAAAGATCTTGAGGAATGATGAACACCGAACAAGTGATGGATGTTCAACAAGAAGACTTACAAATCAAACGTAATATAGAAGGCTCGTGGATAGAAGATTCTCTTAGAAAGAGGAAGAGGATCATGACGAAATGTTTTCTCCAAATGGATAGATAAGACCATTCTCTTAATGATGTAATTGAAGAAAGATCTGTATGGGTACCCAGGATCGATAGTCATTTGATGAGCTTAATGATCAGCATGGGTGATGCGGATTTCAACCTTTTCTACAAGGGTGAAGATGGTGTCTATATACAGATGAAATTCTTCTCTTAGATGGATGCAAGAAGTTCAAATGATCTTGAGGCTCATATCAGTAGACCCATCTGACGAGAGATGGCATGGATAGATATGCAGAAGATCACTCAATGCAGAGTGTGAATGATGTTCAGTCACAGAGGGAGAATTGATAGCTTCTTGATAAGATTGGGCTTTACCAGAAGTAAAGTTGATCCCAACGTTTACCTTAAGGTTATGGATGATACTATTATTGTATGTGGATGATCTCTTTCTGACAAGGAATGAGAAACAGATCATGGAAAGTAAGAAGAATCTAGCTACAGAATTTGAGATGAAAGATCTCAGATTGATGCATTACTTCCTAGGATTGGAAGTATGGCAAGGCTCAGAAGGAATCTTTCTTAACCAGGGAAAGTATACTATGGAAATCTTGAGAAGATTTGACATTTTGGAATGTACAACCATGGCCACTCTCATGGGTTCCGACTTGAAGCTGTTAGCTGATGACTCATCAGAGTTAGTGGATGTAACTCTATACAGACAGATTATTGGGTCATTGATGTATCTGACGAATACTAGGCCAGATGTATGCTTTACTGTGAACACCTTGATTCAGTATCTAGTGGAACCTAGGCGTGTTCACCTAATAGCTGCAAAGCATGTGATGAGGTACCTAAAAGGTACGATAGACTTTGGTCTATGTTATCTTGGAGATTATGACTTTAGATTGTATGGCTACACAGATGTTGATCAGGCAGGAAATGTATCTGACAAGAAGAGCACATCAGGCAAATGTTATTGCCTGGGATCTGCCTTGATCTCATGGTTTAGTAGGAAGCAGTCTAGTGTGGATCTCAGCACAACTGAAGCGGAATATATAACTGCTTGCTCTACTACTTGTGAATCCATATGGCTTCGGAATTTGTTATCAGGATTGTTTGACTTAGAGATGGTCCCCACTATGATCCTGTGTGACAACCAGAGTTGTATGATAAGTCAAAGCACATAGAGATTCGATATTTCTATATATGGGATATGGTGCAGAAAGGAGCTATCAAGCTCGAGTACGTGAGCACTGACGAACAAGTTACTGATATATTGACCAAACCTCTGTCTCGAGTAAAGTTTGAGTATTTTCGAGACAAGCTTGGTGTAGTTCAGAAAGACCCTGCTCAAAAGGGGGAGTGATATGGTCGTTGATGATGAAATTTCCTGTTCCGACGGTAAGTTCGATGATGAGGATACTTGTATTAATGATGTGGATACTTCTATCGATGATATGGATACTTGTATCGATGATGAGGATACACGTATTGATGATAAGGTTACCTATTCCAATGATGAGGTCGATGATGGGGTTACCGGTTCCGATGATGAGGTCGATATATGGTCCTTGGACTTTGTCTAAGTGGATGAGGAGGGATTGTATCATCCCTGGACTTCGGTCCCTGAATAGATCTGTAGACATATGTCTCTGAGAAATGGTCCCTAGTGGACGAGGTGGATTGTATCATCCCTGGACACATGTCCTAAAAGAGATCCGTAGAAATATGTCTCTGAGAAAGTGGTCCCTAGTGCACATGATAGGACTGCATCGTCCCTGAACAGTTGGTTCAAAATGTACGTGATAGGACTGCATCGTCCCTAAACATTTGGTTCAAAATGTACGTGATAGGACTACATCGTCCCTAGAAATTTGGTTCAAAATGTACGTGATAGGACTGCATCGTCCCTGAACATTTGGTTCAAAATGTACGTGATAGGATTGCATCATCCCTGGACATTTGGTTCAAAATGTACGTGATAGGACTGCATCATCCTTGAACAGTTAGTTCAAAATGTACGTGATAGGACTGCATCGTCCCTGGACATTTGGTTCAAAATGTACATGATAGCACTGCATCGTCCTTGAACATTTGGTTCAAAATGTACGTGATGGGATTGTATCATCCCTAGACATGAGACTTGTCTTAAAAGGATCATGGATTGTATTGTCCCTAGACATGAGACTTGTCTTAAAAGGATCATGGATTGTATCATCCCTAGACATGAGACTTGTCTTAGAAGGATCATGGATTGTATCGTCCTTAGACATGAGACTTGTCTTAAAAGGATCATGAATTGCATCGTCCATAGACATGAGACTTGTCTAAAATTGATAAGGAATGATCATCCTGGAAGTAGATCTGGATTGCATCATCCATAGACATGAGACTTGTCTAAAATTGATAAGGATTGATCATCCTGGAAGTAGATCTGGATTGCATCGTCCATAGACATGATACTTGTCTAAAATTGATAAGGATTGATCATCCTGGAAGTAGATCTGGATTGCATCGTCCATAGACATGAGACTTGTCTTAAATTGATAAGGATTGATCATCCTGTAATTGGATCATGTGTATTGCATATTATGCTGTTATGATGATACTACTGATCGAGATGATCCAGATGCTGTTGATCGAGATGATCCAGATGTTGTTGATCGAGATGATCCAGATGATGTTGATCGAGATGAGCCAGATGCCGTTGATTGAGAGGATCTAGTTGATGGTGTGATGTTGTTGATCGAGATGATCCAGATGCTGTTGATCGAGATGATCCATATGTTGTCGATCGAGATGATCCAGATGTTGATGATGTTGTTGTAGTTGTTCGAGTGCTGCAGAAGATGAAGACTTAGTACTGAAGATGTTGATGTTCTAGTATTGAATATCTTGAAGATGTTCCAGTAACTGTTTGAATTACTGATGATGTATGAAGAAAGCTTCCAATGATTTATAGATGTATCATGTATCATGTAGTTGATAACTCCTTACTCCTACAGATGTTGTTATAATATCCTTCTCGTTAAGGGGGAGTGTTGAAATATTGTAACTTCTAAGAATATTATATTTGTACTTTATTATTCCGGAGATGTTTCATCCTCTGTGAAGACCTTATTGTATATCCGGAGATGTTTTATTCCTCCGTGGATAATGTGGTAACTTGGGTTATTAGACTTCCCTAGTGGGGGTCGTCCCTGTCACATTATGTTAAGTAGTTAATTTGGGGCTGACCTAGTTTGTGTAAAAGTCAAGTCGGAGTTGTGTATAAATAGAGGAGGTGTGTTCCTCATTTAAAACACATTCCACTCACTTGTGATTGGCGCATAGGTGAGGGAGAGATCTGCTATGGAGGAGAAGGAGCTCATGTCTAGGGTTCACATCTTTGTATTTGCCGGTCATCTATATTGATGAAGCTTTGCTAGGTTTTCTACCCCATGAGGGTTTCCCAGGATAAATCAGTGTCTCTTGTGTTTATGTTGTGCTTGTTGTTCTTTTAGTGATCTTGTATATGCTATTGTTGTGAACTGGAATGTAATGCTGATATTTCTGTCTTAGCATATTGAATCTTAACAGGAGGAACTTCATCCAATACTTGGGTGAAGAGATATATGATTGGAGCACATTATTATTGGCAGAAACATCCTTTGTTATTTCTTGATGATACACATATTCATGGATGCATATATGATACTCATTCTTCTTCTTGATCACTATGTATTTCACTTGATGGGAGAGTTTCTTCATCCAACATTGGGTGAAAGCACACATGGAAACACTCTATGACACCTCCCATAGTTTCTTGGAGAAGAATTCTTGGACATGGGACCCTAACCTATGTCATTGGAGTAGATTTGATTGGTCACTTGATGCTTGTATACACTTGGCACATGATGATCTACTTGCGTGGATGTACAAGCACTTTCATGATTATTTGATGAGGCACCTTCTTGAGGTACATTTGTATGATGTTGTTATGTACTTTGATGATATATCTTTTGTACTTATGATGTTTTTGAGGGTGCTCATTAGAGAGTGGGATCCTGGAATCTCTCACCTTGATGTAAAATTTTGTGTTATTATGCTCATTGATGGAATGCGCCAGTTATGGGATCCTGGAATTCCACACTTGGTTGAAATAATTTGGAGGATATTGTACACCTCCTACTTCGAGGTATTGTTTTGGTAGACCTTGTGCATGATAGGAATGCACAAGCATTGGGACATGGGAATCCCACATTCTGATTTGTATCTATTCACACTATGTATTGATGGGGTGTGCAAGTTTTGGGACCTTGGAATCCCATACTTGATAGATTGGTTCTTGATGACATTGTGCACTGGGAGAGTGTGCAAGCAGTGGGACCCAGGCATTGTTGATCATTGGAAGCTCATTGCGAGCACATTTTGGTTGGTTGGCTTGAGGAACCAGGACTCTTATTTTCCCCATGTGTTCATCATTGCAGCAAATGGTGATGGTTTCTTACATGGGAAACATATTTTTGGATGGAATTATGTTTTTTTTCCCCCTTTGCAGGGTGTTATGATGACTTCCATGTGACTCTTATGCATCACATAGGAGAATATATATCATACCTTGTATTCTTGAGGATCATTTGGGATACGGGGATCATCTTTGGATTCAACTATTTATGTTTTGGATTTCATAAAGCAGCTTGCAGAAGTTGGTGGAAAAGTACACAAATGACGGTTTCATCATACATATCATCACTTCATGATGTCAGAAGCCATTGGTTGGGTTAAAAATTCTGTGGAGATGGTCCATATTGCTTTAGGACAAGCAATATTGGGAGGGGAGTATTTGTCATGTCCCCAAATTTTGCATTGGATCACAATGGCCTAAACCACTTGGCCATGTTCATGATAGTTTGTCAAATTGGTGCTAAGGGTCAAATAATTACCAAGCATGATGTCCAAGTTAGTAATAATGAAAAATTAGATCCAAATGGACAAGTTGGTTCACATGAAGAGAAAATTCCCAATTCAAAATTTGTAATGTCCCCACCCAAATAAATTATCATGGAGGAAAAATTCCACTAACCTACTAGTTCTCTAGGTTGGGGTGGAAGCATCAAAATTTGGAATAAGGGAGCTACAATACCCAAAATGACCATAGAATTACAAATTCACATTAAATGGGCAAAATAAACAATAATAAAGAGGAAAATGAAGTGGAAATGGATCATGAGGGCGCATAAGGGGTTGTGGGACCCACATGTGGAAAGATTCCCCACTACAATTGGAATCATTCTCACACAAATTCGAGTTCAAGGTGAAGGGTAATGTGCTTGGGCTAGATGAAGAGGAAATATTCATGGCAATAACCATGGAGGCTCAACTTGGAGTGGAAGAGTAACTCCCAATGAAGAGGAAGAAGCATAATAGACAAATTGTGACACTTGTGACAAGATTCCATGGCATCTATGACAACAATGATGAAGGAATCTATAACAAATATGAAAAATTCAAACCTGATGGAAAACCTATGACAAATCAAATATATCAGGGCTAAAAATAGCCACCAAGAGGGTGCATAGAGGGAATTATGGTCAACCAATATTCCCAATTCGAATTGGAGAAAGAGGAGTGCAAGAATCGGGCGGACAAGTGTCTCATGAAGGAATCAATCACTAAATCAATTTGGGTGAGTTTATTGGAGGGAAATTCGATCTCATGAGTCCACATGAAGTTAATAAAAAGGGAGGATGACAAAGGAGATCATATTTTGGATCATTTTTGTTTTGCACTCTTGGAGAGCTTAGCTTGTCCATTGCACGGTGGGTGTTTACCTTCCCTGTTATTGAACCAATTTCAGAGGTGAAAGATCCTTGTCCAAGTTGGTTGGAGGAGAGGCCATTCAAACCTCTTATCAGAGATTAATGAAGGTTTTTTGTTGTAGTTTCGATTCCCTCTACATTTAGAGTTAATCTCTTATGTCTTTCTCCACTATCTCTTCTCACATTCTCTTCTCAATGTCCATGTTCTAGTGTTGATGGCACACTCATAGTTGTATGAAACTTGTGGAGGATGATTTTGTGACTTCATTGTTATGAGATATGATGTATGACATTGGATTGAGCTACAAATTTGATCCATATCTCTAAATCCTATGTCTTTCATGTAAACATTCCAAGCAAACCACTAATTCGAGCTAGTTTCCCCTCTACTTTTATATGGACTTTTTGGAGTTGTTTTATATCTGTTTTGTATCAAAATTCCCCCGAGTTTTTGTAGCTGTTCGAGCAGCCTATGATGTGATGTACATGACCAATTTAATATATTCAATCCCCTTGGGAATTTGATTAGATTTTATGAAACAAATTTCATGTTCATTGTTTACAATTTTCCAAGCAATGTCTATGTATTACCACTCTATGTTTGAAGGGAGCAATAACCAGTTGTTGATCTTGATGAGTGATGCATTTTAGTTTTCAATGGAGTCCTTAATCCATTCCAAGTCTCTTTTCAGAAAATAGGGAAGGTCGTACAGTGTTTGGGAAGCTAAAAAGGTCAAAGACTAGTGTGGGTTTTAACATCGAATTCCCTAGTATTTTCCCCTTTCATCCCTTCTTGATAAATGCAAGCCATGAATGACTTCAATAACTGTTTGAGTGTCTAATAGCTGCATTTGGATGTCCTAATACACCTCATGCCATTCCATATAGAATTCGAAAGCATTTGGGAGCATTTGGGTTTCACTAGTCCAAGGTTTGAATTTGGCCAAAATTGAACAAATTTTCAAATTAGGGAAATTACATTTAGATAAATTACACAACAATAGATCAACATAGTTGTGCACTTCATATGGAGACATAGTGGCAAGTTGTGTAAATCTATATTGTATTCACATATGTTTATACTAAAAGGAATAAGAGTCAGATGATCGATGCCCAAACATGGCTTCATCATGGATATGCTTATGTTTTTTTTCCCACAGAAACACCCTTATTATTTGGCTGGAGCCATGGACTTATATCCCCCAGATCCCCCTATCCCACTATCATAATCTATTCTTACGGGATCAGGCTTCAATATTTGGAGTTCACAGATCATCAATCCTAGGACATTTCACTATGAGTATTCACAGTTTTAGATGCCAAAGTCACCCTCATTTTAAGATCCGAACCTGTGGTAGTGATGCAAAACTCCCACTAATTTAGTGCTTGACCACAAGTTTGGTTGTACTAGATGCTGCAACTTTTATGACTTGGGTAAACCCTTTTATGACAACTTCTCCTTAAAGTTGGGAGGGAGTACATGCATTCATTGTTTTAGAAGGAAAAATATGCATCTAATAAGACCTTCCAACATTGCTTCACATAATAATGTTCAAAAACTTATAATTTTGTTAACATTATTTTCAGGGGTAGTTGTCCTATTTATTGTAATCACTTGGAAAAAAATTATAAATTAACCTTTAAGAACTTATTTTATCATTTCACTTTATTTTTTTTAAAACTCTTTGTGCCATAACTTTCAATATATTTATTGTGCTTTAATTGATTATCTAACTCTTTCACTTCATCCTTCTATCAATATGAAGTATTTTGTCATCATAAGATATCATCATGTACCACATCATCACTATTCATGTCATCACCTATCACAATATCATTATAAGTCTGGTTACCACATTACCATTCTACCTTATTCTGTCATCAATGCAAATGCCATGATGTCATTAGTATGCTCCACCATTCATCCACATTACCTATGTCACAATGACTTGTCAACTTTGCATAAATGCCACATAGACAAATTTTAAAAAAATGTGACATAAATTTTTCAAATTTAAAGTTTGTAAACAAACCAGAGTTAAGTCAGAGTTTCATAAACATTTTAGAATCCGAGTCATAAAGAAGTCATGAGTAGTTTAAGTGGAAGTAAAGAGGAAAGTCACTTTACCAAAATATCATATAAAGCTAAAGTTACGGGGCACTTATTTTTAAGGGTGGTTTATCTATTTTTTTCAAGGGCTTTATTCATTGGGAAATGTGTCAACATTTGTTATTATCTCCTCCTGAATCATTTTAAAAATTAGGTTTTATATAAAATTAAAAAAAAAAAAAAATATCACAACTTCACTCAAAAAAAGCTTTTATATTTATATGATCATGATTTTTCTTTCCTTACCAGTAACATAGAAACACTTTACACACATAAGTGCTTACTGAGAGTAAGCCTGTAAGTTTTTCAACAGTTGGGTTAGGAGAAGAGACCTATGTTGCATAATGATCCCTAGATTTGACAAATTTAAGGTGGCCTTTCTAGTTGGTTGCTTGTCTCTGGTTGAACCAGAACTATCAAAGTCAGCTCCTTATTCTATAGTTGCAGTTACAGCTGATATTTCAGTCTCAGAAATATACATCCCAGCGAGATGCAACTCAACAAAATACATCTGAGCAAAAAGTAGTAAGCGAGAAAGAAGAAGTTTAATAGTCTATGCCAATTAGTAAGTTTTCTACGAGATTCCAAATTTTAACTTTAATTTCTCATATTTCAGATTAGGAAGATAAAGAATAAATTTTATATGAAGTTTTGGATATTTTTCCATGTTTTAAGAGTAAGTTAGATTTTGGTGCAGTTATGTAGCATTTTTTGAAATGTTTTAAATAAATATATACAACTCTTGAAGAATTATTAGAAAAAATCAATTTGTTTTTAATATTTATTAGTATAGATTTATTTTAAACTTGTATCTATTTATTAAAAATTAATCAAATTTCTTGATATGTAATTTTTTATTAAGTACTTATTTTATTTGACAAAATTTCCTTTATACTAAATTATACAAGACATTATTACTCTAAATAAAACATATAAATTTGGAATTTGAAATCCTATACTGATAAAATACATTACAACTTTAAATAAAATATATAAATTTAATTTCATTGGGTTTTTGGGTGTAGCCTCTCAACTAAGTCATCCTTAAAAGGAATTGAACTTAAGTGGCCTTATTCACGAAACCCATACCTTAACCAAATAAACTAACTATAATTAACTAATTATTAATAATTATTAATTTTAAAGTAATATCATTAATTTTTACATTTTACTTTTTTTCTTAATATATATAATTATTAATTTTAAAGTTTGAAAAAATAAAAATAATTCTTATTTTCAATAAGGTATTTGAGTTAATAAATTCTAGACATAAAATTAATTAAGACAATTACATATATCACCAACATACAAATATAAAAATTAAATAGAAAGAAGTTTAAATTGAAAAGATTTCAACAAATTATTATTTGATAAATGTTATTCAATAATTTATTATTGATATATTATCTTCATATAAATATACATCTTCACACTTATTTTCAATTATAATATTCAATAATTACATAAAGATTATATTTTTAAAAGTTTTCTTATAAAATTGTAATTCTCGTTGGTTCATTATTCAAACATTTTAATTTTTAAATGAGTTGATCATAATATTAGTTTAAATTTAAATTTATTTATGATTTAATATTTTGGTTGCGTTATTCAAATATTTTAATTTTTAAATGAGTTAATCATAATATTAATTCAAATTTCAATTACTTATAATTTATTTATAATGTTCCCTGGATGTGGGTGTTAGTAATGAAACCTCAACACATGTGGCGTCAGGAGGGGGGAATGGAGGTTGCTTTATGACCGTCAATTAAGGAGGGGGCACACACCAGATCAAGTAGTTTTAATGTGGAAAGGTGGGATGCAAAGGTCGCATACTCCTCCAAAGGGAATGGGTGCTAGTCAGTACGGTTGCAGAAGGAAATTTTAGTTTGAAGCGTGGGGAAGGATGTTTGAGCAGAACGAAGGATTATCTATGGGTATAGGCCTCGATGTAAGCCCAAGGAGAATGGATAGTGTATTCATGATCATTTATGGTGTTTCAAATTTAAATACCGATGAGGAAAAGAAAGATGGTTTCACAGAGCCTTGCTTGGGTGGTTTTTCTCTAGTGATTTTATCAATGGTAGTTGGGTCGGAACGCTTGAGAGGAGTTTGTGTTGGGGTGGCGGGTTGATGGAAAACCAAGGAAGAAAATCCTACTGACAGATTAAGGGGAAATAGACATTGGCTCCGCCATGATCCATCAGGGAACAGGAGAAAGCAACTCAGGCTACTCTTAATTTCAAATATTTTGTTCCGCAAGAAATTCAGTAGGATATTAAAGGGGTTGAAAGAGAATTGTGGGAAGAGATAGAATTTATGCTACCAAGGGAAGTATTTGATACCTTGGCAGAGTGGATCCAAGATCCTAGTACCATGCAAGCCCGCATGGTGCTCTATGATTGGTCGATGGTGAATTATTGGATTTTGAAGGGTCTTCTAGCTCGTATCTTAATGGAATGGGAGGAGAACGAATGGGGACAATGAACTTGTCAAATATTGGAAGGAGCATAACAAGGATGCTTGGATTATGCATCGAAAGATCGATGTTATTGCCAGTAAGTTAGGCATTAGGTTTGTTCCTCGGGCTTAGGTTGAGGGGAGCTCGTGGACAACAAAGATGTGTGTTGGTAATGAGGGCCCTTCAACGCCAATGCAAGCAGGAAGGATGGCCAGTCCAAATATCCCTAGGTTCCTTAGGTAGTATATTGTTTTATGGTGATTTTCTTGTTGGTTTTTTTGGTCTTATGTCTGGTGTATAGTGGTTAGTCAAATTTATAACAAGATAGGTTAAAGGAGTTGTTTGTGAAAGATAGTAATTGGTTTATGATGTGGTCGGAAAGTGCAATCAGAGTTATGTTTTGTAAACTGAAAGATAGATGATAAGCCTTGTTTTCCCTCTCAGGGGAGGGGTGTTTTTGTGCTTGATATCTTGATAACTGGTAGGTCTAGAGTATAGAGCTGGTAGTCATGTTTTTTTTCAGAAGCTTTGGGATGGTGGACAATGTATTGTTTTGTAAATGTTCTCTGATAATATAATGTGATACTTCCAAAATAAATAAATCATTTACAATGGTTGGAGGTTTGAGGATGGGACGTTTTAGGGTTCTGCAGCCCTGGGGGGATGCAACTTGCAAACCCTAAACTGTTCATGGGATGACGGCGGCACGGATCCCGATGGATCCCCCACTCACCTCAGCTGACACAGAATCTGGTTATCACACGATGGATGATGTTGATTACTCCCTGGATGCACTAGAGGGTAAAACCATCTTTTACCACACTCGGGGTTACAAACCGTGGTCCACCCTAAACAGCCTTGCAGTGGTTTTCACGTTGGGTAAAAAATTTCAGTGGAAAACTGGTGGCTGCTCAGACAGTTTAATGACAACAGGTGGGGAGTATTCGATGGCTTCTCATTCTTTCGTAGATCACTTGTCACTCACGGCGGATGAATTCCTTTCGGGCGACCCTATTACTGGACGTCCTCTTTCCTTGGGCCTCGGGGGCTCACCCTAATCCCTCCTGGACCTTCCACCGCTCTACAACCTTGGCACTACGGTTCCTACAGCCTCAACGATTGTTCACACTGCTCTTTCGTCGGAGGGTTGGTCGCTGGACTCGACATATCTCACTGATATGCAGGAGTGTGGATGGCCATTTCGGGATCAGACTGCTCACCTGTTTCCCACTTCAAACCTTGCAGAGGTTCCCATTTCACAGACGCCTGACGATTTCATCGATTCTCTCTTTCGCTCCCCTACACACTCTGTTTCTGCTCCCCCAAATATCAATGTCAGTGTTGCGGGTCATGACCCCCATTTATCTCCCCTAAGAAATTGGGAGTTCTCGCCCTTGCAGCGACATAAAGGGAATTTCTTGAAAAACGCTCGGGATTCAATAAACCTCATCTGCGGCAAGAACGTCTCTGTGGCGAACTCCCTCAACATGGTGGAGATGGTAATCGTTGGTCGCGCGTATGGAAAATACCCCAACTCTGAAGTTTTGGATAGGTGGGTCTCCTCAAACTGGTCGACACTGTTCTCCTACAAACCTGTGGTCACAGTCCTCTCCCGATGCTGGTTAGTGTTCAAATTTAACACCCGCGAGGACACAGGCCGTGTCCTCATGACACACTGGAGCCTAGGAAACACGCCCATTCTTTTCAAGAGTTGGACCCTGATGTTCGATGCTAACACTGAGAAATTTGATGTTATCCCTATTTGGGTGCGCCTTTCGGGCCTACCCTGGGAGTTCTGGAACCCAGAATCCTTCAGAGATATTGGTAATTCCCTGGGAGCATATATCGATGTTGACATGTACTACACACAAACCCAAAAAATTTCGGTTGCTCGTATCTTGGTCTCCATTAATGTCAGAGAGGGGCTACATGCACAACTCACCTTCACTTGGGGACTTGCACAATGCATTAAAAAAATAGACTATGAAGTTATTCCCTTTCGGTGCCACAGATTCCATGGATATGGGCATCTGGATAAACACTGTCGTCTCTCCTTTCATCTGAAATCGGACAATATTCGCAAGTGAACGGATGACATGGACTCGAGGCCTGGGGAGGGCACACTAAAAGCGGGCAGGTTGGATGAGGACTTGTAGAATGATCCCCATGAATCGGTTTATTTGGACACTATTGGGCTCGTCAAGAGCACACCGCTGGGGTGGCAACAAACCCTCACTCGAAGCCTGAGTTTCTCCTGGCTGTTGATCCGGCTCCATCGTCATCTCGCTCAATGGCTACTGCTACTCCTTCTACTCCGAGTATGGTTGAAAACCCTTCTTCTCTTTTCTCCACTATTGAATCTTCATTTTTCTCATTGAATCTGGAATCAGGTTGTCCTTCTACACCACACTTCCCTGAAAATCTACAAAATATCCCCCCATTGTCCCACCCCCATCCCTCGAAAAATCCTCTATTAAACATGGATTGCTCCATGGATCCCCTGAAACCGACATCCGCCGTTAAACATCTCATCTGCTTTCACCTACGCTCTTGTTACATCCCTATCCTCACGACCACTCTACCCCTCGACACTGACTTGGGCTTAAATCCTTTGTCTCGCAAAATCTCTTGCGGTCGCAACCGACTTTCACATTTCACTTCAGCGCAATAGCAGGATATCCGGACGTTGCGGACGACAAACAAAAAACCATCGACGGGGCACTTAGAGTAGTGCAGGCCCATCCTGGGGTAAATGCATGAAACTCCTGTCTTTTAATTTTAGGGGTTTGGCAAGTAAACCTAAAAAACTTGCCCTAAAGAGGCTGATTGTTTTACACCAACCTGATAATGTTTTGCTACAAGAAACTATGAGGTCAGAAGCTGATGTTCTAGCGTATCTCACAACTCTATTTCCTGCTTATGAATTCACTGCTATTAGTGCGCGTGGTCTATCCAGGGGGCTTGCTTCGGGTTGGAAAAAATCCTCAACAAAAGCCCTCAACTCCTGGGGCTTCTCCTCTGGTTTGGGGGTGGAGATTTTCCATGCTGGTTTAAACAGGATTTTTAAGATTGTTAACATTTACGACCCCTACTTGGACCGTGTGGCTTAATGGGGCACTTTCTGTCACAACTCTATGTTTACTGGGAATGATATGATCTTAGGTGGAGATATGAACTTCACTCTTGGATCCCACGAAATTTGGGGCCCTCTTGTTCGGGGCGATGCACTTGCTCGTTACTTTGACCTACTACTAAAGGATACTTACCTTATTGACCTTCAACCAACCATTCTGAAACCTACCTAGACCAATCGTAGAACTAGGGAGGGGAATATCTCCAAGAGACTAGACCGTTTTCTCCTTGCTGAAGAACTAGCGAATCAACACTACAGGATACGACAATGGGTCGACTCTGGGGGCATTTCTGATCACCAAGCTATCTGTCTAGAGATCTTGGGGAACTCCTTAAAACCCCCTAGCCCATTCAAACTTTGTGCTGCTTGGTTAAAAGAGGAGGAGGTTGCAAACCTTATAAAAAATTCCTGGATCCCCTTCCAACTTGGCGAGGATATTTTTGCTGCTCAACAATTTGTCAAAAATCTCTATAGAGTCAAATTACTACTGAAAGACTGGGCACACAAAAAGCATGAACGTAATGAAATTGAGTTAATACGGGTTGAAATGGAATTGGCCTGTCTACTGGAAGCTGATGGGGATGGCTTCATTTCGCAGGAGTCCATCGACTTACTCAAATCCCTGGAAAGCACTTGTAACAAAATACTCTTTGAAAAAGAGGAAGTATGGAGATTAAAAAGCAGAGCCATATGGCTTGATAGCGGTGATGAAAATACAAAGTTTTTCCAAGCCTATGCTAAAGGACGAAAGGCTCAAAACACTATTTGGTATCTTAAAAATGAACATGGAGAGACTATCTCCTCCTTTGAGGACCTGGCCACTCTGGGCACATCTCACTTCAAAACCCTTTTCTCGGATGCCCGCCGTGCAAATATTGCTAAAGTTATCTGACTAGCACAAATTTTTTCCGGGATCTATAACTGAGGATGATAATCATCATCTTATGGACGAGATCTATAAGGAGGAACTTAAGGAAACCCTGCACATTTTTCAAAAGGACAAGAGCCTAGGGCCAGACAGGTGGACAATTGAATTCTTCCTTGAATATTATGATACCATCGGGAACGATCTTCTTCTTCTTGCCGAAGAATCCAGACTTGCGGGTCTAGTTCATCCTCCCCTAAATGCCAATTTCATTGCTCTTATTCCCAAGTATGATAAACCGGTAACCATGGATGAATTTCAACCCATCTCACTCTGCAACATCACATACAAGGTTGTGGAAAAAATCATGGTAAGAAAACTCAAATGTGTCCTCTCAAATTTCATATCCAAGGAACAATTTGGCTTCCTGGAGGGGAGGCAAATTCATGAAGCCATCAGGGTTGCTCAGGAAGGCTTATACTCTCAAAAGCTAAAGGGCATAAAGGGTGTTGTCATAAAAATTGATCTCTCAAAGGAATTTGACAGAGTTAGCTAGCTCTATCTTCGATTGCTAATGACACACCTCGGTTTTGACTATGCCTTCATAAAATGGATGATGAGCTGCATCACTATGGCCTCATTTGCTGTGCTCATAAATGGCTCACCCTCACAGTTTTTCTATGCTGAAAGAGGACTCTTCTAGGGATGCCCTTTATCCCCACTTCTCTTTCTATTGGTGGCAGAAATTCTTAGCCGCGCTATTCTTGATTCAAAATGACAGGGCACTTTCCATGGAATTCGCATCACCAACGCTCTTCGGCTGGCTCTCACGCCTACTCTTTGTGGATGATATTCTGATATTCTGCGATGGTTCGATTGGGGACGCTGAAAATCTAGACAACATTCTATCATTCTTTCAAGATTCCTTTGGAATGGTCATAAACATCCTCAAATCCTCTATCACTCTCTACAGACTGCCTGCTGCTGAACATCACAGGTACCTCACACTCTTCCCCTTTGAAATCTCTTTATTTGATAAGGGTCTAAAATATTTGGGTTTTCATCTCAAGCCAAATGGCTACAAATTGTGCGACTGGACTTGGCTTCTTACTAAACTGGGAAAAAGATTAATGATATGGAGTCACCATTGGCTCTCCAGAGCTAGCCATCTTGTTCTAATTAAATCTGTTCTGGAGGCCATCCTCGTGTATTGGATGTCATTGGCCTGGATCCCAAAGGGTGTTCGGGAAAAATCAAGGAAGCTCTGCTCCTGGTTTCTTTGGTCTGGTCACTCGGATACCTATACAACGCCTTGGGTTCAGTGGGAACGTCTCGCCTTGCCGAAATCATTGGGGGGATGGGGCCTCAAACATATACACACCTTCGCAACATCACTGGTTACAAAGGTGGGCTGGAGAATTCTCAACACTGATAATTTGTGGATGGAGGTTATCAAACAGAAATTTATTGCCCTGGACTCACTCATCTAGTAGATTCGAAACCCCACAAAGCCTCGAACAAGAATGTCTGTCATATGGAAAGTAGTGCTGGAATCTCTTCCGATCATCACTCAGGGACTCTCCTGGAAAGTTGGAAATGGGTCTCAAATCTGTATAGGCTCGGACCCATGGATCAGGTGCCAAAATCATCACATCCTCTTGGATCCTCTCATACAGTTTCTACAACATAATGGATTTTTCCACCTCTCCCAAATGCCCAACCCTCTGACTATCACCTTCTGGGACCAAGGTTCGCTGACTTTGGAGGAGCTGAATCTACTGGCTGACTTCTTCAACCACTGGAATGACTACCTTATTGCACTGCGTCTCTCACATTCTTGTATCTCGGACTCCCTTGATGATCTTATATGGTCACCGACATCAAATGGCAGATATGCCCCTAAACTGGGATACAAACTGTTAATGGAACAAAAACAACAAAATGTCAAACAAAAGTGGTGTGGGAAAAAGATCTGGCAGTCACACTGTCCCTCAAAATCAAAAATATTTATGTGGTGCACACTTGCAAACCGGATCCCCACTTGGGACCGTATTCGAAACAAACATATTGAAGGTAGGGGATGGTGCATTCTATGCAAACAGGCCGCGGAATCTTCTTCCCACCTTTTCCTTCATTGTCTAAGTCACAACAAACATTTGGACTGAGATGAAGCTCATACATTCAGCTACTAGTAAGTGGGTAGGGCAGACAGTAGAAGATGCCTGTAAACTTTGGCATGACTCCTCGGGCACTTCTTACATCTGTTCCTTACCTATGATTATTATCTGGGGCATTTAGCTCGCACGAAACAATTTGATCTTATGTGACAAAACAACTACTCCCTCTATCTTGGTAAATCACTGCATCGCGATCCTCTCCCACTTTCCACAGGAGAAATATCTACCCATCCCCTACATCCCCACTGATGAACTTACTAACCCATCTCTACCCTGGGCGTACTTCGATGGTGCTTCTCATAAAAACATATGTGGAGGAGGAGCAATACTTTAGCTCTCCAAATCACACTACTACAAGATTCACATGGGGCTGGGTTGTGGCACAAACAATTTTGTTGAACTATATGCCTTAAAATTGTTGCTTCTTTTTGCATTGGAACTACATTGCACACATTTACAAATTTTTGGTGACTCCATGATCATCATAAATTGGGTAAATCAAATTCAGAGGTGCCACAATCTGGTCTTGAGCACAATTTTAGAAGAAAGTTTGAGAATTACTGGAAGGTTTGACAATTTCACTTGTAAACATATTTACAGGGAAAGGAATAAGGACGCAGATCTCCTATCAAAACAGGGCCTGACTCTTCCTCTCGGTCAATGGCACATTTTGGAACAGGTCAATGATACATTTCATGAACACTACCACAGGCCGTTCATTGAGGGATTTGATATACAAATTTTTTGAATGATCTTCATTACACTTTCATATTTTGGGGCACTAACGACACTCTTTATAGCACTCTTCTGATAATTATGGTTGTACTATGTATATTAAGCTCTCACAGAAAAGCTTGAAACTACTTTTTTTGCATTTTTGATACATGAAGCTGAAAAGCTTACTATCTGAAAGGGCTCTCTGAAGCATTTATACAGTATGTAATTTGATTATCCTTTAATGAAATTATGCTTTTTTCCAAGGAAAAAATAAATAAATCATTTACAATGTTATTGATATAATTTACTTTTTTTTGTTAAATTTTAATTTTAAATAACTAATTGAATTGACACTCGTATTTATATTTTTATTGAAATGGTTATATAAATTATTTATTAAATTTTAATTTGAAATAACTAATTAATTTCAATTAACTGACTGAATTGATATGCCCATGGGGTGTAGAATATACGGTGAATGGGTGTACTCTTAAGGCACTCCTTACATAAGGTCACCGGTTCAAAACTCTATGTGTATGAGCCTTACAAAAAGAAACTCCATGGGTACGAGCCTTACAAAAAAAAATTGAATTGACACTCATATTTATATTTTTAATAAAATGACAAATATCCATAATCAAAATGTGAATTAGTATAAAGGTCACATAAATGTTATTATAGTGAAAATATTGAATAAGTTATTATATATTTTTCTTTTGTAAGACCCATATCCATGAAGTTTCAAACCGATAACCTTATGCAAGGAATGACTTGACAGTACATCCATTCACCATATTTTACACTCCATGAACAAATTATGAAATAATTAAAAAATATATGAAAATTAATTTATATATAGAAAAGTTTGTATCGTGTTTAAAATAAAAATAATTAATTAATACATTTAAGATTAAGATATTTAATAGATTTAAATTAAAAAGGTTTGAAATGTTTGATTCTTAAATATAATTTTAATAAAATACAATAATATATTATTCATCACTATAAATATTTAAGTATCTTTTAAATCACTTTTAAGTAGGTGTATATTTTGTAAAGTAACTATATATTTTGTATATTAAAAAAAAGAGAAAGGTGTGTTTATTATAATCACTTTTACATATGCTTATAGAGAAGTGAACACTTTGGTAAAATTTTTGTAGAGGACATTGTTATTAAAGTTATTTAAGGAAATGTTGTGATAGTAATTTTATGACTAGTTTTTAAGAAATTATGGAGATTTTTGAGAATTTGTTTGGTACTGAAATAATTAAGTTTTGTTGTTCTCAAAATATGTAATAAATAAAGTAATATATAAACATATCAATAAACAAATAATTAAAGAAAAATAATTAAACAAATATTAAATAAAATTGATATGTAATTAATCGAATAGATAGAGATGTACCTTTCCATTGAAAAGTACATAAGACCATATTTAAATGGTCCATTAAATTGTAATGTAATCATCTCTCATCAATATATATTCAATATTATTTATTCTTTCCAAATGGAGTTATTTTTTATTGGTTGACTATTCACTTGAATAGTCTTATTGTGATTCGAACAGGATCACAACATGAGAATATCTGGATAGAGACATTACATTGGTATCAGAGCCCCTTCTTGGGCTTGATTCCGGCTTTTGGCCCAATGAAGATTCAGCCCAAAGAAGATTCAGTCGCAAATTTGAAGCAAATCAAGTTAATAAAAAATATATATTATTTCGCTGCAAAATTAAAAGACAACCATAAATCATGAATACAAAAAGGGAAATTAAGAGAGAGAGAGAGAGTAATTATTTCCATTGAAAATAAGAAGAAGAGAACAAGAAGTAAGAAAACAAATATTACAGAAGTGTAAAAAAATAATTATCTGCAACAGAAAAAGAAAAAGAAAAAAAGAAACAATAAAAAAAAGTTATTGAATAACATTCATGAAACCACACATGGTTTTATCAAACCGCACATGGTTTTACTTAGTATATTAAAATTATAAATCAATTTTATAAGGTATATACAAAGAAAGATTTGGCCTTCATCACTAATTCTTTGAGGACAAAGCATTCTGAAGAGGAAGACCATGTAACAAATAAAATAATATATAAACATATCAATAAACAAATAATTAAATAATAAATGAAAAGTAATTAAACAAATATTAAATAAAATTGATATGTAATTAATCGAATAGATAGAGATGTACCTTTCCATTGAAAGGGAACATAAGACCATATTTAAATGGTCCATTAAATTGTAATGTAATCATCTCTCATCAGTATATATTCAATATTATTTATTCTTTCCAAATGGAGTTATTTTATATTGGTTGACTATTCACTTGAATAGTATTATTATGATTCGGACACGATCAAAACATGAGTGAGAATATCCAGATATGGATATTACAATATCTAATAATTTGTAATGGTCTAATTTAATGACTTGTATCCATGGTTTGGGTAGTAGCGGCATAGATTATGTGATATCTTGTATCCCTGTTTACAACCAAATACTAAATTTTGACACATTAAATGACCATGCGCCTAACTCTTGATCTTCAATAAAAATAAAATTGATATTTTTAAGGGATTTAAAGAATGAATTAAATATACTACTAACTAAGGACAATATTGAAGACATCTATCATAATTTTACCACAACCCTCTCTACTTATATTAACAAGTTCTTTATTGTGGTGCCCTGTAAAAAGGAGAATAAAATAACCAATCCTTGGTATGATAAAGAGTGCAATCATGTTAGAAAATACATTAGGGATGTATAACGAGTCCTTAAAAATTGACAAGATCTAAAGGTACAAATCCATAATTAAAAGGAAAAAAGTGTTATATAAATAGAAAGCAAGAGAATATTTTCCACCTCTCTAAGGTAGACCTTAAGAAAATTTGGAGGAAAATTCTAAGTCTTAGAACTAAAGAAAATAATATGATTCCCTTGAGGGACAAGAATTCCTACCTTAGAAAGCTTTACGAATCCCTTGATGTCATGGAAAACACTCAAACTCTTTCTACAGAGGAATAAGTTTTCTCTTTAAAAGACATAAAGTTTTGGGTTAAGTGACTTGCAAAGGGGAAAGCCAAGGACATCGAAGGATACCAAGGAGAAATCTTAAAAATTGTTGGCCTATTCTCATCCCTCGCATCCACATGCTCTTCAATTTAGAATCAAGCATGGTTTTCCTAAACCTTGGACATAAAACCTCATTGTTCATCTTTTTCAAAGTGGAGATAAAAAAACCCATCCAATTATAGGACCATTATGATTAGCCATGTTTTAGCCAAATTATATCACATTATTATGGAAAAGAAGATCAAATATGGCTAAAATGTCATGGAAAAAGAGCTAAAGGATGGGTAGGATTTTGGGGTTAATATTGAACTATGGACCACCTTGTTACTCTTAGGATCATTGTTGAGGAATGTCACAATAATAAAACCAATCTTTTGTGTTGTTTTGTTTACTTTAGAAAACAATTTGGCACAGTGCCCAAAACTAACCTTTGGAATAGATTAGAAGATATAAATGTCCCTTTCGAGTTGAGAGTTGCTACAATAAGGTTATGTGAGAATGTTATTGCCAAGTTTAGGAACTTTGCAATTTGGTCAAAAGAAATTAATTTTAATATAAGGGTCAAGCAATGATACCCCCTACCCGTTACCACTAGTACAAAATGAGGAATTAATGACTAAAAAAATGACTAAAATTCAACTATAAACAACTATTTTTGAGTCGATGACTAATAGTAGCCGATTTCCACTATCTTATAGCTAGTCGTATTTCACTAGTCATTAATTGGTTGACTTATTAGTCATTTATTTAGTCATTGATTTAGTCATTGATAGTACTCATTTAGTCATTGATTTAGTCATTGATAGTCACTGATTTAGCATTGATTTAGTCATTGATTACCACAATTAATGACCAAATATACGACTAAATAAACTACTAGATGATAACATATTAATGACTAAGCTAAATACGACTAAACGTTAGTCGCGCTATAAGATACTGGAAATTAGCTACTAATAGTCGTATATATGCGAATTTAGTCATTTTCTTAGTCACTAATTTATGATAGGGTGCGAAGGAATCGAACCACCAATCTCCTGCTTATAATTAGGCAGGTGCTTTACCATTGAGCTAGCACCCTTTAAGAAGTTGTTATTGCTTGACAATGATAATATTCAAACAAATTTTGCATCATTCAAGCATACAAAATAATGATTACCAAGTTACTCTAGATTCATAATGGCTTGTCAAAGTTGCAGATGGCATGTAGCTATTATCGTGGTGCCCAAAATAAACTGACAAAGCTTGGACAAATAAATCTATGACATAACTTCCCTTGAAATTTTTTCACATGATATAAATTCCATTGAATTTTTTTAATGGAAGCAACAGAAAGCGTGCCATTGATATAAAATAGAAGAAAAGGGACATTTAAAGTGTAAATAACAATAATAACCAATCCCCATTCATCAACAGTAATGGTCAAATTTCAACAAGCTAGACAGTATTACAGACACAAACGAACAAACCTTTCCTTGGAAACAAAACTAGACAAGTAGAATTTGCTAATGGATTAACCCTACAAAATTGCATGCAAAGATTGCCATGCACAATGCACCACATCTCCTGATGTCCCGTTGATGTGTCAATAGCAGTACTTGAAATAAGAAGTAGGTAGCATGTAATTATTTTTAAGGTATGTACTACTCTTATTAAAACCCTGGCCCTCTTGATTCCTGTATTTCTTTGAATCAAGATCGATATCCCAATCAACAAAGATAATCAGTATTTTGAATTCAGTTATCCATTTTACAATCATGCCTCCACTATCATGGCCTTGGATTCAAGTTTTGACTCATCCATCAAAGAACCTTAAAAACATAAGGCATGCTGCATTTAAACATATAATCCTTCTAAATTAATCTTTACATATAATACTCTAAATTAAGGTTTAAATTTTAGGTCTTCAAGGATGACAACAATTAAAACATGTAAATTGAAAACTATATAGATATTAAAATAGTGCGATTTGAACGTCTCTTGAATTTTCAAATAGCAATCAAATTTAAAAAGAGACAGAAAAACATGGGCAAAAATGAATGTCAAACATATTCAAGAAAAATGCTTCACCTAAAAGAATTCTAAGATATAGTAGTTCAACTGTGACAATGATGAAAATTCAAAGAAGAATGATCTTACAAACTACGCATGAGTACAATAATCCATGGCTGTTCAAATTATCAGGAACAAAAGCAAGCTGATGCCCTTCATAGACAGAAAATTATACAAGATCCAACTTGCAATAAATTTGTTTTAATTGTTTATCAATTGTTGATCTCTTGACAACAAGAGACATTTTCCTGTCTGAGATCCAAAATACATACAGTTATCTTCAACTTCACTTCTTCAAAACCAGTTGCAGTAAAAATTATTCTAGGAATTGTATTATGAGCAACAACCACTTTTCTGAACAACAGGATTCCCTTTCATTTGTATAGTAGCAGGTCTGTTGCTATTCATGGCAGGTTGACTTGGCATCATGCAATACAAAATAAATGGAGTTAAGTCAATAGTATTTCATTGAAAATAGAAAATATAATCTCCTTAAAAGCAAGATGCCACAATGAGGACTCTATCTAGGACGCTCTATTCTGGAGTATAGGGAAAGTCGTTTTGTCGAAAACCCTCTTTCAAGGCTACGCTGCATCTTAGGAAAGAATTCCATGTAAAAAGAGAAACATATCAGTCTCTCTGTAGTTCAACAATTTCGTGAAAACAAGGCTTTGCTCGATAAATATGCTTAACATGCTGGCAATATTTTAAATCCCGGAGCCTCAACAAAATTGTTACGAAGATGGGTTAGTGATGTGAATGCATGCAACCTAGAAATTACAAATGTCCAGGCCCAGGAAAAAGCTTAACTGCAAATGTAATTATCATTGGCATTGTTGACTCTAAGAAATTGTTTAGAAACAAAAAATAAAGTGTGGGATATAGTTCTTTGATGCCGTAGATCAAATGCAATCAATGAGAGGTTAATCGAATTTGATATTTAAATTTTTTATGTTAAAATATCTGAGTCACTCGAACAGGGACAAGTCATATGGTAATGCCGCCACAAGTAAAGAGGCAAACAATAATAGAATATGGTTGAATGTTCAATCCATATGCAACAAAAATTTCAAATAAATAAATGATGGCCATGAGTATTTATAATTTTATATGCTTGCAACATGCAAACTTCTAGATACAATTCACTTGGGCATGAATATATTGAGCATATTGATAGATATGCTCAAGATGCTTGCAATATTTTATATCCTGGAACCCTGGAGCCCGACCAATTTTTTTATGAATAAGGGTTAGTGATGTGAATGCATGCAACCAAGAAATTAAAATGTCCAGGTTCGGGAACTGAAAATGGCATAATCATTAGCACCGTTGCTCTATGGAGACAAGACATACAAGAAATTGTTTAGGAATAACAAGTAGAGTGTGGGATGTAGTTCTTTAATGCCCCTTATCAAATGCAATCAATGAGGTTTATCAAATTTGATGTTAAAATATCTGAGTCATTAGAACAAAGACAAGTCATACGATAATGCCCACACAAGTAAACAAGCAAACAATAATATAATATAGATGCAGGTTCGATACATATGCAACAAAATTTTCAAATAAATACATGATAGGCATGAGTATTCATATGCTTGCAAAATACAAACTTCTATATACAATTCACTTGGCCATAAAAATTTGCGAATTCATCTACAGTGTTGATTTCAAAGCAATGGATGAACAAGGTATATAATTACAACACTCTATCACGACCTGAAAAAACCAGTATTTTCCCAATGTTATATCAGTTATGCCCAATAAAATAGACAATAGGAACGTGTATAAAACCAACAAGATTACCAATAGTCGCGACATGTAATTTGAATTATGTATCACCACTTAACACTTGAGAAACTGCTAAAATAGCTTTTTCATAAAACAACAAGATCATAGAAAAAGGAGAATCTCAATAAGATTCATTAGGATTTACCGACACAGGTTTACACCATTACACATAATAAAAATTAAGGAGTCAAACAAACATCTAACATCATAATTGTATAATATAGACGCTTGTTAAAGGTTGGAAAACATCATAACAAAAAAGTGCACCTTTTTTTTTTTTTTAATCTCAGTAGCCATGGTCATGAAAACCTGCTCCACATTTGTTTCATTCCTCGCACTTGTCTCCAAAAATGGAATGCCAATCTCATCAACAAATGCCTTAAAGAACGAAATACACAAAGCATGTCAAGAAAAATGTAGACTGAAAAGTGACAAAAAAACCTAACCCTTGAGATTAATAAAACAAAGAATCTACAAGCCAAGTCAACAAACTTAAGATCACAAATTGCTATAGTGTTGCAATTAACAAAAATCAGAGCACCAACAACTTCAAGGCACACTCATATTTAAATCCTCATCAAGTCAAAGACGATGATGCATACAGTGAAACACATTGCAGTGCAACTGCACACGATGCCAAAGCTACTCAGCATTTAACATTACCATGGCTGTATCATAATCAACAGCTCTATTAGCAGTCAAATCACATTTGTTTCCAACAAGCAACTTGTTGACATTCTCACTCGCATAGCGATCAATCTCATTCAACCATTGTTTCACATTATTGAAACTCTCCTGATCAGTAACACCATAAACAACCTGCCAATAGAAGAAAAATATCATTATAAAACCATAAATTTAAATAATTAATGGAGTATACCAAGGATACCAAAAACACATTGATAAGATCCCCACAACTAAACAACCTCCAGGCTACCACTAGTAAATCCAAGGATTTATTCATCGTCATGAATAGCAAAATTACCAATGTAGCATCAAAGTAAACATCCACTTAAGCAAAATAGGCACTTACAATGATACCATGGGCACCATGATAATAGGTACAACTTTGATTAGTGGGAGAGGGCACATTATTTCTAGTGGAGGATACAACCCCAAGAGGGCCGTGGGACTCATTTCTTCCCTTCTGCTGGTTAGATCTTTGAAACTGAGGTCAAAAGGGGAAACTCACTATACTGCTGGGCATATTCACTTTCTAAATCAGTTGATATACATTGCTATCCAACAAATTGAGTTTCCAAGGAGGAATTATTCATCGCTCGGATTGATTGTTGTGGCTAGGAGTTGTCTACATCTTGTTTTTTCTACATTTTTGTTTGCCAAAGGGAGATGGTCAATTCCACACTAGCAAGTTGTCATCTATAGGGAAAAACCTCATCAATTTATTCCTTATTCGTGTGGCTGAGAAGGAGAATCTATTATGTACGAGCATGCTAATAACCTACAGGAAATTTCCAGGTTTGATTCATTTTAGAAATCCAATGTAATTGGAGATGTTACGCTTATTGCTAAAACAACTGAGAATTTTAGTCATATACATCACACATTAGTACGTTGTCCATGTTTATCTACTCTGAATTCTATTTGAACTTTATTCATGACTTGTTGAATGTTATCTTTGTGTATCAATATTACCAGTCATATTGTGGGAATTAGTCTTGAAATAGAAAACTCAGAAATTTAAACACATTCCATCAAATAAATTAGTCACCAAGAACCCAACTACTCATTCACACAGCTCTTTGCACTATGATCAACAATTCTCTGCACATTGAACTTTTGATTTCTGATTGACAATTGTTTCATGGATCAAAACTAAAATAAACAAGAACCCACAATGACTTTAGAACCCATGCTACATCACAACTCACACTTACTAATTGAAAATGTTGGGCACTAAACACAGAACTACTAATTGACAATTGCACTATGGAATCAAACTCATAACTACTTATCACAATCAGTTGTGCATTGAAATTTTGATTATTGAATCACAATAGTCTTACTACGAAGTTAAAACAAACTAAAGTTAGTCAACAAGAACCCGTAATAGCATTAGAACCATGGACATAACACAAACTTCAATCAAGAGAACCCATAGAAACATTCAAACTCTATAAAATTTGCTCAAGCATTGAACTCACGACTTAGGACAGAACATCGGTGCAAGAATTAAACCCATGACTACTCATTCACATAGCTCTATGCCAATCAAACCCACAGCTACCACTGCTCAATGATTGTCTTTGCATTGAACTTTTGATTGTCAACTGCAACAACCCATCACACCATTACAATTTACAACCCATGTTACAGCACAAACTTCAATCGAGAGAATCAATGGCTGCATTTGCATTTGAGATAAATGATTAGCAATATCTCATGCATTGAACTTTAGTACACATATTCAGTGTGCAATTGATAGGACTGCAAGAATTCAACCCGTGACAACTCATTCAGGGAGGCTCCTTTCCAGTTGAACTCGTGATTACTAGTGATCAAAAGCTTGCATGTGGGCAGTATAAACCACATCACTTCCTTTACAACATAGAGAACTTGGTGAGGTAGAGCAATCATTATATAGATGGCACTACATTCTTACATATCTCAACCTTTCTTACTGGCTCATCTCCTTGGCTTGGATCAAAATTATGTACCACTTCATCCATATATCAAGCTTACTACCATTTGTCATTTCCTTTGTGTGGAGGCCCTGCCACCCATACCTTGTTATGGTCTTTTATGCCCACCTAGAGTAAGGTCAGTTCCTCTTGAACCTTCCTGTCAGATTTTGTTTCCTTTCACAGATTTCCTGCCCTAGGACTACTAACCATCCAACCCTAGTACACCTCGCTAAATGGCCTTTATTTTTGAGACACCTGCCTATCCCAATTAGAAATTGATTGTTGAGACCATGGATATAGTCCTAAATTATTTCCTTAATGCTTCGAAATATGGATGTCATTTTCTATTAATGAAGAATAATGTATAAAACATACCCTTACATGCAATTTAACCAAGAAGCATGTAATTTGATTGTAAAAATTAATCCCACTAAGCCATCCACTACGGTTTCCATTCTTGCTCTGGTCTTCCCCACCCTAATGGCATGTCAAAAAGGGATGAGGACCACTGTAAGTGTTGGGAAAATTTGGAAGAATAGGGACCTTGAAGACTTGGCACCTGAGCGTTAACCTTATGCAATTTAACCAAGAAGCATGTTATCTAGATGTAAAAATTAATCCCATTAAGCCATCCACTAAGGTTTTCATTCATGCTCTGGTTTTCCCCACCCTAATGGCATATCAAAAAAGGGATGGGGACCACTACGAGTGCTAGGAAATTTTGGAAGAATATGTACCCTAAAGGTTGGCACTTCAACAAAAGGAAGGTTACAGTCTTACCAAGAAAATAGCATTAGATATTAGCACTGCACTTTGTTTCAAATAGTGAAAACAAGACAAACACGCTAGGGCATAATAACAGAATAAACATTTTAGTGCACATTTGTAATTTCCTTTAAAGTAGCATAGTTGTTTCCAATAAACAAATCTTAGGATGTAAATGCAGGAATTATTCGGTAGTGTGCTTCAATCCTGATAGATGTTCTTGAGTTTTGCTTGGAACAAATTGGATATGTAAATGGATCCAAACAGAACAACAATACATTACAACATATTAGTATCTCAATTTAAGTATAAAATTTGTTTAAAATCAAAGGTGGCCATGTAAGTGAAGGGATCCTTGGGTAGTATACTTCAGTCATATATTTTCTTTTACTTGGAAGAGCAAGGTCGACGCATCAATAGGATAGACACATTTGTCATTCAAACAAAACAAACATTTTAGCAATACATATTTGTATTCCACCGTATGTAGCACAACTATTTCCAATAAGAAAATGGGGGAAAATAGGTGTAATAATACTTCACTAGGGTATGAACACACCATCTACTTCATATTAGAATAAAAAAGGCTAGGAAACTAAAGGAAAAAGTGTAAGAAAAGTTTGGTGCTCGTGAAATTTATTAACGTTTTGACCAATAAGCAAAGTTGAGCACAAAATTCCAAGAAAATAGATTTCATATTGTACACGTGGTCATTACTTTTCCCTTCTATCATTTTCAGTAGAAAAATTTTCAATGGAAGAAAAGATCATAAAATATCATGGAGACATAATTTGAAAAGAATGCACACCTGAGATGGCTTGAGTTTCCTGGGTAGACTCTTTTTCCAAATGTTGGATTAAGGGTTTTCTAGGGTTAACTGCTGTAGGGATCACTTGTGGTGGTTTCATTTCAGACAAGGCAGACGGTCTTTCTTTCTCCATTTTAAAACTTTTACCCTAGGAAGGTATAACGGTAGTGACAAATGTAGAGGAAAAATAAAACAATATTATTTACCCAAATGAAAAATAGTTCAAAAACTTCAAAATGACAAGAAAAAACCTAAAAAGAACCTGGCTGCAACTGAATGGTTGAAATTTATAGACTTCTAAGCCGCCAAATGTTTTGGTCTCAAGTTGTCCAAATTTCTAGTCTCTCCAAACTGAATTCTTGTGAAGCTTCAATTCAATAACTGTGAAACCTTATCATAATCATAATCATAATCATAATCATAATCATAATCATAATCAAGATCATAATCATAATCAACTACTTAAACTACATATGCAATTGGAACACCAAGTAACATCCCTTATTTAAAAAGTGTATAATCATGGCAAGTTGCAATTTCAAGTGAAGTTTGTGAATGTATATTATTTTTCTAATTGGGATACTCATTAGTGTTTCCAACTCCGAAAGAAGGGGACTTCTTGTGGTGGTTAGTAGTATGGAAACTAAAGATTCCTCTAAAGTTTTGAATCTTCTTATGGTTAGCCCTATCAAGCAGAATTCTAACCAGGGGTAACCTCCAAAAGAGATCGTGACAAGGTCCATGCATTTTCTTTTTGTGCAAGGAGAATCGTGAAGGAGTGAATCACTTGATCTTATTGGTTCCTATTGTTTGTAAGTCTATGTCAGATCATCAAACATGGATCCAACCTCTTCTCTACTCAAACCTCCTTTTACTTTTCTTGTTCTATCAAAACAAGGCATTGACTGGTCAACATCATTTCCAGCATCAAACAAATCCTTCTCCCCAGTGACCAGAAAGCAAACTGGCCGCAAAGCTGCTTAGATGGCACCAACAACAACTCCAACTGGGATAAGATTACCCAATACAGAAGTGTCTCTGAATTGTGATTGTAATAGACACAAAATGAAAAAGAACACCATAAAAGGAAACCTTTCATTACTAATAAATCATTGACTAGGCCTCATCCAAAGTACATAATTTCAACCATAAAGGTGAGCTGTCTCCTAACCAAATATTAAGATTTTATTGCATTTGAATGTTTTGGATAGTAACCAACATCATAGTCCCAACATCCAGCATTGCAAAAATTCGATCTCGCTCCTTTGACAGAACTTGCATGCTACAATCCTTAAAATGAGGAGATATCCAGGATACTTGTAGATGCTGCAAAATATCTTGCCTCCTTCAATATGAAAATGCCTCATTATTTATGAGAACCTTGGACTGTAACAACAATATTTTGTGTGCCTCTAGGGTGAAGGTTCTCTCCTTTAGAGACCACCTGCAAAGGAGAGTCTTAGCTCAGACCTACCCAGTGTGAAGGCAGGTTTCGAGCTATAGGTTCTACAATTACCACCCATGCCATCCCCCTAGGCATAAATTGATAAAAAATAGCAGTGAAAGGAAACTAACCTCTATTTGATTGCTGTCAGGAGGGAGCCAACCCATCAATACACCCAAATGCATGATTACTGGAATAGTTCTAAATAGAAAAGGAGTAGTGACCTGAAAATATTTCATACAACTTAGATACTGCACATAAAATGCCAAAAAAACACTTCACAAATTGTTCAAGAAGAAAATAGCAATGTTCATTTTATTACCAGGCTAAGCATTGTTGTTCCCAACAGCAAGATATACAATTTTCCCTAGACAAGAAACATAACAAACAAGACATCACTAATGTTTGAAATCTTTTGGAGGCTTAATCTATATATAAAAGGCCATAACCATATTTCATGTCAAAAGGAAAAGCATACTTTTTTGATGTAACAAAATTTAATCTTTAGCATATTCCAAAAGAATTAAAGAAATTTTTGAAAAGAGACAATAAATGCTACATCAATCCCAAAAGAATCATAAGATAAACCGTTGCAAACACATGGTAAAGAAGAACTATTTTACATAGCCAGATTTGCAGAATGGAAGATGGAAAGTTTTCCAAGAATCAAAATGAACTGTTTAGATGAAAGAAAAAGAGTTTCTCTGCATGATTTTCACCAACATTAAATTTAATACTATAAGATGGCAAAGTCTGATCTAATGTTTATTTAATTACAAAATTACCTTCTATTATGGACACAACAAAAATAATCTAATTCACCATCTATGATGGCAAATTCCTTAGTTTCCATGCAAGTCTGGGGTGCTTGTTTTAGCTTTCTAAGCTCCTTTTTGGCATCTTCTAGCTCAGTTGTAGCTGCCATAAACTCATTTTGTGCAGCACTAAGCTCTAATTTCCAACATGTACTATCACCCTTAGGATTCTCTATATTGCAACATATAGCTATTGTGCATGGAGCCTAGCGATTTCAGAGCCTTACGAGCCTTTTCTCTTGATTCGATTTCCTTTTCCAGCTTCCAAGACAAATCCTCAACAACTTTCTTAGGCATCTCATCAACAACAGGTGTAGCAGAATAAGGTTTTCCACCTTCACTTTTATGCCCATTTGGGTCATTTTCATGAATACCATCTCCCTAGATGGTACTCTCACCATTTTCCATTTTAATCCCGGAGGAAATTGTTGTTCCCATTGTTAAATTTTCCTCACCATTACCAATGGGAGTTGGTTGTTTCAAATTAGTGTTTGAAATATCATCTCCAACATTGCCATCACTCTCTCGTATTATACTTGCTGCACTACCTTTTGCAACATATTTCTTCACTTTCACTTCCTCCTCTATGTCCTATGCACCTTGAGTTCATAGAGGGACATCAAGCATCAGATCTAAGAATGATGTTCAAATCCTCATCACTTTATCAAATTGTTCCACCGTTATACATAACTCATCATAGGAATACTTAATAATTTGACATAAGTCTTCACGAATGTCAGAATCAGGATATTCAAACTGTAGATAGGGATTATTGGTCTTGTATTCTTAGAAGTGATAGCAAGAAGTACAACATCCTCCTTAGAAATAAACTTAGCTTCAGACCCTGCCGATGGTAAGCAATTTGAGCTTGGAAGTATCTTGTAGCCAGTTAACTACCTTGTTCTGTTTATGGTCCTTGTGTTATGAACCTATAAATGATAATAACAAACAATTAGCCATGGGCTATTAACTATAAATAAATTCGTGGTAGAATTGAAAGAAATGTAATCCATTGACCTCTTATCTTCATTTATCTCATCAATGTCCCTTGACCTTAAGTAAAATAAATTTTCTTCTCTCCTACCATTATCCTTGTCATTCCTATCATAATCTCTTTTATTGTGATCCCTTGATCTCTTATCTTTATTTTTCTCATCAGCATATTTTGACCCCAAGGATGGTAAGAGACATCCCTATATATTATTACAAGAATGAAAATCAGATGCATCATGATCTGGTCCATTAGTTATTGATCCATGTGAAAACTTTCAAGTAGTAAATTTTACATAAACCATTTGTAGGCTAAAACATGCAAAATGACCCTAGCTACTGAATTTCAGATTTTCAATAACACATGGTCAACGGATTTTTTGAAGAAGGAAGAAAACAACTTGCCATAATTTTCTAAGTATAGAGCATAGATACAATCTGTCAGAGGATTAATCCATCCACGGGCCACCATTTCAAGCCATTTCAGGCAGGGACATGTTTAACAGGGTTTTTGGTTCCTTATTTATAGAACATCACGCATTCCAATATTCTTCTAGTGAATATCCTTAGAGGATGGGTGGAGATGTCATTGCAATTTCCATTAGCATAATGTCATAAGTTTAGATATGATTAGGGTACCAAATTTTTCATCTCATCTACATTGAACACTGAATTTTCCACTCAAAAGTTTTCATTTTACATCAAGGTGATGTCTTCAATATTCTTGTAATATTTCCATTCTATTTATAATGCCTACATTCTTTAGTAGGATCTCCTATGATTTTAGGATTTCCCAAGTATTATCCATGACCAATACAAAGTGTGTGGTATGTGAGAGCAAGATGGAAACCTGAAAATCTTCAACCATGTAAAATACATGGCCCATCAAACATGCAAACATATAATATATAACAAAAGATCAAACAATCAATGAAATTCTCATGCAACCATACTATCATAGTTAGCAATGTTGTCTAAAATTAAAACAACAAATTATTTTATTTAAGTGCCTTTAAATTTGCAAATAGTTATATCAAAACAACTTATATAATATTGTGGTCTACAAAATATTATGGGCACAAAACAAGGATTGGGTAATAACCCTAATACACATCACACATTTAAAAAGAATCATAAATGTATTGTAGTTGTCAATTTGTGGACATCAACCAATCCAACATGCACCCTTATGTTAGTTTCTTCTCGTACTTCTGTCTTTTAGGAATTGTTGTCTCCCCACGTAGGAGCCAGGTAGTATTAATATTTTGTTTATACATTTAAACCTAACATTTAAAACATTTTTGTTGCCATAAACCTTGGTTTGAATTATGCAGAGTTTAGGTGATCATCCCAAGTGGTAAATGGATTAGCAAGTAGCAACATCATTTAGGTTGTCTTGTTGTTGGTTTTACGTTTCAATTTTCTTTAATATTTGATGATTGAAAATATCAGTAACTTTTATGTTGATTTGCATGTTGTTTGACATGTTACTGACATATAAATGAAAATATTGGTTGGGGTGGCAAAGACAATGGTCGAATATCGCAACATGATCAATATGAGCACGCATCCTAGGGGGGACAACAGTCAAAACCTAGAGATGATAGAAAAGGTAGTGAAATTAGGTCAAGACATGGCATTCAAGATGAAGATAAAAGGTCAATACCTTCAAGAAAACCTATCCAAAGGTCAAAAGATGTTGGAAATCAAGACAAGCACACTGCAAGACATGAAGAGGAAACATCAAAAGAGGATGCGAGACAGTCGAGGTATGATGAGAAAAGAGCAAGCCATAATAGATTAACAGATGAAGAGGGTGGTATCTCATGGCATGATGAAAGTCACTACATTGACAAAGCACCTAGCAGGAAGAATTATCATAATAGGAAAGGATTTGACTCAGGATCAATTGATGTATTTGAGAGAGATGAAGTCAGGAGATCTAGGGTCGATCATAGTATAAAATATTATTATAGAAATAAAAATGATGACCGGGGAGAAGCAAAATTATTGGGATAACAGACGATCAACGATTCTAGACATACATGTATGGGATAAAACCATACATTAAAGATGAGTTACAGTTACACAATATCTCAACCTTGGATAAGGCCAGGCGTAAGACAAAAATTATTGAAGAAAAAATTAAAAAGTCATGGCAAAGAAACATTGACAAGGGTTTTACAAGCTGGAAGACCACCCTAACTACAAACCCAGAAAAAAAATATCGTCCACCACATTTAAGGGAAGGTAGCAAACTCAATTTGGAGGTCCAAAGAATTAAGGAAGGTAAATGTAAGTACTGTGGAGAGACGTGAGATCCAAGACATAGGTGTTTGAAAAAGCATAACACCAAAAATTTATATCAATGCCAAATAAGGGAGGAAGGAAATTTTGATAGTGATGAATCTAACATGGACGAGACAGGGAACCTATAGAATCTTCCATCATAATTGGATGATGAAAATGCCTCGAGAATATCACTCGCAGCCATAACTGGAATACACCAACCACATACATTAAATCTTAGAGGGCATATAAAAAATAACGTCACCGTCATTTTTGACCTAGAAGTACACATAATTTTATGGACAAAATATTGCAAGGAGGATTTTTCATATATCTGGTACCTCATATGGATGTAATGGTGGCAGATGAGAAAAAGATCGAAAAAGTGGGGAAATTCCACAAAGTTAAGTTGTAATTACAAAATTATAACCTTGAGTTAGAATTTTATGCAGTACCATTAGGAGGAATCGATGCAGTTTTAGGGATCTAGTGGATACAAACACTGGGTACTGACTCAGCCAACAACCAAGAACATTTTATTAAATTCAAGTGGCAAGGGGTGAAATATAAGTTGTATGGGTTCCAACCCCCTTTCACACAAATTTTGTCATCCCACAAAATGGAGAAGATAATCCGGAAAGGAGCATCGACGTATGTGGTACAATGCCAAGAAATGGACTTACTAACTTCATAAGTCATTAACCCGGTTCAACCAGAGATCCAAGAATTTCTCCAAAAATACGCAAAAGTATTCAAAGACCCTCCCATGGAGAAATCCCCAAAGAGGAAGATTGAGCGTATAATTGAAGTAAAGCTAGGCTCAAGTATTTTCAATGTCAAACCTTACAGGTATCCACACCATCATAAAACAGAGATTGAAATATTAATCCAAGACTTACTAAGATGTGGAGTGATCACGAAAATTCAAAGTCCTTATGTAGTGCCAGTAGTTTTGGTGCAAAAGAAGGATGGTTCCTTCATATTGTGTATTGATTACAGAGGAATAAACAAGATAACCATTAAGGACAAATTTCTCATTCTCTTCATAGATGAAATACTGAACGAACTTCATGGGGAAAAATATTTTTCAAAACTAGATTTGAGATCAGGATACTATCAAGTTCGAGTGAGATTAGAAGATGTGGCGAACAAAACTTTCTAAACCCATGAGAGACATTATGAGCTCAAGGTGATTCCTTTTGGGCTAACTACTACTCCAACCACCTTTCAAGCAGCCATGGACAATTTATTTCAGCCTTACCTATGACATTCACGTATATAGTAAGACTTGGGGGGAACATCTTACACATTTGGAACAAGTATAATATGTTTTGAAAGAAAATCAATTCTATGCAAAGAAGTCCAAATGCATGTTCGGTAGAGAGGAAGTAAATTATCTTGGTCATCATGTGATTTCCAAGGAAGGAGTCAAGGTGGGTCTTAAAAAATCAAGGCAATCTTAGATTGTCCCAAACCAATAAACATTTCCAAATTAAGGGGATTTCTTGTATTGATTGGATATACCGAAGATTCATATAGAATTATGCTCACATAATTGCTCATTTATCAAACCTTTTAAAAAAGAATTCTATTTAGTGAAGTGAAGAAGCAAAATGGTGTTTTGAGGCCTTGAAGAAAATCATGTCTACAACACCTATATTGGCAACACCAGACTTTTCAAAACCTTTTTAATAGAGTGTGACACTTCCAGTTACAGGTTAGGAGCAATGTTAATGCAATATGGTCACTCGATAGAATTTGAAAGTAGAAAACTCAATAAACGAGAACATTTGAAGTTTACATATGATAAGGAAATGTTATCCATTATGCATGCCTTATCAAAATGGTGACAAGACCTCTTGGGAAGCAAATTTATGATACCTATAGATCACAGTAGTCTTCAATATATTCTTCAATAAAAAACATTGCTGACATAACAACATAAATGGATAGAAAAAATTGCCACCTTCGACATGGAAATACTACATAAAAAGGGAAAGGATAATATAGTAGCAGATGCACTCTCAAGGAAGGATGAAGAGATGACGTCATATTCAGTTTTAATCATGATTCTAGAATGGTTGGATGAAATCCGAGGTGAGTATGCCAAGGACCAAGAAACATGCACAATAATCAAGAATCCCAATCAAGATTCCAAGTTCGAATGGAAGAATGATATCCTATGGTATAAGGGAATAATTGATTTAAACCCATGGTATAAGGGAAGAAGTTATATATAAGTTTATGAAGGAATCCCGTGACTCACCAGCTGTAAGGCATATATGGTTTTTCAAAAACTTAATATAATGCACGAAGGTCCTTCTTTTGGAAAGGGATGCATACAGATATTCAAAAATACGTATCAAAATGTGACAAACGCCAAAGAAACAAAAGTGAAAATGTTATGATCCCAGGGTTACTTCATCATTTTACACATTCCAAACAAAAAATGGGAAGAAGTCTCCATGGATTTCATTGACGGGTTTCCCATGTCAGAAGGGAAGGACAATTTTTTTGTGGTATTTGATCGAGTAACCAAGTTCGCACACTTCATGGGTGTAAAGAAAACAAATTGCTAAAGTATTCTGCATAAATATATATCAATTACATGGGTTTCCAAAAGTCATTGTCAGTGTTGAGAGATGCAAGGTTTAATCGTAAATTTTGGAGGGAATTTTGCAAACAAATTGGGACATCACTTAACATGAGCTCAACCTATCATCCTCAAACATATGGCCAAATGGAGGTTGGTAATAAATGTTTGGAAGCCTACTTATGTTGTTTTGTAATTGTTAAGCAGAATAACTAGTTTCAATGGTTGCACCTAATAGAATGGTGATACAATTTTACATATAACATCAATGAAAATGACCCCTTTTTAAGCCTTATATGGTTATGAAGCTTCCAAATGGAAGGAGTTCTCCTTGAATGACACCAATGTTTTTAGAAGTAAAAAAACATTTAGAGAGAACTCAGGAAACAATCAGAATATGTAAGGATAACTTAGCAAATGCACAAAACTGTATGAAGCAACAAGTAGATCAACACAGAACAGAGAGAGAATTTGGAGTTGGAGATTGGGTCTTCTTAAGACTCCAACATTAGAAACAAATATCTCTTAAACAAAGAGTAAAAACCAAGTTGGCTCCCAAATTCTACGGACCATACTAGGTTAGCAAGAATATTAATCAAGTGTGTTGAGATATGGTGTAGCTTTGCGCAGACATTCTCCCCTTCCAGGGCAGAGGGAGAATGACCCTACAGTGATGGAGCCGATGATGATGACTTGATGATGACCTGATGATGTAACATCTTGTGATGAAGACCCTTGGGAGGGTATCTCTAGGTGAGATTGATATGCAGTCCTAGTGGGTAGGCATGTTGTAGTCCTCTAGGAGGGAAACCTTGATATGAAGTCGTACTAGGTAGGCAGGTTATAGTCATCTGGGAGGGAAAATTTGATATGAAGTCCTACTGGGTAGGAAGACTGTAGTACTCTGGGAGGGTAGCCTTGATATGAAGTCCTACTGGGTAGGCACGTTGTAGTCCTCTGGGAGGGCAGCCTTAATATGAAGTCCTATTGGGTAGGAATACTAAGTCCTCTGGGAGGTATGTCCTGATGTGATAAGTCCCAGAGAGAATGGGAAGGTGTAAGTCCCTGAAAGATGGGTATACTATGTGGTAAGTCCTAGAGAGAATGGGCAGGTGTAAGTCCCTGAAAGATGGGCATCCTCATGTGGTAAGTCCCAGAGAGAATGGGAAGGTGTAAGTCCCTGAAAGATGGGCATCCTCATGTGGTAAGTCCCAGAGGGAATGGGAATATGCAAGTCCCTGAAAGATGAGCATACTAATGTGGAAGTACCACTGGGTGGGAAAATCTATGTGGAGAGCTTGATGATGATGATGATGATCCTGCTATGTCCAGTGAGAGGACCATGCTTGGAGGCATGAGATGATGATGACGATGATGTAGGATCTCCAACCTTTCTTAGAAGAATCTGAAGAGAATTCCAGTACCATTACAACTCTAGTGCTCGAGGATGATGACCATGTGGATATGCCAGATGAATATGTGATGATATGTATATGTTATGTGTTGGATCCATATTGGGCATTTGATGAGTCATATGATGTATTGTATGAGTCCATGTATTTGTCATATGGTGTATATTGTGAGCCCCCATTGTCGGGCCTTTCTTTGTACTTTATGGGTCATTTCATTTATATATGGGCTTAATGTTAGTTATGTTATGTCGACTTAATGTCTAATGTAATGTTATGTTGGTCTCACATGTAAAGTAAGGGCTTTGGTCATATTGAGTCATGTGTATAAATAGAAGTCAAGTCACTCTCATTTGTTCACCTCACTTGTCATGTCTTGTCCTCTCCTGGAGTTGTACATGAGAGAGAGGAGTTCATGTCTTAGGGTTTCCTCATGAGTATGTTATTTGGGTTTTTCTCATGAGGAGATTCGTTCTATGTTTCTCAAGGAGATCATGTTTTTCTAGCGCTATGTCTTGGAGGATCTTCTTGTGAGATAAGTATACTATGTTGCATACTATGTTTCTCTTGTCATGTTTAGGGTTTCCTCTTATGTTTGATAAAGCATGGTCAAGCATAGATTGGACTTGGTACTCTGGATAATATTCTTTCAGAAATTTTGGTTGGGTTTTCTTCCCCATGAGGGTTTCCTAGGGTAAATCTTGTGTCTTTTGTCTCTTGATGTGATTGCTCTATTTCATGTTATGAATGCTTTATGGTTTACTATGCATAAATGTAAAAGAATATTAAAAAATGATATCCAGGAATAAATAAGAAATATAGTGGAAATATAGCATAAATTTTATAGGTTATGGGCCCACACCACTATAAGGTTTCATAAGAGAAAGATACAAGCAGAAACCCTAGAAGGTCAAAACTAGGGCATCCATATTTTTGAATACAAAGTGACATATTGATAGAAACAAGCATATATCCTTGATCTACTTTGAAGGGTGCATCTTTTGGTCCAAGCCATTTTTCAAGAGGCCAACATTGAAAATTAGGGTTTATAGACCATATAGCCCTGCAAGGAGGCACTCCATTGTTGGGAGGTTCCAGGTCAACGTTGGTGGATTTTGATATATGGTTGAAAATCTCTTGCCAAGGCGCAATAGAAGAGCTCAAAACGTTCAAAAGTTGAGTTACTTGAAAATTAGGGTTTTCGGGCCCTACAAGAAGGTAGAAACCCTAGCTGGTTGAAGGGGTTCCAAGGAGGATTTGAAGGAGATCTTTTTGTAAGTGTGTTTATTTCTTTTGGGCACTCCAAATCAAGCTAAAACTTTCAAGAGTTGACTACCTTGAAAATTTATGGTTTCTCCCTCTCCAGTGAAGCCTACAAATAGCCATGATATGTATGACCAAAGAAGGTACAGGTATGACTTAAAATCTACTTAATTTATCATGTGATTGAGGTAATGATATGTTTATTGTCATATGTTAGATGTTAGCATAATCATCCTTGAAGTTTAGGGTTTGCATGATCAACTAATAAACATGTGCAAGAAGATGGCTGCATATATATGCTAGTGATAAGCTGTAGGAAACATTCATTGTAATAATTAGGGTAAGAATGTTTATGATGATCCTTATATGTTAATAATGCATTTGTGATATAATATGAGAATGATATATGCTAAAATGAAGGAATAGAAATAAATTGAGACATAGTTCCAGCCCGAGGATACATGATCATGTTGACATCTCAGCATGAAAGAACAAAGATTTATACATGATAATGTCGGACAAGTTGATCACATGAAAAATCTTCATGCAAGATATGTATTATTTGAGCTTATTACTTTTGACTTATGAAACTCATAAATAGTGCAGGTTATTAGCACGAAGCATAAGGTCCTAAATCCTTGAAGAAAGAGAAAGAGAGAGCAATTTGCTCTAATAGCTGATGGCTGACAAAGAGGTACAAGAACATCAAAGAAGGAAACATAATGATCTCTAGAAGAGGTATGAAAGTTACAAACAAGCTAATCACAAAAGATATTGTTTGAAAAGATCCAGGTATGTTTTCCTGTGTCAAGTAAGAAAGTTGTTTAATATATTATTGCTTAAATCTTGGCAATTGTTACTATCATTAGAATAATCAAGAGTTCATAGGGTTTATGTATGATTCCTAAGTTTGATTGATCATCCTTATAATATAAGGGTTTACATAACCATTATACTTGCTAGGAAACCAATAGGGTGATATGCAACCTAGAAGAATTGTGTGACTCACTAAGCAATGTGACCATAATAGATATGATCATTGTGTTTCCAAACTTGATTATCTTATGATTGATTATTAATATGATCATTATATTATCTATCAAGATTATTTTATGGAAAACTAGAAGAATTTGTGTGAGCAATGATATTATATTTCCTAGGTTTGATTATCACTAATGGCATGTGTGAAGAGCCCTATGATTTATTGATCATTGAAATCATTGAATAACAAGTATATATGTGTAGAATACTAAATCATAGGGTTATGTCTTATGACTGATGATATGTGTTTTCCAAACTAAAAGGAGTTTTCTGAGTTATTGAGCAAATGAAGAAATTGATATGTTGGCAATACATGAATGAGATGATCATTATAGATTTGGTTATTTTATCACTAATAACATGTGTGTGATAAGCTATAAGAGTCCCATGATTTCATTATACATGTGTATAAAATTTTTCTATAAAACTCTTGTAATAAATATGTTGAAGACAAATGGATATGTGAAATACTAATGCTTATGATGAATTATTTGAGTATGCATTATTATGACTATACATGTTCACATATAGGTTTATGATGATTGTGGTGTTTTTATTTTATTGAGATTATAATAATGTGTGATGATGAGAAGCGCAAAGCTCGGGACTAAAAAACACTTCTACAACATGAAGAAAAACTCAAAGACACATGGAGACAGATATTGAGAGGGAAGGCTATCTATCCCTATTATGTTTGATTCATTAAATTATCATATTTTATGATGTGGCATGTTTTCTTTTATGCATATCTATATGATTGAAATTAATAAGCAATATGCTCATAATATACATGTCATGCTATGGGTAAGTAACATGTAGCACTGCACATCATCCCATGATGGAGCTAGTCTAGGATGCAACCTCTTTGATAACATTCTTATGATAGCATGTTCTGGTAGGTGAATGGGTGCTGAGCGGAAGCGTGGCTAAATGATTATAAATATTTATGTGTGATTGTATAACTATGTGAGAAATTGATAGTGCATTATGTTTTCGATGAATTTCATTATTATGAAAAGTTATCGACTATTGAACTTGACTTGTATGAAATATATTCAAGAGGAAGATGATGATGCTTCATCAAGAAGAAAAACGATGAAGGAAAGGCTACATAGCTTGTTTATATTCAAAGTTTGATATACAATTCCAGAGGAAGCTAGATGATCAATTTCAGAGGGAGCTAGGTGCTCAAATTCAGAGAGAGCAGAAAGCTCCACAGGATACAAGATTAAGTTATTTCGAATGTTCATACTCCTGAGTGGCAAAGTAATGAAGAATATTCAATCAAAGGCAGTGAAGATGTCTACAAAAGAAGCCAGTTATGATCAAATATATTTTGTAGTATACAGAAAGAAATACAAATCCCAGAGATTCTTAGAAAGAATATAAGAAACCTATGAGATTCTTGAGTGAGAGATCACTATAGAACCAGAAAGACAGTTTTCTAGAAGATGTCTTATTAGTCCGAGAATAGAAGAGAAACTTGTGATGACTACCAAATAAAACTTTGAAAACAAGCATGCAACAGATGGTAATAGTAAGAAATACAAAGCAGATCTATGGCCTGAGATTTTTCTTAGACAAAGGAAGATGATTATGAAGAGGATAACTATTTTTATTGACATGTACACCTTCATTTAAAGAATTCCAAGATAGACAAATACTAGATGAGGTTTCACTTTATTGACAGTGAAACAAGGTTGAAGAGGGAGATTTGCAGATATCGATATTTGGTGTTATATGTGGATGATTTATTCCTCACTAGAGAGGAAGTTCATTGTCAGGTGAAAGAGGGAGTTGGACTTTGAGTTCAAAGAAATATCTTGGTTTGATGTACTACTATTTTGGATTATAAGTGTGGAAAATTCCTGGTAATCACGGGAAAATGTACAGTGAATATTTTACAAAGATGGCATGATGGACTGCAAGACCATGAGCACAATTATGGATATGAATATGAAGAAATTCAATGTTTCTAACTTGACTTAGTTGATCCGATTATGTACGGACAATATTGGTTCCTTAATGTATCTGGTTGATATCAAATCAGATATATTCTTTGCAGTAAGTACTTTGAGCCAGTTCATGATGGAATTGGGTGGAAGTAAAGCATGTGCTCAGGTACCTTAGTAGTACAGTCAGTTATGGACTCATATATGTGTCAGATGACAGAGTTGATCTTCATGGTTATATGGACTCTGACTGGGCAGAGAGTGCAATGGATAGAAAGAGAACCAGTAGGTGCAACTTTAGTTTGGGATCTGCAGTGATCCAGTTGTCAATGGCACTTGGTAAAACAAAGTATATTGCAGCTAGTACATATACCCATGAGACTGTGTCGGTCCGACAGTTGCTTGTAGAATTGGTTGATCAAAGACATGATCCAGAGAGGATTAGTGGAGCTCCATTGTATTCGTGTAGATGAGTAGATAGATGACATGAAGAATGTATCCCCTTGCTAAGAGGGAGTGTTGAGATATTGTGCAACTTCGAGCAGATATTCTCCCCTTCCAGGGCATAGGGAGCATGACAGTATAGTGACGAAGCCCTGACTTGATGACGACTTGATGATCTAACAAATTGTGATGAAGACCCTCTGGGAGGGCATCTCTGGGTGAGCTTGATATGAATTCCTACTAGGAAGGCAGGCTGTATTCCTATGGGAGGGAAACCTTGATATGAAGTCATACTAGGTATGCAGATTGTAGTCCTCTAGGAGGGAAGCCTTGATATGAAGTCCTACAAGGTAGGTAGGTTGTAGTCCTTTGGGAGGGAAACCTTGATATGAAGTCCTACTAGGTAGGTAGGAAAAGTCCTCTGGGAGGTGTTGGGTGTTTTATTGTCTTAATTAATCACCAAATATTTAATTATCGAACGGGGTTGGTAATCTTAGAGTTGTGGAAAAGTATATGCTGAGGTAGAAGGGTACCTAAGACATCGGCTCGGCCGACCTTATAAATGTTTAATAATGAAAAGATCGAAATATCTTTCAAAATGAAAAACCGATTCAAACTTCAGAAATACAACTACTAAGCTGATTAGACCTAACCAAACCAATAGACTAGAATAGTATCAATCTATACTACTCTATTCTATGAACAATAATTGAAAAGAAAAAAACAATACTACTCTAAGAAACAAGACTTGATCAAAAGCAAACTACTCTTATGAAAATGGAAACTACTGATCAATGATTCAAACTCTAATCTAGGAATTAGAAATACTAGATACCATGTAATAACTATGAACAAGTTCAGAAACCTATCTATGAAATAATTCAGTGTACAACTTAACTATGTAAAGATAAGAAACTATATTATCTGAAACAAGGTTACAACTACTTAATAAACCTAATAAATTCAACAGTTAAACTATTCATACATTCAACAAACACTCAAAAATAAGCTAAGCTACCTAATTCCATTCTCCTTGAGTATTTTGAGGAAATGTATCAAATGTAATAGGAACTGGAGAAAATGTATCAAAATGACTTTCAAATGTGACAGAGAAACAAAACGGAAGTAAATCTAGTTTAACTTCTACAAAGAGATGCAAGCTAAAAAGTGACCAATTGCAATTGATTTTAAACATTGTAATATATTCTTTATCCATAAGAAAATGATACTTAAAAACTAACTATAGTACTTGAAATGAAATGCGGATTAACAAAAGTAAAAATCCTAAGTTATTTGACCTCTAATGACTACTGAAAATTAATGCATCTATATGAAACACATATGAACTTATTAAACTTGGATAGGAACTAGATCCTAGACCATTCTACTTACAGAAATGAAAGAACTTGAAACAATGAAATTAAACCAAATCAAAACACTATGTGAATAAACTGTGAAAGACTAATTAGGAACTTGAAATGAAAACTGGGAATACAATACTAAACTGATTCAGAAATAAGACAAACTGAGATTTAAGCAAAGTCTATGATAATATTGTAAACAAGTTTAAGCTAATCTAGGTCCTAGGAATGAAAAGTAAATGAAAGTAACTCATAAACTACATAAATCATAAGCAAAATACATTTATGTTGCTTCTACTTAAACCAAAACTATGTCTCATTTAAACAGTAAAACATATGCTGAATGTAAATGAATTTCATCATTAATAAAACTGAAATGGTCAACCTATGTGCAAATGTAAAATGAGATATGAAATGTTAAGGGTGGATTCGAATCCCAAACTAGCTATAGAATGTGGTGTAGTACTAGAAAGTAAACCTATATCCTAGCTAACTATCTCTGCATAAAATGAAATACTAGTAATTCTAGAAATGAATGCAAATTATGGAAAATTCTGTCTAAGTTCGAATGAAGGACTGAAAGGAGGTCTCAAAGACGGTCTAAACAAAAGGTGCAAATGGCCAGACGAATGACGGTCCGGATGACATAAATGTTACAAACTATCAAAATAAACAAGCTAAATGAATTTAACGCCAGCTGATTTATGCATATTAGTCTACGGTGCAAGCAAAGCAGTAAATAAGTTGTTTAAAGTTGAAATAAGAGGAAGCAACTACACTCATTTGCATCTAAGGAAAGAAACTGTTTTCTATTTCATAATAAAACAGAGTTGAAAGGTAAACAAAACTAATCTATAGCTATAGTAACACTCACAGAGCTAAATCTGATTACAAACTGGAATTGAAATACTGAACTAATTAAATTCTATCTAATTGCAATGGAAAAACTAAAAGGCAAGCTGAAAGAAACTATGCATGACCGGTCATTTTAAATTTTAGAAACATAAAGTGTATTAACATCAAGAAATATATGACAAGAAATAGAAAAAACACCATCTACAGAAATACCAAGTTAAATACATATACTGAAAATGAAAATTACTTATCTACAGAAAAGAAATAACAAAATATACACAATGAAAAACCTCTGGTTGTTGAGGGGCCCTTCTCAACAATCAGGGATTATGGCTAACTCAGATCATTCACCAACAGAACATGAATTTACTCATCAACAACTAAAATCAGAGACTCTCTATTAAACTGAATCAAAGGTTACACAACGTTTTTCTATAGCTCTGCACATGCGTTTTTCAACCTGAGACGTTTTTATATAGTTTTTACAATGGGAGAGCAGGTCAACCCTTTCAGTGGTCGACCTCTCTAAAAATAGAGGTCTTAATAGCTACAGGAACGGTCCATTAAATCGCACAGACCATTTTCCTTCTTCCATGGGCGTTGATTCTCTTTGATGCGGGCAGCTGATGCATTGTCAAACTGGGAGAATAGGAACACAGATCTTCTAGAACGAGGGCTCATGAACCATGAGGGGCATGTTACCAATAGAACCTACGTCATGGTTTTTGCCTTTAGTGCCCTGGAATATTCCAACCAACGAATCTGCAGGTGCGAATGGAGGGATGAACAATGGTCCAAATGCGGCTGGGTGTCTTAGATGCGAACGCACGTCTGAATGAGAGTCTGTTTGAGAACCATAGCCTACAGAATGAAGTCTATTTTCCAAACAAGTTGAGAAATGTTGAATTAATGTTAATAAACCACAAAATGATGATAATCAATCAAGATTCATGCGATATTTAAAATGTATTCATACCTGAGTTCAAATGGTGGTCTGAAGGGCAAGAAGTATGACTTATCATATCAAAAATAGTTAAAATAATGCCAACAGAGCACGTTTAATTATCAAAAGTGATGACAAAATTGGGCATCAACACTCCCCCAAACTGAAGATATGCTAGGTCCCACTGAGCAAAGAAGAGAAGAAGTCAGGAAGAAGGATAAGCCGCGAAAGCAACTTCCTTCGACTTAGAAGAGGAAGTAGATTTAGGCTTAAACTTCCTAGCTTGGACTCTCAAGGTATCGTGCCTCATCCAGAGAGAGTCATGAGAAGATGTTATGGATCTGTTCAGGTCTTCAACACTCTTCACTTGTAGACGCAGTTCCTTATTCTGTTGACGAAGCTCATAAATTATTTCGACTCATTTCTCATTCTGGCTTGTTGATCGTGCTACATCCCGGGTCAATCTATCCACGATTTGATGGATTGGAGTGGATGGTTTTGCAAAATACTCAGGATCTTTGTGAGGACTCGATCCATTTAGACATGTTTCAGGATCAACATAGGTGGTTCGTTCTTCAGGAGCCTTGTCTTCAATGTGTGTAGGAGCAGGTTCAAAGATAGGAGCTTCAAGCAAGCGAGTAGAGACATCAACTAATGTAAGAAGGGATTTTTCAGGGATATGGTCATTTGCCTAATCGTTAGGGCTGTCTGAATGAACCAGTTGAATGACAGGATTAACGACAGACTGGACAACAGACTGATCACGGTTCACCCTTCTTGATTTAGTGGGTATTGGTGAAACGAGTGGGGGTTTCGTGGTCATGTCCTTGTGGACAAGCTAAGGAGAGGAGGATGAATGGACAAGGTGCATTTCTCCTGAGGTAACCTCATCAAACTGCACAGACTTAGTATCTCTTTTTTCTTGGTCTGATGCTTGAGCAGGATCATCAACACGAGTTTGAAATCGACGGTGCTTTCGAGAGGCAGAGGCTTTAGCAAGGGGCTTCTTGACCAAATGGGGGTTCAATACTTCAAACACAAAACTTTTCCATGTTTTCCCCTTTTCCCTCAACTGGTGAATGATCAAGATTTTAATGAGACAGTGGTGATATAAACTACCAGTGGGGTTAACTACGTTTTTCCTCACCTGGCTCAACATTTTCTCAAGGCTCTTCAGAAAATAAAATGAAAATTTAGGGCTTGGTCATTAACAAAATGAGCTAATAATCTGAGGTGGCAGGATTTGAATATGGTAAACTTACCCTCACAGGTGATCAATTGGATGATGACGGCTAAGGGATCGAGATATTCTGGCTTAATCCACTCCCGGTGGAACCCTTTTGTGCCTGCAATGTGTTGATAGTCGGCCCTGAGAGCAAATTCATGAGCCATTCGACGAAGGAAGAGGTGCTTGTGCCAACGGGCACCCTCCCTTGGAAGATTTGTGGCCAATGCAATATACTCCTCGGTCATAGGAAAGGTAACATGGCCAACCTTAGCCGTTTTGCCGTTGAATCCCTTGGAAAATAGAAACGAGATTTTGTGATTGTGGCCTTGGAGAATATGGAGGAACGGACCCCAACCTGCTTGGAGAAAAATCTCATGGCAAGCTTTGAACTCAGGGATACGGAGCAAATCTTAGTAGCTCCCAGGCTCATGGTGGATCAACATTGTTGAATGGAGGTAGATGGGTGCGAGGAGTACAAGGGACTGTAGGGAATGCAAGGAATGCAACTGGATGGACTCAAAGAGGACAAGAGCGAGCATAATGAAGGTAAAAATAACGTAGGCGTTGGTTTAAATCATGATCCATTTGAACGTTTGAGTGATCGTGAGATGAAAATTTGGCACGGTTAAACGATCACGCCATCATTCAAAACTTTGAATCATGTGCCACAATAAAGATACGTGCATAATGAATTTTTATGGTTGTGAAATATTCAACCATGTCCAAAGTAAAATTTGGACAGGTTGAATGAAAATTTCATCATGGAATCATAATCATATGGTGTATTGAAAAATCATGATGACCTTAATTAATAAAATGACAGTTCACATGATGATTTTTACATATAACTTAATGAAGAGTTAAAACCATATGATCTGTCCTTTTGTGTGCTGGTAGCCTCAGAAAAAACTCTGCATAATCAGCAGCAGTCAAATTCAGCAAAGCACATTTTGTACAGAAGGTCCATATGAAGAATCGAATGAAGGGTTGAATGACAATCCGAATGAAGTGACGCATGAGGAAAATGAATGAGATGTCAAATGCAACGTCGAATGACGATATGAATGGAACCATAGCTTCTAATAGCATGATTAAGTGTGTTAAGGTATCTAATTTTTGAATTTTGACTATAAATCTAATTGATTAGCCATATCAGGAAATATCAAATGTCATCTCTGCACATGATCTAATTCTTCAACTCATCTCGACTTCACCAAATGAATCAACTAATCTTGCATCAATGGGATTTTCATAATTTTTTACTACGGGTGATTCCATGAAGATGGGTAACTCTTTTTGGCCAAGTATGATGATGAAAAACGGAAATTTTACCCATGTATTAAATTGAAGCCCTCGAAACTCATATTTGCCACATGAATTTTGACATGCGCTTGAAAAACGAAATGTAGAGAATTATGTTGGCTTTCCAATGATATTTTTTTCGAAATATACCAATGTCATTTATCATGTCGAATTTTCATTTAATGAAACGTGTGTACTTAAAAATTTGAAGAGCAATTAACAAGTAGTTTGTGTTCGTGCACGATAATTTAATGTTAAATTAATAATTTAAAAAAATGAAATATGTGAACATGAACTAGACAGAATGCACTAGTGCTTACTTATTTTTCTTTTATTTTTTCTTGAAAAATTATATTTATTATTATTTTTCGAAATTGATGAATGAATATTTCAATCACATTTTGCACACATGTGTGTTCGTGCACCAAAGCTTTTGATTGTTGACATAATTTGCAAAAATAAAAATACCCTTTTGAATAGAACACGCTCATCTAGTTCTTGTGTATTTTTTCAATTTTTTTGGATGTGTATTTTGAATGGTGTGGATTTATCTTTGAGCTCAATCGAAGTTGTCGACAGGGTTTTTTAGGGCAAGTTTTAGTAGAAATTAAAAACAAAAGACATGTGAAGATAAAAATTTGAAAATTTTATGTATATGGATAGAGGATTCATTGACGAATCCAATGGTATCAAGTCCACCCATTAATGGGCATTTAATGACATAGTTTAACCCTCTGGAAGGTAGGCAAAAGTTTCATTCTACAGTGAAAAGGGCTCTCGGCCTGTTTTTTAAGCCCTCGATCGAGCTATTTGCTCGATCGAGTTATTTAAAATACCTTGATCGAGGATTTAACAAGACCTCAATTGAGGGTTTAATAAGACCTCGATCGAGGTATTAATAAGACCTCGATTGAGCAAATACCTCGATCGAGGGTTTTTCTGTGTAAAGAACATATAAAAGAAAACCCTGGAAAGGTGTTGGACAATTAATGTTTCCAACCACCATTCCCTCGTAAAAATGACAACCAACCTCTATATAATTACTAAAGAATTGATGAATAACACTAATTTAACTCATTGCTAGTTTTTTTTCAATTACAGCTATTTGAATTTGATGTTGTTCAATTCTAGAGCTTGGTGAATTTGATGTTGTTCAATTAGAGCTTGGTGATTTTTATATTGTTCAATTAGAGTTCATTAGACATGTAATATTTCTTTGTAGAGATATTTCATACAAACATATTGTTGTTTGTTATAACAATTTGAATAAATATTTGTTTGTTTTCATTGTAGTTTGATGGGGAGTAAGAGAAAAAGACAAAAAAGCATGCTCGTCAAGGCAATGACAATGAAGAGTGTGAGAAGGCTAGAGAAAGGATGAGACAACATAGAGCAAACTTGAGAGAAGAAAAAGATGCACATTTGGTGCAACAAATTCCAATGGAGAGCAACCAAGGTAAATTATTGAATTACATGCTATCATAATTTAAATATCATGCTACATAATTTATAAAATTAGTAACAATTTTCCAATAAATTTAACTAAATTTCATAATTTAATTTGTTTCATATTTATTTGTAATGATATTCTTATTTATTTCATCCATTTGTTATTTAAATTTCAAATTTTGCAACAATTTTTATGTTAAATGAACAATTTTGAAGTGGCTAACAAATGTTAAATTGGAACAATTTTCAAATGAAACATGTAAATTTAGATTATATTTTCATGTTAATACATGTACATATTTTTAACTATTTTCAAAATATTTCAAAGTTGCTCACAATTTTCAAATTATGTTTCAAAGTTGCTTTAACAATTTTCAAATTATTTCAAAGTTGCTAATAATTTTAAATTTGATTGTCCAACAATTTTCAAATGAAATGTACACAAAGATTCTAGTTTCAAGTAAAAATGTATGTACATATTAACTATTTTCAAATTTCTAAACTTTACTAACAATTTTCAATGTTATTAGAATAATTTTCAAATTAAATGTACATTTGGACACTATTTTCAAGTTAAATTGTACATATTTAACTAATTGCAATTTTCTAAGTTACTAACAATTTCAAGTTAAATGTAATTTCAATTCTTGTTTTGTTAGAAAATTCAATTTGAAAACAAATGAATGAATATTTTGAAATGAACATGTTATGATAGTTATATATTAGTTAGAAAATTCAATTTGAAAACAAATGAATGAATATTTTCATAGTTATGGTGGTTGGCAATATTTTGATAGTTATGAATATTTGAAAACAAATGAATTTTCAAAGAACTAAATTATAATGTTTACTTTAAAAAAATTCCATTTAAAGGTTCCATCTATCACATACTTTTATTTACATAACATGACATATCACCATGATAAGATTAATGATTAGGATATTATATTTTGTTAGGACAAATTGGAAATAATTATCTGCAATGTTTGCAACCTTGCATTGATATGTGAAGCATTATTTAGATTGAGTTTGATTTATGGAGATTGTGAGCGAGGGTTTCATAGATTGGTTTAATTATGAATTTTATTATCTTTTATTCTTTTCATTTTTTATTTGAGAGAAATGTGTTTCTGTTGAGACTATTTTCAAAACTATTTGAGGGTGAATTTCTATAAGGATTTTAATGGGTGCAATGTTAATGTGGGTTGTAAATTTGTAATGGTTTCAATGGTAAGCCCAAGACTCTAGCAAAACTTTCACCATTAACAAGTTCACTTTATCACTTATTGAATGTATATATATAAAAAAGAGTTTTAAAATTGTAAAGAGTGATCTTTAAAAGAAGGAATTATAGCCCAATCAGATAATGCATTGTGAATGAAATGATGTCTCTCATTTAACACCTATTTATTTAAATTTCCCAAGTTTATAATCAAATCAACTTATACTTCAAAATATTTTCATAGTTAATGTATTTCCAATTCATGTACCAATTTTTTCTATGCATTAATGTAGGGATAAGTTAACTTTTTTTCCTTATAGTAGGTATATAATTTATATTTCAAAAATTTTAACAATTTTCAAGTTAAATGGATAATTTTCAAGTTAAAAATTGATAATCATGTATAATTAGTTGGAAAATTCAATTCACACTCAATTTTCAATTTGTCAATTTCTATATCAAATTTCAAGTTATAGTAGCAATTTTAAAGTTCAATGCACAATTATCAAGTTATTAATAATTATCTTGAATTAAATATATATACTTGATTTTCAAACTTTACTAGCAATTATCAAACTAAATGTACAATTTCAAGTTACATGTACATATTTAGTTATTTTGAAATTAAGTTACAAACAATTTTCTTGTTTTAATGTATTTTCAATATTTGTACCGAATTTTTCTCAAGTCACTAGCAATTTTAAAGTTAAATGTACAAGTTACTACCAATTTCAAGTTACAAGCAATTTGAAATTTTACTAGCAATTTCAAACTTTACTTCTAGAACAATTCTCAAGTTTAATTAAGTTAGCAATTTCAAGTTACTTGAGCAATTTCAAATTTCAAGACTAGCGATTTCAATTTTTACTTAGAACAATTCTCAAGCTAAATGTATTAGTTGGAAAATTCAATTCACATGCAATTTTCAATTTTTCAATTTCTACATCAAATTTCAAGTTACTAGCAATTTTAAAGTTCAATGCATAACTATCAAGTAACCAATTTTCAATTTGTTAATTTACATGTTATGTAGAGAGAGATTATGGTCAGACATCACATCATGGTGATCAAGAATCACATGACCCTGTGCCCCCTCATGATCCTGATCAGCCATCACATGACACCTTTCCCTCTCACATTGAAAGTATAATTGGGAGTTGTAGTGGGGTTGGAAAGGGTGGAAATTTTCTAGAGGATTATGCAGTTGTTTCTGCATAAGAAGAGATTGGGAACTCGATCCTTGGTCGGAGAGTTAGAGAGCATGTCAATAACATAATCAAGTCATATTTTGAACAACATTCAACGATGACACAAGCTCAAATCCTACATGGGTTGATAAAATACAAAAAATTGAAACGTGCCACAAAGTTGTTGGGTTTTCAAGATGTTAAAACAAAAAAGACATGCGAGAATGCAATAGAAAATGTAAGAACTGTATTATCTTCGTTTGGAAAATCAAGAAACAATGATACCCGAGCTGCTGGTAGGGAAATTACAACGAATGTTATGGCACAAAGCACCTCAAGAAATCGAATGGTATCAACAATGGCATCATTCCTCAATGTTTCAAAAAGAACATTGCTCAAATATACTAAATTGAGGGTCTGGATAGAAGAAAATGATGAAGCTGCTTGTTGGGCTCTTATTTGTAGGGAACCCTATCGAGTCAGGATGGAATCAGGCATTAGAGAGAAGGTGATAGAGTTTTGGGATAGCCATTCTTGTGTTATTCTAGATCGAAAGCATGTCCTGTGACAAAGTTTATCCAGAGGCATTTATCAGGAGCACTGTAAGCATGTGATGGAGATGATGGGAGTTGCACTTTATGAGGAATTCCAAGAAACCAATCCTGGTGTTCAAATATCATTTGACATGTTCAACAAATTGAAACCATGGTATATTAGGCCGAATACGATTCACGACACTTGTTGCTGCCGGTACCACGTTGAATTTCAACTATACTATGACACATTTCTGTATTTTTGCAAAAGGCACTAGAACGGTGTACTAGCTCCTCACACAGTGCGAGATTTTATTTGTATGATACTATGCAACAGGAATCCTGAACACGTGTTTTTCAATAAGAGGTGTGTAGGTGGGAGAAAATTCCATGAATGCGGTGATTTGACATTGTTCCATAGGAAATTTCCTATTGATCCAACACACCATGGATTGTCAGATATCACCGTTAAGTGGAAGAGGTATGAGTACGTCACCATGAATCCAACATCTTCTTCATTTGTGCCATCCAAGAGGATCGACTTGCTCGATGATGAGATTCCTGTTTCAGATTTCATGGATAAGTTTCAATGTTAGATTTATAAATACATAAAGCAATCTCATAGTTCTAGGTGGAAAGCTTCATAATTCAAACATTCACATGAGGTATTTGAGCCAAGCATAATCTTATCAGTGGTAGACTTTGCTGAGAACTACACCTTTCCTCCTCAGAGAGAGATACAGAGTGAGTACTATCACTCCGACCAAGTGTCTACCTTCATACATGTATTGTACAGACATGCTCAGGAAAGCATTGATGGTAGGGATAGCACTCCTCAGTCACGTGAAGTTATCAAGGAGTACCATTTTTATGTTAGTGATGATTGTGAGCATGACACATTGTTCGTTCAACACTGCTTTGGGTTGATTTATGATTCATTCAGGCAGAGAGGCGTATCATTTACTGAACGCTGGATTTGGTTAGATGGGTGTGAAGGGAAATTCAAATTGGCACGCTCATTTTATTGGTTGAGTCTCCTTCACAAGGAGACAGGAATCTGACACACCTAGAGCTTTTTTGAAATAGGACATGGAAAGGGTGAACATGATGGCACAGGTGCATGTGTGAAACGAGCACTTTGGAGGTACCAGATGAGTCATGGTGCAACCCGACTCAAATGCTCCACTGAAGTAGTTGATTGGTGCACATGTCATTTGGGACATCAAGGTCATGAACAAGCAAGGCCGGTGTGTAGGTAATAAACTCCTAACTCAATTAATAAGCTAATAACATTCAATATCATCATTTCCAAAAGAACACATACTCGATAGGAATTTACATATGACAAACTGAATTCCATGCAGGTTCTTTGGGATGTTTCCCTTGGAGATGTTAATAGATCCATGCCGTGGTATTGTGAGACCATCCCTAGTACGAGGGAATTACATTCTGTTTGAAGTAAAGACATGGGTGACATATTTTCCATTGAAACGAGGAAGTATGCTTGTTTTTGCGATTTTTGCATTGATGCAAATGGATGCGGGCTTGATCACTGTGAAAATGATGTATATGTGAAACCATGGAAATATGACTCTCTTAATCCAAAGGGCCCACATCCAATTCCAACATGGCAAGATATGCACACTAAAGAGGCAATGGTCTCATTAGATCATGATCGAGTTTCTGATATGGTTAGGGAAGGTACAAGAGTCTTCATTAAGTTAATTAGTTCATTATATATTACACATATACAAATGTTGTAGAAATGCACGTAGGACATTTGAATAATATTTGTAATGTATCTTGCAGGTGATGTATTCATTTTCATTGCACCCCCCCACAACCAAGAAAATGTGGCACACTATTTGATGCGATGCGCATAAATAAAAAGTAGGTTGGTACGACCCTACCTAGATGGGGACTTCACATACCAAACTGGAGACATGGTTCTAATGGGACACTTTTTTGAAAAAGCGAAAAAACAGGGTGATCATATTATTTACAAATATTTTATGCTTGAATATATATCATGTCAATACAGTCATTTGGTGGTGGCAGCTTGCATACATCTAACATAAATCAAGGTGAAGAGAGGTGAGCCAAAGAAATGGAATATGACAGAAGCTGACCATGATCGTATTATGGAGACTTGCATTCCTATAACCCATTGGCCAGATGAATGAGTTACATGTATGCCACTTGCATCATTGACATAGTTTTCATGTTGTCTTGTGTAATATTTTTTTGGAGATTTTTGTGGAGGTTGTTTTATAAATGTATTTTTGCAGATGCTTTAATGTCAAGAATACAAATACTAGATGGGAGGCTTTTGTGAAATTTGGGTCATGGTGCTCCAATGTGAATACACTTGAATGTATGGTCAATTCTCCATGAACTTCATCCATAATAGTTTTATAGATATTTGTTTAGATGCTTTAAAAACAATATTAAAGATCTAATAGATAGTTGAATTGTAATGTAATTGAATTGTAATGTGTAGACAATATAATGTAATTGTAAAATTTCAATTTTAAATTGTAATGTACATTCTAATTTTAAATTTTGATTTCAAATACAATTGTAATGTAATTGAGAATTTAAAATACATCTATACAATGCGGAATTGTAAAATTTAAATTTTGAATTGTATAATGTATTCTAATTTTAAATTCTGATTTCAAATGCAAAATTCTATACATTATAATCCATTCATTGTATTTCCTCATCAATTACATTGTATTTCATTATCAATTATATAAAAATATTATCAAATACCAATACATTGAAAAAATGTTTCATTCAACAATAATCAATTATTTTTGTTATCAAGAACATATCAAAGTTAGGACCAAATGTTTTTGCCTCTCCTAATTCCATTTAATAAAAATATTGCCACTTGGTGCTACATGGAATATAACATAGGAGATAGAGGGTACAATTCAACTAAAGGGCACTTACACATAATCTTTGAATATATTTTCATGCAAACAATACCCATTGTTGGCACAACTCACAAACATTCACTATAATTTCTAACCATCAAACCTTCTGAATTTTTGGATTACATGCATCAAAAACCATCTTTATCATGCAGTTTTGCATGCATAGGCATAGAATCTCTTTGAGAGAAATTAGTTAGTATTATATGGCCTTGCTTGTGTAAAAAAAACTCAATTATCAAACCAAAACACAACTTGTACATGCCTTTGTTTTTGATAGGCATGGATTACGTAATAATGAAAGTTGAAACGTAAACGTAATAATAACATGGAAACGTAATAACTTGTACATGCCTTCATTTATGCAACTTACCTAGTTGGATCAAATGGTGCCATTATCTCCATTTGTCATCAAAACATAAACCATATGAAATAATTGTACAAGCATAGTTTCTACCATAGTTGTACAAGCAGCTGCTATCAACATATTTTCATTTCTTATATTAACTAGGTGGTTATGCTCATTGCCAAGAAAAAAACCATACTTTTATGACTTTAGATTAGAGCACACACTTAAAAGAAAAGAACACAAAGATTACCTACATATTATATAGCTTGTAATTAAAGAATTTTGTCTCAAGGGATATTTCACACTCTCAATGGACAAAAACATTTTTGTATACGACAACACATTGAATTTTCAATTGAAATTACACATTAAATTTTCCATGTAATTGAATTGGAATGTGGAAATTGTAAGTGAATTGTAATGTGTAGACAACATAATGCAAAATGTTAATTTCAATTTCAAATGTATTCTAATTTTAAATTTTGATTTCAACTAGAATTGAGAATTTAAAATACATCTATACAATGTAAAATTGTAAAATTTAAATTTTAGATTGTACAATGTATTCTAATTTAAAAATTTTATTTCAAATGCAATTGTAATGTAATTGAAATTGAACTTGTAAATTGGAACAACACATTGAATTTTCAATTGAAATTACACATTAAATTTGAGATTTTAATTTTAAATTGTAATAGAATTGGAATGTGTAAATTGTAATTGAATTGTAATGTGTAGACAACATTTAATGTAATTGTCATTTCAATTTTTAATTTCAAATTATATTCTAATTTTACATTTTGATTTCATTTATGCAATTGTAATGTAGTTGAAAACGAGCTTTTAAATTGTAATTGAAATTACACATTAAATTTGAAATTTACATTGTAATTGAATTGGAATTGGAATTTCAATTTTAAAATGTAATGTATGTATTCAATTCTAAATTTTGGAAGATGTTCTGTAATGTAGTCGAAATGTGCATTTTAAATTGAACTAAATTGTAACTACACATTAAATTTTCATTTGAAACGACAAAACATAAATTTGTAACTGTAATAACTATATCCAGATCTAATTTAAAAAACAATCAATTTCAAATCAGATACAAAATACACATGAAGACATCAATATGATAAAATATACAAAATATCCAAAAGTCCACAGCCAAAGTCCATATATGATAAAAGTCCATGTATAAATGATAGAAATCCATATCCAAAACATGAAAACATATACATAGATCATGTCCAAAACATGAAAATATATGATATGAAAATATCCAAAACATGGAAATTTATAGATCATCAACTCATTGGCCACTACCCCCACGAGGCCCTTGATCGCCCCTATGACTGCCCTCATGTGTAGTAGACCGATGCTGGCTCTGAAACGGTAAACTATGAAGGAATTCCTCCATATATGTCGAGTCAATGGTGATATTCGAGATCTGGGTAGGAATACGGGTAGATGGCCCTTCATCAGGACCATGTGCTCAAGCTGCATCCCAATCATATGTGATATCCATTGTAGCTTTGACACCTGCCTGTAGAGATTCCTGTGTAATATGCCATTACATGTAATAAGTTAGATTTATTAAAAATTAAAACTCTTTAACATAATTTAAGTTATAATTCAAAAATTGAAACATAAAGTACAAAAATAAATTACTAAATGTGACTAAATAACATGAATTGGAACATAAATTAAAACTCACATATGTGTCTGGACCCGGCTCATGAGGAACTTCGCGGTCCTCATGTACATCATCGGGAGCTACCCCCTTTCCTTTTCATTGTACAATTTGGAATTCATTTGAAGTTAAGATCTAAAACATAAAATCTCAAAAATTAAGAAATAAAACATAAATTATTTAAACTGGAAAATAATAAACTCAAATTAAATTAGAACATAAATTATGACTTACCTTGACTATTTCCACCCATGGGTTGGGACAAGCGGATGGACCAATCGATGGCTCACTGGAAAAGAGGTGATCCATGAATGTGCTTCCCTGCATCGAGCAATAGAATACAACTCCCGTAAGTATTATTAACCATTCAATTTGCGACATATAATATGATGTAACACGAAGAACATATATACATAATTGTACAAAAGTATACCTGTCTTGTAGCGACACATCTATGATACAACTCAAAGTATGCATCTCGGGCTGACTCAGCATACCCTAGTAGGGCCTCGCCATCGAAACATCTGAGCATGTCACTAGGGACATACCCTATCTCTGGCTCTGCAGGTGCAGGGGGTGGTCTAGATGCCTCTCCATGTGCAACAACAATAGCACTGCCCATGGTAGTGAACAACGACTCTACAAGGTCCTGTCTAGCCTCTGCAGCAAGCTGGGATGATTGTGCCACATCTCCCGACCTGATAACCATCCTATTTGGAAACGGTACCAACCTCAGAGGGGGTGGCACGAAGGAAGGGTCTCTTTGAGCTCCAGGACGTTGGTAGGAGCGTTCCCTACCATCCCCATAGAACTCAGACCCTATGTTGGTGTAATTTGGGTGCATACCTAAAACAAACTCTGCATAAACATGTTTTGCAAAGTACAATGGGACCTGTTCATGGTGGGGGAACATGCCCCACGCTCTAACAAATCTATCATATAGATTTGGTGCAGTGGTCTCCAACTTAAACTCCCTGAGTCTAAGTGGTTGACTGGAAGGGCGGTCAGGAGGGATGTCGAACAAAGTACCCTTGATGTCATGCCCTCTTATGGAGACTTTTAAATCCTCCCATTTGTGGATCCCAATGACATCTTGTCTCCTCCTCTGGCATGAATGACGCCAAATGTCACTGAGAGGTCCCACCCTTTTGTAGAGGGCCAACATCTCATCAACTGCTGATAACGTCATGGATAAATATCGTCGTGTGGGAGAATCCTCCCTCAATGTGCACACACATGAGTTCACCCACTCTCGCTGGGAAGTAATATCAGCAAGAGTGATCCATGCAACCTCATTGTCGTACGATCCCCCTAATGGGGCACCTGCGATCCAAACCAAAACACAAATGTTACTAACAATATATATTATAACTTGCAACTGAAATTCAATGCATTATATACTAAAAATTTACTAAAAATGTATCTAACAAAAAATATGCACCTGATGCACTCGATTATTGCCGCCCATCCCCCACCTGGGGATCAACATGTATGTCATTGAGATGAACTGGCACACTACCTCTCCTAGTGCTGCCACCAGCGGTAGATGACCCCAGCATGGACGCACTCCTCAACGAACGAAAGTGCTGCCGATGGCTGCCCTCTTGGGCGACGTCAGATCCTCTCGTGCGTCTCGGATCACAAAGCAATGAAGTTCTCTCTTCAAAACTCTCTGCATCACATTTCAATTTCTAATTCTAATTCTCTTTCAAATTTCACATTTAAAATTCAAATTCAAATTTCAAATTCTATTTCAAATTTTTCATTTCAAATCCAAGTTCAAATTTCAAACTCTATTTCAAATTTCACAATTCAAATTCAAATTCCAAGTTTCAATTTCGATTTGAATTCTAGATTACATTTCCAATTCTCAATTTTCATTTCTCATTTCAATTTCAATTTTCGATTTTCAATTCGAATTTCATTTCAAAATTCAAGTTCAATTTCAATATCAATATCATTTTCATTTTCAATTTCAAATTTACATTTCAATTCCAGTTTCAATTTCGATATCATTTTTATTAGCAACGTTAGCATCATAGGGGCCTAGGCATCAAATTTAGTTGTTCAACACTTGTTGCGACAACATACAGGTATGGGATGGAGGGGAAATGGAATCAAGCCTAAGTCAACTGGGGCTCGCTACATGTTTGAGTCTCGATAATCTACCTTTGAAATTGAACTAGAACAACACAAGAAGTTTGTTAATGGCTAATTAAAGCTAAGCAGTGAGTGCATGACATGAGTGAGTGAATGATTATAATTTATGATATTTCCAATATTTTGAATGATGAGTCGAATTTGATAGGATATGAATTTTATAGCATAGGAATGATTCTAGATCTATTGACATACATGAGAACGAATCAACGAATGGAAGGGTTGTTTGTGTGTTGGCTTGAGACACATACCACATGAGAATCCAAACCAAACCAAGATATAGTGTGGGTTGTTTGATGTATCTGCACCTAGGGATACAAGTTGACTCTACCTACCACATCCTAAAGTAATCGCATATTTGAAGAGGTTGTGTAAATCCAATAAGAATGTTCAAATGGAGCATGGGATATGTGTGGCTTGTTAAAGAAGAGTGTGATTAGTCATTTCACGTGGAATTGACAAGCATGTAGATATGTTTAGAGTGTGGTACGCTTTTATATGTAGTTGGATTATGAGATAACGGAAATCCATGTAAACTAAATGTGTAAGGTTAAAAAGGAGTAGTACTTGGACTAACCAAAGTTGTGTAGTAGATGGGATGTATATTCAAGTAGTTTATCATAACATTCAAGGGGTAAGAAATAGACTTTGTAATCGATTCAAGTAGATTGATGAATGGATTTATTATTATTGGTAGGAAATATTCAATTGTTAACTAAAGCTTAATATCATATGTACGATTTTGGAAACATGGAAACTTTATAGAAGCTATTGTATATTATATGGTTAATACGAACTTATTAGAAGTACTTGTACATCTAAACATTATTCTCATGAGCTGCATGAAGTTATGGTTTGACTCAGCATTATTATATATATATGAGAAGTAAAAAGTAACTAATTATTTTCCAAAAATAAACCTCAAAAGTTTGGGGGTTATTACACCATACCTCAAGGTAACTAAATGGCATTAACTCCATTCGCACAATTAAAAATTGTCAAGCTCATGAATTGAAGGGATCGAGGATAACAACATACAAAATCTAGCTCAAATGAGTATGAAATAGATTGATAGAATAAGTGTCAAAGTATAGTAGTGCGACACTCTTCCTTTACTAAACCCAAGCTAAATAGCCTTGTCAATAGGTGCAATGGTTAAGCCATTGTAAAATATGAACCCTATATGTAAATATAGACTATGATGGAATGCATAGTTCAAAAAACTATACAATGAAAACTAAAAATACATCATTCCAAAATGTTAATTTTAAACCAAATCGACAAACAAGATCTCTGAAAGAAACACAATCACAAGATAGACACACAATATACCCTGGGAAACCCTCATGGGGTAGAAAACCCAGCAAAGCTTTCCTCAATAAGATGATCAACCAAAATACAAGATGTGCTCCTTCTCCTTGACTCCTTAGCAGATCTCCTCAACTAGTGCGCACTCTTCCACAAGTGAGTGAATGATCTAATGAAGAGTTCACCTCCTCTATTTATACTTGACTCCCAACTGACTAAAAGACCTAATGGGGCCGACCTCACCTGGAGAAGTCTAATAACCCCTAAAATATAACTGCAGGGCCGACCCACACATGGTGGGTCTAATAACCCTAGTTAATACAAACCCCTGGAGGAATAAACATCTCCAGATACATGATAGGGTTACCTCGGAGGAATGAAACATCTCCGGAATAATAAAGTACAAATATAATATTCTTTGAAGTTACAATATTCAACACTCCCCCTTAACAAGAAGGATATTATAACAACATCTGCAAGAGCAAGGAGTCATCATATATGATACATCTATAAATCATCGGAAGCTTTCTTCAATTCATCTTCATCAGTAACTCAACCAGTTACTGGAACATCAATGTCAACAGTGTCGATATCAATCCGATCATCGGCATCGTCATCAGCATCGTCATCATACGATCATCAGCATCGTCATCATACGATCATCAGCATCGTCATCAGCATCGTCATCACACGATCATCAGCATCGTCATCACACGATCATCAGCATCGTCATCACACGATCATCAGCATCATCATCACACGATCTTCAGCATCGTCATCACACGATCATCAGCATCGTCATCACACGATCATCAGCATCGTCATCACACGATCATCAGCATCATCATCAGCATCGTCATCACACGATCATCAGCATCGTCATCACACGATCATCAGCATCGTCATCACACGATCATTAGCATCATCATCACACGATCTTCAGCATCGTCATCACACGATCATCAGCATCGTCATCACACGATCATCAGCATCGTCATCACACGATCATATTCCTAGGATGATCAATCCTGCTCCTTTTAGGACATAGGTCCATGGATGATACAATCCAATCTTCAGTTCTTGGAGACTTCAGTCTACGGATCAATTCTGGGACCTCAGTCCGGGGACGATGCGATCCCCTGCCTGTTCATTCAGGACTTTATTTTTCGAAGACCCAGTCTACGGTTCTATTCTGGGACCTCAGTCCGGGGATGATACAATCCCCTACCTGTTCATTCAGGACTTCATTTATCGGAGACCCAGTCTACTGTTCTATTCTGGGACCTCAGTCCGGGGACGATACAATCCCCTACCTGTTCATTCAGGACTTCATTATCGGAGACCCAGTCTACGGTTCTATTCTGGGACCTCAGTCCGGGGACAATACAATCCCCTACCTGTTCATTCAGGACTTCATTTATCGGAGACCCAGTCTACGGTTCTATTCTGGGACCTCAGTCCGGGGACGATACAATCCCCTACCTGTTCATTCAGGACTTCATTATCGGAGACCCAGTCTACGGTTCTCTTTAGGACTGAAAGTCCAGGGATGATCCAATCCCCTCAACTGTCCACTAAGGACTTCATTCTCGGAGACCTCACGTCTACGGCTCTCTTTAGGACTGAAAGTCCAGGGATGATCCAATCCCCTTAACTGTCCACTACGGACTTCATTCTCGGAGACCTCACGTCTACGGCTCTCTTTAGGACTGAAAGTCCAGGGATGATCCAATCCCCTCAACTGTCCACTACGGACTTCATTCTCGGATACCTCACGTCTACGGCTCTCTTTAGGACTGAAAGTCCAGGGATGATCCAATCCCCTTAACTGTCCACTACGGACTTCATTCTCGGAGACCTCACGTCTACGGCTCTCTTTAGGACTGAAAGTCCAGGGATGATCCAATCCCCTCAATCTGTATTCTCATCAATACAAGTACAAGTATCCTCATCCATACAAGTACATAATCAATATCTAGCATCAACAGCATGTATACATCATACATCAAAAGCATGTATTCTCACTAATACATCTATCATCAAATCATGTATACATCTAACATCAAAAGCATGTATACATCTAGAATGTATTCTCACTAATACATCTATCATCAAAATCATGTATACATCTAACATCAAAAGCATGTATACATCTAGCATGTATTCTCACTAATACATCTATCATCAAAATCATGTATACATCTAACATCAAAAGCATGTATACATCTAGCATGTATTCTCACTAATACATCTATCATCAAAATCATGTATACATCTAACATCAAAATCATGTATACATCTAGCATGTATTCTCACTAATACATCTATCATCAAATCATGTATACATCTAATATCAAAATCATGTATACATCTAGCATGTATTCTCACTAATACATCTATCATCAAAATCATGTATACATCTAACATCAAAAGCATGTATACATCTAGCATGTATTCTCACTAATACATCTATCATCAAAATCATGTATAAGTAAAACTAAATGAAAATAAAATAGTCCTAAATCTAACTATTTCTAAGTGACTAGGTGAAGTCTCATTATTGATGAGACTTGCTTGTCATCAAAAATCATGCTACTCCCCCTTTCTAGGAGAGTCCTTTTGAACTACACCAAGCTTGTCTCGAAAGTATTCAAATTTCACATGAGACAGTGGTTTGGTAAGGATATCAGCAATTTGATCTTCAGTGCTCACGTACTCAAGCTTGATAGCTCCTTTCTGCACCATATCTCGAATATAGAAGTATCGGATCTCTATGTGTTTTGACTTATCATGGAACACAGGATTTTCTGTCATCTTGATGCAGCTTTGATTATCACACATAATCATAGTGGGATCCATTTCTAAGTCAAACACTCCAGATAACAGTTTCCGAAGCCATACAGCTTCACAGCTGGCAGAGCAAGCAGCTATGTATTCTGCCTCAGCAGAGCTGAGGGCCACACTGGATTGTTTCTTGCTGAACCAAGAGATCATGGCACATCCAAGGCTATAACATCCACCTGAAGTACTTTTTCTGTCTGAGACACTGCCTGCCCAATCAGAGTCTGAGTAACCATGCAACTTGAGTTCATGACTTCCATCATAGAGTAGACCAAAATCTAATGTACCTTTTAAGTACCTCATTACATGCTTTGCAGCTATTAGATGAACCTTTCTGGGTTCTACTAGATACTGACTTAGGGTATTTATAGCAAAGCATATATCTGGCCTAGTATTTGTTAAGTACATTAGTGACCCAATGATCTGTCTATATAAAGTTAGGTCCACTAATTCTGATGAGTCATTAACCAAAATCTTTAAGTTGGAGTCCATGGGAGTGGCCATGGGTTTACACTCCAACATATCAAATCTTTTCAGAATTTCCACAGTATACTTACCTTGATTCAGAAAGATTCCTCTTGGTTCTTGCCACACTTCTAATCCTAAGAAGTAGTGCATCAATCCGAGATCTTTCATCTCGAATTCTGAAGAAAGCTTCTTCTTGCTTTCAATGATTTGTTTCTCATTTCCAGTTAGAAATAGATCATCTACATACAATAAAAGTATAATTGGTTCATCATCCATCACCTTGAGATAAAGGTTTGGGTCAGCTTTACTTTTGGTAAAGCCCATGCTAGTTAAGAAATTGTCAATCCTTCCGTACCAAGATCTGGGAGCTTGTTTCAACCCATATAATGCCTTTTTCAGTTTGCATACATGAGTCCTTCCGTCATTTACCTCAAACCCTTGTGGTTGCTCTATGTATACTTCTTCTTCAATTACACCATTCAGAAAAGCTGTCTTAACATCCATTTGATGTAGTTTCCACTTCATCATGGATGCAAGAGCCATGATAGTTCTAATTGAAGTATACCTAGCAACTGGTGCAAATGTTTCTTCATAGTCAATTCCCTCCTTCTGAGAGAAACCTCTGGCTACAAATCTTGCTTTGTATTTTTCAATACTTCCATCCGCAGCATGTTTTATTTTAAAGATCCATTTGGAAGAAACCACACTTTTGTCTTTTGGTTTGGGAACTATATCCCAAACATCATTTTTCATTATTGACTGATATTCTTCAGTCATTGCTTCTACCCATTCTTTCTTTTGAGCTGCCTCTTCATAGCTGGTAGGTAGTTGATCCACAAGATCACACATCAGGGCCATATAGTTGGATACTAGCTTTGGTTTCTTTCTTTCTCTAGTGGAGCCTTCAGGAGCACCATATCTTTCTGCTCCTTGAATAATATCTCTAGCCCATGCTGGTCTTCTTTTCCTAGACAATTCTGCAACAGGAGGTTCTTGTGGTTCCAGCATGTCATGATCCTCTGGTATGTCCTCTTCAGGAATGTGAGCATTCTCTGAGATTCTGGGAGATGTATCTTCTTCATAAACTTCTTCAAGTTGACACTTTCTAGATTTCTTGAGGGCTGCTTCCTCATCGAAGGTAACATCTCTACTTATTTCTATATGATGGAAACCTGGTATGTAGATTCTGAAGGCTTTGGAAGTTTCACAATAACCAACAAACATTCCCTTCTTACCTGAGGGATCCAATTTGGATCTCTTTTCTTTTGGAATGTGGATGTACACAGGACACCCAAATATTTTGAGATGACTTACCTCAGGCTTCTTTCCTGTAAAGACTTCTTCTGGAGTTTTGAAGTCAAGAGCACTATGAGATAGTCTATTTTGAACATATACTGCTGTCTTGGCTGCTTCATCCCATAGATACATGGGAAGGTCTTGATCATGTATCATAGTCTTTACAGCTTCCATGATGGTTCTATTTTTCCTCTCAGCTACCCCATTTTGTTGGGGATTGTAAGGAGTGGTTAGTTCCCTTTTGATTCCAGCTTCTTTACAGAACTCTTCAAATTCCTTTGAAGTATATTCTCCACCATTATCTGTTCTGAGAATCTTGATTTTCTTGTCTGAGAGGTTTTCTATTAGAGCCTTGAACTCTTTGAATTTTCCAAAGACTTCATTCTTACCCTTTAGGAAGTATATCCAAGTTTTTCTTGAATAGTCATCAATGAAAGAGAGATAGTATTCAAACCCACTTAGAGATGTGGTAGGCATAGGTCCACATACATCTGAGTGTATTAGCTCTAGAGAACCCTTAGTCTTTGTTTCACTTTTCGGAAAGGGATTCTTGATATTCTTCCCTTTCTTGCATCCTTTACATGAGCCATCATGATCAACCTTCAAGTTTGGCAAACCTATAACCATCTTACTCACATATGGTAAAAGCTTTATAGTTAATGTGAGCTAGTCTTCTATGCCATAGCTCACTGGGACTAGAAACTTCATGAGCAAGGGCAGATTCTGGATGACCCTTGAGTTTATAAAGTCCTCCTTCTTCTTCACCAATGACAATTGCATCTTTGATTGATTTTCCTTTGGTCCACATGAGTACTTGACCATCTATGAAGGCTACTCTAAATCCTTTCTTGTCTAGTGCTGAGATAGAAAGTAGATTCTTCTTTAAACCTGGGACATATAAAATTTCTTTCATCTTCAAAGGTGTTCCTGAATCAAGCTTGTAGCTTGCTTCACCAATTCCCTTGATGGGATATTGATAATCATCTCCTAGAGATACCTTCTGGGGTGAAGACTTCTCTTCAATCTTGGAGAGAGTTTCCTTATGACCTGTCATGTGCTTTGAAGCACCACTGTCAATGAGCCAAGTGCCTTCACCAGGGGACACAGATCCAGAGAGAGCAGAAAATAGTACATATTCTTCTGGTTCTTCTTTCTTTACTTTAGATCTTTTCTTTTGAGGCCTTTCCTCCACTTCTTCTTCTTCTTCTTCTTCTTCTTCACTGTCATCTTCTGCCATATGAGCATGATGTCTTTTGTGAACAAACCTTTTCTTCTTCTTCTATGGTAGGGTACAGTCTCTGGCATAGTGTCCTAGCTTGAGACAATTGAAGCATTGGACTGTGGAGATGTCTCCCCCTTTCTTTTTGAATCTATGAGAGGGTTGAGGCCTTTTGTGGTTCACTTTCTTGAAGTAGCCTCTCTTTCCTCTTTTGGTGTGGGTGGCCAAAGCTTGGTCATCCTCTTTGAGATGTGCTTCTCTGTTGGCAACCCTAGCCTCCTCTTGAACACAATCTTCCCATACTACATCAAACTTCATACTTTCTTTTCTGGCACACATAGTTTGAATGAATGACTCCCAAGGTCTAGTGAGACCATTTAGAGCTGTCATCACAAGTTCATCTTCATCAAGAGTATCACCAATGGCATCTAGTTGTTCTTTGATTAGAGAGACTCTTGAGAAGTAGTCTTGAATGGATTCTCCTTTGTGCATCTTGGTACTTTTCAACTGAGTCCTTAGATTCATCTTTCTGTTGATGTTCTTTCCTTCATACATTCTTCCTAGGGCATCATACATTTCCTTTGGAGTCTTCTTGGAAGACACTTGGGGAATCAAGTGGTTTTTAATGGAATCAGCTATGATTCTCTTTGCCCTAATTAGGTCCTTCCTGTGTTTTTCTTTGGCTTCATCTTCTTCTGGTTCTGCAACTTCCTCCTTGATATAATGAGCAAGATCATTCTCCTCAAGAATGAGACCAATTCTGTATTTCCATGCCCGGAAATTCTCTATGCCTTCTAGCTTGTCTTCAAGCTTAGTATTTGGAGCCATCTTCTCTTGGGGGAGTCCAAGAGACAGAGTAGACTTACCTGGGAAGTTACTTTTCACTTTTCCGGAATCTGGAACAGAATTTTATCGCACTTTTGGTAGAATTAGGGTTTGACTTTCCCGGAGTTCTATCCAACCAAAAAGTTCGATCTATAGCTCAAAAGAATGCTCTTGAGAAGAGCTATCCAGCCATGTAATCAGAAATCAAAAATTACAACTTTTTTCTGAAACCAAAATCTGACGTACCGCACTTTTGGTAGAATTAGGGTTTGAATTTCCCGAAGTTCTACCCAACCAAAAAGTTCGATCTATGGCTCAAAAGAAAGGTATTGATGAGAGCTATCCAGCCATGCAACCAAAAATCAATAATACCAACTTTGGGCTGAAAACCCTAACTTCACCAAAGAGAGAAAGAGGTATTCTTACCTTGTGAAAGATGTCCTATTCAGTCTAGCTCTGATACCATGTTAATTTTAAACCAAATAGACAAACAAGATCTCTGAAAGAAACACAATCACAAGATAGACACACAATATACCCTGGGAAACCCTCATGGGGTAGAAAACCCAGCAAAGCTTTCCTCAATAAGATGATCAACCAAAATACAAGATGTTCTCCTTCTCCTTGACTCCTTAGCAGATCTCCTCAACTAGTGCGCACTCTTCCACAAGTGAGTGAATGATCTAATGAGGAGTTCACCTCCTCTATTTATACTTGACTCCCAACTGACTAAAAGACCTAATGGGGCCGACCTCACCTGGAGAAGTCTAATAACCCCTAAAATATAACTGCAGGGCCGACCCACACATGGTGGGTCTAATAACCCTAGTTAATACAAACCCCTGGAGGAATAAACATCTCCAGATACATGATAGGGTTACCTCGGAGGAATGAAACATCTCCGGAATAATAAAGTACAAATATAATATTCTTTGAAGTTACAATATTCAACACAAAATAGATTAATGCTATCGACATTTTTATTTATACATAATATTATTGTTTATACCATAGTGTAACCTATTCATGTTTGAAATTATGGTATACTATATGACATAGCTTAGTTGTAGTAATCTTTGCAGTTTTGGGTAAATAAATTAAACGGTGAATTTTGTTCCCTTCATTAATGAACCCAAACACTATTTCTTTTTTAGGCACTTTATAGATTCACATTTTAATGCTAGGATGATATCATTTCCGTAGCCGTTTACTCTTCTAGTTTTGATTCTCATTGTGACTAACAACATTAAGGTGGTGCCAACAATACCATATTTGTATAGCCATCACTTCTTATCCAAGTTATCCTACCATGTACTTTGAGCACCAAGGAATTATCAATGTATATAGACATTTGTTGTTTCATTTGCATGCAAGTTACCAGCGTTAAAGGTCTATTGAGGCAATTGTTGGGAAATACATAGTATTGTTTATGCCCCAATTTTGTGGGCTTTAGTGGCTTGTGGCTAAAATGACAGTAGTGGCAGCAAGAAAACCCACATCAAAGCTCCCACAAGGTGCCAAGAGGCCATATCTCTTGGGGAGGAAGCAACAAGCAAACCATCCGCTAATTAAAAGATGGTTTGTCTTGTGTGGCTAATCTACATGGTAGAGAATTACTTTGTGTCTAGGCTTTGGGGAGTTATGTGAATGGAGGTAAAGTACATATAATTATATTAATAAATATTGAATTTAATAAACATATTTAAATTTAATTGTAATATTTAAATATTTATTTTGAAAATGTTATATAATATATATTATTAAAAAATTAATATATATATATATGTTTATTGTATAAACATTTATATGATATTATGTATAACTATAAAAATATACATGATAATTATGGGATAAAAAATAAAAATGACACTTCATCTCATTAAATAAATTAATAATAATAATGATGTTACTTACTTAATTATGGATTTTCCATTAGAGAAATTGTAGGTCGTTTTCCAAAGTAACATTGAATCTAAGGTTATAGGTGGAGACCAAATGAGTTTTCTACATATCACTGTGGTGTTGTTGAGTTTTTTTTAATGTTAATGGTTTTTTTTAAACCGGAAACCTAATATGATTTTTTTTTCAATCCTCTTGGCGTTCTCAGAGGATTGAAAAAAAACAGGCAGCATTTCTGCTTGTCAAAACACATTTTAAAATAAAACCGATAGCATTTATGTGGTGAAATGCTACCGGTTGACATAAACAAAAATATTAATAATTTTAAAAAATAAATACAACATAAATTTAAAACAAAAAATGTTTTGGAATGGTTTTTTTTTTTCAAATAGTATTTGGTTTCAATGGTGTTTTTTAGTTTCAATGGTCTTTGGTTTCGATGGTGGTTTTAGTTTCAATGGTTTTTTGGTTTCGATGTTGGTTTTTTGTTTTCAATGATTACATTCACAAATTGATAAAACCTAAATAAAATTTACTTTTTAAATACACAATTTTATATACAAAGCAAATCAAATTTAGGGCTTTTTCTAAAAACAAATAACAAAACAAAAGAAATAAAATTTAGGGCTTTTGTTTTTTAAACAAACAACAAATAAAATCCAAGTTTTTTTTTAAAACAAATTATGTGGGGTTGAATTCCACTTACCTTGTGGATTCAAAGCCATGGCGAGGTGGACGTGGGGCATGGGGCATGTTGTGATGGATGCGAATGCTCGGTCGAGGGGTTTCATTCCATCGTTATCGGCCCACTGTGCGCTATCTCTTTCGAACAGGACCAGCTGATAGGCCAAGCCCTGTTTTTTTTTTTTTTTAAGTTTTTTTTAAAAACAAATTATGTGGGGTTGAATTCCACTTACCTTGTGGATTCAAAGCCATGGCGAGGTGGAAGTGGGGCATGGGGCGTGTTGTGATGGATGCGAATGCTCGGTCGAGGGGTTTCATTCCATCGTTATCGGCCCTCTGTGCGCTATCTCTTTCGAACATGACCAGCTGATAGGCCAAGCCCTGTTTTTTTTTTTTTTTAACTGTCTCAAACCCTCGATCGAGTAAAGATCGATTGAGGGATTAACCAATCCCTCGATCGAGCAAATGCTCAATCGAGGGTCTAACCTAGCCCTCGATCGAGCTATTTAAAAACCATCGATCGAGGCATGTTCAAGCCCTCAATCGAGGTATTTTCAAATCCTCGATCGAGTGTTTAAAACCTCGATCAAGGGCTTGAAAATACCTCGATCGAGGGTGTGGAAAACAATTTTTTTTGTTGCCACGCGCCAAAAATGGTGAACCACCTTCGTGGAATCACTCCGATGTAAACCTGCTTTTCTGAAACTTCAGTTGAACTCTTCTTTATTTATCATGGATCAGAACAATCTTCTGCTACTTGCATTATTCCTAAAACACATATCATTTTATCAAAGATAAATGAATTTTTTTTTTTTTAAATAATCAGAAACTAAAGATAATTCTAATCCTCCCCCAAACCAAAAATATGGCGTGTCCTCAAGCCATTAAATAAAAACTGATTGATATTCAAATATTTCTAATTAACAGTCAACATATAACTCTAAAAGTTGCTCTATATATATATATATATATATATATATATATATATATATTTTTTAAGAAAAAGAAATATTAACTAATAATGGAGATGATTCATACATGCAAATTCATCAAAAGATAATAGTGCTCAAGAAGACCAGATGAATAATGATAATGTAATTGATGCGAAAATCTTATAGGAAAACCAGTTAGCCTTGAATCAGTTTGAAATATCTCTTGTCATCCAAGGAATACATATAAAGGTCACTTTGGAGTTCATTAGATTCCTATGGTTATGGGTCCCACTTCTAGGATACAATATCCTAGATATTGTTTGAATTAGATGATAGGGTCCAAGTCCAACTTACAACCATTCTCTAATGACAGTACAAATAATTGGCCTAAATATGTATTTGTGTACTCAGGTTTTTTTAGATGAGCCATGTGCATAGTAATGCATTAACCGTATCTTGTTTACCTGATATTGCCCCACTTCCAACAGGCCTGTTTAGTACACCGACGGGTTTATCTTGGTACCATGCAAGCATAGCCCTGCTGCCAGCGAGCCTGTTCAGTACCCCGACGGGTTTACTTGCATTTACCAAGGTTCCTTGTTTAAGATTTTACTTAGCATGGACCCGCTTCCAGCGAGTCTGTTCAGTACCCCAACGGGTTTGCTTCGTATAATGATTTTAGTATGAGGAATCCGGTTGGAACTAGAGTGTGTTAAGCTTGCTAAACACACAACTCAAATTTTTAGAGCGAACCTTATGAGTAACTCTATTTATAATAGCCTAGATTATAGATCATGCCAAAAGAGAATAACCTAAAGCTGTCCCTTGACCTCTCAGTAAATATTCATCATAAAAAGATCAGTAATGTTACCCATAAGTAGAAATATCACTAACTCTTGGGCTCCATTGAAAAAAAAAAAATGCTTAAGAGACAAGTTTTGATAATGAGTCTGGAATGAACTAGTAGTCCATAGGTGTGAAATAGATCTTTGAAAATCATAATGACTAAAGTAGGTCTTGAGCAACTGTTTCAATGATAGATCAGAAATGTGCATATATGAATCAAAAACATACAAAAGAATAAAGATGGGACTAACAAAAAGAATCATAGAAGAAAAATGGTTAGAAATGATATAAGGAACACTTTAACTCTTTCACTATAAATTTCAATTCTTAAAAATAATTGAGATGTATTATGAGGTTTTTATAGCACTTCCCTTTGCGAATGATGACCTTCATGAGCTGATTATAGAGATTAGGTTCCATATTGCAAACCACTTATCAACTAATGATCCAAATTTATTCAAAACAAAAAACATATGTACAAAGCAAAGTCATATGAAAATTTATCAAAATTAGGGAAAGGAGAAGAGTCTTCCTGTTTTAATTCACAAAATTCCATAAGCTGATCATATGAATGAATTTCCTATATAAATGTAATCAACTGTTAAAAAGGACTCTTATCTATTTAAAGAAACAAAAACATATTTACATGTATATACAAATGAAGATAACCCAAAATAATTCAAGAACCAGGAGAAGGAGGAATGATTTCCTCTTCAACTAGCTCCATCTCCTTCTGTGGTAAGGCATTCTGCACAAAGTCTTGTTTAGATATCAATTGATGATAAAGTCTTATTCCATGTCCATTTACAACAAAAGAAATTTGTGAACCATCAATTGTCTTAATCTCAACAGATCCATTATCAAATGCTGTAACAATTTCATATGGACCCATCCAACGGGTAGTCAATTTACCTTTAAAATTTTTGTACCTTGAATCAAAAAGTAGTGCCCAATCTCCAGTGTTGAATTGTTTTTGTTTGATGTATTTATCATGCCACTTTTTGTGTTGGTTTTGTACTAAAATTGTGCATTTAATGGCATCTTGTCTAATCTCGTCTAATTCATTTATTTGCAAGATTCGTTGTTTTTGTGCTTCTTCTAAATCCATTCCTAATTGTGCAGCCACACAAAAGGTTCTTACTTGAAACTCAATGGGTAGAAGAACTTGTTTTCCATAAACAAGTTCATAAGGTGTGTGGCCAGTGGTATTCCTCCACATTATTCGATAAGCCCACAAGGATTTTGGAAGCCTATTTGTTGAGTCCTTGTGGTGTAACTAGATAGTCTTGGAGGTAAACTGAGATCCTTGATTAGTTACAATTTCCCTAGGTACACCAAATCGGGTAAATATCTCTTCATATATAAACTCGACCACAGATTTTTCTATGGCTCGGAATAAAGCTTTAGCTTCCACCCATTTAGTGACATAGTCTGTACATACTAGGATGTATTTCTTCTTGCGAGACATAAGGAAAATTGGCCCTACGAAATCTAGAACCCATTTTTCAAAAGGCTCAATCATAACCTAGGGCTGTAAGGGCATTGCATCGGATGGCATACGTCTACCCATTCTTTGACAACTGTCACATCCCTTGACATACTTGGAAGCATCTTTAAAAATGCTTGGCCAATAATATCCAGAGTGCAACACTTTGTATGTTGTTCTCTTATCAGAAATGTGCCCACCACATGGTCCACCATGACATGCATGGAGGATATATTCCATCTGATCCTCTCGTACACATCGTCTAATAATAAGATTAGGACCATTATGAAAAAGATCATTGTCCACCCAAGAATAATTAGAACTTTGGACTATGATCCTACGTTTCTTGGGTGGGGAGAGATGGGTTGGTAGCTTTCCAGTTGCTAAATAATTGGCTATGTCTGCAAACCAAGGGGTTCGAACAGACACAGTGAAAAACGTTCATCAGGAAAGCTATCATCGACGAGACTGGCACCATTGTCAATTTGAATACAAGAGAAAAAATCTGCTACCGCATTCTCTTGACCGGGATGATCAACAACAATGATGCTAAATTCTTGTAATAAAAGAAGCCACTGAGTCACCCTACCATTGGTGATTGGTTTGTTCATTAAAAATCTAATGTCAGAGTGGTCTGTGTGTACAAAAACTTCGTATCCTGTGATATAGTGACGAAACTTGCTAATAGCATAAACTACTGCCATAAACTCTTTTTCAGTAATAGTGTATTTTGATTCTACAGGAGTCAAATTTTTGCTAGCAAAATAGATGGCATATGATGCTTGTCCTTCCTTTTGACCCAAGACTCCTCCAATAGCCAAGTCGGAAGCATCAGTGGATATATGGAAGGGAAGGGACCAATTGGGGACCATAAGTATTGGTGCCACTGATAGCTTTGCCTTTAAAGTTTCAAAGGCATGTTGACAAGGTTCAATCCACTGAAAATATGTATCTTTCATGAGTAATTTGAACATAGGTGCAGCTATCTTGGTAAAGTTTTCAATAAAACGTCTGTAATAGCCTACATGGCCAAGAAAGCTCCTTACCTCCTTCTGAGTTTTTGGAGGAGGAAGATTAACAATTATTTCTATCTTGGCAGGATCCACCTTGATTCCTTGAAGAGAGACATGATGTCCCAAAACCATACCCTCGATTAGTAACATCTTGCATTTTTCATGGCTGAGGGCTAAGTTTGTTTCTGTGAAAATCCTCACAGCAGATCTAAGAGATGATGTATACCTCACAAGAGTAATTATGATTAAGTAGGAAAATAGAAGAAGAGTGAACAATACAGTATAATGAGCAACAAAATAACATGGTACAATAGAACTCAAATAGAATCAATAATACTTCGCACACACTAGTTAATTAATCACAATATGGACAAATAAATAGTACAATGGTAGAGAGGATTCGAATTCCTAAGGTGGCAATTCAAATTAGCCTCTCAGAGTGATCATAAGATCAATAGAGTGTCATTGGAGCACAACTAGGTGTCCTCATGATCATCGGAGCACAACTAGAAGTCTTCATCATCATAAATGGAGTCATCAATGATCAAGTAACTGTCAACCATCAGTCAAACTAACTCTGGTAGGTGTAACTCAGTGTAACTGATTGTAAACTGAAGACAACTGGACTGGTAGGTGAAGAAGGGTGAGTTGCTCCCTAAAATCAAGGAAGAAGGGCGCATTAAGCAACTGGAGGGCTAAAACTGAATAGTGAGAAGCTCCTGGGGGCTGGCTAACTGAGGGCTAGGTGTTGGACCAATGACTGGGATGCATGCAAACCCTAAAGGTGCATGCATGACTGAAAAAGTAAATGATCAAAATACTGGTGGGACTAGGATGGAGTATAGGAATATCCTAACACCCCCCCTTAATCCATCCTGGGCCCTGGTAACTAAGACCAAAGGTCACCCAATACAATGAATAATAACAATCAATAAACCAAGGAAATGGGAAAATTTCATGGGAAACATACCCCCTCCTAAAAAAATAGACTGTAAGGAACACATAAAAATAAATGCTCCAAACTCAAGCAGGTGTGATGCTTGGTCATATGTCTGGAGGTATCTTCTTCTTGGGAAGAAGTGGATCATGCTCAAAAAGCATGTGCTTGTACTTGCTCTTCAGATCGAATCTGATGAGAACAAATCCAACAGTATGAGAATGATCCTTGAACCTGTGATTCGAATCGGCTGAGGCAGGATCAAATCTATGAAAGTGCATATAGTCTTTTGTCTTCTCCTTCGAACCACCATGGGTGATATTATGCCAAAAATAACTATTACATGTTTGCTTGAAATCAAAATCAGATTTAAGACTTAAAAAATAGTTTCTTGAGATCTCCTTTGAACCAGCAGGGGTGAGATCAAAACTATCATATGCATGAGAAATTATCCCAAGCAGTAATTGCTTAGAACACAATTTAGATACAAGACTTGAATCATGGTTTCTTGAGATCTCCTTTGAACCATGAGAGGTGAGATCAAAACCAGTAGATGCATGAGAAATTATCCCAAGCGAATGGCAATGGCCATATTCTTCAATGACCTTCTGAAAGCATGGAATTATGATCATATAGTAGTATAAAAGAGGATATAGCTGGAGAGGAGTGAATGCATTACCTTCAATAGTTGTTTTGACCTCCGAATTAATCATGTGATCATGATGCAAACCAACAGACTCTAGTGCAAGAGAGGATTTAGGACCTTCTGCAATATCTAGAGTGTCAGCTGGCACAAAATTTGAAATAGAAGAAATTTGGAGCATGAGTGTAGAATCTGCAAGTTCTTCTTCTTTGTGGACAACTTCGATATGAGATATGTCTGATACTGATTCATGATCAATGAGATCATCAAGGAGGGAAAATGCATCACGTTTCTTTCTCTCGAAAGGGTTTGGACCAATCCCTTCATTCTGCTTGCCAAAAGTTTTATCCAGGTGGGCCCATAGCTCTTTTGGAGATTTAACATATTCATCAAGGGAGTAGAATGCCAAGCTTCGAGACATAGCAAACATCATGGCTGCAATAGCTCTTCCACCTTCATCTAACCAGTCATTCTCTTCTTCAGAGGATTCAAACTCTCTTTCAAAACAATAATCAAAGAGATCATGTCTCTTCAAATATGCTATCATTTTTGGTTTCCATTCAACATAGTTGAATAGATAAAGAGGAGGATCTTCTGAAAACATTGAAGCTGTAGAAGACCTACAAAAACAATAGAGAATATCTGCAATTGCTACTACTGCAAAAATGCAGAAACTGCTGCAACTGCTACACTCGAAATCTTGATAATAACCTGCAAAAAACTCTCAGGAATGGAGATAAACAATACTCTCAACATGCTCTAATACCATGTGAAAATCCTCATAGCAGATCTAAGAGATGATGTATACCTCACAAGAGTAATTATGATTAAGCAGGAAAATAGAAGAAGAGTGAACAATACAGTATAATGAGCAACAAAATAATATGGTACAATAGAACTCAAATAGAAGCAATAATACTTCACACACACTAGTTAATTAATCACAATATGAACAAATAAATAGTACAATGGTAGAGAGGATTCAAATGCCTAAGGTGGCAATTCGAATTAGCCTCTTAGAGTGATCATAAGATCAATAGAGTGTCATTGGAGCAAAACTAGGTGTCCTCATGATCATCGGAGCACAACTGGAAGTCTTCATCATCATCAGTGGAGTCATCAATGCTCAAGTAACTGTCAACCATCAGTCAAACTAACTCTGGTAGGTGTAACTCAGTGTAACTAAGTGTAACTGACTGTAACTTACTGTAACTGACTGTAACTGAGTGTAACTAAGTGTAACTGAGTGTAACTAAGTGTAATTGATTGTAAAATGAAGACAACTGGACTGGTAGGTGAAGAAGGGTGAGTTGCTCCCTAAAAACAAGGAAGAAGGGCGCATTAATAAACTGGAAGGATAAAACTGAATAGTGAGAAGCTCCTGGGGGCTGTCTAACTGAGGGCTAGGTGCTAGAAAGATGACTGGGATGCATGCAAAATGAATGCAAACCCTAAAGGTGCATGCATGGCTGAAAAATAAAATGATCAAAATACTGGTGGGACTAGGATGGAGTATAGGAATATCCTAACAGTTTCTTGGCACCAAATAAGAACTGTTTCAAGGTTATCAAGGGCTTCTTGGAAGGTATTACCGTATACTGTAAAATCGTCCATGTAAACTTCTACACAATCATGTATAAGGTTAGCGAAAATTCCTAAGACTGCACGCTACAAAGTGGCAGGTGCATTACATAGTCCAAATGGAAAAACTCTATAGGCATATGTCCCCCAAGAACAAGTAAAGGTGGTCTTGTCTTGATCCTCAGGTGCTATTAATATTTGGTTGTATCCACTATACCCATCGAGGAAAGAAAAGTATTGTTTCCCAGATAAGGTATCTAACACCTTGTCAATGAATGGTAAAGGGGAATAATCCTTAAGAGTGGTCTTGTTTAATTCTCGAAATTCAACATAGATATGCCATTTCCCTGTAACTTTCTTTGGAACTACTACTAGAGGAGACACCCACTTACTGTTAGAAATTGGGTAGATGAAACCAGCATTGAGGATTTTTTGTAATTCATCTTTAACTATATCCTTTAGGGATGGATTCATTCTTCTCTGGGGCTACCTGACAGGAGGTATGTTTGAATCTGTGTAAATGTGGTGAATACAAGTATCTGGGTGTATACCCTTCATATCGGTGTATTCTCATGCAAATGCTCCAGTTTGACTTTTAAGAACTTTTCGTAATTGTTTTTGCTGATTCTCATCTAAACCTGCATTTATATGTAGAAATTTTTCAGGACTGACCTCACAAGGTATGGTATAGGATCCTATATTTTCTTCGATTTCAAAGACACAAGGCATGTTTGTAAAGGTGGAGAGGCTCATATTCTCTTGGAATTCATCTCCAAAGATTTGATCAAGTTGGGAAAAACACTGAGGAAAGTCTATACATGTTGTGGAAGAGACAAATTGGTTCAACACATTTTCGGTATTTTGTTGTTGAAGTGTCCAGGAGAAATCACTAACAAGGGAAAGTTCTTCCAAGTTCTCATCCCTAAAAGGACAATCTAACCAAAACAGGTTTTCGGTTGCTGGTTGTGCTGGTGGGTATAAAGCGAGTTTCCTTGTAGATAACCCATTATATATGATCATCTCTCCATCCCTACATCCTATAAATGCATTAGCAGTGGCTAGCCAAGGTCTTCCCAGAATAATAGGGTGTCCTTTGGAAGGGTCCTTTGATTCTATGACCATAAAGTCCACGGGATATTCCCATGAAGCCACCGATACAATGATATCATCTAGGATCCCAGCAGGATGCACCATAGTGTGATCTGCTAATTCCATCATTGTTGGGGTAGGGCAGAGAAACTATCCTAAATGGAGAGTTTCTAAAACTGTGGTAGTCATCAGGTTAATAGCAACCCCTAGAAATAAGGGTGTTTCCTATAGCAGTGTTATTGATGATAACAGTTACCACAGGATTTCCTGGATTTGTGTACTTTGGAATTCTAGGTTGGTTTGCTATGTAATCTGACATTTAAACTATGACATGAATTGTCGGAGGGTCTTTTTGCTTCTTACTTGGTCTTTTAATATAGAGCTCCTTTATCGCTTTCCTATAAATTGGTATATCTTTAATGGCTTGTAACAAAAAAATCTTGATACAAATATTTTTCAATTCGTTAATAATATCATACTCTGGAAAAGCTGCAGGTTTCTCTATTGCTAGATGCTCTGGATATGGGGGTAATTTTTCTCCCGGAGTTGCTTCTTTCTAAGAGGGGTCATGTGTTGGAACTTTTGGAATAACTACAGTTTCGAAAATGGCATCATTCAAGGTTTTAGTCTGTATGTCTTCTTCTTCATTCTCTTCACAAATAAAAACTGATGATTTGGGCTAATCTTGCAAAACTATTCAAGACCGCAGTTGAATCTCATGCACTGGTGTGGTCGAAATGGCATATGATGGAAGAGGTAGCAACCCAATGCTGTTAAGAGCTTGAGTTGGTTTATTGTTAAGATTTGGTATCGATTATGTAGGAAATATTGTGGGTCTTGCGGGATTCATATTCTGGAAATGGTGAGGTTGATGAGTGATAGGGGGTAATGAAGGATGCACAAATCTGGGCAAAAGTTGTTGGATATTAGGTGGGTAAGGATAGTTAGGCACAGGAGTAGGTGGATATTGAGCATATGCTTGTCCCCTCCACCCTTGTGGCCATTGTTGATGCTAAGCATTTTGAGGAGGATACTGAGGTGACAAGTTCTGAGGTGGCCAATTTTTCCAATTTGAGGTGTTCCATTGTTGAGGTGGTTGATAAGGGTGATAATAGGGAGGAAATTGTAATGATGGATCATGATATGATAGTTGGTCTCTAGGTTTCCAAGGCCTCCTAGATGTCTCACCAAAATTTCCACTCATATAAACGGCTTGCAACCTAGGAAATGATGGACAATTATCAATTGGATGTTCTTCTATACCAAGGTGACATACTGAAACATTATTCAATAGGCATTCCCATTGGGGATGTTTAGTTCTACACATAGGACATAAAATACTCATTGCTTCCCGCTCTTTATACTATCTCTTCTTAGCTTGTAATGCATCGAATTGAGAACCCATGGCTCCTAAAATATCTGTTTTGAAATTTTCTAGTAGGTTCCCCAATTCTACCCTTGTAACTCCACCAGGATTGGATGTATTTCCTTTTAGGTTTCTAGTATAAGATTCCCGAAAGTGTCTCCCACTTTTCCCTCTTCTCCTAGAGTAATTCCTACATAGCTCACAAATTTGTGAAAAAAACTTATGAGAAATATCCTTAGTTGCCATGAGGTTAAGATTTTCTAAAAACTCTTCTGAAATTCCCTTAAGGAAGAGCATTCTTACTGCATCTTCTCGAATATCACTATACTTTGACTTATGGAACACATAGTTAAATATTTCGAGATAGTCTTCTAGGCTCTCATCTTCAAGTTGTTGTATGTTGAAAATGTCATTACGAGAGTCCTTAGGTTTACAGTAATCCTGATATTTCTGTAGAAATGCAGTCTTCATGTCTTCCCAAGTTCTAATGCTAGATTCTCCTAACCCCATAAACCACCTAAGAACAGAATCTTTCAGTGTAACAGGGAAAAGTTTTAACTTTTGGCCATCTTGTAGGTAGTTATAGCTCCTACACAAAATGTCAAATTCGAATAGAAATGTATTCGGATCCTCACTACTCTTCCCATAAAAGGTCAGTAGTGAGGAGGGAGGGATGTTTTTCATGGTTACATCTTATGTAGTGTCTAAGATAGGGAATCCAAAAGTACCTTCAGTTCTAACCTCTCCCTCTTCTTCATCTTGTCTAACATGATCTTCATTCCCATTCTCCATGAAAACTTGATTTCCAAAGAGAGTGTACCTAGGTGGTTCCTTTCTTGGTGAATATGGGATGTCCCAACGTTCTGTTTCAGGGAGAGTATTTCTTTGATGAGAAGAGTTGTCAGGTACGTGAGAGTCCATCTCTCCAGGGATTGTAGGTCCTATAGTTGATGTTTCTATTTGTGAAACAATTATGTTTGCGGAGTTTTCAAAAAGAGCATCTATCTATGAGGGAACAATAAAATCTACCAAATTCGAACCCTCTACTAGTGAGAAGGTTGTGTCTTTAGGTTTTGAAACTAATGGAGGATTGAGAGGTTCTGATGGTTTATATTTTTTAGCTTCTTCCTTCCTAAGTTCAGTTTCAATATGAGACTGAGGTTCTCCTAGTGGTATTCTTTTATGAAAAGACTTCTCTGATGTCTCTATGGTTCCCCCTAAATGGTTTCCAGAAAGGATTTCCCTAGCTTTCCAAGTAGGACTGTCCCCTTTAGGTGTTTTCCGATACCTTTCTGCTGAGTTAGTAGTTGGGGTGGCATGCCCCCCATATAGGTTAGTAGGAATTTTAGTGTTATGGGGACTAGTTTTAATGTATCTACCTTTTAAATCTCTAGGTCTATTCATGAAAACAAAGCTAAAACTAAAACAAATTTTAATTGCATTACTACTATTGCTGGGTTTTGGGGATTCCTGTTATAACAGATGCACAGGTTCTTACCTCTCGTCTTATCGCTCACTTGCCACTATCCTATCTCTAAGTTTCAAAAGGAAAATTCTACCTATCACTAAGCTTTAAGAAGAAAATTCTACCTATCTACAACTCCCGGCAATGGCGCCAAAATGTTGGGTGTTTTATTATCTTAATGAATCACCAAATATTTAATTATTGACCGGGCTTGGTAATCTTAGAGTTGTGGCAAAGTATATGCTGAGGTAGAAGGGTACCTAAGACATCGGCTCGGCCAACCTTAGAAATGTTTAATAATGAAAAGATTGAAAGATCTTTCAAAATGAAAAACCGAGTCAAACTTCAAAAATACAACTACTAAGCTGATTAGACCTAACCAAACCAATAGACCATAATAGTATCAATCTATACTACTCTATTCTATGAACAATAATTGAAAAGACAAAAACAATACTACTCTAAGAAACACGACTTGATCAAAAGAAAACTACTCTTATGAAAATGGAAACTACTGATCAATGATTCAAACTCTAATCTAGGAATTAAAAAGACTATCTACCATGTAATAACTATAAAAAAGTTCAGAAACCTATCTATGAAATGATTTCGTGTACAACTTAACTATGTAAAGATAAGAAACTATATTATCTAAAACACGGTTACAACTACTTAGTAAACTTGAGAAATTCAACAGTTAAACTATTCATACATTCAACAAACACTCAAAACTAAGCTAAGCTACCTAATTCCATTCTCCTTGAGGATTTTGAGGAAATGTATCAAATGTAATAGGAACTAGAGAAAATGTATCAAAATGACTTTCAGATGTGACAGAGGAACAAAATGGAAGTAAATATAGTTTAACTTCTACAAAGAGATGCAAGCTAAAAAGTGACCAATTGTAATTGATTTTAAACATTGTAATCTATTCTTTATCCATAAGCAAATGACACTTAAAAACTAACTATAGTACTTGAAATGAAATGTTGATTAACAAAAGTACAAATCCTAAGTTATTTGACCTCTAATGACTACTGAAAATTAATGCATCTATATGAAACACATATGAACTTATTAAACTTGGATAGGAACTAGTTCCTAGTCTATTCTACTTACAGAACTGAAATAACTTGAAACAATGAAATTAAACCAAATCAAAACACTATGTGAATAAAAGTGAAAGGCTAATTAGGAACTTGAAATGAAAACTGGGAATAAAATACTAATCTGATTCAGAAATAAGACAAACTGAGATTTAAGCAAAGTCTATGATAACATTGTAAACGCATTTAAGCTAATCTAGGTCCTAGGCATGAAAAGTAAATGAAAGTAACTCATAAACTACCTAAATCATAATCAAAAGACATTTATACTGCTTCTACTTAAACCAAAACTATGTCTCATTTAAACAGTAAAACATATGCTGAATGTAAATGAATTTCATCATTAATAAAACTGAAATGGTCAACCTATGTGCAAATGTAAAATGAGATATGAAATGTTAAGGGTAGATTCGAATCCCAAACTAGATACAGAATGTGGTGAAGTACTGGAAAGTCAACCTATATCCTAGCTAACTATCTCTGCATAAAATGAAATACTAGCAATTCTAGAAATGACTGCAAATTTTGGAAAATTCTGTCTAAGTTTGAATGAAAGACTGAAAGGTCTGAAAGGCGGTCTAAACGAAAGGTGCGAATGGTTGGCCGAATGACGGTCTTGATGACAGAAATGTTACAAACTATGAAAATAAAAAAGCTAAATGAATTTAATGCCAGCTGGTTTATGCATATTAGTCTACGGTGCAAGCAAAGTAGTAAATAAGTTGTTTAAAGTTGAAATAACAGGAAGCAACTACACTCATTTGCATCTAAGGAAAGAAACCATTTTCTATTGCATAATAAAAAAGAGCTAAAAGGTAAACAAATCTAATCTAGAGCTACAGTAACACTCACAGAGCTAAATCTGATTACAAACTGGACTTGAAATACTGAATTAATTAAATTCTATCTAATTGCAATGGAAAAACTAAAAGGCAAGTTGAAAGAAACTATGCATGACCGGTCATTTTAAATTCTAGAAACATAAAGTTTATTAACAACAAGAACTAAAAAAACACCATCTACAAAAATACCAAGTTAAATATATATACTGAAAATGAAAACTACTTATCTGTAGAAAAGAAATAACAAAATATACACAATGAAAAACCTTTGGTTGTTGAGGGGCCCTTCTCAGCAATCAGGGATTGTGTCTAACTCAGATCATTCACCAACAGAACACGAATTTACTCATCAATAGCTAAAATTAGAAACTTTCTATTAAACTGAATCAAAGGTTACACAACGTTTTTCTATAGCTGCAGATGCGTTTCTCAACCTGAGACATCTTTATATAGTTTTTACAATGGGAGAGCAAGTCGAACCTTTCAGTGGTCGACCTCTCTAAAAATAGGAGGTCTTAATAGCTACAGGAATGGTCCATTAAATCGCACAGACCATTTTAATTCTTCCGTGGGTGTTGATTCTCTTTAATGTGGGCAGATGATGCATTGTCAGGCTAGGTGAACAGGAACACGAATATTCTAGAACGATGGCTCATGAACCATGAGGGACACGTTGCCAACAGAACCCACGTCATGGTTTTTGCCTTTAGTGCCCCGGAATATTCCAACCAACGAATCCATGGTGCGAACGAAGGGCTGAACGATGGTCCGAATGTGGCTAGGCGTCTTGGATGTGAACGCGCGTCTGAATGAGAGTCCGTTTGAGAACCATAGCCTACAGTATGAATTCTATTTTCCAAACAAGTTGAGAAATGATGAATTGATGTTAATAAACCACAAAATGATGATAATCAATCAGGATTCATGCGATATTTAAAATGTATTCATACATGAGTTCAAATGGTGGTCTAAATGGAAAGAAGTATGACTTATCATATCAAAAATAGTGAAAATAATGCCAACAAAGCACGTTTAATGATCAAAAGTGATGAAAAAATTGGGCATCAACAGGAGGTATGCCTTGATGTGATAAGTCTTAGAGAGAATGGGCAGGTGTAAGTCCCTAAAAGATGGACATCCTATGTGGTAAGTCCCAGAGAGAATGGGCAGGTGTAAGTCCTTGAAATATGGGCAGGTGCAAGCAATGTTACAAATATCGGCGTGGTGACAAAATCAATAGGGTCCAAGAAACATTGTTTCGAGATATCTCGGCAGCACACCGACAAACTTAAAAAACACAAAAATATTCATTTTTTTTCAATTTTTTAAACATCTAAAGCAACAATAACATCAAATAAAAACATTGCCACATGAATATGGAAAGAAAACCAATATATAAGATATATAAGATGTCTAGAGATACATCACACATCAAAATGGATCATGTCCTACTCCTGAATAATGAATATTGAATCATCGAGAATATAAAAAATGTATCTCATGATCATCATCATGACTCATGAGTCGTCTACAGTGAAATAAAGTAAATAAACTACAATGAAATAAAGTAAATAAACTATCGATTCCTTCTACCTATTTTACAGGAAAAGGTAATCGATGTGGAAACATCCCTTGCCCTTCCTCTAGGACTAGGTTCCCTCGAGGCTTGTGGGCCTCGTACTGGTATCTAACATCCTCTAGAATAAGACCCTGCAAAATGATATCCTCTAGAAACTGAATGTGGCTGAAACTGGTATCCTGAAGAAGAAGAAGCTCGAGGAGGTAGTCCTACAACTACTCCTCTACCAGTAACAGTGCTACTATCGGGTCTACCTCCCTATAACCCTGATTGTGGCTCTGGCTCTGGCTCTGGCTCTAACTGTGGCACACTCCCAAACTTAGTGTGAAACTCCTATGGAACTGGATCACCCTCATATGGAGCCTTTGTAACATCATCATGATCATCCTCCAGCCAGTCAGAGGCTACCTCCATAACAGACTCCTCACACTCCACCCTCCAAGCTGCAGTGGTGTCGATCTCATCTATTGAAATGGCCTTCACATCAACTGTTTTCTCAAATTGCATCATCCACAACCTGAGATTGTAGTGGACGTAGACCAAATCATTAAGGTGCGGAGTATCCAACCTATAGGAGGATCATAGAATTAGATATTAAATTATAAATTTAATAATTTGTAATGCATAAATTAGAAGGCAAAGGGGCATAATTATAAATGATAAAATTATAAACTAGAATTCAATAATTTATAATGAATTTGAAAATTCTCTAACTTGTTGCGCTTTTTGGAGTGTACTTTTTCAAATACACTCAAGTTGCGCTTGCAACTGGAAGAGCTGCATGTTTGGATGAGCACTCAAGTGGAAAGCCTCTGTAGAATAGGTACGCAACCACCATAGTTTTCCCACCAGGTATCTACAACGAATTAAAGAAACCTAAGAAAAGACAATGAATTTAAAAAAAAAAAGAATTAGAAAAAGAAAATGAAATTTGAAACAAGGTGAAGCTTACTTGGCATCAGGTTGGTCCTCTCATTTACTACCATATCAAACCCAAGTAATCCTGTGGCTCTCTTATACAATTCCAACTCTTGGGAAAACTCTGCACGATTAGTTGAAGACGACACCATCCTTTGGACACACTTGTAGAATCCAGACATAAACTCTCTATCAAATCTAAATCCATAGGAGTAAGCAATCGCAAGGTTGAGGTATAACCCTGCAACATGAATGGGGCGATGGAGTGTGTGGTTCCATCGCACATCAATCAATCCCCATATAATCTGTTGTCTCTCCTACCCCTGATCTCCCTTGTCCTCGTAATAGGCACGGATGGAGTCTTTTTCCCTATCCTTGGCCTCATATAGGTAGCCTATTACAGGCGTATCTCCATCAACCAACGGAGAACCTTTACCAAAGGTTCAGTGACGGCACAAACCTCCCTCACGGCATCCCAAAAGCTCTGATGGTATGTAACTATCTTGAATATGGCTTGCCCCTCTGGTGTAGTACTAAATGATAAAGCATGCCACTCAGGTGAAAGGAACATCTGATGCAAGTCCCACATAGAACCCAAGAGGAACTGGAGAGAAATAAAGCCAGTGGCAAAGCGTGTTATTGTAGGACACGACAACTCTTTGTCACCTGGTGAAAGTTCTCATCAAGCTAAGCACCGTTGCGTTATTGTATATGAATTTTGTGATGCTCCATGCTGAATTAATGGTATCCATGATCCAATCAATCTTGGATAAATCCTCTAACATCAAATCAAGGCAATGGGCTCCACAAGGAGTTTACAATAGTGAAGGATGCATGGCCATAAGCATCCTACCAGCAGACACATAGTTTGCAGCGTTGTCCATTATGACTTGGACAACATGCTGTGGGACAATCTCTTGGATGAAGTCATCCAACAAGCTACATAGTAAAGCTGCATATTTGACATGTGCAGATGCATCCACAGATTTCATAAACATAATGCCATTGGGACAATGAACCAAGAAGTTGAGAAGGGTCCTACCCTTCATATCATCCCAACCATCTAACATCACTATGCATCATGTTAACTCCCATGATTTTCGAAGATACTCCAACCTGTGAGTGCAATTGGCCTTTTCATCTTGGAGGATGGGCCCTCTCAACTCCTAATAAGTGGGGGCTTATACCCTGGTCCAACAATAGCAGTTGCCTTAAACATGGACACATGAAATGGGTTCTTGGCAAAGTTAAATGGAATATCAGTCCATAGCAAGCATCGACCCACAAGTATATTTGCTTCTTTTTTCTCCTTTACTTTCAACATGGACCTTAGAGAAGGTTGTCCACCAGGTGTGCATATCGACACAAAGAAAGGTGATGGTGATGTAGTCAAAGGTGAAGGCATTGTGGACTGTTGTGTGGAGAAGGTTTTTGGACTCATCCCACTAGCCTCCACTCCTATTCCAGACCCGGATCTTGAGGCAATTTGATTTCTCACGGCCTCCTAGTATTGTTTCTTTAGCTTAGTTCCCTCAATTTATTTTTTGGCCTTGTCAATGTGATCCTTGCTTGTTGCGGTGCAAGGAATCACATCATGCCTCGTTATTTGTGCAATGTGATATTTCACCCTGCTTATCCCACAAGCCATTCTTTTCCCACAAAGATTGCAAGTGAGAGTTTGTCAATTTTCTGGATCAACAGTTGTGCCATATTCTCAAAATGGATCCAAACTTTTCGATATCTTATATATGGAAAAAAAAGTTTCAAGTAAACCTAGGAAACAAAAAAAAATAGCATATGTGATTGATGGAAATATAAAAATAAATAAAAAACAAGAAATCAAAGAATCAAGATACATTTAATCTTTGATTTGATGAGGGAAAATAAATACTAATAGAAATTTTCCAATTTTTGTGAGGTTTTCCAAAGACCTGGGGCAAGAAAGTGAGTCACTTAAGTTTATTATTATTTATTGGGCCGACGATCCTGATGATCGAAAGTCTACTGCAGGTTATGTTTTCAGTCTGGGATCTAGACCTATTACTTGGGCTTGTAAAAAACAACAAGCTCTTGCTCTTTCTTCAGCAGAGGCAGAATATCGAGCAGCAGTTAATGCCAATTAGGAAGCTTTATGGCTTTGACAGATCCTTTCAGAGTTTGGATTCGAGCAGCAGCAGCCTACTCCACTTTGGTGCGACAATCAAAGTGCCATCAAGCTTGCCAAAGATCCAATTCTACATCAATGCAGCAAACACATTGAGCTACATATGCACTTCATCAGAAATCTTGTTCATGATCATGTTCTTGAAGTGCTCTTTTGCCCTATAGATGATCAAGTTGCAGACATCTTCACCAAGTCTCTTACAGAAGCGAAGTTTTCTAAACTTCGATCTATGTTAGGAGTTCAAGAACTGGTCATTAAGGGGGGATATGCTCTAATGCCTCCTTCCTTCTCCTAATAGTGTCACTTTTGTAAATCCTTCAATCCTATCCCAAGTTGTTCTTAAGGGGGGATGTTAGGATATTTAGACACTTAGGAGTTAGTTAAGATCAACTTGTGTAATATATCTGTTAGGGATAGTGTGTTTCTTTAGTATGCATTAGTATGCATTTGTAAATACTTAATCCGACGGTCACAATATGTTCCCGACATAGAGTGATCCGACGGCTCAACTTCTCTTAGATCAAACCTAAACTTGATCTGTGGCTTAACACCCGATTGGTCCATGATCTCTATTTAAAGAGCATGGAGGGTCATTGTTTAGTTGATCTATTATGAGAAGCTCATTTGTAACTTTCTTTCTTTGCATAATATGTTGTCCCGTAGAAGCTATTTGGCTGGGGCCGTGGAGTGTTTCCCTCAAGAGGGTTTAAACTACGTCAAAACATCGGTGTGTTGATCTGTGATCTGTTTGTGTGAAGTGGTTTCTCTTGGTGTTCGGTCCTTTGGTAGTACCCTGTGTACCCAAACATGATTGATGGAAATATAAAAAATAAATAAAAAACAAGAAATCAAAGAATCAAGATACATTTAATCTTTGATTTGATGAGGGAAAATAAATACTAATAGAAATTTTCCAATTTTTGTGAGGTTTTCCAAAGACCTGGGGCAAGAAAAAATTTGAAAATGCTTTTTTGGCTAACACAGTGTTACATAACTGCTGCAAATTACATTAAGATGGAAAAAAATTGTTTAAGATCCTTTAGAAAACAATAACGAGGATGGAGAAATCATCGCCAATGCAAACCAACATAAACCCTCTTGGAAAAATGAGAGATGATAGGATTTTTTTTTAAATACCTTCAGCTGTGATAAACTTGGAAAAAACTCCAAATGCAAAGATCCAATCTTCAAATCTGATGGTTGATGGCGAGCAATATGATGACTAAAATCCTCCTTGGGAAAACTAAAAGCTATCCTAGTCTCCTTGTCTTTCCTCTCCTGGGATGTAGAGTCCAAATGAAATACAAAAGATGGAGCCCACGACCTTTAAAACCTCAAATTTTTGAGCCTGTCAAAAATCGCTCAACTCAGGAGAAATCACCGAAAAATCGGACGAAAATCGCGGAAAAATCGGCCAAAAATCAGCCTGATTTTTGGGCTGATTTTTCCTTAAAAAAAGGGAGCTTAAAAAAATCGTGATTTATCACGAGTCGGAGATAAATCGACCGATATTTGTAACACTGGGTGTAAGTCCTTGAAAGATGGGAATCCTAATGTGGAAGTCCCACTGGGTGGGAATCTCTATGTGGAGAGCTTGATGATGACGATGATACTGCTATGTCCAGTAAGAGGACCATGTTTGGAGGCATGAGATGATGATGATGATGCAGGATCTCCAACCTTTCTTCGAAGAATATGAAGAGGATTCCAATACCAGTACAAGTCCAATGCTTGAGTATGATGACCTTGTGGAAATGTTGGATGAATGTGGTGATATATTATATGTATATGTTATATGTTGGATCCATATCGGGCATTTGATGAGTCATATGATGTATTGTATGAGTCCATGTATTTGTCATATGATGTATAATGTGAACCCCCATTGTGGGGCCTTTGTTATGTACTTTATGGGTCATGTCATTTATGTATGGGCTTCATGTTAGTTATGTGTCGTGTCATCTTGATCCCTAATGTAATGTTATGTTAGTCCCACATGAAAAGTAAGGGCTTTGGTCATATTGAGTCGTGTGTATAAATAAAAGTCAAGTCACTCTCATTTGTTCACCTCACTTGTCATGTCTTGTGCTCTCTTGGAGTTGCACATGAGAGAGGAGGTCATGTCTTAGTGTTTCCTCATGAGTATGTTATTTGGATTTTGCTCATGAGGAGATTCCTTCTATGTTGCTTGCGGAGATCATGTTTGTCATGAGTATATTATTTGGATTTTGCTCATGAGGAGATTCCTTCTATGTTGCTTGCGGAGATCATGTTTGTCTAGCGCTATGTCTTGGAGGATCTTCTTGTGAGATAAGTATACTATGCTGATCTTGTTATGTTTAGGGTTTCCTCTTATGTTTGATAGAGCATGTTCATGCATGGATTGTACTTGGTACTTTGGATAATATTCTTCAAGAAATGTTTGCTCGGTTTTCTTCCCCATGAGAGTTTCACTGGATAAATTTTGTGTCCCTTGTCTCTTGATATGATTTCTCTATTTCATGTTATGAATGCTTTATGGTTTACTATGCATAAATGTAAAAGAATGTAGAATAATCCTATTTGGGAATAAATAACAAACTATAAGCATTTATACATTGGAAATATAACCTAAATTTAACAATATCTTGTCTCAAGAAAGTGTTGGGATGATAGCAGTCGACATAGACAATACTTCCTATGTTGGACGATGAAGGAAGAGTCATTTTTGAACAAGAAGCTAACATTTCTACCAGATAGAAGCAACATCATTCTTGAATAATCAAGGAATATCTTATCAAGTGGAAAAATCTTCCACAAGAAGATGCATCATGTGTAAGAACCGTAAAACTCATAAAACCCACTAAATAACAAAATAATATTAAATATGCATGCAGATCTCTAAACCAACCCAAGAATATGATAACATGTAAAATCATATAAAATTCAGTAAAAAACAAGAACAACATGCATAGAAGATATGACAAAAGAAAGTGGATGTAATCAATAATAACAGAAAATATGTTATGAAAATTAAGGAGCCATACCTGGTTAGATGACCTCGCAGCTACCATTACCTTGACAGCTCCAATAATGCAACTGAAGGTGGGGGGACGACTCTCCACCCAATCAACCCCCAGCCAAAAGCTGAGGCCCCCCAAGCCCCCAACAATTAACCCTATGCCAGTGCTATCTTTCTTTCCTCTCCTCCAGAGCTCCTCTTCCAAATGCCTAAAGACAAAAAAAGACCCTTCTCTTCACTTCTTCTTCTCCTTTTATTTCCTCCTTCTCCCAATTTCTTAATTTCTTATTTAATTTCTTTCTCTATGCAAAATTTGTTTTATGTTACTTCTTTTTCATGTTTCTTTTTATTATCTTACATTATATTATATTACATTATAATTCTTATATTAAATATTCCCTATATTCATATATGAGGGTTGTTACATACTCCCCCCCTTCAAGAAACTTTGTCCCGAAGTTATAATATTCAAGCAATAAATACAATACTTATTCAATCAATCAATCAAGTAAATACTAGAATATATAGGTAGCTAGTACTATTGTGAAGTTAATAGATTTATATGTGTGGCCACCACATAGAAGTCTCCAAACCACACTAATACAATCAAACACCCTAGGTTACAACCATGGGGGGTTCACTAGTGAGGCAATATCATATCACGTCCATTCATATTGGGGGCTTGAATACTCTTAAAAACCTCAAAAATATATTGGCCCGTATTAAGGGGTCAAGGGGGGTTTTTAATTTGATATAGTAATAAAAATATTGGGGGTTATTTTATTTGGGAGTGTTGAGGAATAACCTCCAAATCATGGGATGGATTTATACATCCAAAATATGGGCTCAATCCATACCCACCTAAAACTTAAGGACCTTCCATTTTTATTTAATATTTCTTATGATCCTAAGTTTTGCATAAATTTGATAACAGTGTACCAAAGATAATATCGATGGATGTCTCTTTGGATTATTGTCCTTGAGAAATCCTCATTTAATAGCTTATTTAGGCTTGGTTTGAATTGATGTTATATTGTTTTTCATCTTTAAGTTAAGAGATGTAGTTAAATGGGAGTTCCAGACTTGACCAATTGTATTGTATTTTTGTAGGCATTCAAGTAAACGATTTAACTCTTCATTTTTTAGGTTGGGGTTTAGGTGGGAATTGAGATTCAATTAAACCTTGCTCCACGACAACCAAGAAAAGTGAGATCAATCTTTCTTGGCTCACTGGAACCAAGAACAATGTTTCTTGACTAATTATTTCTTTCAAATTTTTGTATTCTTCTTTAATATATTTTCACATTTCCAGTTAGGAATAGTTGTTAGATTGAGTTATATTTGGCACATTCATAATTGTAATTTCAATTCTTATATGCAAGGCATCTGCCTTAATATTATATTGGAATTAACATGAACATAAGTGAAAATCTAAATCCTTATTTACATACCCTATGTGTTATCGGTACCATGAAATGGTATCATATAAGTTTCATTATCTGTGTATCTTTATAACTATTGCATGCTTGAAACCTAACAATGGATATTTTTCCCTATCCTTTAAAGATAAAAAAAACTAGATATAACCAAGAAAAGGTAACTAAATGTTGTTAATTCCCGTGATTGCAAGAATAAATGTAGAGGAAGTGGAGGCAATTCATTGGATCTTGTGAATGACCCAAATCCAAGCTATGCACATGATCATATGGTATTATTGAAAAGTAAAAGGAATTTTCTATGTCCATTTGGGTTCAAACATCAATGATGTTTGCTTTGATAGGAAGGTAGGGGCGTCCTTCCACAAAAGGGTTTCAATTTTGTTTTTTTATGGAGATTAATTTATTAAGCTTATAGAAAACATGAGTTATATATGGCTATATTTGTATTTACATGATATAAAATTGGTAGAATGGCAGGTTGTGGTGTGCAACATTTGCAATTCTCATATTTTCTAAGCAGTGCACTAACAATTGGACTATCGATCTTTTACATTCTTTGTTATGTTGATCTCTTGACTAGGTTGCGTTTTATGCATTTTTCCTTCCCAAGTACTATTTATTTGGGTGTTCCACTCTCCAATGCTACAAATTGATCAGTCACCCCTACAATCCTAGTGGGATCATTATTAGCATTATACTATTATTTTATTTAGCATCTTGTTTGCTTGTACTAAGATGTCGCTGGGATCCTGTTTGTTACAACTTGATAATATGATATAAAGGGGGTGTTAAAAATGGATACCTACAATATCTGGTGAAACTAGGGGTTTTCTTAATTGGAAAGGCATATTGGGAGGGGGGTTCAACAATACAATTTTAGGATGCATTTTCCAATATTTAGTGAAATTAGGGGTATTCTTTAATATCATGCGAACGATCGTGTTATGTAACAAGTTCATTGAGTGAACCCCCCGTGGTTACAACATGCTCTTAAGTAATTCCCTATGACTCTAGTATGCAACCATAACAACAATTATGCATCATACATACAAAAGCATTGGATAATTAATTAATAATTAATAACTGTGTATTCGTTTACTTCCTCTTTCCTTGCTCACCCTCTCCCTGAGAATCATACCATCCAATCAACCTCCATAAACCTCCCCTCCAACTTCGGATGGTCCCGCTCGCCATGGCATGAGCCCTCTATTGTAATCTGTACGTGGATCATACAGTAGGCATCAGAAGTTCCCTGGGAAGTTACCGCAGCATTTCCACCTTCCCAACTTCTGGTAATAATACGGCCTCATCGGATTCTAACTGGAATCTGGGCCTCATCTGTACTAGCAGGCATCTGGTTCTCGGTACCTCGATCCTGATACTCCCGGTACCCTGATCCTGATATTAGGATCATTATACCCCAGGCATCTCAGAAGGCTAGCCTAAACATCCTCCACGGCACCCTCAAGGCACTAGCCCCAGGCATCAGAAGTCCTTCTACATAAACCTCCCTCTCGGTGAGTATGTGTCCAACCGTGGACCTTGGTCACATTAGAAGTTCTCCGAGAAGTATCCATGGCATTGCCACCTTCCCAACTTCTGGTACAAAAGTCATGCGCTACTAGAATAGAGCTAATTGTTGGGCTTGTCCCCCAGCCCATAATATATTTATGGTATCCATTCTCATTCGTGCTTATGGGCTCCCACGAAATCACAGAATATTTAGCCTCATCATGTTATTTGAGTGGTTCACTTGGAACAACTGGCACTTTCCATAATGAATAATCATTAGTAACCATTTCTCAATATAATAATATCATGGATCAACCTTGAATAATGCGCTAACAAGAATGTCTAGCCACCAGTTCATATTGCATTGCATTACATCATAAGCCATTGCCACGATAAGTCATGCCAAGTTTAACATCTAATGCATTTAGGTGCTTTTTGCTACCATTATAACATAAGTGGTCATGATACTTTCATAATTTCACTAAGCATCTCATAAACATGTCATCATAAGCTGCCATTTTTCAACATTAGTACTATCAACATAGAGTAACAACCAACATAATCCATCATCATGTCAAATATTCATTCTATGGGAGCAATAAGGGTTAGCATGAAACGATAACATGTCATACCAAATATTTAATATATTCTCTTATTCTTCACTAACACATAACATAGCTATAAAATACCAAAATTAATCACAACATGCTTTCCTACCATCTATGTGCCGAATGTCATTTATCTCCAGATGTAATGACAAGCTATTAAGATACCATCACGAAATATTACCATGACGTCATGAAATAACATCGAGAAGGATCACATGCACATGCTAATAACCACATGTCTTAGGTGAAATGGAGCCACATGCTAATAACCACATATATTCTTAAGTAACATAAGGATGCATGATATTATGAGCATTCATCTCATGATCATCAACTTAAAACATATCATATATAGAAAGGAATATAAATATCAAGAACACTCCTATCACGATTAACCAACTGATTACATGGCATATATAGGTACCTTAATATTTCTTGAACATATAGGAATGAGTACCTAATTATCACAAATTCTAGTATTCAGGAGGCATTCACACACCAGACTAGAATATAGATTAAGTTCAAATTAGATTCATTTCTTCATGTTTCTCATCAAGTGATATTGTCCATCTACGAATCATGTATTATGATTGTAATTCCTCATCTTATAAGAAAATGGGTATTTTCATGCAATTTGATCACCGCTTCGATTTAAATGGAGGATATAAGTTCATTTACCTTTACACAATGGGAACCATCTTGGTACAAATGAATTTTACTACTTTTGAGTATAATCTTCTATTAGTGCAATGTCAAGTCATTTCTGTTATAGAAGTACATGAGATAGAGCGTCTCAATTTCTTACACTCTCGAATTGTAGAAAAATTCTTCTTACCAAATGTAAGAACCGTAAAAACTCATAAAACCCACTAAATAACAAAATAATATTAAATATGCATGCAGATCTCTGAACCAACACAAGAATCTGATAACATGTAAAATCATATAAAATCTAGTAACAAACAAGAACAACATGCATAGAAGATCTGACAAAAGAAAGTGGATCTAATCAATAATAACAGAAAATATGCTATGAAAATTAAGGAGCCATACCTGGTTAGATGACCTAGCAGCTACCATTACCTTGACAGCTCCAATAGTGCAACTGAAGGTGGGGGGACGACTCTCCACCCAATCAACCCCCAGCCAAAGGCAGAGGCCCCCGATCCCCCAACAATTAAACCTATGCCAGTGCTATCTTGCTTTCCTCTCCTCTAGAGCTCCTCTTCCAAATGCCAAAAGACAAAAAAAGACCCTTCTCTTCACTTCTTCTCCTCCTTTTATCTCTTCCTTCCAATTTCTTAATTTCTTATTTAATTTCTTTCTTTATGCAAAATTTGTTTTATGTTACTTCTTTTTCATGTTTCTTTTTATTATCTTACATTATATTATATTACATTATAATTATTATAATAAATATTCCTATATTCGTATATGAGGGTTTTTACATCATGGGAGACATAAACATTTTGTCAGCAATATCCTACCTTGTTTTGCTTTGAAGACAAATCAATTTTAAAAGACGGTGGCAATGATATGTACATAATTAAGCATTAAATAAATATAAATTAACAAAATATTTAAATAGTTAATATTAGAATAAGTTGTGTCCTTTCATACGAAACGACACCATAAGACCTATTCAATTGTCTTCCATTGTAATTGTAATATCATCTTCATTTAATACATTTTACTCATATATTAAATTATTATTCGCAATCTTTGTTAAGTCTGTGCTCCATGGCTACTAGAGGAACTATCTCTCCTCCTCGAATCTCTTCAGTTTTGAGTAGGGGTTTTGATGGGGCTTGTATAGAAGCAACATTTGGAGTTTCTTCAATATTCAACAAATTGAACTTGTTTAATTGATGCTTGGCCTTAAGGTTTCTTACCTTGTGATATCAATTTATTGTCTCCCTTTTTTTCAATTTATGGTTGTTGGGTTTATTTTGTCACTCACCTTCTTAAGTTTCAATATAGTTCATGTTTGTTTTTTTCTAACAATCACTTGCAAAATGGCCATATTCATGGCATTTGTTGCACTTGGAAGGAACCTAATTAATAAACCAATTGGTAGAGGTGGACCCAGTAATTTATTTTCAAGTTCAAAGCCTTTGGGAGACCTTTTATAGGTCAACTTCTTCAAATATCCTTGCACACACATAAATCCCATGAGAGTTTTTGCTTTATAAATGCATTTATCAAAGATCATTGCCGATAACTTCTAATGCATCATCATCCCAAAATATCAAAGGAAGATGTAGAAGCCTCTCCCAAATTGTAACTATTGAGAGGATTTTCCCTTTTGGATTGAAATCAAGGGTCCATTGGTCATATACTATTGGCATGGCTTAATGAGTTAAGGGCCATTTCTAAAAATAACATCATAATCTTCCTTAAACTTGAAGTGGAAGGTGTAGAAACCCTTCTTGCTGAAATAATATCATACTTGTCCTTTAGAATGAGGGATACATTGTTAAGCGAGCCACCCTTATGTAGTCATTGGTGTTAGCCATGCATTGGTGATTTCTACCATAACCTTATGTTCATAGAGATATTTCCTATTAGGAGTGTTCATGGGAATACACGGATGATTTAATCTAGTGTTCTTACAAATATTTTAGTTGAATCCAAAGGTGAATTTTAGTCTTTCTTGTCAACAATGACCTCCTTCCTTTTGAATGCTATTGTGGTTGCATTAAAATTGGAACCTTGACCCAACGATGGGTCATGAGAGGAGGGGGGGGGGCTCCCCTAAGGGAAGCCATAACTTGTGAGTAGAAGTATTAGAAACCATAGTGTAGACCATCAAGCAAATGCTCATTCTCCCCATTGCTCATAGTCCTATTACAAACACATAAACTTTCTTAGAATATTGAATGCATAAATTTTTACAAACATTTTATTATGAGGATAACATCCTTTCTTTATAATAATTCACTTGCCTTTGGAATCAATGATGAATTATACATTTTTTCCATAACAGGAGGAAAATAAAATTGTATCTCTTGACAACACAATGTTATTTGTAAGATTTTATCTTTGATTTATCTTCTTGTAAACAAAGAAAAATAGTTTTTGTTGTGGTAGTTGTGTTTAATTTGTTACTAAATTAATACAGTCAAAAGGTGGACCACATAACAACATAAGATATGGAAATCTTATTAACAAAGAAATTTTACATGAAAAGAAGTGTGGATAATAACAAAAATTAAAACAACAAGTGTAAAAGCAATCAATAATGGAATTATTAGAGTTATGATACCATTTGTTAGGGAGCAATTGTAAAACCCTAAGAATAAAATATATATGCACTACCTACAATATATACAAGTACATGCACTTATGGTATTGTTAAGCCACTATATCACTTGTTAAGTCCCTACATTACTATATTAAGCCCCTACATTACTATTGTTATGTCGGTTATGTATCATTGAAGTATTGTACATTGTTGTGTTCTAAAAGGAGGATTCCCCTTCGAAGTGGATTATATTCAAGGTTTTGATCTACTTCTTCTTATGTTTTTATACTATTTGGGGAACTTGGTGCATAACATTTGGTATTAGAGCACATGATGCTTGGGACCGACTTCTCCAAAACTAGTCATCTTGGAATTTACGATATAAATTTTTTTTCGCACCATCTTAGGAATTGAAATTTTTATAGGGCTAAGATGACATATTGAAGTACTTTGTGTACATAATTCAGCCTCAGATTCGTTGTACTTTTGGAGTTATGGTCTATGAAAGATATGGTTTTTTCCTAATACAGAATTATGTTTTGAACATGTGTGCTAGGGAAAATATTGATATATGAAGCTAGGAAGGTCCAAATTGAATTTCGTAAATTGGGATTGAAAATGCACATACTGTATCTTTTTTTATACAAGTTTCAAGGTATGAAGTGAAAACAAGGACACGTGGAAGTCTATACAAGTTCGCTATACTGAACCAATCAATAATCAGGTCATCTTGGGAAACTTAACATAACTTTCTTTTGGAGGAACCAATATTGGTATAACCTGTGGGGTTGGAAAGAAGACACATCAAAATACCTGAAGCTGAAGTTTCAGAGTTAGAAAGGTCTAAATTGTAGAGATACATAAGGTGGAAGGTCGACTAGTAGAACATGCCCCAAATTAGTGTTTTAAAAAGGTGTGTATCTTGAAATTTGCATAACTTTGGATTGAAAAATCCATTTTGGGTGATTCAAAAGGCTTGGTAAAGTTGAAACATAGAATAAAAACATACATATATTATTGTGGTTAGAGGTGGACAAAAATATTCTACACCAGTTAAACCACCAGACAACTCTATTTTGACGTATGATGAAGGTAAATGTGTATATAATGAAATCACCAATTTCAAGAACATAGTTCAAGATTTGAAGGAGAATGTAGTGAAAAAGGCGGATTTGATAAATTCACAAAGAGAAATAGAATATAAAATGGAAAAGGTGATTGATAAAAAGATGGATGCAATGGATAGAAAAATCGGTGAATTGCATAATTCCTCACAAAGGGAAATATAAGTTAAAATGGAAAAGGTGATGGATAGAAAGATGGATGAATTACAAAGTTCCATCAAAATTTGGCTCTCACGAACCCTAAATGAAAGCCTCCATGAAGGTGAAAATGTGATCCAAGAAACTGATAAAAATATGGAAAATATGGATGAGAACATCATGGTGGAGTTCAAGAATTCTAATCATTCATCACCCAATAATCATGATCATCAAGGGGGAAAGACAAGAGAAATGAACTACTACATTCCTAAGATAGGTATGAGGAACTTTGATTGTAAGGATGAGACAACATGGATATTACAAATGGAGAAATTATTTGTTCTACACAATGTTCTAAGCTTACAAAAGGTAACTATTGCATCCTTGCATTTAGAGCCTTACCAATTTGTGTGGTATCGTTGTCTTTGTAATTGTAAAAACAACTCTATTGTTTCTTGCTTCGTTTTCACGGAAGAATTACTAGCACATTATGAGGATCCTAAGAGCAACACTTCTTTATACAATTGATAAATCTCGAACAAAGAGGTTCAGTTACAAAGCACATCCAGAACTTTCAAAGGTTGAGGCCTAAAGTGGAAAATATTCCAGATGATTATATTGTAGATCAATTTATGGGCACTTTAAAGGACAACATTCAACATGAGGTGCGGCTTTGGGAGTTTAAATTATTGGATAATGCATTTAGGGTGGCAAGGAATGTTGAAAGTAAGATTATGGCTATTAGAAAGGTTCGTACTAACACCTATAACGAGGTAAATGTTTCCATTTCTAACTACATGCAACCTACAAGGTTGACACCCCAACAACTAGAAGAAAGAAGAACAAAGGGATTATGTTACAATTGTGATAGCAGGTATAGTAAATGGAATAAGTGTGGTGAGAAGAAACTATTCTACATGGATTGTGAAGAGGAGGAAGATGAAGAAGTGGAACCATCTCAAGAACCAAAAGAAACCACTCCAACCATATCTTGTCATGCATTGACATGCATCAGTACTCAAACTCTCAAGATAAAAGGATATATCAATAAAAATAATGTAACAATATTGATAGATTTTGGTAGTGCTCATAACTTCATTAACTACAAAGTGGCCATATTTCTTAACTGCTTTATTTATCCAACACCAGAGTTTTCAAATAATGGTTGCCGATGGGAAAACCATAAATTGTTTAGTGAAGTGCCATAATTTTAAGTTCACTACAGGGGAATATTTATTGAATAGTCCAATGACTGCAATCCAAATGGGTGGGGTTGATGTTGTATTAGGGGTTTAATGGTTACAATCACTCTTAATTTTCAGGAGCTTCTCTTGAAATTTCTCAAAAGGAAGGGAAATTGAACTCAAAGGTATCCAAGTGAAACCATCTAAAATAATAATGGCACAGTTGTTAAAAAGTGGACATCAAGGGGTGATTGTATAATTGTTCTCACTAGATGTTCAAACATTTAAACCCTTTATTCCCTTGGATCTCCAAAGAGTTATTGACAATCATTCCAAGGTCTTTGAATACATTCCTAAGGGAATTCCACCAACTTGAGAGAATGACCATGCTATTAACCTACAACCAGGAAGTGTACCACCTAACATTAGACCTTACAGGTACCCTTAAGACCAAAAGAGTGAGATTGAGCATATGGTTGCAAAAATCTTAGAAGTTGGCATCATTCAACTAAGCCAAAGTGCTTACTCTTCACCAATGGTAATGGTTCTCAGAAAATATCATGCATAACGTATGTGTCTGGATTATAGAGAGTTCAACGGCGTGATTATTAAAGATAAGTTTCCTATATATGCCATTAATGAATTATTAGATGAATTACAAGGATCAATTTGTTTTACCAAGTTGGATCTTCGTTTGGGATATCATCAAATCAAAATGAGGAAAGAAGACGTCCCCAAGATTTCCTTTAGAACACATGGAGGCCATTATGAGTTTTTGGTGATGCCATTTGTCCTTACAAGTGCACCATCAACATTTCAAAGCTCAATGAGTTGTATTTTCAAACCATTCCTCAAAAAATTTGTACTAGTATTTTTTGATGACATTTTAATCTATAACAAATCTTGGGAAGAGCATGTATGTCATGTTGACAGGGTCCTAAAATTATTGAAGGAGCATCAACTATATGCAAATCCTTCCAAGTGTGCTTTTGGGGTTCAATAAGTGGAATATTTGGGTCTATTGTATCTCATGAAGGTGTCAAAGTGGACCCTAACAAAATTAAAGCTATTATGGAATGACTTGTTCCCAAAAACTTGAAGAATCTTAGATGATTCTTAGGATTGACAGGATTTTAATGCAAGTTTGGCAAACATTATGGCCAAATAGCAACACTTTTAACAAAATTATTGAAAAATGAAGGTTGCGATGTGTACCACTCCTATCCTAGCCACACCTGACTTCACAAAAACATTATTCTTGAGTGTGATTCCTCAAGGAATGGTAATAGTGTCGTTTCAATGCAAGAAGGAAGGCCCTTTTCCTTTGAAAGATACCGACTTAAATGAAATAACTTCCTCAAACCAATTTATGAAAATGAGATGTTGGGCATGCTACATGCAATTAAGAAATGACATCCCTACCTAATAGGAAGGCACTTCAAGGAAAAAACATATCAGAGAGATTAAAGTACTTCTTGGAACAACGATTATCATTAGAAGAGAAACAAAATGTGTTACAAAGATGTTATGTTATGACTTTGAAATTATCTATAAGAAGGGAAACACAATGTAGTGGCAAATGCACTTTCTAGGAAAGATGAAGATGTTGAGGGATCGAATGGAAGCAGCATAAAAAGGCTACCTCCCTACCAAATTTTGACTGGGTGGAAGAATCAAGGGTCGAATAGAAGCAAGATCAAAAGACATGTAAGATCATTCAACAATTACAAGAGAACCCCAAGGCACTAGATAAATTTGTGGAAAAATGATATATTATGGTATTAGGATCACCTATATTTATGTTATTCTTCCCAACACAAACATAAGATCCTTATGGAATTACACACTTCTCCTATAGGAGGAAATTTAGGTTTCCTAAAAATTTACCAAAGGATTAAGATATTTTTTTTTTTCTGGGGGAGTCTTAAAAATGATGTTCAAAAGTTTGTGGCAGAATGTTTGGTATGCAAACAAAAAAAGGAAAGACATTCAAGACCCCAGATCTTCTACAACCACTAACCATTCCAAGTTAACATTGGGAAGAGGTCTCAATGAAATTTATTACAGGCTTACCAAAGTTGAATGAAAGAATTCCATCATGGTAATGCTGGATAGACTCACAAAGTATTCCTATTTTTGCACTCTTTCTCATCCTTTTAAATTAAGTACAATTGTTGCAACATTTATGGAAATAGTGCAAAAGCTACATGGAACTACTCAAATTATTGTAAGTGATAGAGATCTAATTTTCATTGGTAATTTTGTGGACATACTTATTTTCTTGTTTGGATATTCAATTGGGCCACAGTTCCTCTTAACATCCTTAAGCTGATGGGAAAATCGAAATTATGAATAAATGTTTGGAAAGTGTTGTGACCACAACACTCCCCTAGGGAAAACCTAGGGGAGACCTACAAATATTTTGTGGAATAGACCTATTAGAGGGGATTTCTTGTCCTATAACCAAGGTCTCTTTGATTATTATCCATTTGTTATCAATTTTTCATACTTCTATTGATTTTTATGAGCTTCAGAGAGACTCATCTAGCAGAAGGATGGTCCCACCCTTGTTTAAGGATGGTGCCAACCTTGATTTTACACTGCTTACAGTTTTTGTTATTCCCATCTGACAGAGATGTATTTTGATGTCTTACTTATTGTGTTTGATCCATAAGGCATCCATGTACCCTATAATGAATCTAACTCACCTCCATGCTAACCCATTCTTCTTATAATTTTTCTTCTCTAGGACCCTTCTACCCTTCCATGGAAAAGGTCCCCCTTTGGTCTTATTCCTGGTCTCCTCTCAATAAATGTCCTAGGGAATGAATGGATCACCTTTAGATAGGATATTTTGACTTTAGTATAGTGGTATTTAGGTTGAATCCACTTCAATTTTCTCTGTATCTGATCATCACTCGACCAAATGCTACCCTCCCAGGATGGTACCATACAGAAAACTGTCACTGACACCACCCATACTTGATATTGCTAATCTAACTATTGATTGATGGTTAGTTATGTCCTATAATGAACATTCAACCATCAAATCACATTGTTTCATCATTCCCGGTGGTGCATGGGGCAGTCACCCTTTTGACCCTTCACTTAACCTAATTAAATTTTGTTGCTAGGTGGGTTTGGATGAGTTAGTTGTGCAAAATCGTGAATGCTGCGAAAGGTCAAAGACATTGCGCAAGGATGAAAACCATGCACAAGTCAGAAATAATGTTACTTTATGTATTTTTGGTCATTTTGGACTGCATTGTGTGGGTTAAGGGTCATTTTGTTGTAAATCTTGTTAGAAAATAGTTAGGCGGTTGGTGGACAATGAATGTAAGGCTCAAGCCTATAAATAGATCTAGAATTGCAAGTGTTAGATAGATCCAAATAGATGCGGATAATCAATATATTTGAGCACCAATGAAGGGAGAATAATTGCGCATGTTTGGTCTTGTGAATTTGGGTATGCAACATAAGAACTATATTGATGTATCTATGTTTTGTTGCGAAGGTTAATATGATATGATAGAGGTTGAGTAGAATCACTGTGTCTTTACCTATTTTCCTGTTATGAATGTATCTGCGATATGAATTTGTGAATGATGCAATGTTTCCTTGCTCTAAATGATGTTATATTGTTAAATCTATTTGCGCATTGATGGTTTTGTTGACAATGAGATCTGTTGAATGATGTTGTGACTCTGTTTAATGCATAAGCTGAATAATTAGATCTGTTATATAATGTTGCGCTAAGTTGATAAGTAGACACACATGGTCCTTCTTCATTCAGAGGAAACCTAGTTCCGTCATCTCTCCCTCGATCATCTCGAGTGAGACTTCATCTGCTCCGCAGGTGTTGCGGGACAGGGTAAAACCTATCTGGGCTGGTGCTCAGGGAGATCGTTGTGGTTTGGATGTCGACAGAGTGAGGAACCCCTGTCGACTGGGTTTGTGTCAACAAATGGTTTCGTTTCCGGGACCATAGCGTGAAGTGAAGGAAGGACATGTTGTGGCATTCGACGAAACCGAAAATTCAAGATTGGTTCGACCAAAAGTTCCGAGAGTTTGCTGAGAAAGAGAATCAGAACCATAGTGCGAAGTGAAGGAAGGACATGTTGTGGAATTTGATGAAACCAGAAATTCAAGATTGGTTCGACCAAAAGTTGCGAGAGTTTGCTGATTGCAAGGTACATACATGATGGTCCACATGAATATTTTTTTTGCGAATTCCTAATCATCTTGTATGAATGGTTGGCACAATTGACCTTTCGCAAGGTAAATTTCCAAGGCGGTGAGCCAACGTCCTTGACCCCAGAATTGATCCAAGAGTTGCAGGAGGTAGATAACAGAGCATCGCGGGCTGTTGAAGTCTAGTTTGACAATATATTGGATGGCTATATCATCGAGTTTGCGGTCGACACAATGAAATATTATAGTGAAGCCGAAAGGGAGTTCTTCAATGGACCGAGAGGCAGGTTCCTGTTATCGTTGCAATTGTCCATTAAGATTCTCATATGTGAAAAAGGAATACTGAAGATGAACCTCGAGTAGAAGAACCCTGGTGGGAGGAGGCTATGGATACCGCGGTGGCAGGGGGGATGCGAATGGAATGATACGGGGTAGATGGGTGCAAGTTATGACAAGACTGTGTAGGAATCCAAGGAAGAGAGTGGTCTTACGAGGGGAGGCGCAAGGTTTAGACAAGAGAAGAGGCAGAGAACAAGGGAAAGTCCTGCTACGATCAAAACACAAAACCGCGAAGGAAGACCACACAGGACGAAGCGACCCCACAGTGCCGACGAGTACAACCAGGCTATGCCCAGGATAGAGGCAAGATCAAACCCCAATAGTAACATACCCACACCTATGCTCACTATATCACAACCAAGAAGAAACACGAATTTTATCACCGTCGTGTTTGACGTGTCAAAAGCACTCAAAGAATAGCGGATCAGGGACTGCAGGAAGAAGGCCCAGGATGGCGGGCGAAGATGTGAAGTTACCTATGTTCCATGGAAATGGAACTGACAACCGAGAGCAATATTGGTTCTTATGTGAAGCTATGTGAACTATTAAACAAATTACGGATGATGAGGCCAAGAAAGGTCAATTGGCGATGACTCTTCGAGGTTGCGCACTAGATTGGTTCATGAAATTTGTACAAGTTCCTGTAGGAAGTCCAGAGAAGACATTGGATGAAGTTAGAAAAGGATTAATTGGAGAGTTCAGAAAACTGAAGTTTGAAGTGCAATACATTACAGAACTGAAGGAGATGAAGCAGTATCTGAATGAAATTGTTTGGGATTTTGACCAGAGGTTTAGAGCGCTAATGGAAAGAGTCATCTTTGAGATGAGTGACATTCATCATAAGGAATGGTTCATCGCGGCGTTACTGCCTCATATTAGAATCCCGTTGATGCAACACAAAATTGTGACACTGAGCGAGCCTCTAGAGATTGCGATGAGGTTAGAAGCTTCACCTGTTGGTGAGAATGTAGCCGACATGTCGCAGATCCAAAAGCAACTGGAAAACCTGACAATTCAGTTACAAGATCTCAAGAAGGGTAAAGAGCACCGCGAAGAGGTTTGGTGTACTCGATGTCGTGCAGAGGGACATACCAGGGATAACTGCCCAGATTTCTGCAACTACCTAGTATCAGGAGCGTCGAAGCCATTGAGTGGCGGAGGTATGCCATAGTGCTGCATTTGTCAATTCTATGGGCATCGACATGAGGAGTGTCAATACATGCAGAAGATGGTCATGAAGTCGATGAATTTGTACTGTACATTATGCAATTATGTTGGGCATGAAGATAAGGATTGTCACGCATATGGCCTACTTCAGGAAAGAACGTATGACTCATACTACATAAAGAATGACCATCGTGCAGTACAACAACTGCAACCGTAGCCACAGATGGCCCCGCCACCATCGCAGATGCAATTTGTACCACAGCCGCAACAACAGTTTGTGCCACAACCGTAGTATAATCAGATGCAGATGGCTCCACGGCATCCATAGTACATTCAGCCAGTGAAATATGTTCATCCAAGGCAGTGTGTTCCCCCATAGCAATAATTTAATCAACCACAATATCAGTAACAGGGAGGATTCCGAGGAGGACGAGGTGGAGGCTTTGGTCAAGGAGGAGGACGAGGTCATGGACCTGTCCAATGTTGTAATTGCGGAGTACTGGGACACTACCAGAGAGATTTCCCACATTTGCAAACACAGTGTACATATTTTTTTGGTATTGATCACACTATTGAGAACTGTCCACAGTTGATCGCGAGATGGCAGGCAGGAAATGTTCCACAGTTGTAGAACCAGAACCAATTTCAGAATCAAAATCAGTTACCAAATCAACAACCATTATAGAATAAGAATCATATGCAGAACTAGAATTAGCGACAGAATCAGAATGCAAACCAAAATGCGAATCAACCTGCGAACCCACCGCCGAACCAGAATCAGGGACCAACTGTCGCAACAATTGCAGGAGAACTGAGGACACAAGATGTTGTTGTTGCTGTTATCACTCACGGAGGTGCGACAACGGGAGAAGATGGTCCGCATCCACTCATCCAGATGGATGGGAAGAAGAAGGTGTAGTTTGATATTGATGCTGAGCGAGACACATTCTTTGAAGCACGTAATGCGATGGGAAGAAATCTTGGTAAGACAATTACTTATGACATGCCCACTACTTTTGACTCAACTTCAAAAACAAGAACATCACGACAATATGGTACTTTGCAGAACTTCTTTGAAAGTTTCTTATCATTGGCATGCGATCCCGATGCTCTTGCCGAGATTGAGAGTCTGTTGCATCGACCTGCCAAGGGACAGAAAGAGTCCGTAGTGAACTCTTTACAGAGGAAAAAGACAGGAAAAGAGATGCGCATGAATGTCCATATTGGGGACTACGAAGTAGATTCAGTCATTCTGGATCTAGGCTCAGATGTTAATATTCTAACAAAGTAGGCATGGTAGAAAATGGGATGCCCAACGCTGAGTTGTTCTCCCGTCCAGCTGCGACTGGATAATCAGGCCAAGGTAACACCAATTGGGAGAGTTCCGTGCCTTGTTTTGGACATTGAGGGAATGAAAACCTATGTTAATTTTGATTTTATTAAATTTTTCGATGGGGGAAGCTCCTATCTCGTGTTACTAGGGACCGAATGGGCCAATGACAGTATGGAAGTAATTAATTTCAAGAATTGGGTGATGAATTTTGAAAATCAAGACCTCAGAGTCATAGCTCCGTTGGATCCAACTAAAGGGTGTAGGTATGTTTAACCAGTAAAGGATGAAGTTGTAAGAGGATGGGATCACACATATAACATTTAAGAAGATTACATCCATTTGACTGTTGATGGTGAACTAGGTTGGCATAGCTCTAGCTCTGCATCTTCAAACTCTGATGATGCTTTAGAGAACTGGCAGAATCGCATGCATGAGGTGTCATTCTAGAAGTGTGGTTTGATCATGCAGTTGTTGTGCTGCGTTGCAACTGAAACTATTGAATTACCAGTATACGAAGGATTTCCTAGGTTGTTTGAAGTTTTAGTGGCATTTGAAGATAAGGTGTCATAACCATAGCAGTTGCTGGCACTAGAAGAGGCGCAGAGGGATGCTCCAACACATTGGTGGGCCACCCATAAGAAGTCAATTACTGGATGGTCAAAGTGTCGAAGATTGATGACGGTTCTCTTTGTCAACTCAGAAGTATACCACACTGGAAAGTATGATGGGCGAAATGACCTTCGCAGTCATCTGATTGAATGTCAGACTCTATGAGCCTCGCGACCAAAGGATGAATGGGCCCATGCTTTTTTCCACACTTTGGATGAAATGTCACAATCTTGGTATGCCGCAGTTGAGTTGCACAGGGAGGTTACCACTTGGTTAGAGTTGACGGTTTGCTTCACTAATACCTTCAATTTCGTGGATTCCAATCCAAATGTTCATAATTCCCTACAGCTCATCAGCGATGTTGTTCTGAAGGTGGTTCCAGTTTCCTACCCTATGGATCCACATACGAATTGTCAGATGCATTCGATAATGGAATGCTATAATATTACTGGAGGGCCAGAGGATGGTGACGACCCGCAGAATATCAATATTGCGGAGTCAGAAGGGAGACGGGAATTCGTAGCACCTAACGCACCGACCGATCCGATAAGTCAGTCGTTGAATCTTAGGAAGGTCAACATTGGGATGGAGGAGAACCCCAAGTTAGGGAATGTCAGGGACTACTAGGATGAAGAAATGATGGCGAAGGTCACAGACCTATTGCATGAGTTCCAAGATTTGTTCCCTATGAAGTTTTCCTAAACGAAGGGAATACTGGGGGATCTAGGGGAGATGAAGATTCTGTTAAAGCCAGATGCGAAACCAATTAGGCATCGCCCGTATCGTCTGAATCTGCAACACAAGGAAAGGGTAAAAATTGAACTTGACAGAATGTTGGATGCTGGAATAATTGAGCCAGTCGAATAATCAGAATGGATTAGTCCCATGGTGGTTTAGGATAAGAAGATGGGTGAGGTTCAGATTTGTGTCGACCTGAGGAAGTTAAATGACGCGTGTATGCATGATCCATTTCCTGTTAGCCTTATGGCTTACATTAGCAATCACATAAGTTAAATGTCACATTATTGTATTCATTATTTGGGATAATAGTCATTTATCCTAGATAAGTCTCTAAAAGATATGGAGAATATTTCCTAGCCTAGTCACCATGCAAGGTGTTAGGATCTATAGAATATCTCTCATTGAGGTGGCATTCTTCTTTGTACTATATAATGGTACTATTTGTGTGAATATAATTGATTAAGACTTTTGCCTTTACTGTCATATTTTTGCTGTACTTTATTCATTTCCGACGCCATTCATTAATGAAATCCTGGAAGGAGTGGGCAGTCAAGACATGTATTCTTTCACGGACGGTTTTTCTGGCTATCACCAAATCAGGATCGCGGAGGATCGCCACAAGACAACGTTTGTGACTGAATGGGGTTTTTTCCAGTACACTGTGATGCCATTTGGGCTCAAGAACGCCCCTACGATATTCTCCCTAGTTGTTGTTTCTACATTCAGAGATTTTATTCAGAATTTTCTGCAAGTCTATATGGATCACTGGACAATTTATGGATTGATCAGCGACCATCTAGAAAACCTAAGACTGATGTTGGAGCACTGTAGACAGCATCAGATATCGTTGAACTTGAAGAAGTGTATTTTCTACGCATCGTTTGGGATGTTGTTGGGTCATATTGTTTGCAAGCAAGGATTGTTGGTTGACCCAGGAAATATTGTGTTGATTTTGATCTTACCGCCACCTACAACTATAAAGCAGTTGAGAGCAACATTGGGGCACATAGGGTACTACTGCAAGTTTATCCATGGTTATTCTACGATCACGGATCCTATGTAGAGGTTGCTGAAGAAGGATGCGTTATTCTTATGGAGTCCAGAATTTCAAGTAAGTTTCGAGATGTTGAAGGATAAGATGGCTTCTGCACTGATACTTGTATTTCCTGACTGGAGCAAGGAATTCCATGTACATGTGGATGCATCGTCGATTGCGATGGGAGTAGTGCTCGCAAAACCAGGAGAAGGAGATCTGGATCACCTGATTGCTTTTACGAGTCAGAAACTATCATCAACAGCTAAAATTATACGACTACAGAGAGGGAAGGTCTGGCGATGGTATATGTGCTATAGAAGTTTAGGCATTACCTATTGGGAGGTCATTTCAAGATGTTCACAGACCATTCTGCTTTGAAATATCTATTCAATAAGCCTATGTTGGGGGGGAGATATGTCGCTGGATACTTCTCTTTCAGGAGTTTGATTTTGAGGTAATTGTGAAGCCCGGTTGCTTGAATGTGGGGCTAGATCACTTATCACGAATTGAGATAGGTGAGGAACCAACAAACATTGAATATGGGTTTCCAGATGGACAACTATTCAAAGTCAAGGTGGCTGATGAATACTATGAAGAAATAATTCAGTTTTTGGTGACAGGAACTGCACCAAAGGTGTTTACCACAAGTCAGAAGAAGTCGTTGGTGGTTAAAGCTACAGATTTCTAGTTGATCGCTGGACACCTTTATAAACTAGAACCACACGATATCTTGAGTCGATGTGTCCTGCCTCATGAACAAGGGTAGATATTGGCAGAGGCACATGCGGGAGTGGCTGGTGGACACTATGGCAACTGTGCTACGGCCAGGAAGGTGCTTCGTGTAGGGCTTTGGTGGCCCACTATTCACAATGATGTGACAGAGTATGTGCAAACTTGTGATGTTTGTCAAAGAACTGGGAAATCGTCAAGGAGGGATGAGATGCCGCTCGTACCTCAAGTGACATTGCAGCCATTTGATAAATGGGTTATGGATTTCATGCGACCAATCAACCCACCTAGAAAGTGAACTAGTGCACGGTACATCATTACAGCGACAGATTGATTAACAAGGTGGGTGGAGGCTGCACCTGTTGTAGATTGCATCACTGTGACAATAACACGCTTCTTGTTTGATAATATTATTACTCGGTTTGGATTCCCAAAGATATTGATGAGTGACCAAGGGAGTCACCTCATCAATCGCACAGTTAGGGCATTGACAGAAGAGCTCTAGATACAGCATAAGAAGAGTACCCCTTACCATCCACAAGCAAATGGAATAGTTGAGGCATTCAACAAAGTGTTGGGGCATGCATTTACTAAGGTATGTAACATGAACCACAATGACTAGGATTTGAAGATTCGAGTAGTCTTGTGGGCATATCACACCACTTGTAAAAAATTGACGGGACATACACCGTTCAAATTGGTGTATGGGAAAGAGGAAGTTATGCCTTTGGAGTACATTGTTCCGAGTATGCACATAGCGGAAATGACAGGCATGAATGATGAAGCAACACTAGCAGAATGACTGGAGCAGCTGGTACAGCTTGAGGAGGACCTCTTTCTCACAGGTTTTCACCAATGCATAGAGAAAGATCACCAAAAATCTTGGGATGATCGACATATTAAAAACAAGCAATTTCAGTAAGGTGACTTAGTGTTGTTGTATGACAACAAGTTCATGAAGCATCCAGGTAAATTACAGATGCATTGGCTAGGTCCATATTGTATTAATTTCATTACTTCAGAAGGCACAGTACAGCTGCAGCAGTTAGATGGAGTGATGCTACCGAAGCTGGCGAATGGTAGCAGCTTGAAGCCCTACAGGACGGGCTCAGTACCATGCAATGCGTAAGGCACTACGCGGAGTTCAAAAAAAAATGGCTAGGTTGCTGGATAGTCCGTTGGCGCACTCAGAGGGAATAGATGCGCAAGTAGGAGAGCCTATATCTTCGTTAGGGAGCCATGTCGTGACAGGTATAGGATCATGACACAAACACATCAACAGTAAGCATAGATAGTTAAGAGCAGTTAACCAATGGCACTTGTTGAAGTGTTACGTATTTCAGGCAGATCCGACAGTTAGATTTGACAGGATTGCCAGCAGATTCAGGCACGTTTGGCACGCATGACAAATGGTGGAAACATGATCGATTCTTTGCATGTTTGGCATGCATGGCTGCGGATGGAAGCATGGTCACTGCTTCGCACGTGAGAGGTGAAGTCTAAGCCTGAGTGCTGTGGCTCAGCCTCACCAGAAGACGGTGAAACAGTATGATGACAGGATCGGGCAATTACGTGAAAGGATTTGCAAATGATTTCAGAATTAGGCATCCAGGACACAACGCCCACACATAAATATCGGCACAGGAGGCTAGTTGAGCAAGGAAGTATCTATCAGATGAGATAAACCCCTGCTGCGAGTGGGACGGGAAGCTAGTTGAGTCAGGAATTCCAAGGAAGCTGTGGAAATGATCCATTTTATTTCACGTTGCAGCACACCAGGTGCGCTGAGGGCCAGAACGACAAGTGTACATGAACAACTAGAGAAGGAAGTGGCACAAACACTTGGGAGAAATAGAGATGAGGTCTCACCTGAGATGTCTAAGTACGTGCTATTAGTTCGAAGATTTGTGGTCACCGCAACCACCAGAATGACAGGGGCAGAGGCCCCCTGGCCTTAGTAGTAGGTGATCCCTAGTGCCAAACAAATGTGCCAGAGAAGTTGGCCTATCTTGCACCTCGGCACTGTTAATGAACTTTTCCTTAGTCTAGAACAAGTGTGAAGTGCGGTAGCAGATGCCAAAGAGATAGATGGTCAAGGTTTCCAGAGACTAGAGGATGAGTTTGAGAAGTACATGACAGTGAGCCTGAGGTCGCTGTATCAGTTTGGAAAGTACATGACAGCGAGCCCGAGATCATCGTATCAGTTTGGGAAGTACACAACAATGATCTCCAGATAGAAAGAACAGTTTTAGAAGAATAGTAGAGTGACAGATGAGTATAGACCAGACATCTCCAACTGACGTGGTTCGAGGGCGAGCCACAAGATGGTGTTGGGGGCCTACTGGCAGGCGGGTTTGGATGAGTCAGCTGTGTAGCATCGTGGATGCTGTGAAAGGTCAAAGACACCACGCAAGGAGGAAAACCGCACACAAGTCGGAAATAATGTTACTTTATGTATTTTTGGTCATTTTGGACCGCATTGTGCGGGTTAAGACTCATTTTGTTGTAAATCTTGTCAGAAAGTAGTTAGGCGGTTGGCTAAGTGGACAATGAATGTAAAGGCACAAGCCTATAAATAGATGTAGCATTGCAGGTGTTAGATAGATCCAGATAGATGCGGATAATCCATATATCTGAGTACCAATGAAGGGAGAAGAATTGCACATGTTTGGTCTTGTGAAATTGGGTATGTGACAGAAGAACTATATTGATGTATCTGTGTTTTGTTGCAAAGGTTAATATGATATGACAAAGGTTGAGAAAAATCACTATGTCTTTACATGTTTTCCTGTTATGAATGTATCTGCGATATGAATCTGTGAATGATGCAATGTTTCCTTGCTCTAAATGATGTTATACTGTTATATCTATTTGCACATTGATGGTTTTGTTGACAATGAGATATGTTGAATGATGTTGTGACTCTTTTTAATGCATAAGCTAAATAATTAGATCTATTATATAATGTTGCGCTAAGTTGATAAGTAGACACACATGGTCCTTCTTCATTCGGCGGAAACGTGGTTCCGTTAGCTCTCCCTTGAACATCTCGGGTGAGACTCCATCTACTCCGCAGGTGTTGCTGGACAGGGTAAAACCTGTATTGTCCGGTGCTCAGGTGTGTTGGAGAAAACTTCCTATGGCTTGGGGTGAACCACAACAGATAGTTGTGTACCAGAAATTAACTCAATTCTCAATACTATGCTATATAAATGACAATACTAAGATAATGAAGGATATAACCAACCTCAATCCAAACGTTTGATGCAGGTCCCCATTGGAGCTTTCAACTCGTGCACTTGAACCTGCAAATTAGTCTTGACAGCCAATATACAACAAGCGCATATAATATATAAACGGCATTAACATCATTAATAGCAATGGTCCATGATATTATAAGTAAATGCAACCCAAATTGTGTAATATAAACAACATTCACAACATTAATGGACGAGGATATGAGTATTTCTATTATCAAATAACAAGAAGTACAATGTGATACAACCTCTTGCTGAAAACCAATCTAAACCAAGATCTGGGTCAATCCACTTGTGCTTCCACCACTTGAATCCTCCATGGAATGGCAAACTCAAACTATGATAGGAGTTTGGAAAGTGAACATAAAGGGTTCACAACTACAAGGATCAATGAGTGTAGACTCAAGACAGGGCAAAAATCCACTAGAGTTCTCTTGATCTCCTTTCTCCTCCCATCCATAAACCATATGTGCTCAATATATAGTCCTCCCAAAGGTAAGTGAAAGGACACATCGAGGCGTTTCGAGGCAAATTGAGGGCCAAAGGTCACCCTATGACCGCTTTTTGGGAGTAAAAAGTAATTAACTAGTTATTTTTACCATTTTACATGCTACCCGCGAGCTATAGTGATGCAACTCATAGGTACGCCCACTGTAGTGATGCAGCTAGCGTACAGGGGAAAAAATAGGGAAAATAGTGTGTCTGAAGGATATAAAGTGGATCTGAGTCAGAAAAATGGATCTTGCAGGCCAAAGAGTGCTAATGCTCACAAGGTGGAAAATTATGTTGTAACAGATGCCCCCTAATGTGTGAGGTTAGAGACTGATGCTATGATGGCCGAAATACATTATAAATATTAGAAGTGGAGTGACAGAGACACAAGTGGAAGGAGCAGCTCACTCATCATAATACAATAGTATCCCTGAATACATGTCAGTATAGTACAACAATATGATACAATGGCCATGAATAGGCAGTACATAGTGAATACATGTCATAAGTGATCATAGCCATGATCCCTCTACAGTAAGATATGGTCTCTTGCTGAAAAGGAAACAACTGGTGCAAACTAGAGGTACAAACTGTTGATATCTAAGAGGTGATATCTCATATGTAAAGTCATAATCATAAGTAGCATACTGAATGCCATTATCGCCTGGGGTCTTCTACACAAGTCTTCGACGGTGCAAGTCCCATCAAGTGAATAAAGGAGTTGAGGTCGAACCTGATGTGACATCGTCTGATTACCGGTCAATGATGTATACCTTTAACAGGCACGAGATAACCCACCAATAATGAAAATGGGAATCAAGGCACAGAGTACAATCATCAGAGTGTGAATAGATGTGTTGAAGTCGAACACTAAGATGAATCCATCGATCAGGGGACGTTGATGTATTCCCAAAACTGTCGATGGCGATAGAACCTACCACTAATGATTGCAAGCCTCAAGGTACTCAACCGAACTCTAAGCCTCAAGTCCCGGAATAAATGGGTTGAAGTCGACAGAACGAGACTCGCTGGAAGGAGGGCATTAAAGCATCCCCCATTAACCAACACAAGGTACCAGCAATGGTGAAAGATTTGGAAGATCTCAGGTGAAACGGATTGACTCAATAAGGATGACCGACATGCAATAGTCAAGAAAACAGAGGAGTGCCCGACTCTAGTTTTATGACTTCCTTTGAACAAGAGCATGAGCAGATGGATAGACTGTGCGATGCAGGAGGCACTGCAAAGGGCTCCATAATGACTGGAAGCTTAACCAATCGGTGGAGTAAACTGAAAAACAAGTACATCTCCTAAGGTCCAACTATAGTCCTGACTCATAATCTATGGAGTGGAATGAATGCTTTGTTCAAAGGCGACACAATAGCTACCAACTAGAAGAAGTAACCATAATCCCGTCCGGCTTTTTGGAATATTTGATTTTTTTTGTCTTTTTCATATTTGGAAAAGCTTGAAAAAGAATAAAATTGCTTATAGTACAACAAGTGAAGGAACGAGTGTCAAATAGCGAGCAGACTAGTCCCAAGCAGTGGAACATACCTATGATCAATGCAAGGAAGCGTATGCAGTATGTAGACACTCGGGGGGGTTGGTGTTCCCTCAGGGTCAAAAGGTCATCAAATTGTGAAGGACAAATGGAAGCTATGCAAGGCTTGAAAGCGAAAAGTGCTCAGGCACCAGGCTAACAACTGAGTGAGCAGGAGCTGGCACAAGGCTCAATTGGCAAGCAGGATGATGCAATGCAATCACAACTTGATATAACTAGGGGAGTCCTCATGGGAGATGGCCAGCATAAGACAAAGTAAAGTATGAATTTTTATCGCAAAGTCATGGTGTAACTACAAAGGACTCCCAATCCTAAGGAAACACAATGGCATGGGCACCATAATGCAAAAAGGGGGGTTCTAACTAGGGTACCTGTGTTCGGAAAGGCCCTACCGCCACATAACGACACTTCTATAATAGTGTGAAGGTTCTGTGTCGGTTAAGAAGCGGGGTCGCACCTACGGTTTATGAAAATGGTCAAAAGGTCAAATGCATAATGCATGTGAAAATGACATCTAACCTATATGCCAGGTGTGAAATATACTTGCCGTAGGCACGAAATGGTCCAAAACGACTCTCGTTGAAGAAATGTGGTAAAAAATGCTACTCCAAGACATTATATTAGTCCAAAACAGCTTAAAATGGTGGAAACTATAGACAAGTGGGTTTCAAAAATTATAAATAGTAATAAAAATTTACAATTTACAATTCATTTTTACTATTCACCCATTTGGGTTTTTGTGGTTAGTTTTCACCTCAAAGTTCAACTACTGATTCTGGGAGCTACGGGTGTCCAATCATCGAACCGTTAGGAGCAGGTTGGTAGTCTCATCCATACCTTTCATTTTAATGCTTTTATTTCAATTTTCATCGGTTTGATTTTTGTGTGGCCAAGCCCTAAATGGTCACAGCGCTACCCGCGATCTATTATTATGCGGGTCGCGAGTAGGGCAAGGTACACGCAGTCAACGCATGCGTTGACCGCGGGTACCCGCATCTGTGAGCAAAATTTCCCACGAGTACGGCCATGAAGCTAGTTTTTTAAATAAAACTGACTAAATTCTTTGATTTCTCTTCCTCTAGGATGGTTCTAGAGTGGAGAGAGAGGGAACATGACCTTGTGGATGAGAGCGTCCGCAATGATGTGAGTGCACAGCAAGCCTTACAAGCATGTGGGCTATACAAATTTTGGAACATAGGGTGTTTAAGGGCCCAAAACCTATTGCTCCGCCGTTTGATAGATTACTAGGACAGCGATGCACAGAACTTCAACCTAGATGGGAAAATACTCTCATTGGAAGTGGAAGATATCTACTTCATTATTGGTTTGTCCGTCGAGGTGAAGTGGCAAGCCTTCGATCTCGTTCTGTGGGTGGTGGGATCACCATCCCCAACTATATAGAGCGGTATTGTGTTCCAAATACTCGAGCAGTGGGGAATTAGGTGCCCATCAGAGCCATAGTTAATATGAGCATGAAGATCATAGTGGCAACCCTAGTGCAGATTATTGGTTCGAAAGCTCTTCATCAGGAATCCAGGCCAGTGATGTTCTATGCGTCACAGTGTATGCAGCCTATGATATTTGACTGGTGCACAATGCTAATGGGGTCCATAAAGACCCAGTTGACAGAGTGCAAGCAAGGGGAGGCACAAAAATTCGGATACGGCAGCATCTTATGTAGTTTCTTCTTTGAGCGAGTTCTGGGGCTCAGTTCGAGGGTTGAGGTCCCTCCTCATAGTCTCCGCGACCCAGCCCTGACCCGATGGGAAGAGGTCCTAATGCGACAGGGTGGTGGCCGTCAGGCGTCACCATATACAGAGGAGTTCTTTCACTGGTGGGATCGACAAGTCATAGATATAGATGACTACCCCTATGCAGGGATAGACTTCCACCAGGATCGTGACATGCTGCTTCCACTAGATGCAGCGTTCAGAGACATTGGTGAGTACTCTTTTTAGGTTTTTGGTGTATTGAATTTTTATGGATTTTTTATTATAGATGTAAATGTAAAAATCTTTTGGGGGTAGTATCATATATTAATGTTTTACTGTTTGCTCGCAGACAAGGGCCCAGTGAGACCCAAGGGCTTCCTGAGACATTGTCGTCATGGCAGGGGTGATGAGGCAGGGGGTGCTGCAGTAGAGCGTACACTATAGACTCTGCGGGGAAACCTATCATGGTTGACTGCGAGGGTACCACAAATAGAGGTGGCGCGGCTACCAGAGGATATTCAGCACCAAGTAGTGAGGGTGCCGGGTAACTGGGTATGACTATTGTAGCGTATAGCAAATGCAGTACAATATTATTATCAGACTCATCCTGTCAGGACGACAGCTAGGCCTCCCCAGCAGAGTTTCCATTTCTGTGTTGGAGAAAACTTCCTATGGCTTGGGGTGAACCACAACAGATAGTTGACTACCAGAAATTAACTCAATTCTCAATACTGTGCTATATAAATGACAATGCTAAGAGAATGGAGAATATAACCAACCTCGATCCAAACGTTTGATGTAGATCCCTGTTGGAGCTTTCAACTCGTGCACTTGAACTTGTAAATTAGTCTTGACAGCCAATATACAACAAGCGCATATAATATATAAAATACATTAACATCATCAATAGCAATGGTCCATGATATTATAAGTAAATGCAACCCAATGTAATATTGTTACACGGAAATCTTCCACTCTGTGAGCATCAGCATTCTTTGGCCTGTAGAATCCATTTCAGTGACTTAGATCCATTTTCATCCTTCAGTGATACTATTTTATCCTATTTTTGTTCCTACCTGCATGTTGCATCACTATAGCATGCGTACCCGCGAGTTGCATCCCTATATCCCGTGGGTATCAAGTAAAATGGTAAAAACCACTATTTTATTACTTTTTACTCCCAAAACGCGGTCATTGGGTGACCTTTGGCTCTCCTTCTGCCCAAGTAACATCTCGATGAGTCCTTTCACCTACCTTTGAGAGGACTATATATTGAGCACATATGGCTTATGGACGGGAGGAAGAAGAGAATAGTAAAGGCACTCTAGTGGATTTTTTCCCTATCTTGAGTCTGCACTCATTGATCCTTGTAGTTGTGAACCAGTTATGTTCACCTTCCAAACTCCTTTCTAGTTTGAGTTTGCCATTCATGGAGGATTGAAGTGGTGGAGGCACAAGTGGATTGATCTAGATCTTGGTTCAGATTGGTTGCCGGCAAGAGGTTGTATCACTTTGTACTTCTTCTTGTTCATTAATAGAAATACTCATATTCTCGTCCATTCATGGTGTGAATGTCATTTATTATACATTGGGTTGCATTTGCTTATGATATTATGGACCATTGTTATTGACGATGTTAATGTTATTTTTATATCACATTCACTTGTTAGATATTTGCTGCCAAGACTAATTTGCAGATTACAAGTGCTTGGACGTGTACGGATTGAAAGCTCCAACGGAGATCTACATCAAACGTTGGATCGAGGTTGGTTACATTTCTCCATTGTTTTAACATTGTCATTTATAATAGCATCGTTGTGAGAATTGAGTAGATTTCTGGTAGTCATCTGTCTGTTGTGGTATTCCCAAGCCATAGTGAGTTTTCTCCAATACAGAAATAGTGACTGCACTGGGGAAAACATCCATGTTTGGGAAATGTTTTGAGCATTAGTCCATATTTAGAGTTGTTGTTTATCAAAGCTCTGTGTCACTGATTGGCCGTTAGGATACACTATAGAAAACTTGCTTTTTCTGAGCCTTTGGACTCTCTGTTTGACCATTTGCTGTTTCTCACCCGCGGGCTAGCTTAGTTCTGCCTGCATCTACCCACCTTTGTTTACTCTACTGCTCACGGGTACCCGCAGGTATTCCTTCGACAGTAGCATGTAACTCCAGCTTTTGTTGGTTGATGGCTATTTGCTGTTGCTGGGTGAGTTTGGTTGATTTGTTGGCCTCTTTCTTGACTATTTCATGCCTTGGTTGTGACCATATATCTTCGTTTCTCTTGGTTGAGCCTTCTTGGTTTTTTACCATCCTTGGTTTTAACCTCTTGGTTTCTTCCTTTTGAGCTCTTCCTTTTGGCTGAGTCTTGCTGTTTAGGATCTGCTAGGTTGTCTTAGTGATCTTCTCGGCACTTCAGTGACTAAATAGTAGGAATTGCCTTGCATTTTTTCATTCCATATATATCGAAAAAATACGAAAATATTCATTTAGTTTTTGCATTTTCTTTTCTGTTTATAAGAGAAAATACAAAAATATTTTATTTCCATGTACTGCATTTTGCATTGAGTTCTTGTTGCCTTCATTTTAGGTTCTGCTTGTGCATTGAAAAGATAAAAGTTTGCATACTTATTTCGGAATTGTTGGTTGATTTTGCATATTAGTGACATTGTTTTATTGGATAGTTGAGTCTAGGATTGGACGATGGTGCATATTATTGAGTCTACACATCACTAGTTTCATGACCATATCCCTTGAGTAATCACAGCCACTAAAATTAACGCTTAATCATAAAATTGATTAGACTTATTTTATTTATAGGGTACACCAACTAGCATAGGTTTAGAGTCTTGGAATAGATCATTGTGAGTTAACAATACAAGACTACTGAACAAAACATTAGGTGTCTAACCAGGGAGTGGAGGAATCCATGGTATAGATTGGTGTTCTCAGGAAAGCTCTACTCAAACCAGAGTTAAGCATGAGGTCACGTGAGGTTAGTTAAGGAGATATCCCTCAGATACTGGTTGAACGTGGGAGATATATCCAGGATTTGTTCGTATCTAGGGGTACCGGAGGTTCATCCTCTTGTGCTTCGGGCTTAGCTACCCTTCCCATACGACGGGTCCCACCTGTGACTGTTCCCCTGAGCATTGGTTATATTGCGGTAGACATAGTTTCCTTACCTAGGTACCGCACAGGGTACTTGCAGTGGTTATGTTGTTTGTGTCCTGAGTCAGATAGGGATTGGACATCAAAGTTGTGTTCGTGCAATGGACTTGACCCTGTCGACATAGTGAAGCATGGGTGTCTCTATAACTGATTATGTTACCTCCGGCTATAGTTTGGGAGTCTCAAGCCTCTCCTAGGCGAGACATACTGGCTCTAGTGTCGGGAGCTCATTTAGCCACTCTGTTTGTCTGCTCTTGGCAATAGATTCTCTAGGTGTGTGCTTTTGATTTATTATTTTTTGATCGATAGTTGGCCTTTAGGAGACGTTGTGTCTCTCTCCAGAGAGAACATGGCGCAGAGCCCTACACTCCATTGGTCCCGTCGTTTGGATAGTTTAAAGCCAACTTTGGTTACACAACGCATTACTAGAGGATGCCCCTCTGAGTCTTCAGATATTACATGACTTATGTTGAGGATTACATGGCTACACATACTGATATTAGGAAAGACCTTTCTAATCCTTCGGGTAGAGTTGAACACATTTTCGATCCCTAGACTCCTCGTGAGGATTGGGGAGGTGATCCACCTGCGACTCAACCTGGTTCTATTTGGCCTAATCCACTTGACCGGGATCCGTTTGATCCTTCAAATCCAGATAATTATCTTTACGAGATGCTCGACTTACCCGAGGAGGAAGAACAGGACGAGCCTTTCGTTCCTTCATTTCCATGCGATTCTAGAAATAGGAGGCCTAAGACTCATGATGATTCCGGCCCTATGGTCAACCCCACTGCACTCTCTTTTGGTATGCCTAGTCACAATACTGTCGAACCTTCCACTATGGTTGGTACTCATGCTAGCACTAGTCAAAGTGCTAGCCATACTATACCCACTCGGGGCACTACCCTAGCTGGGGGCACTACATTATCCACCCACTCACATAGTATGGGGACTGGTCTAATTCCTAACCATGCTAATGTTGGAATACGACCACCTCCTAGGAATACTCAACCTAGTCGGAATGTTGTCTGAAACACGACTCGTCATCCACCACCACTAACACATGTCACTACTCGTCAACCTAGGACCACTTTTGCACATGATACCGTTCCTCCCAACCACGGGGGTGGACACTTACCGCATACTTTTGCATCCACTACCACCGCTAGTAATAGTAATGTAGGGGGTGGAAATATTTTCTATCCACATGGACATCACACCACCAACCCTGCTATTGGTCACACCCATATTGGACCTGGGAATACTTCTCATGCTTATGGTCATCACACGACTGCTCAAGCTAATCCTAATATTGGGGGTGGGAACATACTGTAAAGTTAGTCACAGCAGATCTAATGAACAAATAAATCAGTCACAACAGATGAATAAGAAGATATGGTGCAAAACTGTGCAAAAACATGCAGCAGTGCTCTCTATCCCAGAAAGGGTGAATGAATTACAATAGATTACAATACAATCCAATATCTGTCAATGGCAATTCGAATTGACTAAGTAGGCATTCGAATCACTGAAATGGAGTAGCTTGACTCAATCTAGGAGTCCTCATCAATCATCGGTGTTGCTCATCAATCACAACAAACAGTCATCCAGGTGTCAAGCTGAGTCTAACTGATCATAATAAATGTAACTGAAGTGTGTAGCACTGATATAGGATCTGGAGGCTCAGTGGGGGCGCATGGGAGGCTAACTGGAGTCAGAGCAAGTCACCTAATCGAACTGGAGGTCAATCGGAGGTGAAACAGTCAGTCAGGAGTGAAATCGGAGTGAAATCAATCAGAATCGGAGCTAACTGAATGTAACTGGAGTGAATCTGCAGTGGTAGGTGAGCAAGTGCGCCCTTCTCAGTCAGTAGGTGAGAAGAGGGCGCCTTTCAGCTTAGGAGGGCTAAAACTCTGTGGAAAGTGGCTCCCGGGTGCTAGAAGAAGGTGGATAAGGTGCTGGAGGCATCAAACTGGTGACTGGACTACATATCCTGAAATAGATCATGCAAGATCCTGAAGTAGATATGTATCCCGAAATAGATGATCCTGAAATAGATATGTATCCCGAAATAGATGATGGATATCCGAACACCCCCCCTCAAGCTAGACTATGATGTGCCAACTAAAATAATGTGGGGCCCTGGTAACTAAGACCAAAGGTCACCCCAATACAATAATCCAAAAAATGCTGAAAAATAAACTAAGTGAGGAAAGAGGGAAAACCCAGTGGGAAGAAAGCCCCCCCTCAAGTCTAAAGCATAATAATGAATCAATATGTCTCCACCATGATGGAACTCACCCCCAACAGTGAACGGAGGTAAGAGAACTTCTTCTCAGTGAAGCTCTTGGTGAAGATGTCTGCAATTTGCTCATCGGTAGGGCAATATTGCAGAATGATGGTGCGGTCATGCACCAACTGTCGAATGTAATGCATATGAATCTCAATGTGCTTGGTCCTCTGCCGCTGAACTGGATCTGTGGAGATCTTGATAGCACTTTGATTGTCACAAAATAGGACAGTCGAAGTAGTGCCACCAAAACCAAACTCGGAAAGAATACCCTGCAACCAAACTGCCTGAATGCAGGCATTGACTGCCCCTCGATACTCTGCCTCTGCTGAAGAAAGTGCAATGGCTGCTTGCTTTTTGCTGGACCAGCAAATAGCACCATGACCAATCATGAAAACATAACCGGAATTGGACTTCCGATCAATGCTATCACCTGCCCAATCTGAATCAGTAAAACCAATGAAATCTAGCTCAGAATCTGCAGCATAATGTATGCCAAACTGTCTCGTACCTTGCACATACTGCAAGATCCGCTTGGCTGCTCGCCAATGAAGCTCATGTGGCTGCTGCATATATCTTGACACGGCACTCACGGCATATGAGATGTCAGGCCTAGAGTGTGTCAAATAAAGTAGTGAACCAATCAACTGTCGATACATACTGCAATCTGCAAGCGGTGTGGAATCTCCCTCCTCAAGACTGATTCCTGAGAGGAATGGGAACGGGGCTGCCTTACATTCAGCCATATTAAACTTCAATAACAGGTCGGAAGCATATTTTTGCTGAGATATAGTGATCCCATCGAAATTTTGAGCTATCTCCAAGCCCAAAAAGTGACTCAGCAAGCCCAAATCGCTCATGTCAAAAGCTAGATTTAAGGCAGTTTTTAGCTTGTTTATTGAAGTAAGTGTGCTACCGGTAATAAGCAGATCATCAACATAAAGTACAATAACCAACAAATTACCTTTAACTCGCTGAAGATAGACATTCGGATCAGATTTGCATCTTTGGAAATTCTGAGAAAGAAGGAAGGAGTCCATCTTTGCGTACCAAGCTCTTGGGGCCTGTTTTAACCCGTACAAAGACTTCTTCAATCTGCAAACCAATGATGGATCTGATGTATAACCCTCTGGCTGCTGCATATAGACCTCTTCAGCAAGGTCTCCATGTAAAAATGCACTCTTCACATCCATGTGATGCACCTCCCAGTGCTTGGATGCGGCAATAGCTAAAACAAGGCGGATGGAATCCATCTTTGCAACCGGTGCAAAGGTCTCTGTGTAGTCCACTCCTTGGACTTGGGAAAAACCTTTTGCCACCAACCTTGCTTTATATTTGCTGATAGTGCCATCAGCAGCAACTTTAGTACGGTAGACCCATTTACACTTCACTAATTTTCTTCCAGGTGGAAGAGAAACTAGCTCCCATGTATTGTTCTTTTGAAGAGAACTGTACTCTTCATCCATGGCATCTTTCCATCTCGGATCTCGATGGGCTGAATAATATGATTGGGGATCTGAACCAGCCATCAAATAACAAATCTCAGGAAGAAATGGATCAGCAATAGAAAGAGCCATACCTGCCCTTTGAAAGTCTCCTCTTGTTCGTCTCGGATCAGCAGGATTTCCAAGATTCGAACCAGCAGATTGTAGAGTATTTTGGGCCCACTTTGGTAACTGAGGGAGATCTGAATGGTCGGATTCCGAACCTGATATGTTATGATCATCATATGCTGCTACAATATCAGAAATATCAGAACTCATACCTTCATTATCGCTGCTCGAATCTTCTTCTGGTGAAGGCGGTGAATCGGCAGTTTTCTCCTCAACTAGTTGCAATTCTTGAAGCGGTTCTTCAAACTGCACACTGCGCTCTATGAATATCTTTTTAGATCTGATATCCATGAGTTTATATGCTTTTGATTCTTCCCCATATCCTATCAATATGCACTCGATACTTTGTGGATCCAAAGCTCGTCTCTTCTCAGAAGGAATTCTAGCCCATGCAGTAGAGCCAAAAACTCTCAAATTGGACACATCCGGTTTGTGACCAAAGAATGCTTCGAAAGGAGTCATACCTTTCACGGATGAATGTGGAACTCGGTTCTGTATATATGCAGCAACATTGATTGCTTCAGCCCAAAGATTTGCAGCCAAACCTTTTGATTCAATCATGCATGTAGCCATCTCTTTCAGTGACCGGTTTTTCCTTTCCGCTACACCGTTCTGCTGGGGTGTGTAGGGAACTGTATGTTGGATCTTGATTCCGCTTTGGGCACAAAGTTGCAGCAACTCGGACTTGATATATTCCCCACCATTATCAGATCTAAGAGCTTTGATCTTGCTCTCAGTGGTGGTCTCAACAGAAGCCTTAAAATCCTTGAATTTTCCAAGTACTTCTGACTTGTTTTTGAGAAAGAATACCCATGTAAAGCGAGAATAATCATCAATAAATGTCAAAACATACCTTGAACCATTTAATGACATATGGGGCAGCGGACCGCTGATATCAGAATGGATCAATCCCAAAATAGTAGAGGCTCTGCTAGCCTTGCCGCGGTCGAATCTGTGCTCGGGGTGCTTCCCAATAATGCAACCGGAGCATATTCCCTTCGAGGAACGGAGTTGTGGAAGCCCATCAACCATGGATTTATTTGATAGCAGCAGCAAATACTTATAATTTAGATGTCCAAATCTTTCATGCCAAAGCCTACTAACCTCATTACCATGTGTGCGAAGAGCAGTGGGCTTTGCAAGCGGAATAAAGTGCGAAAACTCATAACATTTTGCAGTGTGGTTTGCCTTTCCAACCGCAACTAGTCTTCCACTTTTGATATCAGAAATTTCAACTGTATTAGGGCTGAATGTGACTTTCTTTGGATCACCAGTATGTGTCATTTGATAAACAGAAAGGAGATTCGAAGCTAAGGAAGGCACATAGAGAACATTCTGAAGGCATCCATGATCTACATGAATCGTACCTTTGCCCTTTGAAGAAATTTTTGAGTCATCTCCCAAATGGATGGGGATGGAGCTGTTTGGATCGAATGAGGAAAAAGAATCAATATTTGCAGCCATATGATTTGATGCACCCGAATCTATCAAGAGAGTGGGCTTCGAAACCGTTGCCATGAGTGCTTGTCCTCTTTCATGATCGTCATTCCGATCCTTCTTCCTTGCACCGTCAGGAAGGGTTATGTTGTTCTTTTCCAAAAGGAGGGCCATTTGATCTATAGTCTTCTTCATACATGAACTTTCGGGATGAAAGCCACGGTTACAATAAGTACATTTAGATTTTTGGTTACCTTCTTTGCCCTTTTGCTTGGATTTCGAACTGGATGGTGCATCCGTTTGCTTGCCTTTGTCTTTTTGCTTGTGAGGCTCGAATTTGGGCTTCTCCTTCTTTAGCTTTCCTTTACCATTCGAAATCTTGGGTCCTTGAACAAATAGGGCTGAATCTTTGGAGCTTATGGACCCCATTTGAATCAACTTGTCATGCTCTTTCGTAACGGACTCAATGAAGGCATTCAAGGTAGGCATCTTCCAATTCGGGGTAGTTAGCCGACCGGAATTGAAAGTGGAGACAAATACCGAATAATCTTTCCCAAGCTTGCTTAGAATGGAGAGGATCAACTGCTTATCCTCTTTGATAACACCACTGTTCTTCAATTGCAAGTTCAAGTTCTTGAATTTTGTGAAGAATTCATTGATGGTCTCGAAATTTTCAGGATTAAGGCCAATCAATTCATTCTCTAATTGAAAAGCCCTAAGCTCATCCTGCTTGCCGAATAGTGTCTCAAGTTGCTCCCATATGGCTTTTGGAGTCTTCAATCCGCTGAGATGGAAGTGAAGATCTTTGGAGATGGAGAGACAAAGAAGACCGTAAGCTTCATCAAGCTTATTGTAGTGTTTGGTTCTTTCTGCCACATTGTTTGGCTCCAATTCAAGACCAAGAGTGACTCGGTAGTATCCTTTTGAACGTAATATGATCTCCATATCATCTTTCCAATCAAAATAATTGAATGGGGTGAGGATAGGCTTTGAAGAAGAGTATTCCATTGCTAGGAGCGAGTCAAATGATGAAGAAGAAGCTTGCTTGCAAACTATAGCGAATGGAAATGCTGTAGGGAAGCTTGCATGCAGAATGTAGCGAGTGCACTTGGAGGAGATAATTAACCTGCAAATCACATAAGAACAATCACAATAAGGTCGAACAATCCACCCTTTGAGAGTTGCATCACACCTGGGATTGGATTTCAAGCAATGTTGAATGGGTCCAATGTATCAAATCCAGGAATTATGTGGTAACTCAAGCTTCTGGAGTGGTATTGGAATAATTTTCAAGCTTTGCATGCACAGGAGCGAATGCCCTTGAGATATCTCATGCCAAACTTATTGCAATTTTTAGCAATTCAGTCAAATCTTCTTGTATAAACACCTGTAGAAAAGAGATCTTGTCCCTGCAATGGCTCTGATACCATGTAAAGTTAGTCACAGCAGATCTAATGAACAAATAAATCAGTCACAACAGATGAATAAGAAGATATGGTGCAAAACTGTGCAAAAACATGCAGCAGTGCTCTCTATCCCAGAAAGGGTGAATGAATTACAATAGATTACAATACAATCCAATATCTGTCAATGGCAATTCGAATTGACTAAGTAGGCATTCGAATCACTGAAATGGAGTAGCTTGACTCAATCTAGGAGTCCTCATCAATCATCGGTGTTGCTCATCAATCACAACAAACAGTCATCCAGGTGTCAAGCTGAGTCTAACTGATCATAATAAATGTAACTGAAGTGTGTAGCACTGATATAGGATCTGGAGGCTCAGTGGGGGCGCATGGGAGGCTAACTGGAGTCAGAGCAAGTCACCTAATCGAACTGGAGGTCAATCGGAGGTGAAACAGTCAGTCAGGAGTGAAATCGGAGTGAAATCAATCAGAATCGGAGCTAACTGAATGTAACTGGAGTGAATCTGCAGTGGTAGGTGAGCAAGTGCGCCCTTCTCAGTCAGTAGGTGAGAAGAGGGCGCCTTTCAGCTTAGGAGGGCTAAAACTCTGTGGAAAGTGGCTCCCGGGTGCTAGAAGAAGGTGGATAAGGTGCTGGAGGCATCAAACTGGTGACTGGACTACATATCCTGAAATAGATCATGCAAGATCCTGAAGTAGATATGTATCCCGAAATAGATGATCCTGAAATAGATATGTATCCCGAAATAGATGATGGATATCCGAACACATACCATACCATTACAGTCAATACAATACGGTTCCCACTATGAATAGTACATACATGCCCCATACCCATGGTGGCAACCCTTACTACAACACAGTCGGTGTTGGCCACCAGTATCACCCACCACCCCAATATGGTGCTCAAACCGCACATATACCTGCTTACTCTCAAATGGGTCAGGCAGGGGGATGTTATCCATCTTATGGCCATGGGAAAGCTTATAGGTTGACAGGTCCTCAGTATCAGCAGTTTAACCCTCATGGTCAAGCTTTTGGTCCATCGTACAACACAGTTCCATTCAATCAACCTTTTATGGGAGCTTATAATAAAGCTTTCCACCCGCAGATCCCGTTCCTTGCACCACTGAATCTCCCAAATCTTTCAAAGCTGATGAATGATCTGGTGTGTCACGACCCTACTTGGCTCCCAGTCCCTACCAAGCTCCCTTCAGACATTCCAAAGTTTGAGGGGAAAGGTGGTGAGGAGTCGGGAGATCATGTCACGACATTTCACCTTTGGTGCTCCTCCAACTCTTTGAATCATTATTCCATTCGATTATGCCTATTTCAATGCGCCCTCACAGGGGGAGCCGCGAAATGGTATGTGGAGTTGCCCGGAAACATCTATAGGGGCTTCAATGAGATTGCTTTGGTTTTCTTAGACCATTTCCATTTGCCGATTCGTTATGATACTGGTACTGAGTTGTTGTCCACCTTCCATCAGAATAAGGCCACACATATTTCTGACCACGTTCAAGAGTGGCGTCGGTGGAAGAGATTAGTGAAATCCAACATTCCTCTAGAGTTCCTGTTGGAATTGTTCCTCAAGTCTTTACTTCCATATATTTCTAAGGATGTTTCGATGTCTGGCATTATGATTGAGGAGCAAACTATCTTGAAAGTCCAGCAGTTATATCTTCTTTATTCTCAGTCTGGCATTTTGTATGACATTATCCCTGATGCACCGAGAACAAGACATGAGCCCACATCAGTTCCTGGACCACATGTCGATGGCATCGTGGGGTCCGCATGCACTCACCCTGTAGACTTGGTAGCTAATCAAATTCAAAATTTGTTGCTAAACCAGTCTGCACCCGGACAGGTTCACACCTTGTCCACTTCCACTCCGTCATCTGATGTACACAATGTGCAATCAACGAAACCGTTGGGTAACCAGCAACCTGGTGGTAAGAAAAAGAGGATAAATAATCGTAGGGGTGGAAACAATGGAAGTAACAATAATAGAATCATAATACTCCTTGTAAAGAGAATGCCAACCCTCCTCGGGAAGGCAGTAATGCTGGCGAGGATCATAAACCTAGGCGTAAGGTGAAATTCCCTTGCAAGCTTTGTGGGGAGGATCATCGTACTCACTTATGTCCTCATATTGAAGAAGCATCGAAGAATTTGGCACAAAGCCCAGCTGTGTTGAAGGATCCCCTACCTCATCACCAAAACATGGCTTCGCATGCTCCCACCACTGGTTATGGTACTAATGAAACGACAACGTCTTCTTCCAATACCAGTGGTTACAGATGCGTGAATATGGTTCAGTCGGAGGTTTGTGTTGCTACTTGTCAATGTGATTATGGTGCCCCACAACCGAATATGGGGAATGAGCCTCCCCCTCCTCCTGATAATTCCTTGCATATTGAGAAGCCTTCTATTATGCCGCAGATATCGAAAGGTGTTCTCAAGCGCTCTACGCATAATTCTAATGCTTGAGCCACCCAGAACTACTCCATCGTAGAAGATTTGGGCCAAACTCCATGTGCCATGTCGGCTCTTGAAGTTTTTCAAGCCTGTCCTTCTCAGAAGCATGCCCTTTTGAGTGCGTTAGGAGTTCATGATGGGGGAAATCCTAGTGTTATCAAGTTCGATACTACTGATGTCCAACCTCGCTTGCCTTACCACGTGGCTTTTCAAATCCAGGTGATTTTCCTGAAGAGATTCGTTAAACGTACTATGGTTGATGAAGGTGCTTCCGCTTCGGTAATGTCGTTGACTTGTTGGAAAGCTCTTGGCTCTCCTCCCCTACTCGCGTCTAGAACTACACTCACTGCATTTGACGGTAGATCTTTTACGCCGCATGGAATTATCCCTTCCCTTGTTGTCTCCTTGGGAGGTAAGTCCGTTCCTATTGAAGTCAAAGTGGTTGATGCACCCATCGACTACAACCTTTTACTGGGTCGGAACTAGATGTACGCTATGAAGGCTGTCGCGTCTACTGTATTTCGAGTTATTTGCTTTCCCCATGAAGGCAAGATTGTGACAATCGATCAGTTGGATTATGTTGGCACTCCTTCCACAACATCTACGGGATCAGTAGTCCCGCAAGTTTATAATTCTCAGTTGGAAACTGGGAACATAGGTGTTGGAATGTACCCCTCGCTGATGGGAACTTTTAACCATTCTGCACCTGTGAATTTTATTGGAACCATTTCCGACAGTGCGCCTCCTCCTTCTAATAGTATGCCATTCCGGACTTCCTATTGTGGTGATCCATGGATTTTTCCATCCGCGGATTCTATCTCTGGAGACATTGCACACATTGGGATGTCTATGCCTTTATCTGTAGCGGAGCTCACTTACGATCACATCCAACAAACCACTGCGGATCCAGATCTCTCTTCTCCCCAGACAGTTGAAGAAGATCCCATTACGCTGCCAGTTTGGGCAGCCAACTCATCTTGCTCTCACGATTGGCTCGATCATACTTTGCCATCTGATGAAGCTATCCCAGAACCCATGTGTGGTAGTGAGAGGCCTTGGGAAGATATGCACCATCGATCCTATTTCCTTCCCAACCTTGAGCTCATTGAGCAGGAGGAGTTTAGGATGACTCTAGCTGAGATGGTTGGTCACCCTGTGGTTCTTTTACAGTTGCATGATGTTTTCTTGGAGGGGAATATGGCCAATATTTCCCCAACCACTTCGATCAACATCTCTCGCACTCCCGGAAAGATTGAAAATGTTTACGTCGGTGACGATTGCACTCCTGAGGATATTGCTATTTACACTGATTTGTTTACTGAACCCCGGGAAGCTTTCGTCTAGTCATATGAAGAGATGCCAGGAATAGACCCCTGCATTGTTGAACATGAGATTAAAACGTATCCTGATGCTAAACCGGTTCGACAACGCTTACGTGTTGTGAAGCCTAGGAAGGAAGCTCCTATTAAGGAAGAGGTGGAGAAATTGCTCAAAGTTGGTTCCATCTACCCCGTTCCTCTTACCAAATGGGTGTCAAACCCTATTCCCGTGGATAAGAAGCAGGGAACGATCCGTGTATGCACTGATTTCAGAGATTTGAACCATGCATGTCCAAAAGACAACTTCCCCACGCCATTCATTGATCAAATATTGGATGCTTGTGTGGGAAGTGAGATTTTTTCATTCATGGATGGATTCTCGGGTTATAATCATATCCAAATCAAACCCGCGGACCAACATAAAATGGAATTTATTTGTCCATGGGGAACTTTTGCGTACCGGAAAATGCCCTTTGGCCTCAAGAATGCCAGAGCTACTTTTCAGCGAGCCATGACCTATGCCTTTCACGATATTAAGAAGATTATGGAAGTTTTCTTGGATGATCTTGCTGGCCATTCTCGCAAGAGAGTGGACCACCCCAAGCACCTCCGTATGATTCTCGAACGATGTATCCACTACAAAATTCGATTGAATCCAAACAAATGCATCTTTGCTGTTAGGACTGGTCGCCTTCTAGGATTCATAGTTTCGAAAGAGGGTATTAGAGTCGATCCTCTCAAAGTTGAGGCAATACTTTAGTTGCCTCCTCCGTGTAATCTGTTTCAACTTCAAAGCCTCCAAGGGAGAGCTATTTTTCTACGTCAGTTCATAGTTAACTATGCCAGTCTTACTAAAGGTTTCGCATGCCTATTGAAGAAAGACACACCGTTTATCTGGGATGAGCAAGCCCAGCAGTCTTTCGACGCTCTTAAGAAAGCTTTGGTATTGGCCCCCGTGCTTAGTCCACTGAACTTTACACGAGATTTCATTCTTTATGTGGCCACGTCTCAAGAGACTATTGGCATGGTCTTGGTTCAGGTAGATGATGCGCTCGTCGAGCATGTTATCTATTATCTTAGTCAAAATTTAGTAGACACTGAACTAAGGTATACCCATGTAGAAAAGATGGCACTTGCAACTGTTCACGCAGTCCAGTGGTTACGGAATTACATTTTGCTTCGAACAACCACTGTTGTAGCTCATATCAATCCATTTCAGTTCGTGCTATCACGACGCCTTATCGGGGGTAAGTATAATAAATGGATTGTGATACTTCAGGAATTTGATCTCAAGTTTGCTTCTACAAAGTCGGTGAAATCATTGGTGTTCGCTGAGCTTATGTCGGACCTTCCATGGCTTGATGAGGATGTCATTCATGAAGATTCCTTTGTGGATGAACACCTATTTCTTATCTCGACCCAGGACCCTTGGTATGGGGATGTCATTAGATATCTCCAAACTTTGAAGTTTCCTCCGCATTATTCACGAGACGAGCGACGGCGTGTGAGACATCATGCTAAAGATTATACTATCGTCGGTGACACTTTGTATCGCTAAGGAAAGGATTCCATTCTATGTCATTGTTTGACTCACGAAGAAGCGGAACGGGTACTTAATGATTGCCATGCGGGGGCGTGTGGCAGTCACTTATCCGGGCTTGCTACAGCCCAGCATATTATGTGAGCAAGTTATTTTTGGGCTACTATCTTTAAAGATTGTATTAACGCTGTGAAGAGATGTCAACCTTGCTAGGTTTTTTATCGGAACATACACTCGCATATAGCGCCCCTCCATCCGGTCATCACCGTACGTCCCTTTACTAAGTGGGGGGTAGATTTCATGGATTGCAAACCAGCTTCAGCTGGGGGGAATCATCATATTATTGTGGCCATGGATTATTTTTCCAAATGGGATGAGGCCATGCCTACCGTTAAAGCCGATGGTGCCTCTGTAGCCCATTTCGTATTCAACCAGATTATCACTCGATTCGGTATCCCGAAAGAGATTGTCACTGACCATGGCATTCACTTTCAAAATAAGATAATGGATAATTTGTCTCTCAAGCTTGGGTTTCGTTAGGAACACTCATCTTCCTACTATCCTCAAGCGAATGGTCAGGTTGAAGCAGTCAATAAGTATTTAAAGACCATTCTCCAACGTACCATCCAACAAAGCAAGACCAATTGGCATATCATGTTATATCCTGCTTTGTGGGCTTATCAAACCGCAGTTAAGATTGCCACCGGGTTCTCACCATTCCAGTTAGTTCATGGTGTGGAGTCACTTTTACCAGTTGAATGCGAGATTCCTTCGCTCAAGCTAGCCATAGAGCTCCTCCCTAATATGACAGATATTGAGCAATGTTTAGTACACCTCGAGCAACTTGACAAGCACTGTCGAGATGCCACTGTGGCCATTGATGTTAACAAGCGTCATGTCAAGGTTCAATATGATAGGTTTGTCCGTCCCTGGCAATATGCTAAGGGTGACTTGGTACTCTTGTATGACCAAGCTAAAGAACCCCTGGGGGCAGCCAAGTTCAATCCCATGTGGCACAGTCCTTACATTGTGAGACATGTCCTGGAAAAAGGAGCTTATGAGTTAGAAGATTACGAGGGAGTTGTCTTGAAGGAGCCTAGAAATGGGCTCTACCTCAAGTGGTATTACGCTTGAACCTTTGGTTCGAGCTGATACTTTTGTACACTATTGTATAGTTTTTTCTGTACATAGTCTAGGTTACATTTTTGGTTGTCGGGTCTGCTGATTAGCCTCTGTTTGATTGACAGATGTCAGCAGGATGTCCTACGTTCTTAGATTTCACGGATGGTGCTAGCCGACATATGCAGCAGCTTGCTTCTGCTGCCTGGGTTTCTTTTCACCTGACCATCTAGTTGTGTCCTCAGGAGGTGCCTGTCTCGGTCCTACATCGAACAATGTGGCTGAGTATAGTGTCGTTGTTGAGCTACTTTGGGATGCCATATCACATGACATCCAGTCTTTAGAAGTCCGCCTGGATTCACAACTAGTTGTGTCTCGGCTGAATGGGTAGTACCATGTACGAGACCCTACATTACTACGGATATTCCTTAAGGTACGACTCTTGGAGAGATATTTTGTTTCCATTACATATATTCACATTCCGAGAAGTCATAATTATATATCTGATGCATATGCTAACTATGTATTAGATTGGCATTTGTCACATTCATCATGAAGCACATAAATACAAAGACATTCATACATTTGTACCATACACACATATAGTAGAACCGAGAACCAAAGTTGTATATATATATAAATATGTCCAAAAATGGTAGTGTCATACAAGATTGGAGCCCGTAGCCCTCAAAAATATACATATCGATACAAAAAATGATGAGACCCTGGGATATCTACTCCCTCTGAGGAGGTCTAGCTGCTGACTCGACGAGATGTGTCTCATAATAGTATTGTACTGCATTGGCCATCCATTGCAGTAACCGCACCCCCTCACCAGGAACACCCACTACCTGGCACTACATAGCCTCTGGTAGTCGGGCTACCTCTATCAGTGGTACTCGAGCAACCATCCATGATATGTTGCACCACAACGTCTGTAGTGTGTGCCCTGCTGCAGCATCTACTGCCACCTCATCTCTACCCCGACGACCATGTCTCGGGAAGCCCTCGGGTCTCACTGGGCCTTTGTCTACGAGCAAATAGTCACCCATTAGAACATGACATTGCCACCAAAAAGATTTTTTGCATTCTAACTATCATCAAAAAATCCATAAAAATTTAAAAACACAAAACCAAAAGAGTACTCACCGATGTCTCCGAAGGCTGCACCTGGTGGGAGCGGCATGTCATGGTCCTGTCTGAAGTCTATCCCCGCATAGGGGTAGTCCTCGATAGCAATCACCTACCGGTTCCACCAGCGGAAGAACTCCTCAGTATATGGTGATGCCAAATGGGCACCACCCTGTCGTGTCAGTATCTCAGCCCACCGGGTCAGGGCTGGATCTAGAAGACTGTGAGGAGAGACATCCACCCTTGGGCTAAGTCCCGGAACCCTCTCAAAGAAGAAACTGCACAGGATGCTCCCATACCCAAAGTTTTTGGCCTTCACCCCTTTGCATTCCATCAGTTGTGTCTTCATAGACACCAGCAAAGTAGCACACCAGTCGAATATAGTACACTGCAAGCATTGTGATGCATAGAACATCATCGGTATGGATGCCTGATGTAGTGCTTTGGATCCCGTGATCCGCACCAGAGTTGCCACTATGATCTTTGTGCTCAAGTCCATTATGAGATTGACCGACACCTGACTTCCCACTGGTCATGTGTTGGTGGGACAATAGCATACTATGTAGTCTTGCACAGTGATCCCACCACCCACGGTCTGTGACCGAAGACTAGCCACTTCCCCTCTACGGGACAAACCTGTAATGAAATAGATATCCTCTACTTCCAGTGTCAGTGTTTTCCCATTGAGGATGACGTGTTGAGCATCCACATCCCAGTAGTTGATCAAATGACAGAGTAGTAGGTTTTGGGCCCTTAAACCCCCGAGACTCCAGTATTTATATAAGCCACATGCTTGCAGTGCTTGTTGTGCTTGCAAATCATTGCGCACGGCCTCATCTACCTGGTCATGCTCTCTCTCCCTCCACTCTAGAACCATCCTGGAGTGCAAAGCAAGAAATTTTTAGTTAGTTTCATGCTTAAAAAATTCTTCGCGGCCTTACCCGCGAGCTATATTGTAGACAGGTGTGGGTAGACGCGGGAAGACAGTTTTTTGAATGCGCATTTGATGCCCTACCCGTGACCCGCATACTTACAGCCCGCGGGTAGCACCGAAGCCATTTAGGGATTGTACAAACAAAATAACCCACCAACCAAAATTGAAATAAAAGCACTTAAATGAAAAGTATGGCAGTGGCCACTAACTTGCTCCAGACAGTTCACTGAACAGTTGCTCGTAGCTCCCACGATCGGCGCTTGAAATTTCAGGTGCAAACTCACCACTCAACTCCAAAATGGTGAATAGTGCAAATGAATTGAAAATTATTAAATTTTGTTACTATTTATAATTTTCTGGACCCACTTTTCTATAGTTTTGTCCATTTTGGGCTGTTATGAACTAATATCGTGTCATGGAGTAATGTTTTTTCAACAGATTTCCTCGGTGAGAGTTGTTCCAATTCATTTCACACCTAAGGAAGGTATGTTTCACACCTGGCATATAGGTTAGATGTCATTTCCACGTGCATTATGCATTTAACCTGTTGACCATTTTCATAAACCCTAGGTGCGACCCCGCTTCGTGACTGACATGGAACCTTCACACTATTATAGAAGTGTTGTCATGTGGCGGTAGGGCTTTCCCAAACATGGGTACCCTAGTTAGAACCCCCTTATGCATTTTGGTGCCCATGCCGTTGTTTGTCCTTAGGATTGGGAGTCCTTTGTAGTCACGCCATGACGTTGCGATAAAGACTCATACTATACTTTGTCTTATGCTGGCCATCTCCCTTAAGGACTCCCCTTAGTTATATCATGTTGTGATTGCATTGCATCATCCTGCTTGCTGCTTGAGCCTTGTGCCGGATCCCGCTTTCTCAATTGTTAGCCTGGTGCCTGAGCACTTTCCCTGTCGAGCCCTGTAGAGCTTATATATTTTCCCTTCACAATTTGATGACCCTTTGACCCTGAGGGAACACACCCCCGAGTGTCCACATCCTGCATGCACTTCCTTGCATTGAGCATAGGTATGTTCCACTGCTTGGGACTAGTCTTCTAGCTATTTGACACTCATTCCCTCACTTGTTGTACTATAGGAAATTTTATTCTTTTTCAAGCTTTTCCCAAATATGAAAAAGACAAAAAAAAATCAAATATTCCAAAAAGCCGGATAGGATTATGGTCATTATTTCTTGTTGGCAGCTGTTGTATCGCCTTTGAATAGAGCATTCATTCCACTCCGTACATTATGAGTCGGGACTATAGTTGGGACTTAGGAGCTGTACTTGTTTCTCAGTTTTCTCCACCGATTGGTAAAGCTTCCAGTCATTATGGATCCCTTTTGTAATGCCTCCTACATTGCATAGTTTATGTCAAGTCTATGATGCCTGAGTCTATCCATCTGCTCATGCTCTTGTTCAAAGGAAGTCTTGAAACCAGTGTCGGCCACTCCTCATATATCTTGACTATTACATGTCGGCCATCCTTATTGAGTCAGTCCGTTTCACTGAGATCTTCCAAATCTTTCAGCATTGCTAGTATCTCGTGCTGGTTGATGCGGGATGCCTTAATGCGCTCCTTCCAACGAGTCTCGTTCCATCGACCTCAACTCATTTATTCCGGGACTTGAGGCTTAGAGTTCGGTTGAGTACCTTGAGGCTTGCAATCATTAGTGGCAAGTTCTCTCACCATCGACAGTTTTGGGAATACATCAATGTCCCTTGATCGATGGATTCATCCTAGTGTTCGACTTCAACCCATTTATTCACACTCTGATGATTGTGCTCTATGCCTTGATGCCCATTTTCATTATCGGTGGGTCATCTCGCGTCTGTTAGTGGTGTACATCAATGACCAGTAATCAGACGATGTCTCATCAGGTTCGACCCCAACTCCTTTATTCACTTGATGGGACTTGCACCATCGAAGACTTATGTAGAAGACACCAGTCGATTGTGGCATTCAGTATGCTACATATGACTTTGACTTTACATCTGAGATATCACCTCTCAGATTTCAGCAGTTTGTACCTCTAGTTTGCACCAGTTGTCTTCTTTTCAGCAGCAGACCATATCTTACTATAGAGGGATCATGGCTATGATCACTTATGACATGTATCTACTTATGTACTGCCTATTCATGGCCATTGTATTAGATTGTTGTACTATACCGACATGTATTCAGAGATACTATTGTATTATGACAAGTGATCCGTGCTTTCCACTTGTGTCTCTATCACTCCACTTCTGAGTTTTATAATGTGTTTCGTCCATCGTACCACTTTCAATCTCTGACCTCACACATTAGGGGGCATCTGTTACACAGAAATATTCCACCCTGTGAGCATCAACATTCTTTGGCTTGTAGGATCCATTTCAGTGACTCAGATCCATTTTCATCCTTCAGTGATACTATTTTATCTTGTTTTTGTTCCTACCTGTATGTTGCATCACTATAGCATGCGTACCCGCGAGTTGCATCCCTATATCCCACGGGTATCAAGTAAAATGGTAAAAACCACTATTTTATTACTTTTTACTCCCAAAAAGCGGTCATTGGGTGACCTTTGGCTCTCCATATGCCCAAGTAACGTCTCGATGTGTCCTTTCACCTACCTTTGAGAGGACTATATATTGAGCACATATGGCTTATGGACGGGAGGAAGAAGAGAATAGTTAAGGCACTCTAGTGGATTTTTGCCCTATCTTGAGTCTGCACTCATTGATCCTTGTAGTTGTGAACCAGTTATGTTCACCTTCCAAACTCCTTTCTAGTTTGAGTTTGCCATTCATGGAGGATTGAAGTGGTGGAGGCACAAGTGGATTGATCTAGATCTTGGTTCAGATTGGTTGCCGGCAAGAGGTCATATCACTTTGTACTTCTTCTTGTTCATTAATAGAAATACTCATATTCTCGTCCATTCATGGTGTGAATGTCATTTATTATACATTGGGTTTCATTTGCTTATGATATTATGGACCATTATTATTGACGATGTTAATGTTATTTATATATCACATATTGTACTTGTGAGATATTTGTTGCCAAGACTAATTTGCATATTACAAGTGCTTGGATGTGTGTGGATTGAAAGCTCCAACGGGGATCTACATCAAATGTTCGATCGAGGTTGGTTACATTTCTCCATTGTTGTAACATTGTCATTTATAATAGCATTGTTGTGAGAATTGAGTAGATTTCTGGTAGTCATCTGTCTGTTTTGGTATTCCCAAGCCATAGTGAGTTTTCTCCAATACAAATATAAACAACATTCACAACATTAATGGATGAGGATATGAGTATTTCTATTATCAAATAACAAGAAGTACAATGCGATACGACCTATTGTCGGCAACCAATCTGAACCAAGATCTGGGTTAATCCACTTGTGCCTCCACCACTTCAATCCTCCATGGAATGGAAAACTTAAACTATGATAGGAGTTTGGAAGGTGAACATAAAGGGATCACAACTACAAGGATCAATGAGTGTAGACTCAAGACAGGGAAAAAATCCACTAGAGTTCTCTTGCTCTCCTTTCTCCTCCTGTCCATAAGCCATATGTGCTCAATATATAGTCCTCCCAAAGGTAAGTGAAAGGACACATTGAGGCGTTTCTGGACAAATGGAGGGCCAAAGGTCACCCTATGACCTCTTTTTGGGAGTAAAAAGTAATTAACTAGTGATTTTTACCATTTTACATGCTACCTGTGGGCTATAGTGATGCAACTCACGGGTACACCCACTGTAGTGATGCAGCTAGTGTATAGGGGAGGAAATAGGGAAAATAGTGTGTTTGAAGGATATAAAGTGGATCTGAGTCAGAAAAATGGATCCTGCAGGGCAAAGAGTGCTAATGCTCACAAGGTGGAAAATTACGTTGTAACATCAGGGAGATCGCAGTGGTTTGGATGTCGAAAGAGTGAGGAACTCCTGTCAATTGGATTTGTGTCAACACATTTTTACAACTCCTGTTCAAGTGAGATTGATTTATAATCCTGGAGATGGTTTTTATACATCATTTTAGGCCCTAAAACACATTCCCAAGATTCAAGAAGTTCTAGTAACATTTACTCCCTGTGGGACCATGGGATTTACGTACACATTTCTCATCCCCATGGCATTTATTACCCCCTGAACCTAAATCTAAAGGGAACCCATTTCAAATATGATCAATTAATACTTGGTGACTAATTTCCAACTCACCTTGAAGTTATCTTCAGTCATTTCTTTGGTCTCCTAGCCAGGGTCTCCCATATTGCACCCTTCTTGGAGGGCCTACTTCCACCTAATTTTTAAACATGCTCCTAACTTTTTCATGCAATGAAAATGGTATTGATGGAAATCCAATCCAAATATATTTCCAATGAGCCATCCTGTAGATCATTTCGAGTCGGGATGAGGAAGTTATGAACTAGACAATCTCCCCGTCCTCAATGCTCCTGACAGGGCTAAAACTAAAAAATTGGCTAAGTATGGGCCGAAGGGGATAAATATACCCTCTATGAGCGAGGGGAATCTTTAATATACTCAAGTATATACTCAAATACTCACCCCCCTTGATATCATGCCACCTTACACTGATTTTTTGCGCCCTCAATTGATCGAGGCCAAGTTACATGAGTTTTAAAGGAAAGAGAGGATGGGGACACATGGGAAAGTGCCACTTAGCATCAAGTTTTGCGCTTAAGTAATGATAGGTGCCACTTAGCACTAGAATCTGCGATCCCATTAATAATTTGACACATAATGGAGCCAAGGTAGGCTATGGAGGCCTCCTACACATGGCATCTCCTCATCGGGTGACCCTTCACCTTCCTCCACCTTGCAATGCCACTTAGCACGGAGATTTGTGCCCTCACTCTCATTGGTGCAACTTAGCACTCACATTTTCACTCAAGAGGGGATTGGACAAGTATTGACACATCATGGTATCCTAACGAGACAAAATAGGGTGAGGGAGGTGGAGGACACATGTCCCTATCCTCCTCTTCCACCTCTTCACCTACCCCACCACCATGATGACCTAGGATGACACTTAACATCAAATTTTGCGCTCAAGCTCTCATTGGTGACACTTAGCATGGGAAATTGTGCCCCCCTTGTCATCGGCTAGCCTATACATGTCACATCTACCGAGGTGGTAGTGTATTTTATTAATTCTCCATAAATATTTCTTAAGTAAGTGGGTTTTCTCTATAGTTGGATAGTTAACTTAGCTTTAGAGAGTTTTATTAATAAATTAGATGTGCTAGTGTATTTTAGCATAGTTTAGGCCAATTTAGCTTAGTTTTAGCTAGGTTAGGCTACGATAAGTAGGGTTAGGCCAAATTTAGACCCCCAATGATTATTTTAGTTGGGGTTAGCCCGGTTTTAACCATGATTAGTGATTATTAGACTAGATTAGTGTTTATTAGCCTAGATTAGTGTTTATTAGCATTGATTAACATTGATTAACCATAGATTAACATCTACTAGCCTTCTTCCACCTTGATTAACCCTTGGTTGATCAAAATTCTCTTGTTTTCACTAATTTCACGGGGTCATTGTGCATTCTATTAAGCTTAACTAAGCCTAGCATTTAGTGTTAGTGCATGTGACCAAGGCATGTTAACAACTTGCACAACCTTGATGGTCAAGTATTTAATATTTATTATTGTGCAAATAATTAACCTTGATCACATGATTAATGCTAATACATGGCAGTTTTTAATATTTACCGTTAATTAATCAGGGTTAACTCTTTATCTACCCTTTCCCATGCCTATAAATTCAAAGCTCTTACTTCATGCTAGTCACACATTCACTCTTCATCCATGATCGAGCTAAGTGGAGAACCATTGGAGCATCTTCAAACAAAATTCGGAGAACAAGACCTCTTCAAATAATTTAAACCTTCAAACAGTAATTCATGCTCCATAATTGCAATTCACTTCAGTAACAGTTTAACTCTCATTTCAACTTCATTCAGCTTTCACATTTCACTTAACTGTAGTTAACTAACTCATCTTGTATTCTTGTAGGTCAAGCAGCAGAATCATCAAGTGACAACTTCTCGACAACCATAATCTTCAAATCATTGTATGAGAGGAGATGAACACCTTCAAACTAACCCTATACTACTTAACCTCACATGCCTAAACCTAATTGCGCACTTAACCTAGGGTTAAGTGTTTTGTCCTATTAGGCAAAATCATAAAAATGAGATTTAACAGCCAAAACACATCCAAATCAGATTCTGCAAGTTGCAGGGGTATTCATATGGATGAAATACACCCAGAAATGTTGATTTCACCCCGACAACTATTTTGCAGATATTCAAATGGAGAACTGTGGGACCACCCCTGTTTTCAAGCTCTCATATTTCCCATCATCTTCATCCAAAACAAAAGCATGGGTTTTTCTCGGCATGTTGAGAAACATCCAAATATATTTATACTTCTGAGGTACCCTGCCTAGATGTCACCCATCCGGGGTCCCTCCAGCCCATTTTTGGAAGTATATGAAAATTTTCACTTTCGAGCCAAGAAAGGGGTATTTCTAGGTTCCTCTCAGTATTTCAAGTCACTTGGAATCACCTCCAACCACTTTCACCTATTGGAAATGGCCAAAAACCCTAATTTATTATTTATAGCAATTTATCAGTGAATAATTAATAATAAATATTTTACAAGGTGTTTTCACCTGAAAAATGGTATGGGTAGGTTCCTTGTATTTTTCTTGAATTACCTAGACTGAAAAATTTATTTTTCACCCCTCCCCCTAATTTCTAGGAATTATTTTCAATGTTTAATAAAAAATTACAATAAGTAGGGAAATGGTCTGAAAAATATTTTGTCAACTTCATAGGCTTCTCCTCGATCATACCTATCCACAGAGACTAGCCATTGTAAGATCTGAACTGAGATTTTGCGAAGATATAAGAGAAGAAACTGTTATTTGTGGAGAAACCTTCTTACTATTCAAACATGTGCTCTTCATGGTTTAGATAGTTAGATGACATTCACTTCAATTCTTGTCGGTCATGCTTGGTGTCCATGGATGTGGTGATGTTTCCTTCAAACAGTAATCTATAATTGGTGATAGTACATGACCTATCATCTGATGCTTATGTGCCATTAGTGATTGGAGCAATGGAGGGATGTTTCTTAAAGTTGTTCTGCATTACATACTTTTCACAGATATTAGATACACTCCAGCTGGATAGATTAGTTTTTTTACTTTCAAGCACTGCATTTTATTTTAGGCATATTTATGATTTTAGATTTGTGCTTTAAAGTCAATCTACTCTCAAAACCATTGGCATTCGGGCCCACATACTGGATGGAAGTGCTATTTTAAATGAGAGTGGGTCTAATACATTGACCTACCATCGGGCACTCTCCCTCGGTGACTGGTGGGAACATTTCCACCCGTAAACAAAAGGGTGTATTCCTTGATTTGCATCTAATAAACAAACAATACAATGGGTCAAGTGGTTGCCCTTGGTAGAATGGTGCTACAACACATCCTTCCATACTTCATAAAAAATGTCCCCATTTATGGCACTTTATGGTTATCATCCTCCATCTATCATGTCACCCTTGAAAGGGAAAGATAAGGTTCATGTAGTGGAGGATCACATAGAACACCAACAATAGGTTTTACAATTATTGAAGGAGAACTTGAATATAACACAAAATAGAATGAAACAATAGGCATATCAACATCTTAGTGAAAATGAATTTGAAGTGGGGGATTGGGTATTTCTCAAGCTACAACCCCATAAACAGATGTCCCTCAAGCAACAAAAGAAGGTCAATAAATCAACACCCAAATACTATGGTCCCTACAAGGTGTTGCAAATGATGGGAAGTATGACTTACAAATTGGAGTTAAAACCGTCTTCACATGTACATCTAGTCTTCCATGTTTCTTGCTTGAAGAAGGTAATAGGTGAAAAGATAACAGTTTAGACAATGTTGCCCGAACTTGATGAAGAGAGAAAATTCATACTAGAACCCAAAGCAGTAATGGAAAAAAGGATCAAGCAACTACGAAATCGAGCAATTACATAGTACTTCATCAAGTGGAAGAATTTGCAAGTAAAAGATGTGACATGGGAAGATGAATTCTTCATACAAAAACATCCACAACTAATCAAGCATTGAGGTAAATGCTAGTTTGAAGGGGAGGGGAATGTTAAGACCCTACATTACTATTGTTATGTCGGCTATGTACCCGTTTATTGTAATTTCACCCTTTGGACTCCTATATAAACTAAGGCGGTCTTATCATATGTATCATCGAAGAATTGTACATTGATGTGTTGTAAAGGGAGGTTTCCCCCTCGAATTGGCTTATATTCAAGGCATTGATCTATTTATTTTTATGTTTTTATACTATTTTGGGAACTTGGTGCATAATAGGTATAAGGGAGGGAACCGATACAACCAAGGTTGGAATGCACCTATAATTTTAGAGTTGGAAGGGAATTTTTTCCGAAAGAAGATTTGAATTGATCTGCTAAATAAAAATGAAAAGATACAAAGGTGGTGAGTATACACTTCTAAGCATACAATTCTATTTATACATAAGTGTAGGATGGAACCCTAAGTTGGGGCCCAAATAATCATTCAGTTGTAACTACATCTTATTTAGATTAGTAATGATCCTTGGTCTACTCAGGGCTTACTTCAAATTTGTGGTGTTAATACAAATACTGCAAATGTAGATCTAAGACCTATTGACGGGGGGGGGGGGGGGTGTAATGTCCCATATTAGGAATTTTATTAAAATTACAATTTTCCACTTTTTTTCCCTAGTTCGACCTTTGACTAGTTTTGATCTCTAGGTCCCAAATTTGCCCCAAATGATCCCAAATCTTCTGAGAAGGTATATGAATGATATTAGAACATACATATGTGTTTCAGGGATGCCTTTGAACCTTTAAAATACTTCTGCAAATCCTCTTTCAATTCTGATCAATGTAGGTAACTTTACTAGTGATTTTCCTTTGACTAGTATTGGTCTCTAGGTCTCAAATTGACTCCAAATGCCTTCAAATCTTCAAGGAAGGTGTGTGAATGATATTATAACTTGAATATGATGTTTATGGATGAAATATAGACACAAAAATACCTCTGCAAACTCTCTTAAGATTCTGGACCAATTATGCAATTTTACTAGTAATTTGGGGTTCAAATCCCCCTGGGGTAAGTACTGAAAATGGCTTCCCAAATGCCTCCAAACCCACTCAAATTTATGAACAGAGGTATGTAATTTGTTAATTATGTTATTAAATTCTCATATGCACCATTAATGGATTATTACAACTGTTCTCACCCTCTCCCATTCAACTGCAAAAATCCCCAATTCGACCCTTGGGGAAATGGCACTATTTCACCTCCCAATACAACTAAACTGAGTAAAAATGCTTCAAATGCTCAAGTACAGTACATGAAACTTGTAGAAGACATCCATGGAAGTATATTGATCACAAATATATCAGAGAATCAGCCATTCATTCGAAATCATCATCAATACATTGGTTCACAACAAGGTAGTGGGGAAATGACATTGTTCTTCCATTAAAAATGAGATTTATACATTTCTACTTGGAATTTCGACCTGAAACTTTCTGGAGATGAAGAACAGAGTATTTACTTCATATTAAAAAATAAATGGGGCATTATAAGCTCCCCCAAAAAGTACAATAGCTCACCAAAAACGCCCTCCCTCAAGGATCAAGAATATGCCATCAAAACTGGAAATGGTTGAAGGAGTGAGCTGCAATAGAAGAAACCATGAGCTGACCTATAGCTTACACCTGAAAATAAATAATCCATTAAATCTCCAAATGAAAGGTCTGAATGGCCTTTCCAATTACCAACTTGGATGGGAATCTTTCACCCTCGAAATTGGCTAAGGCAAGAAACTAGTCATCCACTAGCTCTCCCTCTTCACAAACGCAATTGCAAATTCTACAAATGATCAAAAGCTACTTTCATTCTTTGTTATTGACATTTATAAACTTCTAATGTCCTCCATGGGTCGAATTCCTTCCAAGAGACTCATGCCAACTCATGTTGGGAAGAGATTCCAAAGAACGCCACTTGTACAACAATTCCTAGTCTCCCACTTCCACCAAATCACATGTGGAAGCATCTTAGTTGCCCTAACACCCTTGAGCACCCTCTTGGAGTCTATTTTTAGCCCTGAAATGTCATATATGTCATATGTCAGCCTTCAGGTCTGATTTGTGTCATAGGTGTCATAGCATCTTCATCATTGTTGTCATAGAGCTAGGGAATCTAGCCCAAGTGTCTCACTAGCTCCAAATTGCCTCTTCCTCTTCCATGGGAGTTACTCTTCCTCTATATTTCGACCTTGTATGAGTCATGCAATGAATAATACCTTTTGGACTCCCCAAAGTATGTTACCATTCACCTTGAATTCGAATTGGTGAGAGAATGATGCCAAATGTAGTGGGGAAATCTAGCCATATGTGGGTCCCACTTCCTCCATGTGTCTTCATGATGAAATGCCACTTTGATTTTCACTTGTATATATTTATTTAGATCCTTTATTAAATATTTATGCCATTCTAATGTTCAAATATCATTTATTATCCCCATTATTCCAAATCCCAAAGCTTCCACCCCCAAACCTAGGAAACTAGTAATTTTCCTCCTTGGCAATTATTTGACCTTTAGCATCAATTTGACAAACTCTAATGAATAGGGCCAATGTGATTAGGCCATTGTGACCCAATGCCAAATTTGGGACATTACAGGGGGGGGAATCTCACCAGTCAATGGAGGGAGAGTGCCCGATGGAAAGTCTCAAGTAGATCCACTTCCATTTGGTGTAGCATTTTCGATTGATATGTGGGCCTGCTTTCCATTGGGGTGTGTGTATAATGTACGCTAAAACTCTTTTAAATTCCTAAACATGCCTACACTAACCATGCATAACATAAACACAAACAAACTAATCTATATTAAACTTTTCTAATCTAACCTATCCACATGGAGCAAACTAACTAGTTGTGAATGATACATGAGAAAAACAAGCAATGTGTTAACAAACTCTTAACATGTTCACCCATTGTCAACCTATGAATGAAGAACACCTCAGGCATAGAGGTTATCATTTACAATAGACCTACAAGCAAAGGAGATATTAGCCATTCATGAAGCTCAATACAAAAGCAAGCATAAACAATTAAAGGCCATCCACAAAGTCAACATGAAACATCAAAAGCAAGGTGAGGAATCTCTCTTGAAGCAAGTCACTTTCTTTTCATTGAATGTATTACTCTTACAAAAAATTTCCATACAAACCAAAGAGTGAAGCCCTTTCTCCATATGAGAAAATGAATATATAGGCGAGGGTAGGTGGCTCTTGGCCTTTCACCTACCCATAACCTTTTATCTTCCTTTTGACACATGACTTTTCTCTAATTAATTACAAAAATAAATAAGAAAATACTGAGAAACTTTGCTATTTATTCTCCTAAATTAATTACAAATATTCCTAAAAACGCTTGAAATTTCTCTAATAGAAATTATCCAAAATTACAATAATTCTCCAAAAATCCTAATGAAACATTCCTCTCTTGTCCTTGGCCATGTGTGTGAAATTCGAGGCTTGAGTGCTCCAACTTGTTATCTTCCAACTTCTTCTCATGTTATCTTGAGAGGGGACTTTTTCATGTGTGTTCTTTGAGAGCATGGCCAATGTACAATTCTTCGTGTATTATGATGTGTTTTGAGATGAGCTGCTTCATATGACAATATCCAAACCAGTGTTGCCGGAGTGTGGAAGGGAGTGTTAGCAAAGTGGGAGTGGGAGCATCAGTTCCCAAAGATATTTACGAGGGAGCGCCTGGGAATGCGAAATTCTAGGCTTAAATTTTTCCTAAAGGGGCAGAAGTGGGAACGTGGTGTGAGTAGAAGCTTTCGGCAACATGTATCCAAACCAATCTCAATGAGAACCATATCCTACCATGGTATTCTTGTCCTAGTGCGTCTTCAAGGTTGAAGCTAGTGACATGTTCATGTGTATGTGAAGGATTGAATGTGTTTATCCTCCTGTAGCCCATGTCCGATCGAGATCCCTTCCACCATGTGTAATATTAAAGTAGTATTGTGGGTGATGGGAGTCTTCATGTCTCAAACTATGCTAGTGAAAATTCTCTCCATGAGTGGCATTAATATTCTTCATCTTATCCAACAGCTCGGATGATGTATTTTTGTCTCCTACAACATGATGATCTGCTTGTGATAACAACTTCCATTGTCTTCAATATCATTTGGATGCGGTGATCAATGTGATCTTTTCGACCTCAATCCATCTACCAAGCATCTTTCCCATCAACATCATGAAGTTTCGAAGGTCTAGTAGGCATCAATCCATCACCAACAATATGTGTATGACCCAACATAGCATGAGAGCAGCCAAATACACCATATAGTATCCTAAGCCATATATGAAACAATTAACTAAAAAGGAATGGAAGGATTAGGGGTAGAGAGTTGGCTTGAAAGCAATTGTCCCCATGAGATAGAAATAACAAGATGATCTCTCTCTATTGTCAGTCTTGTATGGTGTTCTCCTCTTGATGCAGTGTTTGGTTATTCATCTAGGATGAGCCATTGAATTGATCTGAGTGAGAGTGCACTAATCCTCATCCTTCATTGCAGCGTATGAGTGTCTTTGAGAGACCTCTCATGAGTTGATGGTGTGAGTTCATGGATCTCCCCTGTGATCAAATTCCTTTCATAAGTTTTTAAGTGAAAATTGCCTTAGTCTTATTTCTCCTCCTCATTACATGTCTCCTCTAATGGTAGATGTGGGTGCTCTTCCATACATAGACATTTTCAAGTAGGAGTGATTACTTGTGTTCTATGGAAAAATTCCTCACCATAATTAGTCTCCTCATAAACTTGCATACTTTGACAATTTTATGACTTGGTGCAATGGCAAGGTGGTTGTCATGGGAGTAGGCAAAGTCCTTTCTTTCACCATAAGGTTGGGAAGCCATCTCATGTATTTTCACAAAAAACACAGCGTGAGAGCCTCATGTTACTCATCATAGGCATGAAATATGTAAACAAAACCTTTCCTTAGCCAAAAAAATTAGTTTTTTGGAGAAATGGGCTAAAACAGTGAAAAGTTGCAAAATTGACCAAGTATGGAGAGAATGACCAAAATTGGGAAAATTGAAAAGTTGGAGATTGGATTGGAAAGATGGATGAATAGATGAGGGTGAGGTCGGATTCATTGTAAAGCATGTACCCCAAGCTTTCAATTACCACTTCGTATGCTTGAAATGAGTTAAGGGTGAAGGTGGAAATAATTCCATTTTCGAGCTCGATAAATTGATTTTTGTATCACGATCACGCTTATAAGTTTTGGAGGATTTTCATGGTGGCCTTAAACTGGGTATGAGGTGATGATCTTGTATAAAAATTATCCATGCTATCAGATCAACCTTCATATAAAATATCAACCCTTAATTTAGATGTGAAAATTTTTATGAATTTTCCCTTAGGAATTTTTAAATTTATTTCCTGCAAACCTTAGAAATCTTGTAAAAATCATAATTTGAGATTTACAAGCCCAATTGAGATGAATCATGTTTTTCTGGGTTAAGGAGGTCCTATGGAAGCCTCTGCAACTTTTGGATTAAAGAAATGAAGCAATTTCCTATTTTCTAGGAAAGTTTAGGTATTTTTAGTCAATAATTCCTAAAAACTAGGGAATTTAGTAAAAATAAAAAAATTCCACTTGGAGTCATCTCCAATCAATATTTTGAATCAACCCATATGCTTTTGTTCTGCAAAATTTTCCAAATTTGTATTTTTAAATTAATTGTTTAAAATGACTAACTAATAAATTAGGGTTTTCTCCAAAATTGGGTGGATGGGAAGGTTGGGACCTCACCTAGATTGTTTGAGATGATTATAGGAACCTACAATACCATTCCCATGGCTCAATTTTACCTCTAACCGCTAATTTCAAAATATGCCCAAAATAGCTTGAAAAACTTGCCATTTTTTAAAACATGGTGATCTGGGAGGGCAAATCAAAGCGGTTTTTCCTGAAACTTGGTCTGTAACTTTCATTGATGTATATAAACAAGTGTTGGGTTTTGGAAGCACTCAAAATGACCAAAAAATGAAAAAAATAAAAACTGCTATTTTTGGGTTTCTAGTTATTACATGATAGCCACTTTTAGCAGTGAGTTTGAGGCCATTAATGGAATTTACAACGACAAATATTGATGTCAATCTTCATAAATGAGCCAAGGGAACACGGCCATGGTTTCTGTAAAATTAGTCACAGCAGATCTAATGAACAAGTAAATCAATCACAACAGATGAACATAGAAAATATGGTGCAAAACTGTGCAGAACATGCAGCAGTGCTCTCTATCCCAGAAAGGGTGAATGAATTACAATACAAACTGTCACAATGACAGAGCAATTCGAATTGCCTAAGGAGGTCATTCGAATTACAGAATGGAGTAGCTTGACTCTAACTAGGAGTCCTCATCAATCAATCGGTGGTGCTCATCAATGCACAACAACCAGTCATCCAGGTGTCAATCTGAGTCTAACTGAGTGTAATAAGTGTAACTGAAGTGTGTAGCACTGATTTAGGATCAGGAGGCTCAGTGGGGGCGCATGGGAGGCTAACTGAAGTCAGAACAAGTCATCTAGTCAATCTGGAGGTCCAACGGAAGTGAAACAGTCAGTCGGGAGTGAAACTAGCCTCAAATCAGGGAGAATCGGAGCTAACTAAATGTAACTGAAGTGGAACTGCAGTGGTAGGTGAACAAGTGCGCCCTTCTCTGGCAGTAGGTGAGAAGTGGGCGCCTTTCAGCCTAGGAGGGCTAAAACTCTGTGGTAGGTGGCTCCCGGGTGCTAGAATGAAGTGGATAAGGTGCTGGAGGCATCAAACTGGTGACTGGGATGCATGCAAGTGCATGCAGGTGCATGCAAACCCTAGATTCTGCATGCAAACCCTAATTGCATGCAAGATCCTGAAAAAGATGATGTGGATATCCGAACACCCCCCCTCAAGCTAGACTATGATGTGCCAACAAAAATAATGTGGGGCCCTGGTAACTAAGACCAAAGGTCACCCCAATACAATAATCCAAAAAATGCTGAAAATAACCTAAGTGAGGAAAGAGGGAAAACCCAGTGGGAAGAAAGCCCCCCCTCAAGCTAAAGCATAATAATGAATCAATCTGTCTCCACCATGATGGAACTCACCCCCAACAGTGAACGGAGGTAAGAGAACTTCTTCTCAGTGAAGCTCTTGGTGAAGATGTCTGCAATTTGCTCATCAGTAGGGCAATATTGCAGAATGATGGTGCGGTCATGCACCAACTGTCAAATGTAATGCATATGAATCTCAATGTGTTTGGTCCTCTGCCGCTGAAATGGATCTGTGGAGATCTTGATAGCACTTTGATTGTCACAAAATAGGACAGTCGAAGTAGTGCCACCAAAACCAAACTCGGAAAGAATACCCTGCAACCAAACTGCCTGAATGCAGGCATTGACTTCCCCTCGATACTCTGCCTCTGCTGAAGAAAGTGCAATGGCTGCTTGCTTTTTGCTGGACCAGCAAATAGCACCATGACCCATCATGAAAACATAACCGGAAGTGGACTTCCGATCAATGCTATCACCTGCCCAATCTGAATCAGTAAAACCAATGAAATCTAGCTCAGAATCTGCAGCATAATGTATGCCAAACTGTTTCGTACCTTGCACATACTGCAAGATCCGCTTGGCTCCTCGCCAATGAAGCTCATGTGGCTGCTGCATATATCTTGACACGGCACTCACGGCATATGAGATATCAGGTCGTGAGTGTGTCAAATAAAGTAGTGAACCAATCAACTGTCGATACATACTGCAATCTGCAAGCAGTGTGGACTCTCCCTCCTCAAGACTGATTCCTGAGAGGAATGGGAATGGGGCTACCTTACATTCAGCCATATTAAACTTCAATAACAGGTCGGAAGCATATTTTTTCTGAGATATAGTGATCCCATCAAAATTTTGAGCTATCTCCAAGCCCAAAAAATGACTCAGCAAGCCCAAATCGCTCATGTCAAAAGCTAGATTTAAGGCAGATTTTAGCTTGTTTATTGAAGTAAGTGTGCTACCAGTAATAAGCAGATCATCAACATAAAGTACAATAACCAACAAATTACCTTTAACTCGCTGAAGATACACATTCGGATCAGATTTGCATCTTTGGAAATTCTGAGAAAGAAGGAAGGAGTCCATCTTTGCGTACCAAGCTCTTGGGGCCTGTTTTAACCCGTACAAAGATTTATTCAATCTACAAACCAATGATGGATCTGATGTATAACCCTCTGGCTGCTACATATAGACCTCTTCAGCAAGGTCTCCATGTAAAAATGCACTCTTCACATCCATGTGGTGCACTTCCCAGTGCTTGGATGCGGCAATAGCTAAAACAAGGCGGATGGAATCCATCTTTGCAACCGGTGCAAAGGTCTCAGTGTAGTCCACTCCTTGGACTTGGGAGAAACCTTTTGCCACCAGCCTTGCTTTATATTTGCTGATAGTGCCATCAGCAGCAACTTTAGTACGGTAGACCCATTTACACTTCACTAATTTTCTTCCAGGTGGAAGAGAAACTAGCTCCCATGTGTTGTTCTTTTGAAGAGAACTGTACTCTTCGTCCATGGCACTTTTCCATCTCAGATCTCGATGGGCTGAATAGTATGATGTAGGATCTGAACCAGCCATCAAATAACAAATCTCAGGAAGAAATGGATCAGCAATAGAAAGAGCCATACCTGCTCTTTGAAAGTCTCCTCTTGTTCATCTCGGATCAGCAGGATTTCCAAGATTCGAACCAGCAGAATGTAGAGTATTTTGGGCCCACTTTGGTAACTGAGGAGGATCATAATGATCAGATTCCGAACCTGATATGTCATGATCATCATATGCTGCTACAATATCAAAAATATCAGAACTCATACCTTCATTATCGCTGCTCGGATCTTCTTCTGGTGAAGGCGGTGAATCGGCAGTCTTTTCCTCGACTAGTTGCAATTCTTGAAGCGGTTCTTCAAATTGCACACTGCGCTCTATGAATATCTTTTTAGATCTGATATCCATGAGTTTATATGCTTTTGATTCTTCCCCATATCCTATCAATATGCACTCGATACTTTGTGGATCCAAAGCTCGTCTCTTCTCAGAAGGAATTCTAGCCCATGCAGTAGAGCCAAAAACTCTCAAATTTGACACATCCGGTTTGTGACCAAAGAATGCTTCGAAAGGAGTCATACCTTTCACGGATGAATGTGGAACACGGTTCTATATATATGCAGCAACATTGATTGCTTCAGCCCAAAGATTTGCAGCCAAACCTTTCGATTCAATCATGCATGTAGCCATCTCTTTCAGTGACCGATTTTTCCTTTCCGCTACACCGTTCTGCTGGGGTGTGTAGGGAACTGTATGTTGGATCTTAATTCCGCTTTGGGCACAAAGTTGCAGCAACTCGGACTTGATATATTCCCCACCATTATCAGATCTAAGAGCTTTGATCTTGCTCTCAGTGGTGGTCTCAACAGAAGCCTTAAAATCCTTGAATTTTCCAAGCACTTCTGACTTGTTTTTGAGAAAGAATACCCATGTAAAGCGGGAAAAATCGTCAATAAATGTCAAAACATACCTTGAACCATTTAATGACATATGGGGCAGCGGACCACTGATATCAGAATGGATCAATCCCAAAATAGTAGAAGCTCTGCTAGCCTTTCCGCGGTCGAATCTGTGCTCGGGGTGCTTCCCAATAATGCAACCGGTGCATATTCCCTTCGAGGAACGGAGTTGTGGAATCCCATCTACCATGGATTTATTTGATAGCAGCAACAAATACTTATAATTTAGATGTCCAAATATTTCATTCCAGAGCCTACTAACCTCATTACCATGTGTGCGAAGAGCAGTGGGCTTTGCAAGTGGAATAAAGTGCGAAAACTCATAGCATTTTGCAGTGTGGTTTGCCTTTCCAACCGCAACTAGTCTTCCACTTTTGATATCAAAAATTTCAACTGTATTAGGGCTGAATGTGACTTGATTTGGTTCACCAGTATGTGTCATTTGATACACAGAAAGGAGATTTGAAGCCAAGGAAGGTACATAGAGAACATTCTGAAAGCTTCCATGTTCTACATGAATCGTACCTTTGCCCTTTGAAGAAATTTTTGAGTCATCTCCCAAATGCATGGGGATGGAGCTGTTTGGATCGAATGAGGAAAAAGAATAAATATTTGCATCCATATGATTTGATGCTCCCGAATCTATCAAGAGAGTAGTGGGCTTCGAAACCGTTGCCATGAGTGCTTGTCCTCTTTCATGATCATCATTCCTATCCTTCTTCCTTGCACCGTCAGGAAGGGTTATGTTGTTCTTTTCCAAAAGGAGGGCCATTTGATCTATAGTCTTCTTCATACATGAACTTTCGGGATGAAAGCCACGGTTACAATAAGTACATTTAGATTTTTGGTTACCTTCTTTGCCCTTTTGCTTGGATTTTGAACCAGATGGTGCATCCGTTTGCTTGCCTTTGTCTTTTTGCTTGTGAGGCTCGAATTTGGGCTTCTCCTTCTTTTGCTTTCCTTTACCATTCGAGATCTTGGGTCCTTGAACAAATAGGGATGAATCTTTGGAGCTTATGGACCCCATTTGAATCAACTTGTCATGCTCTTTTGTAACGGACTCAATGAAGGCATTCAAGGTAGGCATCTTCCAATTCGGGGTAGTTAGCCGACCGGAATTGAAAGTAGAGACAAATACCGAATAATATTTCCCAAGCTTGCTTAGAATGGAGAGGATCAACTGTTTATCCTCTTTGATAACACCACTGTTCTTCAATTGCAAGTTCAAGTTCTTGAATTTTGTGAAGAATTCATTGATGGTCTCGAAATTCTCAGGATTAAGGCCAATCAATTCATTCTCTAATTGAAAATCCCTAAGCTCATCTTGCTTGCTGAATAGTGTTTCAAGTTGCTCCCATATGGCTTTTGGAGTCTTCAATCCGCTGAGATGGAAGTGAAGATCTTTGGAGATGGAGAGACAAAGAAGACCATAAGCTTCATCAAGCTTGTTGTAGTGTTTGGTTCTATCAGATAGATTGCTTGGCTCCAATTCAAGACCAATAGTGACTCGGTAGTAACCTTTTGAACGTAATATGATCTCCATATCATCTTTCCAATCAAAATAATTGAATGGGGTGAGGATAGGCTATGAAGAAGAGTATTCCATTTCTAGGAGCGAGTCAACTGATGAAGAGGAAGCTTGCATGCAGACTATAGTGAATGCAATTGCTGTAGGGAAGCTTGCATGCAAAATGGAGCGAGTGCAATTGATGGAGACAATAAACCTGCAAATCACATAAAACCAAGAACCGTAAGGTCGAACAATCCACCCTTTGAGAGTTGCATCACACCTGGGATTGGATTTCAAGTAATGTTGAATGGGTCCAATGTATCAGATCCAGGAATTATGTGGTAACTCAAGCTTCTGGAGTGGTATTGGAATAATTTTCAAGCTTTGCATGCACAGGAGCGAATGCCCTTGAGATATCTCATGCCAAACTTTTTGCAATTTTTAGCAATTCAGTCAAATCTTCTTGTACAAACACCTGTAGAAAAGAGATCTTGTCCCTGCAATGGCTCTGATACCATGTAAAATTAGTCACAGCAAATCTAATGAACAAGTAAATCAATCACAACAGATGAACATAGAAAATATGGTGCAAAACTGTGCAGAACATGCAGCAGTGCTCTCTATCCCAGAAAGGGTGAATGAATTACAATACAAACGGTCACAATGACAGAGCAATTTGAATTGCCTAAGGAGGTCATTCGAATTACAGAATGGAGTAGCTTGACTCTAACTAGGAGTCCTCATCAATCAATCGGTGGTGCTCATCAATGCACAACAACCAGTCATCCAGGTGTCAATCTGAGTCTAACTGAGTGTAATAAGTGTAATTGAAGTGTGTAGCACTGATTTAGGATCAGGAGGCTCAGTGGGGGCGCATGGGAGGCTAACTGAAGTCAGAACAAGTCATCTAGTCAATCTGGAGGTCCAACGGAAGTGAAACAGTCAGTCGGGAGTGAAACTAGCCTCAAATCAGGGAGAATCGGAGCTAACTGAATGTAATTGAAGTGGAACTGCAGTGGTAGGTGAACAAGTGCGCCCTTCTCTGGCAGTAGGTGAGAAGTGGGCACCTTTCAGCCTAGGAGGGCTAAAACTCTGTGGTAGGTGGCTCCCGGGTGCTAGAATGAAGTGGATAAGGTGCTGGAGGCATCAAACTGGTGACTGGGATGCATGCAAGTGCATGCAGGTGCATGCAAACCCTAGATTCTGCATGCAAACCCTAATTGCATGCAAGATCCTGAAAAAGATGATGTGGATATCCGAACAGTTTCCCTTTGCAAAAAGAACCATTGAATGATGAGAATGAAAGGAGGAACTTTTAAAAAATGGAAAGTGCCATTAATGATAGCCATTAATGAACAACAAGAGTTCTTTAACACAACTTCTTGAATGTCTGCTTGAACCTACAGAAAACCCACAAAAGCGAGTGGAGAAATGCAAGAGAAGAGTGGGGGATGAAGGAGATATGAGTGATTGAAGCTTGGAGAATTGGGGTTCAAGCTCATGTTCAACAATTAATGGCTCCCATTTCGCTCTCCCTTTCTCTCGTGAGAAAATGAAATGAAGAAGTGAAAATGAGCAAATGAGAGAATAGACTTTTTAAAACCTAAATGGGAGATGAAAAATTAATGATGTGATTTAATTAGTTAATTGGGATTTAATGGGATGTGCATTTCATTAGAAAACTTTAATGTCAACTTAAGATGATGCTAAAATTGATGTTACAAGAGTTAGAGGAGTCCAACAACAAATGTTAATTCATGAAACCACTTGGTGAAGGAGAAAACCACCTAGAAATCCTAGTCCAATGCAAAAATGAGTAAGCAAACAATAAACCCGTGCCAATCAACCTCTAAGCAAGATTAACCCGGAATGAGCCAATGAGAGAGGGGCCGCAAAAATCAAGGCTAATGGGGACCAATGAGCTTGCTAGGGTAAAAAATTAGCAATAAGGCCTCTTGGCCAATCAATCACAAGCAAGATGCAATTTTCAAGGATAAGCATTCTCTCTCCTCCGTTCCATGCATTTTGTCAAGTGCATTTTGTTGTAAGGAGGAGTATTTTCAAATAAAGAGAGTCCACTTTTATGCAAGGAGGAGGATTTTCAAAAATCCCTCTCAACCAATCAGAATCAAAGTGAAACTTTCCACGATAAGGCCCAACACTTAATCATTTTTCCATTTTTGAGGCCTATTGACAAGCTCAAAGAAGGTGACAGTGATTTGGCCATAACTTTATAATCCGGAGTCGGGATGACCTCCAGGATAACTTGTTGGAAAGCTAAGACAAAGGAATATCCAACCATGGTGAAGAGAAACCTTGAAAATCCTTTAAACATGCAGAAAAACTTAGTGCAATGAAGCCTTCTTAGATGGGGTAAGCAATGGGAGACCCTAGAGAGGAGGACTTGGAAATCGTTGAAGATGAAACTTTCAAGGGTTGCCTCTCCATGAGTGTGTTCATAGATCATATATGAAATATGGGTACTTCTTAGATTGAGTTTTTGGGAGCTTGACACGAATCAGGGTTCGACCAGGGATTTCCGATACCGATGGAGCCACAAAGCAATAACCTTACCTACACTTCATGCAGATGGACAAAAGGGACCATGGTCAAGCTTGTAATACATCCCTTAAGTATCAAATTTCCCTATTTCACAATATTTAACTAGATAATCTCATAAAACCCATTAGTCATCACTTCATCCAGATGAATGCAATGTCATATAACATAGAGTCATATCTTGACATGCAAAGTTCCTGTCTAATGCTTATTTACAGGTCAAATGAAAAAAGAAGGAAAAACTAAAACAATATGCTTCAATTGTCTACTCTGAAATGCATGTTATCAATAAATACATGGTTCTAAAAGGTCCGCTATGTGTTTGTCTCATGATCACCTAAATGGTTGGAATAAAACAATCAAGGAAAATGTATGCTAGAGCTTAACTTCAGGAGAGGTTCTCCTAAGATCTAGTTATAAAATTTTAAAATAATAGATTCGCTTTATTGGATAAGTTCTTGAGCTTTGAAGTTTTCACTGGTTTTTGGTTTTAAGAAATTAAAAATTATAAACAAAAAATCCAAGTTAGCCATTTCGTGAAAGCAGTAAAGTAGGTTTAATTCAAAGCCATTTCACACAACAATCTTTTAAGGAAATTGTAATACCCCAAATGCTGGACTCTAAACCCTTTTATATTTCTGCTAAGTATTATTTCATTTTACTTAGGTGACTTTAGAAATAAGATAAATTGATTTAGAATGACCATGTGGACCAGCACATAAATGAGATGGGATTAACAGTCCCCTATGGGTTGGAGGGAAAATGCCAATTAAAATAATAATAAGAAATTATTATTGGAGAAAAATGGAAAACCCTAAAGAAAAGATTTGAGAGACTAATGAATTAAAAGAAATAACAAAATGAGAGAATTTCCCACCAAGAGATAAAAAGTGAAACTCATTCAAACCCTTCACACATTCTTAACAATTATTCACATTCTCATTATCATCAAAACACAAGAGAAATGGGTGCTGGGAAAAACCATGACCAGAGACAAATGAAGACAAGTGATTGAGGACAGATTTGGGAGTACCAAACTAGTCTAGATTAAGGGGAATCATATAGCTGGGTATTGGCTTGGACACTTAATTGTGTGCAGGTACGAGAACTACCCCAAGCTTGCAGGAGCACTGCACTTACTTTGAATAGGTTGTGTTTAATTGATTCTCTTAATGGCTGAGGCTTAAAAGGCCCTGGAGCATCCTGGAGCTCAGGAGTACTAAGTTGGATGTTGGGTTTCCTGCTGCCACTTATATATACTAAATAAATTGGGGAACAAGTTAAGGGTAATTTAAAATATATAATCTAAACCTGGGGGACTTTGAACTTAGCTCAGGGGTGACCTGGAAGCAAGGAGAACTTGCTGGTCAAAGGTTGGGAGGTTTGTGCTTGGTCCCACTAGTCATCAAATTTCAGATAAGTTTATCTACTGCCCTATTGGATAATTTTTATGGAAAGTAATGGAATTTGTTTATATTTATTCCTGGAAATATTGTAGAATGATTTACTATTCAGATCTATTTACATGTATATGGTTAGACTGATTTCTGAGTATAGATTAGCCATAAATTCCTAGATCTCTGTAATATTATACAGTTTTATGATCTAAGTTGAAATGTGTTGGGCCCAGGTTGAGACAAAGTTTTGGAAACACCTTTTTGTGATAAGCAGGGAAAGATGAGTTGAGCACAGCTTAGAAATATAATTTTGTCTAAGTGTTGAAGACGCTGCGGAGATGTGCACAGCATCCTATTTTGATCAGGCTGCGAAGCTGCACGCAGCATCTGAATTTTGGAAGCACCGCGAAGACCAATGCTACAAGAAATCAGTGCTGCGAAGCATTCAGGACACGTGGAGCCAGCAAAGCAGAGTGCTGGACATGGATTAGGTGCAGGTATCGGATGGACCAGTAATGGTCTAATTTTGGAAAGATGCTCCAGAAGTGTCGAGCGGCGGGCACGAGCAATTCAAGAAAGCGGCCAATGCACGAGTTTGTTGAGGAAAGCGATGTCTTGGCATGCTTGGTGGGCAAAACTGATAGAGAGAAATGGTTCGACTGAAGCAACCTATTGGCACGCATGCGACAGGAAGGCCGATAGCGACAGATTGAAGACGTAGCAAACCGCCACAATGAAGTAGACGCTACCAGATGCTAGCAAGCCGGCTTAGGGAAACCGACACAATTTGTAAACCCTAAGGGTTTTTGGGTTTAGGTCTTCGACTTTGTAAAGACATGACCTTAGAGGCATGATCTATTTAAGAAGACAATTTTGTATGGGATGGGGTTCCAGTTATTTTTATGAGTTACATTTTGGAGTTATACTCTTAGTTTTTGCTGTGACAATTGTAAAATCTCTCTGAGCTAAGAATATTGTAAAGGATCTGTAGCTGTGTGCGCAGAGGCCTATTTTGAGAGGAAGGATAGTCTACAACTGAGTGTGCAGACTAAGAACGGTTTCCCCCATCCCTTTCTAAATAAATATATTACCAACCATTCTTGTGGACGTAACTTCCCACCCAGGGGAGTGAACCATGTTAAATCTCTTGTTGTGTGATTGTGCTTATGAATGAATGCTTACTTGTGTTTTATGTCAATAAATGTCTAAATGTTTCCTTGTATACTGTTATGAGAGATCTTTTATATGCATTTTACATTAAGAGAAGTATGGAAATGATATGTTAAGTTTCGCATGAATAGTTGAATGGTGAACATTTACCTTGTGTATGAAGGAAGTAAATCAATCAATTCATTAAGTATTTTCTTACGCACAGTAAAGGAATGTATAACAGTGGATTAGATCAATCGGTTATGTTTGAATCTTGATATCCTGAGTTAATGAATGAAGGTTAGAAGGCTAGACAGTTAAGCATCTGAATGAATGGATGAGTGATATTCATTTTAGTAGCTTAAGCACTTTCAAAATAATCCTAGTATAGGATAAAGTTGGGTTGTTCGCAGCTTCGGTAGAAGTCCCGCGGTAGAAGAACACAGTGGTGCGGACCGCAGCGTTGCCCATCGCTACGCAGTCTCACCTCGCAGCACATACCATATGTTGTGCTGCGAAGTACGTCCGTCCAAACAACTCATCACTTACTGTGGAAATCTGATTCCACAGTACCCCATAGATACACCTCGGGTGAGACCTCAACCTGCTTGCAGGTTGTTTCCGAAAGGGCCGATGCGAAGGGGTTTTGTTGGTCAAACGGGAAATCACAAAGAACCTGGGTCTTATAGAAAACCTCTGGGTCAGTTATAGCCAACAAATGGTTCCGTTGTCGTGCTAGAATCCGTGGTGATTTGCAAGCGTGATGTGTGACGAAGAATACCAGTTCCCGGAAGGCTCTTACAACTGGCATCCTGAAAAGACAGAAATCCAAGCTTGGTGGGATAAGACCATAAGAGACTTTAAAAGGAAAGATAATAGACATCCACGTCTAAGTGACACACAGTGATAAGATAAGTATCTATTCAACGATATTCACGAGATTTTCTGGGCATCATTTCCCAACGAGCTGCATTCATGGATCTCGCGGCTCGCAGAGAAGAAAACTTGTTTTCAAGAAGGAGTTCCTATAGAGTGGACTCCTGAGCTCACAGTGCAGCTCAAATCAATAGACAACGCATTGGCACGTGCAGTTGATTTTTGGGTCGATCATATGCTAGAAGGCTTCGTAACAGAATTTGCTATAGACACACTCAAGTCCTACAGCCAGGCAGAAGCATACTTTTTCGAAGGATTTCAAGGTAAGTTCCTAAACAATCTCTGTCTATACATTAAGATGTTGTTAGCTGAGAAGGGTGTTTTAAGAATGCAGTAATATTCTTAAAGTTTGTCATGGTAAATAGTATATTTAGTGATTCGGACAAAGAAACACATAATCTTAGAAGTGGTAAGAGATATAAGTTTAATAAGAAACTTGGAGGCCCTGGACCCCATATTAATACTGAGATCCTGTGTAACATTGACAACAAAGCCGTACCACCATTTACTCCTGAGAACGCACCGGCTGCAGAGACCGCACCACCTTTATCTCAAAACCCACCCGCTACATAGCCCGCCCCACGGAATACTCAGCCCGCCCCACAGAATACTCATCCCAGTCCATCTCTCTCGATAATCCCATTTGTTTTCACTGCACAGAGCCCTTTACAGTAGTCGCGCACTAATTCGGGCGCTCCACCACCTAGTAGCACAATGGCAAACACAGATATGAAGATACCAATATTCAGAGGAACTGGCCTAGAAGACCCTGACCAGCATTGGTTTCTTTGTGAAGCCGTATGGAGTGTAAGACAAATCCAGGATGATGCAGTGAAGAGAGCACATCTCATCACCACTTTCGAGGACAAAGCATTACATTGGTTCATGAAATACTCTACCATACAGCCGAGAAATCTCGCAGAAATTAAAGCTACGCTCATAGATGAGTTTAAGAAACCTAAACCTGAATCTCGGTGTATAACTAAGTTGAAAGAAATAAAGCAGAAACCGACTGAAACAGTTTGGGAGTTTGATCAAAAGTTCAAGACCTTATTAGACCAAGTGAGCTTTGTTATAGCTCCGGAACAGCAGAAGGAATGGTTCATTGCTGCACTGTTGCCCCATATTAGGTTACCATTGATGCAGTAGAAGGTTGAGTCCCAGGCAGAGGCACTGGAGATCGCAATGAAGCTAGAGGCTTCACCAATTGTTGAGACTAGTTCTGGGATGTCTCAAATCCAGAACTAGCTGACCACCCTGACACTAGAGCTGCAAAGCATGAAGAATGGCAGAGAACAAAGGTATGAACCTAGACATGAGGTCTGGTGTACAGCTTGTAAAGGAGAAGGTCATGATCAGGAGCATTGCCCGTTATTTCGCAACTATCTTAATAGTGATGCACCTAACCCATTGAATCAGAATCAGGCCCCATGGTGTGAAATCTGTAGAACCACAGGACACAGACCTGAAGACTACTATCTTATACAAAAATATGTGAAAACACCTAAAAATTTATACTGTAATTTATGTAAGTCAGTTGGACATGATGAATCCAACTACCACGCATATGAATTAATGAATGAGAGAAAACGAGACATGGACTCAATGAGAGGCGTTGGCTTGTACCACGTACAAGAAGATACCCAGCCAAAACAAGAGAATTCACAATATGACCAAGGAGGATACATAGGTCGTGGTGGTGGATACCGCGGCAGAGGAAGAAATGTTGGCCCGGCGCAGGGAAGAGGCCGCGGCCAGGTAATTTTCTATAATTGTGGCCATCCAGGTCACGTATCCAGAGATTGTGTTAACCCCTGCACTACTTATAATTATTGTAAATCTTTTGACCATGTTATTGAAGATTGTCCAGTGCTAGAAGTGGAAATGCAGAAAAGAAGACGGACGGATGTGCTGAACACGAACGTCCAGTGGATCGCAGTAGAGAAAATACAAGCAAACCCGAGCATCAATGTGGTCATGCAGTGGCACTCAGACAGGCTGCGATAGGGGAGCAGAAGCTTCCACATTAGGGGAGGCTCACACAAAGCAACCTCCTTGTTGTTGCAGCAACATCCCCCCCAAAATTTTGTTCATATTGGGGCCCCTCCTTTATTTTTTAGAAAGACTGCTGTAAGAGGCAAATTCTCTTTTTAATGTCTTTTCAACTGAAAATCCTGCTTGGGGCAACCCCAAGTCTTCCTTCCTCTAAGAGTAAAATTCATGAAGTCTTCCTGGAAATCACGGAATGATTTTATAAAGCCCCGCAGTTGCAGAAGTGCTCAAGGTTCCCTCCCGAAACGGCGGAAGCCTTTTGTTTAAACTTCTCGAAAAGGAACTTAGAAACTTTTCCCAAAAATCGCGGAACAATTCGGGCTATCCTCCCGTAGTTGCGGAAGCCACTCGCATAAGCCTCCCGAAAAGACTTAGAAATTATTGTTGAAAAATTTGCGAAAGGTATTGGCGAATTCCTTCCGAAACGGCGGAAGAATTCAAGAAATCTTCCCGAAACGCGGGAGCCATTCGCCAACTTTCCCCAGGTCCGCCGAATGACTTAGTCTTTTTTATGAAAATTTCTAAGTCTCGAAGTTTCGGAAGCTATTCGCCAAAGCCTTCCGCAATTGCGGAAGCCCTCACGTTATCCTTCTGAAACCCCGCGGAGAGTTAGAAATTCTTCAAGTTGCGGGAGCCTTCAGTTTATCTCTCTGAAACAGTGGAGCCATTCGCTAATCCGTTCCGCGGAATCCAATTGCGAAGCTTTCCGCAACCACGGGAGCATTCCCGAAACCCATGAGACTTAGAAAATTTTTGAATTACGGAAACCATGCGCGAGGACCTCCCGAAACAGCAGAAGCCTCCGCGTTACCCTTCCGAAAGACTTGAAATTTTGCGGAACGTTTTTGGGTTTCCCTTCCGCGACGTAGGAACCTTTTGCGGAAACATTTGCGATATTCCTCCCGAAATCCCGCGGAGCGTTTCTTTCAAAGACTTGCAGAGCCATTCGCCATTTCCCTCCGAAACGGCGGAAGCTTTCGCTATGTCTTTCCGCAATGGCGGATGGAATTCACAAGTCGGTCCCACGGGTGGCAGTCGCACACTCGGATCGAGATTGCTCGACATGACCACAACGTACGATATATTAAAGCTCATTTTAAATGCGCCACTCACCCTGCACGTTCCCATTTCATTTAAATAACTGGTGGGGTTTTGGGCCAAACACATTGTTATTTTTCGATTGGCAAATGTCGTGGAACGCCGCGCAACCACTCCAGCTTAGCTCGCTCGTCCATGTCCTCGGCCACCTCATTCAGCCATCTTCACGGTGCCAGGTAGGATGTTTTAACCATTAATTTTGTCTCTTCTACGCGTCAGTTTACCTTTGGGTTGTTCTTTTTTCGAAGAAGATAGGCATTGGTCGCAAGGGTTGGATTTTGACGGGCAAAATGCCCGTCATAGGCTATTTTGCCCGTCAAATACGGTCTAAATTTCATATTTCCCATCACAAACAATGAAGAAATTGTAAAAAACATGTGTATATGGTATAAAGACCATCAGTTTTGATGGGTGGAATGTTTCCAACTTCCTACCCTAAACGCGTATGTCGTTATTTTTCGCGTTAAGGTCTCGTTCCTATCAGCTGAAACCATAGAGTGGCCGCCCAAGTATTCACCAGCCACCACCCCGTTCAAATTCCTAGTTGGCCATGGAGTTTCTCGTCTAGTGCGATAAATAACCATGGAGGTCGTCTAGATCCCTCGCTTATTCATCAACGTGGAAAGCCATCCCTGACTTCGTCCTAAGTTTACCTCAATCCAAGCCCACCCGCTATTAGCCATTTGAACCGCAACCATGGAAGACACCATCTCCCCTAGGGCTAAACCGAGAGCAGGTTGTTCCGCAACATACCTATCCTTTCGGGAGCATTCCAAACCCGTCCCTTTAAAAGAATCAAATTTCTATAACTATGTTTCCTGTTGAAATGGTGTATTTTGCTTCCCAACATGCAGCTTCACGTTGTATTTATATCATTAACATGTTAAAATGGTGATGCTCTCTGTTAAAATATCACAGTATGTTGCACAATTTTATAATAACTTGTATTTGGTTGCTATCGGGGATAAGTCAAAATGCCAAAAGGTGGTAGGAAGAAGTCTAAAATGACAGAAAAACAGCCTACGCCACTTAAAACTGAGACCACACTCCGGGATACTAGGTGCACCACCGGTGTCCCTCCAGAAATCCGCTGGGGTGACATCTACAGGATGATCCGAGACCAAAATATCCTGGATATGTTGCTAGAAGAGGAGCAGATTTATCTCAATATCAGAACTTCAGGCATAGCCAGGGCTTCTACCCGCCCTGAACTGTTCCCATGTTCTGAAGTAATCGGATGGATACTCCAACACACTGATGCGGAGGGAAGAGTAATAAATGACAGCGGAAAAATAGCCATCGCCTCATTTCACCCCGCATATCTTTCCGTAGCCTATAAATTTCCCCACCCCCAGCAATCTCTGACTGATGAATGGCTGGGCCAGATGAACAACATTGAAATGGCCAAAAAACTACTAGTCGCAGGCAAGCATTTGAGAAAGAAAGGTAATGACGAATACAACGTCCAGAATCTGAGACCTCCTTTCAGGTTGATCGCCTTGATGTTGTGCAGAATCTTCAGCATGCCCGATGGCACCGTGTACAAGATTCAGTGGGTCCCTATCATCCACTTCGTGGCATTTAAAGGAACTGTGTTTGACTGGGCCACCCTCCTGTCAGACAGTTTGGCCTCAATGGTAGTTGCTGCAAGATAAGGACTGGCCTTAAAGAAGGCAGAATTTTTCATGTCCTCATATCTTATTGATTGTGTTTTGGCCAAGTTATCTTTTCCCAAATTGGGCTGCACATGGGATAAGGCCAACACCCCGGTTTATACCGCTTTCAGGATGTTGTGGGCTCAGAATTACAAACCCAGCTATAAGCTCATCTGTGAGGGGTTCATCATGCCCCTATATGAGGAGCTATTCAAGGAAGAGCCCAACTGCATGTCGGAGAATGCCATGGAAGTCCTTGAAAATTATGGAGATTTTTATTTCTCGGAGCAAGGCACCTATCTTAGAATGTTTGGAGGGACTAAAGCTCCATATATTTTGCCAAGATATGCTACAGATTATGTGGTCCTTAAGGAGGCAGTAAGACAAATCTTCCTGGATGGAATTGGAGCAATGCTCAACAAATAGCATAAGGCTTCTTTTCCCCCTCTACCTTTCTGCATAGGGGCTTACAAATTCTCAGGGGTTACCTCAGCTGAAGAGTTTGTTCAGGAACTGAAATCCTTCCACTTCGACGAGGTGATCTTCCATAGGAATGACAGGAAGGGAAAAGTGGCCGAGCATTGTAAAGATATTTATGCTCATTTTGAGTACGCTCACTATTATGATGCCGAGGAGGAAGTATTCAGAGGCATCAGCAACATGGCTGAGCTGCGAACCTTTCGCCAAGGCAGTGGAGCAAGTTCTAGCTCTACCAAGACCCAGGAAACTAGCCAGCAGAAGGAGAAAGAAGCTAAGGATGCCCGAGCCAAAGAAGAACAAAGGTTGAGAGAAGAAGTAAGAGCACAGTAGGAAGCTGAGGAAGCGAGGTTGCTACAAGAGGCTGAAGTTGTCAGATTGCAGCAAGAAGCAGAAAGTGAGAGGCTACAGAAAGAAGCTGAGGAAGCCCAGCAACAAAAGGAGGCTGAAGATGAAAGACAGCAGAAAGATGAGGAAGAAGAGAAAGGGCAATGAGCTGAGGTAGAGCGGAAAGCAGAAGAAGAGCTTAAAGCAGGTGAAGATGCCCAGGTAGGTGGCTCCGGTGCACAGGACATGGAAATTGACGTACCTCAAACAAGTGTCTCCGGCACTCAAAATGTGGAGGCGGACGCAGCACAGGCAGGTGGCTCTGGTACCCAAAATGTGGGAACAGATCAAGCTCAGGTAGTCCAAACCCCACCAGCGGAAGTAGAAATAGACATTATGGACCTCCCAATTGTCCCATACATTCCATCAGAAGAACATACGGTGTCCAGGTGGGATGAATTTGTCTATGATAAGAAAGTAAAGCAATGGTCCTTAAATCAGAAGAGAGGATCAAAAGACTCTTCCAGGAGGATATCATTACCCACCAGGAGATCACTGTAATGCGGAATACAAATAAGGATCCCTTAGCTATGGCATCCGCAGTTGTAGAGACAGCAAAAGCATCACTGGACAATGTAAGTGATATAGTCAGAGAGAATGAATCGACAAAGAGGAGAGCTTGTATGCTACAACATACTGTGGCTAATGAGCAAGCCTACAGGGATCTTGTGGTGAACAAGTATAATCACCTATCTGTCGAGCATAAAGAGCTATCAGACAAGTATAACCAGCTGGAAGAAGAAAAGGAACAACTATCAGTCTTGATGATGATTGTGGAAGCAGAAAAGAACGATGCAGGAGCCAGAGTGTCCCAGATAGAAGCAGACAAGCTAGCATTAGCTAAGCAATTAGAGCAAGCTGAGAGCAGAACGATGGACATGTCTCCCTTCCATGAGCTGTCCTGTAGCATCCTGAAGCAAATATATGACACTCAGGAGCTAATCACTAATGAAGTTAGCAAGCTCAAGGCCATGGTGGTCAGACTAAAAGAAGTTAATGCAGAGGCCCATAGGATTAAATCTAAGCATACTCGAGTTAAGGAAAATATCCTGAGCCAGATAGAATGGCGAGAAGGAAAGATGGATTTCCCCACGCATCTCCCATTCAAGTCTGTGGAGGGTTTTAATGAAGACATAGCTCTTTTGGACTTCTACAGAAACTGTGGCAGTAAGCTAATGACCAGTGTACAAGGGACAATGGATAAGATCAACGGTCTGTATCAAAGAATCCAGGGAGTGCATGACAGGTGCAAATTGAGTTTCTCGCAATCCCTCGATGCTTTCCCGGGTGAAGAACAACGCTTGGTTGAACTAAAGGAAGAACTGGGCATCCAAACTGAATATGTGAAGAAAATTGATGTCCTAGCAATTGATGACCTACAACATTATATTGGAATGTCGTCAGTCCACAGCCATTTTCTTAAAGAAGTGCATCAAGCTACAGTAACAGAAATTCAAGGCATTGGAGCAGAGCATAGAAAAAATGTGACTTCTCAGAAAATCTTGCTCCCTGCTTCCGCAAACATAGTCATAAGGGACACTGGCATTTGGTATAGTTATATTGCAGAGGTGGAGAAAAAAGCAGAAGCAACAGCTGTGAAAGCAAACCCGGAGTCCTCTCTCCCGGCAACAACAGCTGTAGCAGCTAGCTCGTTTTCCTCTCTCCCTGCAGCAGTAGAAATAACAATGGGCTCAACTCCTTCTTCCCAAACCATTCCAGCAGCAACAGTGGACTCAATTCCTTCTTCCCAAGCAGCAGCAGCAGGAATAGTTGGTTTGAGTGACCCTCTTCAAGCAAAAGCACACGCACAGAAGTGAAATCGCTGATTTCAGAACATTATTTCTGATATTTTGTATTTTGAGCTCTCAAAATACGTAAAACGTGGAGCTATGGGACAGTTGTCCCTATTTTCTTTTATAATAATTTCTGTAATGAAAAAGGGAGTCACATTCTGTCTGTTGTAGAAGAAAATTTCTATAGATGACAAGTGTAAAAGGCCAGGTGGCAACCCAAAGGGCATTTTTGTAATTACAAATAGAAGTTAGGAAGCGATGAAGAAGGACTTTTGGCAGGGAATTATTTTCTAGACTTGGACGGGCTGTCCTGCACATGTTTTAAGAAAATAAAATCTTCTAATAAGAGCCTGGAGAGGACGTTTTTGCATGGGATTGAAGGATGGATGTATATTGGATTATTCTGGTGACTTCCATACTTTACTGTGAGATCTTTCTTACTGTCTGAATTATTTCTTTGTAACAAATGATTTTACTCCTTTCTGTGCAAACGAATTCTCTATTTTACGAGCAAAGAATGTGTTTTATATTAAATCAGAAGCTATCTTCTGATATCTTTATATTTGTTGTAGCTTTCTCTTTCAGATTTAATGGCTATCTGTTCTTTCTTTAAGATAATTCCTACAGCTCATTGCTCATGTTTTAAATTCGCTCCTTGCAGGGATAGTTAGATTTATTTCAGTTTTAGACTTAGATCTGTTTCCAGTTTTGCACTTAGATTAAACTTAGACTAGGCACTTGCATATCATTATAAAATATAAAATCAAAAGCATGGTGGATTGGGCCATAACCGGTATAATTGGAATAAAACTCCAAATCCACGGTTGTCGGAACCAATAACCGGACAGATTCCCTATACCAAACGGTAGATAATCTAATTGGGATAATCTATCGGGGAGAATCCCTTTCTGATTGATGCTACGATATCCGAGGCATCAACACTCCTCCTGAGACAGAATGGATAAGGAAAGCTTCGGGAAAAATACCTGTTCTCGACCTACAAAAGAACAAGGAAGTCTTTATCAACGCACGGGATAGCTTCAGAGAGCCAGCAACAGAAACATAGAGGATCCCGTTGCGCAATCAAGCACCGCATGTTGAAGACATGCCAGTGGCCTATGACAAAACAAGCACCACGATGGATGTCAGCACGTCCATTGCGTAGTTCTTGCGAAGCTGCATGAAGTTACTAAAAAGTGAAAAAGCCATAGTAGAGCTACAGAAGCTCATAAACCAGTATGATCCATAGACCGAAACATAGGCTTCTGATAGCGCAGTACATCATATAAGGAAGCATAAAAGAACGGGCCGAGAAATGAGACTTACTGCGCAGATTGGAGATTTTTAAATGGATGAATGCATCCTGGATCTGGGATCTGAAGTAAATGTCTTAACTAAGCAGACATGGCAGCAAATGGGTCGACCAAAGTTGTCATGGTCACATATCCAGTTAAGAATGGAAAACCAAGAGAAAGTCATACCTTTTGGACACTTAGTTGATGTGATAGTCGACATCAATGGAGTCCAAAGTCATACAGACTTTGAAGTTATCGAGATTGTGGATGATAGTCAGCCTTTTCCTGCACTGCTACGAATTGACTGGGCTATAGATAACTTGGCTATCATAGACTTAAAATCAAAGAAGATGATATTTGTCGGAAAGCATCTTAGGGTCATCGCACCATTGGATCCTACAAATGGTGATAGATACAGTGAGCCGATTCAGGAGGAATCCAAGGCTCAAGACTTTGACAGACTATACCAGCTCACAGCAAACCAGGAAGATTACATTAAATCTACCGCAGATGGCACACTCAGTTCGAGATGTGACAGCTCCTGCGTCTCTGATTCGGAGGCAGGGATGGAAAATTGGCAAAGCCAAATGCATGAAGTATCAGCAAGAAGATGCACGCAGATTACAAAATCACTGTGCTGGATCGGGAAGGAGGTAAGTCCTATTCCCACATATGATGGTTCTGCTAATGTTTATACTTTCATCCAAGAATATACTGCAGCTATTGCAGATGAGCACAGACTACCAGCACTAGATATGGCACTGTGCAACACACCGCCAGATGGTGGAATGCACACAAGCAGACGGTGACCACTTGGGATCAATGCAAAATTAAGATGCAGATTCGGTTTGATGAAAAGGTTATCTTACCTTTTGAAAAGTTTAATGGACAGACAGACCCTAGTCAACACCTTAAAGTCTGTTCACAGGCATGGGAAAAAAGGCCACACATAGAATGGGTGCATCTCTTTGTACATACACTGGATGATGACATTCCAAAGAAATGGTACTTAGACCTGGAGTTGCGCAGAGAAACCACTGATTGGGAAATGTTGACTGCGAACTTCTAGAGGGACTTCAGTTTCAAGGACGAAAACCCGCTGATCCATAAGGCATTGCAAATAATTAAGGAACACATATTCAGGGAAGACTGTCCTCAAAAAAATATGGCATTGGGGGAATTTTTCGGGGCAGATCATGTTCCCATGCACCTACACTTAGAATGGAAGGAACATGAAGAACACCTTATCGAGTGTTACAACCTAGTTGAAGAGATTGATGATGCAAATGAAGAAGATGATGATGATCCATGCAATATAAACATACCAGTGTCGGAGGGTGCGTGTGACGTAGAAGGACCTCCGTTAGAAATCCCAGATATGAGCGGACCAGTAAAAACACAGAACGTGAATATTGGCACAAAAGAAGAACGGAAGTTCGTAGCAATTGGAGACTATTGGGATGATTAGACTATTGCAGAGATAGCAGACACCTTACGTGAGTATCAGGATCTGTTTCCAACAAGATTTACAGAAATGAAAGGAATTTTGGGAGACCTAGGAGTTATGAAAATCCCTTTGAAGCCAGGTGCAAAACCTGTGAAGCAGATTCCGTACAGACTAAACCCGCGCTACAAAGAAAGAGTACGTGCAGAGTTGGATAAAATGCTTGAAGAAGGAATCATTGAACCTGTTGAGGAATCAGAATGGATTAGCCCTATGGTCGTTCAAGATAAGAAAGCGAAGGGTGAGATCAGGATTTGTGTTGATCTCAGAAAACTGAATGATGCTTCTATGCACAACCCATTCCCTACCCCTTTCACAGATGAAGTGCTTGATAATGTTGGAGGGAATGAGGCCTATTCTTTTATTGATGGTTTTTCCAGATATCATCAGATCAGGATTGATCCCATAGATAGACATAAGACGACTTTTGCTACGGAATGGGGGTCGTTCCAGTATATAGTAATGCCTTTTGGCCTGAAGAACGCACCTGCCATATTCTCCAGAGTGGTCGTCGCAGCATTCAAAGAATTTATGCATAAGTTCCTGGAAGCCTACTTTGATGATTGGAATGTGTTTAGTCTATTAAAGAACCATTGTGCAAATCTCAGAATGATGCTTGAAAAGTGTCAACAGCATCAGATCTCTTTAAATCTAAAGAAGTGTATTTTTTTTGTTCCCTATAGCATCCTACTTGGACACATTGTTTGTAAGCAAGGACTGATGGTGGACCCTACAAAGATTGCCATTATTGTGAACTTACCAACACCAAATTTAGTCAAAATGTTGCGCTCTACCTTAGGCCATACTGGATACTACAGGAAATTCATAAAGGGTTATGCTCAAATAACCGCACCAATGGAAAAGCTGCTAAAGAAAGACACACCGTTCATCTGGAATGCGGAATGCGAACAAGGGTTTGATACATGAAAAGAAAAGATGGTGACCACACCGATTCTAATGTTTCCAGATTGGACGAAGCCATTTCATGTCCATGTCGACGCATCATGCATTGCATTAGGAATTGTATTAGCTCAACCGAGGAAAGGAGGTATTGACCACCCCATTGCATTTTCGAGCAGGAAGCTCTCCACAGTAGAGAAGAACTACACCACTACTGAGAGGGAAGGCCTTGCAATGGTATATGCCCTACAGATATTTAGGCATTACTTGCTTGGTGCGCACTTCCTAATTTTCACTGACCATTCTGCATTAAAGTACCTGGCCAATAAGCCAGTGTTAGGGGGGCGTATATGCAAATGGCTATTGATGTTCCAGGAGAATGATTTTGAGATTGTTGTTAAGCCAAGTAGGCTGAACTTGGGACCTGATCACCTGTTAAGGAGTGAGTCAGGAGAAGAGCCGACGAATATTGAAGACAGTCTGCTTGATGTGCATTTATTTAGTATACAGGTTGCTAATGACTACTATAAGGATTCATTAATTTTTTAACAACGGGGTTAGAACTGCAAAAACTATCTGTCCAGCAGAAGAAGAATCTAGTGGTGTGCACCGCGGACTTCACTATAATTGCAGGCCAGTTATACAAACTCGAGCCGGATGAATTCCTGTGCAGATGCATACTAGATCATGAGAAACCATTGATTCTAGCAGAGGTGCATTCAGGGATCGCGGGAGGTCACTATGCAAGAAGAGCCACTGCGCAGAAGATATTATGTGCAGGGCTATGGTGGCCCACGATCCACAGAGATTCCAAAGAATACTACCGAAAATGTGATGTCTGTCAAAGGACATGGAGACCCTCACGAAGAGATGAAATGCCATCAAATCCACAGCTGACCTTGCAGGCATTTGAGAAATGGGCAATTGATTTCGTGGGTCCTATAAACCCACCAGGGAAGAGAACTGGTGCAAGGTATATTATCACTACTACTGATTACCTCACCAAATGGGCAGAAGCAAAACCAGTCAAGGACTACAGCGCTAGTACTATAGCGCAGTTCATCTTTGAAGAAATATTATCAAGATTTGGCTATCCAAAGATTTTGATGAGTGACCAAGGTACTCATTTTTTGAACAAAACTATTGAAGAACTTCCAGAAGAATTCCAGATTCGTCATCAGCACAGTACTCCATATCATCCACAGGTGAATGGCATTGTAGAGGCTTTCAATAAAATTCTGGAGAATGCATTGACTAAGGTCTGCAATGTGAATAGAGATGATTGGGATTTGTGCGTTTCTTCTACATTATGGGCATACAGGACAACCTGCAAGAAATTGACGGGACATACACCTTTTCAGTTGGCTTATGGGCAGGAAGCTATAATGCCAATGGAATATATTGTCCCCAGTTTAAAGATTGTTGCGTTCACAGGAATGGCAGACCGCGTAGCATTAGAAGAAAGGTTTCTACACCTTGTTGGGTTGGAGGAAGATCGTTTCATTGCCGGCTTCCACCAGCAAGCTCAGAAAGACCGAGAGAAAGTTTGGCATGATTGCCATATAAAGAACAAGTGCTTTCAGGTAGGTGACCTATTCCTCCTATATGACAGCAAATTCATGAAGTTTCCTGGTAAATTTAAGATGCATTGGCTTGGTCCATATACTTTAATACATGTTACTAACACTGGTGCAGTCCAGTTAGCCAATTTAGCAGGCGATACTTTACCCACTTTGATAAATGGAAGCAGGCTAAAGCTGTATCGTGACAGCCCTACTTCGCAACATCCTGAATGATGAGAAGAGAAAGAGATTTCCAAGTGTCAAGTACAGTTGAAATTGGAAACTAGAAATGTCAAGGAGCCTGTACACATATGTTAAATAGAGCAATGTATCTACCGCACAGCACTGCTAAAGCTACGCGGGGGGGAAAAAGAAAAAAGAAGTAAGAAAAGAAAAAGGAAGCGCGCAGTTGAAATTTTTTTGGCACTACGAAGTAACTGCACAGGATCACACATGACTTGCCACACAGCTCGGTGCAGCACTCAGAAAATATAGCCGTTATATTGCCATTGGAAAAATAGTCGTTAGGTGACCGTTGCAACGAACCGCTCGAGCATTTAAGGGAAAGATAACCATTCTGAACATGCTAACGATGGATGAGACGGAAGGATCTGTTCAAATTGGTCAATGAAAAACTCATTAAATGCTCATATAATCGTTGGGAGGCGTAGGGAGGACCTAGCTACGCCTATAAATAACACCGCTACAGGACTTGCGGGTGTTACTCAGCACTTAGAATTTTCTTGCAATTACTCCCTGAGCTAGTATCCCTCTATCATCTGAGTATCACAGCTATTAGCTAACCAATTAATGTTTGAACCCTCCTATAGAGAAGAAGAGCTGACCATTGAAGAAGCACTAGGAGTCTTTCAGTACGGGGGAATTGCAAAGTTAATGAAAACCCCTGCTAAGAAGGTTGTAATCGAGCCAGGTCAAGGAACCCGTAGATCACCTCACCATAATCCAGTCATGCAAGACAAAGGGAAAGACGTAACTGCACCACAAAGCAAGACCCTAAAGATAGGCCAGATGGCACAAAAATCGTCGATCTTCCAAAAAGAACCATTGAAGATGACACCAGAGTATATATCACCACAGGCGTTGGATGCCCCAGTCTTCAAATTGGTCAAGAGCGCTAAATATGAGATCCCATTATCACCAATCTCAAAACATGTAGAGGTTTCCAAGAACCTGCTCGAAAAGATTCCAGATTGCAAGTGGGAATATTTTGACCTCTTAGGCGTGCAAAAAGAAGAGCCCCACGTGCCTAAGTACCCATAGTTCTAGCCTGACCAGTACATGTGTTGGAAGAAGGATGCCAAGGGCTCACTTACCTTGGTTGCCGAAAGCTGGCTGACACTGGTAGTTCAGTCAGGATTGTTGAACCTCCTCAGATTGCCACATTTTGATCGCTCACCGGAAGCTAATGTCGTGGTTCGCACGCTGATGGCATGAATCCACTAGGGATACCTGTGGCTAGATGAAAATATTGATGCCAACATTGCCTTGATCCACCGCATAACAGGTCTCAGAAAGCGCAGTAAGGATCCCAAGCAGTTCTTCCAAGGGAAGAGCAAGGAAAAAGAAGTTGTCGAGAAAATGAAGAAAAGCCATGCACTGGTGAAGGGGAAAAGAGGTTTCCCCACAGAAGAAATTGAGGACAGAATGACAAAATTTGTCACCCAGTTACTCGTAGGAAAAATCCTCAAAACGTCTAGGCCTCCAGAGGTGCCTGTGGGCACAGTATTACTTGGTGCCGCATCGGCTGAAGGCACCGAGTTCAATTGGTGTCAATTTATTCTAAATGAGTTCTTGGATGAACTCAATGATATCCAAGTAAATGGTGGACAGTTCCACTTCACATGGTTGATCATCCTCATTGTCTTTTGTGGATGGAAGGAGCCAAGGGAATATGTGGGTGTCAACATAGAAACCAATGATCCCAGAGGATTCTGGTATGCCAACCTTTGGGAAAATGTCATCACAGAGCGACAGCATGCGACAGCTGAGGTGTTCTACCAATATTACACTCAAGTGCGTGATGCGATTATCAATACACCCCGCATCACAAAGCATATAACATTGAATTAAATTCGCATTCTTGATTTCAGCATAGACATGCGATGTATCTTCATTTCACCCAAGGCAAGAATGAAGAACCCAAAATGGTTCCCAAGAAACTACCATATGTATGAGGAAGACATCGAAGCCCTAATGAAGGATTGGCCTGCCGACTTCCGTATGGAAGTCATGGATGTTGAGACAGACTGTGACGAAGATGATCCAATCCCGTTGGCATGCCCGATTGTTGAAGAAACAGGGAAGCGGAAAGAGCCAAAGACTTCGCAGAAGCCGAAGGCGCAGAAGAAGATGAAGGCCACAAAGACCCCATCCGAGGCAGTCCTGAATGAAGATGATTACGTGATGATAGCATAAACAGTATCAGATCAGATGAAGGAGCTCATGGCGGATAAGGATAAAAAGGATAAGGTTATCCAGGATGACCTGCAAAAGACACGGCTCACAATGCAAGGCCTTATGAAGAAAATGGACGATGTCCAGAAAATCCTAACCTTTTCGTGCGACACAGGAACTGAAGGGAGGTCGGTAGGAACCTTGCAGCAAATGCTGTCGTAGCTAGCTATAACGCTACTGTAAAAGACCAGAATTGTCCATGTGGACCCACTGGCTGTTGCATTACCAATGGCAGAACAAATCGTGTTGGACACGAAGGGTGTCGAGCGGGTAGAGCTCGACTTGGAAAAAATCCCCCTACTAAGCTTGCACTTCATCCACACACAGATCGTCGAGGAGATGCATGAACAGATAGTGGAGTCGATGAAGTCACAAGCGGAGCTCACAATAGCAAACAGGCAGCTCGAGTTGCACGCGGAAATGGAGCTACAAAATGAACAGGACCGCCGACAAAACTTGGAGACTACCATATCTAATGTTGCGAAGGATATTGAAGGTATAGAACTCCAAGATGATCCTACAGACACAGTTCTAAGGATCGGATATAAGGTGAGATCCTTGAAGTCGGAGATGCAGGATAAAGAAATTTTTTATGAGGCCGATATTGCCTCGTTGAAGGAAAAAATGAACATACAGGTACCATTAACTGAACAGGAGTTGAGAGAGCAAGCCGTCAATACAGCCGCATAGAACATAACCAGTGGCATGGCTCAGTGCCAAGATCTGTTGGAACAAGTTTCCAAGGCATTCACTTCCCTTGAAGAGGATCAGGGGCTGCTACAGCTAAAGACCGCGGTAAAAGAAAAACAGACCGCTCTAGAAAAGTTGGATGTAGAGCTCAAGGCTCTGCCACCCAAGGAGAGGTTGTCCAGGTATAAGGAAGTATTAGGCTTGAAGAAGCAAGTCCAGGAATTAAGAGAGAAGGAGACTGAGATGGACAATCAGTCACAGCAACTCCTAGAGGATGCTACAACAGTGTTGCAGCAAATAGAAGACAAGCTCAAGGAACTGCGCAACAACCAGGAGCAGGTATAGGGATGTATTGGAGAAGAAATAACTCCAGCGCTACTTGAAACAGTTTAGCAAGTCGAGCAGGATACCAAACAAGCAGTGGAGTAGTTGCGCGATGTATATAATGAGTTCGTGGCGAAACTAGTTCCACTGGTCGCGGAGTAGAGTGAGACAACTGAAGCAGCAAGTGGCTCGGGGATGAGCCACATGTAAGTATTAGGGGCATGTTGGGCCCAGGTTGAGACAAAGTTTTGGAAACACCTTTTTGTGATAAGCAGGGAAAGATGAGCTAAGCGCGAGCGTAGCTCAGAAATATAATTTTGTCTAAGTGTTGAAGACGCTGCGGAGATGTGCACAGCATCCTACTTTGATCAGGCTGTGAAGTTGTGCGCAGCATCTGAATTTTGGAAGCATCGCAAAGAACAATGTTGCGAGGAAGCAATGTTGCGAAGTAGTCAGGACATGTGGAGCCAACAAAGCAGAGTGTTGGACATGGATCAGGTGCAGGTATTGGATGGACCGGTAATGGTCTAATTTTGGAAAGATGCTCCAGAAGTGCCGAGCGGCGGGCATGAGCAAATCAGGCAAGCGGCCAATGCACGAGTTTGTTGAGGAAAGCGACGTCTTGGCATGCTTGGTGGGCGAAACCGTTAGAGAGAAACGGTTTGACAGAAGCAACTTGTTGGCACGCGTGGAATAGGAAGGCCGATAGCAACAGATTGAAGACGTAGCAAACTGCCACGATGAAGCAGAAGCTACCAGATGCTAGCAAGTCGGTTTAGGGAAACCGACGCAGTTTGTAAACCCTAAGGGTTTTTGGGTATAGGTCATCGAATTTGTAAAGACATGACCTTAGAGGCATGATCTATTTATGAAGACAATTTTATATGGGATGGGGTTCCAATTGTTTTTCTGAGTTACATTTTGGAGTTATACTCTTAGTTTTTGTTGTGACAATTGTAAAATCTCTCTGAGATAAGAATATTGTAAAGGATCTGCAGTTGTGTGTGCAGAGGCCTATTTTGAGAGGAAGGATAGTCTACAGCTGAGTGTGCAGACTAAGAACGGTTTCCCCTATCCCTTTCTAAAGAAATATATTACCAACCGTTCTTGTGGACGTAGCTTCCCACCTGGGGGAGTGAACCACGTTAAATCTCTTGTTGTGCGATTGTGCTTATGAATGAATGCTTACTTGTGTTTTATGTCAATAAATGTCTAAATGTTTCCTTCCATACTGTTATGAGAGAGCTTTTATATGCATTTTCCATTAAGAGAAGTATGGAAATGATATGTTAAGTTTCGCATGAATAGTTGAATGGTGAACATTTACCTTGTGTATGAAGGCAGTAAATCAATCAATTCATTAAGTATTTTCTTACACGCAGTAAAGGAATGTATAACAGTGGATTAGATCAATCGGTTATGTTTGAATCTTGATATCATGAGTTAATGAATGAAGGTTAGAAGGCTAGACAGTTAAGCGTCTGAATGAATGGATGAGTGATCTTCATTTCAGTACCTTAAGCACTTTCAAGATAATCCCAGTATAGGATAAAGTTGGGTTGTTCGCAGCTTCGGTAGAAGAACACAGTGGTGCGGACCGCAGCGCTGCCCATCATTGCACAGTCTCACCTCACAGCACATACCATTTGTTGTGCTGCACAATACGTCCATCCAAGCAGCTCATCACTTACTGTGGAAATCTGATTTTGCAATACCCCATAGATACACCTCGGGTGAGACCTCAACCTGCTTGCAGGTTGTTGCCGAAAGGGCCGGTACGAAGGGGTTTTGTTGGTCAATGGGGAAACCACAAAGAACTTGGGTCTTATAGAAAACCTCTGGGTCAGTTATAGCCAACAAAATGCCTGAAATATTCATAGTTTATATTTACTGTATGAATGGATATAGTTCTGATGCATTTAAGTAGACAAAAATATTGTTTAAATCAGGGTTTGCAAGCCTAAGAGAGGCACCCTAGAGTAAATATGGTTTCCATGCTAACCTATGGTTATATGCATGCATTTTACACAGAATACCTTTATTTCTATCTTACTGACAGAACTATGTTTATATATATATTATTGTGCAAATCAGGCATACATGTAAACCAAGGGGTTTACATGTCAAGCCCTAAATATTTATAAACCCTCATTTTCTATTTTTATAGATCAACGCAGAATGGAGGTATTTATTGTTAAAATTTAATATGCTAAGACAGAAAATAGCAGCATTACATTCCATTTCACAATAATAGCATATACAGGATCACTGAAGAAAAAACAAGCATAGCATAAACACAAGAGACACAGATTTATCCTGCGAAACCCTCATGGGGTAGAAAACCCAGTAAAGCTTCCTCAATATAGATGACCAACAATATACAAAGATGCAAACCAAAGACATGATCTCCTTCTCCACCATAGCAGACCTCTCCTCCACAAGTGCGCCTCTCTCAAGTGTGTGTGTGTGTCAAATGAGGAACATACCTCCTATATGTATACACTACACTGACATGTATTTTACACAAGTACATGTAGGCTAGTATTTAACCATTAGGTTAAATACCCTATTATAACTGACTGAGCCGACCCCCACATGGTGGGTCTAATAACCCTAGTTACCACAACCAATTCGGAGGAATAAACATCTCCGGATTCATAGTATAATCACATCGGAGGTATGGAACATCTCCGAAATAAGTAATATACAAATATAATATTCTTAGAAGTTACAATATTCAACACTCCCCCTTAACGAAAAGGATATTATAACAACATCTGCAGGAGCAACGAGTCATACATCATACATGATACATCTATAAATCATTGGAAGCTTTCTTAACATCATCAGTAACTCAACCAGTATCATCAGCATCGTCATCACACGATCATCAGCATCGTCATCACACGATCATCAGCATCGTCATCTCACGATCATCAGCATCGTCATCACACGATCAGTAGCATCGTCATTACACAATCATCAGCATCGTCATCACACGATCATCAGCATCGTCATCACACGATCATCAGCATCGTCATATCATGATCAGCAGCATCGTCATCACACGATCATCGGCATCGTCATCTATATACATGATCCTTCCTTTCGGAATTACTGGATCAATCTCATCACAATCATATTTAAGACTATCCTTCCTTTTGGAATTACTGGATTTACTGTCTAAGGATGATTAGTCCAACCACAATCATATTTAAGACTATCCTTCCTTTCGGAATTACTGGATTTACTGTCTAAGGATGATTAATCCAACCACAATCGCATTTAAGACTATCCTTCCTTTCGGAATTACTGGATTTACTGTCTAAGGATGATTAGTCCAACCACAATCATATTTAAGACTATCCTTCCTTTCGGAATTACTGGATTTATTGTCTAAGGATGATTAATCCAACCACAATCGCATTTAAGACTATCCTTCCTTTCAGAATTACTAGATTTACTGTCTAAGGATGATTAATCCAACCACAATTGCATTTAAGACTATCCTGCCTTTCGGAATTACTGGATTTACTGTCTAAGGATGATTAATCCAACCACAATCGCATTTAAGACTATCCTTCCTTTCGGAATTACTGGATTTACTGTCTAAGGATGATTAATCCAACCACAATCGCATTTAAGACTATCCTTCCTTTCGGAATTACTGGATTTACTGTCTAAGGATGATTAATCCAACCACAATCGCATTTAAGACTATCCTTCCTTTCGGAATTACTGGATTTACTGTCTAAGGATGATTAATCCAACCACAATCGCATTTAAGACTATCCTTCCTTTCGGAATTACTGGATTTACTGTCTAAGGATGATTAATCCTACCACAATCACATTTAAGACTATCCTTCCTGGATTTACTGTCTAAGGATGATTAATCCTACCACAATCACATTTAAGACTATCCTTCCTGGATTTACTGTCTAAGGATGATTAATCCAATCATGTGCATTTTGAACCAAGGTCCAGGGACGATGCAGTCCTATCCTCTATTCTCGAAGACACCTGTCTACGGCTCACTTTAGAACTTGAGTTCAAGGATGATCCAATCCTCTCAAGTCCACCAAGGACTTCATTCTCGGAGACCTCACATCTACGGCTCTCTTTAGGACTGAAAGTCCAGGGATGATCCAATCCCCTCAAGTCCACCAAGGACTTCATTCTCGGAGACCTCACGTATACGGCTCTCTTTAGGACTGAAAGTCCAGGGATGATCCAATCCCCTCAAGTCCACCAAGGACTTCATTCTCGGAGACCTCATGTCTACGGCTCCCTTTAGGATTGAAAATCCAGGGATGATCCAATCCCCTCAAGTCCACCAAGGACTTCATTCTCGGAGACCTCACGTCTACGGCTCTCTTTAGGACTGAAAGTCCAAGGATGATCCAATCCCCTCAACTGTCCACTAAGGACTTCATTTTCGGAGACCTCACGTCTATGGCTCTCTTTAGGACTGAAAGTCCAGGGATGATCCAATCCCCTCAACTATCCACTAAGGACTTCATTTTTCGGAGACCTCACGTCTAAGGCTCTCTTTAGGACTGAAAGTCCAGGGATGATCCAATCCCCTCAACTGTCCACTAAGGACTTCATTTTCGGAGACCTCACGTCTAGGGCTCACTTTAGAACTTAAGTTCAAGGATGATCCAATCCTCATCTGTATTCTCATCTATACAGGTACAAATATCCAAGAGCATGTATCACATCAAAACATGTATACATCACTAATCAAAACATGTATACATCACACCAAAACATGTATTCATCTAGCATGTATTTTCACTAATACATCTAACATCAAAACATGTATACATCACATCAAAACATGTATACATCTAGCATGTATTCTCACTAATACATCTAACATCAAAACATGTATACATCACATCAAAAACATGTATACATCACATCAAAACATGTATACATCACATCAAAAACATGTATACATCTAGCATGTATTCTCACTAATACATCTAGCATCAAAACATGTATACATCACATCAAAAACATGTATACATCTAGCATGTATTCTCACTAATACATCTGTCATCAAAGGTAAAAGATATAAGAGTTCTAAATCTAAATAATTCTAAGTAACTAAGTGCAACAAAATGAAGGGACAGACTTGTTATCAGATACTATACTACTCCCCCTTTCGAGGAGGGTCCTTCTGGACTATACCAAGCTTGTCTCAGAAGTATTCAAACTTTACTCGAGACAAAGGTTTAGTCAGGATATCGGCAATCTGATCCTCAGTGCTTATATCCCCTCTGCACCATATCTCGTATATAGAAGTATCGGATCTCAATGTGTTTTGACTTATCATGGAACACAGGATATTCAGACATCTTAATGCAGCTTTGATTATCACACATAATCACAGTGGGATCCATTTCTAAGTCAAACACTCCATATAAAAGCTTCTGAAGCCATACTGCTTCACAGCTGGCAGAGCATACAGCCATATATTCTACTTCAACAGTACTGAGAGCCACACTAGAATGTTTCTTGCTGAACCATGAGATCATGGCAGATTCAAGACTATAACATCCACCTGATGTATTCTTTCTGTCTGAGACACTTCCTGCTCAATCAGAATCTGAGTAACCATGTAAACGGAGTTCATGACCTCCAAGATAATATAGACCAAAAATCTAATGTACCTTTTAGGTACCTCACTACATGCTTTGTAGCTATTAAGTGAACCTTTCTAGGTTCTACTAGATACTGACTTAGGGTATTTACAGCAAAGCATATATCTGGCCTAGTATTTGTTAAATACATCAATGACCCAATGATTTGTCTATATAGGGTTAGGTCCACTAAATACGATGAGTCATTAACTAACAACTTCAAGTTGGAGTCCATGGGAGTGACCATGGCTTTATACTCCAACATATCAAATCTTTTTAGAAACTTCACAGCATACTTACCTTGATTTAAAAGATTCCTTTTGGATCTTTCCATACTTCTAGACCTAAGAAGTAGTGCATTAATCCGAGATCTTTCATTTTCATTTCTGCAACCATTTTCATGACTTGTTTCTCATTCCTTGTCAGAAAGAGATCATCGTCATACAATAATGGTATGAAAGGTTCATCATCCACAACCTTAAGGTGAAGGTTAGGAACAATTTTACTTCTAGTAAATCCCAAGCTTTGTCATGAAGCTGTCAATTGTCCATTATTCACACTCAGCATTGAGTGATCTTTTGCATATCTATCTGTGCCATCTCTCGTTAGATGGGTCTACTAATATGAGCTTCAAAATCATTCGAACTCTGTGGTGAGTTCCTTCTTGCATCCATGTCATATGTGTATAGAACCCATATTCAACCTTGTAGAAAAGGTTGAGATCCACATCACCCATGATGATCATTAAGCTCATCAATTGACTACCGATCCTGGGAACCCATACAGAACCTGATTACATTATTAAGAGAATGGTCTTATCTAGTCCCTTGGAGCAAAACATCTCATCATGATTCTCTTCCTCTTTCTAAGAGAATCTCTTAACCACAAGCTTTCTATAGTGTGTTTGATTTGTAAATCTTTTGTTGAACATCCATCGCTTGTTCAGAGTTCATCATTCATCATGATCTTTCCTACAAATCAAAATTAAGTACATGATTAGTAATACTTCATAATCATCAAATCATATTGACATGATAACCTATTATGCATACAGATATCATTTACATAGTTATGCAACTATTTTGACCAATACTTTGGCACAACACTTTCCCATATCCTGTATGCATACAGTGGCTATCTAGATGCCTTCCATCTCTACCAGAACATACTATCGAGAGTGTGCACAGCTCTTAGTATGTCAGCAAAGAGGTTTCATTCTAGACAAGCAACAGTGGAATGTTTGTCCAATTTACCAATCATATGCATATTAGTAGTATACTGTTCAATGCTTTATGAATGTTTACACTCAGAATGATATATCCTAGGAATACAAATATGCATACAAGCAATATCATTTACTATTTCTAATAACTCAAATACTTATCTTTTATGTTTGTGTGGTTGTCTCCCACTTGATCTTTTGTATGTCTTCTGAACTTCTATTCATTCTGTACCACTGTGCATGCTCAAGTGTACACTAGTGTCATCCTCATGATCTCATACACAAACATACATTCATTAGTATATTCTCAATATTATCAAAACATTCTAATTCTAAATAATCTTGAATATGTACAGTCATGATCATTAGTATTCAGGGTTTCAAGGAAGTCTTCTTTTACTCATGCATATTCTTGTTTGATCTAGTATGCATAAACCCTTGATTACTAACCAATCATACCAAGTATACTTACACAAGGTAAAATTCTAACATGACATAGGAAAACATACCTGGATTAGTATACCTACTTAGTTATGTACAACATACCTCGTGAGTCTTTGTCTTCATGTTTTCATGGTCATGGAACTTGATTTGTCTTTTGTGATGTACCTGTGTCTTGTTAGCAGACAACATCAACCTTACACAACACCATAATGCATAAGTACAATCATATAGCCCTAATCAATGAATGTCTTCGATCATTCACATGCATTCATATTGTTACTAGGGTGATAAGACAATTAATAACATTAATCAATATTGTACTAATAAATAACATGAAGACAAACACATTATGAACTTAATCAAGAATCAGATTTCAAGGCATACCCGAACCTCCTTAAGTCATACCTGTCGAGACCTTTTGTAGTCTTCTTATGTAAGGCCTTAGCCTCAACTCCCCCTGAAACTTGATCTGGAGCTTGATTAGGGTTTGCTAGAGAAACCCTAAAAATTCAATCTTTGACTTTCACACTTCTGAATGGATGGAAGAATGTGTCTTGCTGAGCTAATCAACCTAGCATTCTTCAATTTTGAAATCTCCAAAATTTGACCCCTCAAAATTGCCTTCGAAACTTCTGGATCTTCTGGACAGTAACCCGAACTAGGGTTTGATGAAGCCCGGTCTTCTACCCAACCAAAAATTCGATCTTGGTCTCTAAATTTCAATTTTCCTGAGTAGCATTCAGCCGTGGACTCCGATTCCAAAAATTCTAACTTTCTCCGAAACCCTAAATTCCGGAAGCCATGAATAAAGGTGCTCCAAAAATAATTCTGTTTTGACAGAAATATGCACCTGATTGTTTCTGCTATAACTCTGAAATTTCTTCTCCACAGAGTCTGAAAACTTTTTTTGCAGTAGCCTGACCTGTCATCTTTCCATCCTGACAGATCTGACCTCAATTGGATTTTCTGAGAGAGAGTTATGCCAAGTGTCGCAACGTGACCTGTTTATGGGATAAAACAGGAGAGCGAACTTGTACGGCGTGCCACGTGTCACTGTTTGAAATTCGGCCTCTGAAAACTTTTCCTGAGATAGCTCACCCTGTTATCTTTCCATCTTGATAGGTCTGACCTCAATTGGACTCTCTGAGAGAGAGTTATGCCAAGTGTCGCAACGTGACCTGTTTACGGGATAAAACAGGAGAGAGAACTTGTACGGCGTGCCACGTGTCACTGGTTCACCTTCGGCCTCTGAAAAAGTTTCCTGAGATAGTACAGTCTTTGTACTACCTGTCACATTGTACTATCATTTGGAGCTTCCTAGCCCAAGTTATGACCTTTTTTCCAAGGTGACCTGATTTTGACTGAGATCTGGAAGAGGCAGAAACCCTAACTTGTACTGATCATAACTTATAAAGTACAACGAATCTGAGGGTGCCCTTTGGATACAAGGTACCTGGGGATGCTATCTTCGACCGTAAACTTTTCAGACCCTGAACCTTCGCAAAAATAGATTTATAGCGAAAGTTCCACGATGATTGGTTTTTTGCTATGTAAAACCCTAACCTTCAAATTGTCGTAAGTAAAGCAAGTGTCGTAAGTGCCATACCTTGTCTTCCTTCAGGTTAGCTCTGATACCATGTTAAAATTTAATATGATAAGACAGAAAATAGCAGCATTACATTCCATTTCACAATAATAGCATATACAGGATCACTGAAGAAACAACAAGCATAGCATAAACACAAGAGACACAGATTTATCCTGCGAAACCCTCATGGGGTAGAAAACCCAGTAAAGCTTCCTCAATATAGATGACCAGCAATATACAAAGATGCAAACCAAAGACATGATCTCCTTCTCCACCATAGCAGACCTCTCCTCCACAAGTGCGCCTCTCTCAAGTGTGTGTGTGTGTGTCAAATGAGGAACATACCTCCTCTATTTATACACTACACTGACATGTATTTTACACAAGTACACGTAGGCTCGTATTTAACCATTAGGTTAAATACCCTATTATAACTGACTGAGCCGACCCCCACATGGTGGGTCTAATAACCCTAGTTACCACAACCAATTCAGAGGAATAAACATCTCCGGATTCATAGTATAATCACATTGGAGGTATGGAACATCTCTGAAATAAATAATATACAAATATAATATTCTTAGAAGTTACAATATTCAACATTTATGAATAGGATGTGTTCCTACATGTTTACAGGAAATGTTTATTTCTGAATCTGCTCATACATTTATCTGAATATGCATATGAAAACTTGTATTCTAGATTGGAGAATCAAGATCATTTTCTAAGTTATTTCTGTGTATGCATTATGTATAAACTTCATCTTATTACTCGATTAGGGTTTCCTATGTTTTTGCATACACTTGCTATTAATTTAAGGGATACATATTAAGTTTTCGAATGTAGTCTATTTTATAGATGCAACACTTTTATAGTGGTGTTCATAAATAAATTAATACCCCCGGTATGGACTATGTAGAGACAAGATATTCGTTTTAGAGTCAATTGTGGTCCACAGTTTGGAATCCACCTTATAGCATCATGTATTATCAAGGTTACGTTTATATATAGATAAGGGTTAAGCGTTTCAACATTTCCATTCAAACCCTTTATGTTGCATTTATCTACATAGCCTACGCATTAAAATAAACCGTGCAGCATAACCACATGATAAACAAACAACGCTGCATAATAATATTAAAGACGATTTTTCCATGTTTATGCATCTACAATGATTTAGGAAATCTAATCTACTCTATGCATACTTTAAGGGACTTTTTGAAGATATCTATTCCTCTGACTAGGCTCGGGAGCAACATAGAAAACAAGAGTTACATTATATAAATAACCAGTGCTGGAGAATTGATCCGGATCTTGGGAGCTGAGAACCGGAATGCTTGAATGCCGAGAGAGGAGGAGATTAAGCATGTAAATCTGTCATAAAATTCACATGAAAACCCTAATATTGCATAAGAATAAGCATGAACAAAAACATATGAAGTCAATGGGAGGTGAGGCTCAAAGAGAAGCCACACCTCTAAAACTAATTACCAATAAGTCACTCAATTCTAATTAATCTCACAATGAACAATAGAAAATAGGAGAGAAACCAAATGAGTAACTTGTTCTCATGAGAAGGCATGCTAGTCCTTTATATAGCATTATTACAATGTGTCTTGAGGCCATACCATGGGGCAAAACTATGTGCTACCAAATACCATGGATGAGAGAGGGTGGCCTCTCAATTTAATACTTTTATGGCTTATACATCCGAATTTAGACCATATGCCCCCTAAAATTCAGGTCATTCCCCCCCCCTTAGAAAATGATGGTCCCCATCATTTCATGTTAAAAAAAGACCCATGATTACAATGTGCTAGTTACCAATGAAGAGAAGGGTTTTGTGTGGTTGACCCATAACCGTGGGTTTTGCGAGGGTGACCCATAACCATGATGGCAATGACAAGATTGATTCCAATAAAGAGAAGACTTTTGCATGGTTGACTCAAAACCATGGGTTTTGTGTGGTTGACCCATAACCGTGGGTTTTATGTGGTTGACCCATAACCATGGTGGCAATGACAAGCTTGTTTCCACTGAAGAGAAGGGTTTTGTGTGGTTAACCCATAACCGTGGGTTTTGTGTGGTTGACCTGCAACCATGATTACAATACATAACTATGGGTTTTGTGTGGTTAACCCATAACCATGGGTTTTGTGTGGTTGACCCACAACCGTGATTACATTAATATTTTTAAAAAATCGAAAATTCATGATCTTTGGTGCAGTTGATGTCTTGCTGCAAATCCATTCATAGATTCTGATGCATGTACTGAAATTGAATTCTATTGAAGACCCATTTGAGATCTTGAAGAGACCTTTCCATCCATATAACATATTTTCTCTGGGGTGGCCCAGAGATTGAGAAAATGTTTGTTGAAGTTTAAGAGATGCGCGCACACTATTTTGCAGACATATGTTGCTTCAGTCGATGATATCTCTCAAAACAGAAATCCAAATGGAAAACCACGAAATACCCATTTTAGTTGACAGAAAGCGCTTTCCAATGAGCTATGGTAGAGCCTCAAAGACATTTTGTGGAGTCTGTAGCACTTGTTTAAAGTTGTTGTACGTCCGGCTGCATTGTGTACAAATATGTACTACTTCAAACAAACATATCTCACAAATCGAAAAACGAAATGAAATTCCGTGAAATACCCATTTTAGATGACGGAAAGAGATTTCCAATGAGCTATGGAAGAGCCTTTGAGACATTCTGTGGAGTCTGTAGCACTTGTTTAAAGTTGTTGTACGTCCGGCCGCATTATGCACAAACACGTGCTACTTCAAACAAGCATATCTCACAAACCGGGAAATAAAAGGAAATTCCGTGAAATACCCATTTGAGCTGACGGAAATACCTTTCTGATGAGCTATGGTAGAGCCTCTAAAAAATTATGTGAATCCCATGGAACCTATTCAAAGTTTGTTGAATGTGAGAGTGTTGAGTATAGAGATGCCAAGGGTTTGTAGAGAAGCATGGGTTGTTGTAGAGGTTGTGGAACCTCCATTGAACCCGCATAATGCTTCAAAATCTTGTCCCGATGGAGAGCGTACCCACTCTGATACCACTGATCCGGATCTTGGGAGCTGAGAACCGGAATGCTTGAATGCCGAGAGAGGAGGAGATTAAGCATGCAAATCTGTCATAAAATTCACATGAAAACCCGAATATTGCATAAGAATAAGCATGAACAAAAACATATGAATTCAATGGGAGGTGAGGCTCAAAGAGAAGCCACACCTCTAAAACTAATTACCAATAAGTCACTCAATTCTAATTAATCTCACAATGAACAATAGAAAATAGGAGAGAAACCAAATGAGTAACTTGTTCTCATGAGAAGGCATGCTAGGCCTTTATATAGCATTATTATAATGTGTCTTGAGGCCATACCATGGGCCAAAACTATGTGCTACCAAATACCATGGATGAGAGAGGGTGGCCTCTCAATTTAATACTTTTATGGCTTATACATCTGAATTTAGACCATATGCCCCCTAAAATTCAGATCAAGAATATATTAACACAACTTCATAGTCAAGATAAATGCAAATCGATGCATTTGGTTACTCTCTTAACATTTGCGTATGCCTATATATGCAGTGAGGAGCCGATCATTCACAAATCATTTGAATGTTATAACATATCATCTAACCATTTTCGAGCCCGGTGAATAATGCATAGACAATATGACGAAAACGATGCAACTAAGCCCCATTTCGGGAAGTTAAATGAGTTAACCATTTCCACATTTAAAAAGATGTTTGCAACGAGATTCACATAATAACTCTGTTCATGTAAAAGAGGCAAACAGAGGCCGAGAGCATCCATGTCATTTCCACACTATAATAAGACAAACTAATACTTAAACGTTTCATATTCAATGCATTCATTATTTACAGAAAGAAATAATACAGTCCAGAGAGCTCTCGCTCTCCTTTTCACACTTAAATCCCTTCATGGGTCACACCAAAATGAGACAGTGCTAAACAAACGACGCCCAGCGTGGCAAAGCCACCCAAGGTCAAGAGAAATGAAGATTCTGTTCGCCATACAATTGAAGGCCAACATTACGTGCACCTACAGGCTAGGGCAAGCCTTCAACCCCTAAACAAAGTCGCATGCAACAGCAAGGACAACCGAAGGCCTTGTCACAGCGCAAGAAGATAGAGAACCAAGAGTCTTAAGTAACCCATCCAAACCAACGGGACAATTCACCCGAAAGACCAAGGATGTCGAGTTACCTGGCCACGTAGAGAGTTGGTTATTCGTTCCAAGTCCGGGTGACAACGTTGAATGACCCATCATGCCCATGGTCTCGGAGTGCCTGTGTTGAGAAGTGGCAACCGCGGCAGTTAGTCATGACAGTAACTTTGTTCTTGTGTAAAAAGTAAATCGGACAATGACCTAATGAGGGTGTAACCACTTACCATTGGGTCAAGCCAACGCGAAGCCAAAGCTCAGGTGGCACCATACCTGCACATGAAACCCAACAAGTTAAATGGTGATAGCATAATATTCTCACAACAAAACAACGAAGTAAAGATTGGTAATTGCGTAAAAGATGGACATTCTTACCTTTAAAACATGTTCCCAGCAACGCTTCCACTAGCTACCTCATGCAGAAATGTTGGAGCATTAGGAGAGCATACCCTCCCTGGTTCGGGAGTGAACGCCATGCTTAGAACAGGAGTGCTCGCAGGAGCTTGTCGAATGTCAAATGAGCAGCTGAAATTGCAAGGTAGGGTTTTGTGCATCAAGGCGACACCGGTGTGAGGAGTGGTGACCTCTGAACTCAGTCACTTGTTCATTTAATTACAAAGTACCTCGTAATATTTGGCGCCAATAGCCACAACTAAGATCAACAACGCTTATGCTTTCACAACTCCCAAGCTGGCGATCTGGATCATGATAGACGGTCACAACTCACTCTACATTTAATTCAACCACAGTGGAATGTTAATGCAACACTGCCTCGGGAGTTGGCAGTTTCGTGCGAGAGTGAGCATGGCTAGCTGGAGCACAAGTTATAGTTCTTTTTCTTGCTGAGTATTGCACCACGACGTTTCCAAGTGGAGTTACTTGCCACCAAAGCAACCAGGGTTTAAAACGTTGGTTCGTAGATTTCGCAATCTGCATGGGAAAGAGTGAGTTAGATACAGTCACCACAGCTCTTATGTTATGCAATGTTAAACCTTAGTTCATGTGCTGCGAACCCCTTACCTTTTCCACGTTTGCTTTAGCGTAATTTTCACACCGTAGACCAAGGTGTGGGCCATTTGTTGGGGCATCGTGGCATGGTGACATGGTCGCATAAGCCAAGGTCCAACCCTGGGTTGACCTAGCCATGCGCTTAACCATTAACTACATTACCTTACAATGTATCACATTAAGTTATATGGTATTGCATCCATTTTACACTAAGCCTTGTCGTAATGGATTTTCCATATGCTACGATGGCATATGAGGTTTAGACAAGCACCTAAGTTGTTTAGTCGTGAGTGCTAGGTTGTGGCTTAAGCTTGTGGCTAGACTATGGTCAACCTTTAAGATCTTATAATTATATAAAAACATATATATATTAGGTTATAATATATATATATTTTATATTGTGTTAAGTGTAACATTTGTGTATAGTTTACAATACCCCAAGTTATATATATATATATATATATATATATTAGGTTGTAATATATATATATATATAGTGTTCATTGCATTAAGTTGATACTACATTGCAATAGTTTTTATTATTATCAATTACATGTTATGCATGGTTTTAATATAAGTGACTATGGTAGGTTAATACTATAGCCCAGCCCTTACAATGTTAGTGTTAGTGCTTGGTATAATAGTATTGCATAGGGTGTATGTTAGTACTTAAGGTATAACATATAACTATGTAGGTTAAAATTATATTCACATTAATACTGTACTAGTGATAGTTAATAATTACTAACATATTAATTATATTAATATAGTTATTAATTGAAGTATTAATGTCACATACGTACTTTTTATATTGTCGCAAGTGATCAGCATGGCGTCATTATACTTTCGGTGGGTATTTGAATTGGTGACTAACACAGTGGCGTATATGCACGTTGCCATGGCTAGCACTTGTTTGGAAAGCGACAGAAGAAATAATGATGTTTAATGCACACACATTCAGAATATTACTAAGTAGGTTGTGATGACAGCTAGTGTGTATATTTCTGCATTTGTTTGATTGGTTAGGATCTTTATAAAAATAAAAATAAATCATGTAGAAGAGACATGACAGAAATCTATAAAGATTGAAGTCTAAAAGGGTTTGATTGTTTGGCTCTCATATATATTTTCCCATGTATTTTAAGAAAGGTTAACTTGCAATAAAATTCTAGTTATGTTTAACCATAACTAACATTGATAGCCCAAAGCCACACCCCACAATATTCCCTAGTTTTTTTTGTTTGGTACCATGTAGCTAATATGAATGATAAAATATTTTTGGACAACCATCAATAGGAAATGTTGCTTTCATGATTTAGAATGACATGAAATATTCATGCCTTTATGCTTAGCAATTCTTAGTAATGTGACCATAACTTTTTAGTTTCATACTTACTAGAAACCATGATGTTTATGGTCATTTAACTATATCAGAAGATAAAAATGTGTCCCTCCTTTTTAGCTTAAAGAACTAGAGAACAACTTTAGTGATCTTATTATCGAAGCGATTTAATTTAGAAACCCAATAACTAACTCAATCATTAGCATTCTCTTTATTGAACTCAATAAAAATTCATGCTTACGGTGTGTTGTTGAATTGGTTCTGAATGAACGTTTTGAGCTCGCGGATGTCTTCAATCATTTAGTCACAAGGTATGCATTAAGAGGATTTTAAAATCATGTTACACCTAGTTTCCTTAGACCTTGATTTGAAGTCATTAGCTTCATTTTCAAATTTCATGTATTGGAAAGGTGTAAGATATGTCATGGGTGAGGCCAAAAATAACTACTACAATACGTCACTCATCACTCTTAAAAAATCATGAAAAAAACCTACCTTAAAAAGCAACAAATGCCTAAATAGCATGGACTGAAGCTAGCTTTGATGTTGTCACATTTAAAAACAACCACGTTTCCAAAACACCTAAGTTGTGGGAGCTGTCCCGTCTAGAGATTCTTTTAAAATGGGAGAGATGTGGAGTTACTTAAAAATGTGTTAGCATTTCCATACAAGAAATCGCTGCAATAAACAATACTTCCCATTCAAATAACTTCCAAAATGGTTATATTTTTCATTAAAGTTATTGTATTTCCATGATACATTGTGGTAGATTGCAATGTGATATACATGTAACAATCATCAACATACATACTTCATTTTATGACCTTTTTTGCAATTATATGTTTGCAAGCATTTCTATTCTAACAATCTTGTAAACAATTTCCAAACAATATTATTAGATAAAAAAATGAAGGAACGAATAAGAAGCATCAACAGATTATCCAATACTACAAACTCTTAGATTTACAAGAAAAAAGGATCCACTTAAAGTGGTTTGGAAATTTATAGCTAAAGGGAATACTATATGAGCTCCTGTGATCTATTGAGAAATTGGCATTCTTCTCTGTAAATGAATCATAACACAACTGTAATGCTCAACAAGTTTGGTTTAAAAATTGATCGTGGTATAATCTATTTGAAAGTACAGAAAATAACGACATGGCATAATGAATTCTATTTCAAACAAGAGCCAAAAGATGATAATGTCCCTGTGCCTTGATAAATTAAAATCTTGTAAATCAATATACCGGTCTCGAAGGGATCAAAGCTAGTAAAGGAGCAACTACAATTTGAATACTAGTTTGGAAGAGATATGAACTGTAAGAGTGTTGATTTTTCATAGTAGCAGAGAGATATTCCCCCTTACTAGTCCACACAGGACCCTCCAGGAAGAATGTCTCACAATGCTGCCTCAAACATCGAGGTTCCCTCATGGAACACATTCAAAGACATATCGAGGTTCCCTCATGGAACACATTCAAAGACATATCGAGGTTCCCTCATGGAACCAATGTCTTGATTACTTCACCTGACCATAAGAGGCACGTCATAATGAAGTCCACATTCCCCCTTACTAGTCCACATAGGACCCTCCAGGAAGAATTTCTCACAATGCTGCCTCAAACATTGAGCCGTGTTGCAACTACTCGCTCTGTGTTGGAGTACCCTGATCTCTCTACAACTGAGCATCCTACTCCCTCTGCAACTGAGCATCTTGCTTTCCTTGCAACTGAGCATCTTGCTCCCTCTGCAACTGAGCATCTTGTTGTCTTTGCAATTGGGCATCTGCCTCTCTCTGTAATTGAGCATCTTGCTCCCTCTGCAACTGAGAATCTTGTTATCTATGCAAATGGGCATCTTGATCTCTCTGCAACTAAACATTCTGCTCCCTATGCAACTGAAAATCTTTCTCTCCCTGCAACTTATCATCCTGCTCCCTCTGCAACTAAGCATCTTGCTCCCTCTGCAACTGAGCATCCTGCTTTCTCTGCAACTGAGCATCCTTCTCCCTTAGCAACTGAGCATCTTTCTCTCCCTGCAACTAAGCATCCTGCTCCCTATGCAACTAAGCATATTGCTCCCTCTGCAACTGAGCATCCTGGTCTCTCTACAACTGAGCATCATGCTTCCTCTGCATCTGAGCATTTTTCTCTCTCTGCTCTCGTTAGTTGGTACCGTCATTAAGGTGTACATATTCCTTTTATTACTCACAAAATCTAAACCTTAGGCCCTATCACAACCCCTTTGTTGGTTGCCCTGATACCAACTCACAAACTACCCAATTGGCAACCTATTTGCACTGTATCATGTTCCTGTTGTTCTCAGCTATTAAGTCATGGACCCAATGGTGTTTATTTTCTAAATCTATGTGCATACAGTTTATGCCATGTTTCTCATTCACAATTATCTACCAAAATTACACAGGTTTATTATTCACCATTTAAATATCATTCTACATGCTAATCACACATTCAAAATGCATACAGTCATCTAAACATTCATATAACATACATTCATTTTCTCACTCATTTATACGACCATTACACATAAAAAAGAGAGCTCAAAATACTTATCTAAAACATATGATAACCAAACTAGCTACGGAAGGATGACGTTCCACCCAACCATAGGATCTCTGCACTCCTTTTCTCTCAGTACAGGAACCACGAGGGTGAAGTTGGGTGCTCACTCAATCCCTTCCACAGTCTCTCCATGTCTCCAGATCACCCCTAGCACCAACTATCAACCTGATTGTCTAGGTACGGGTAACTGATCCCCTTCTCTAACATGGTCCCTCAATTAACTCCTTACGTTGGGACAAGGGATCCCCTTCTCCATTCCAGTCCCTCGGTTAACTCCTTCCCCTACAATACCCCATCCCATGTACTCGGTCCAGTCGGCTATCCTACTAAGGAGTATACTCAGTCTTCACATACCTACATACAAAGCTCAGTCTCTCACTAGATGGCACATCTCAAGAATGATAGTTGAAGAACCAACAATCCCCTCACAATGGTCCCTTTCCCCTTTATATAGACTATACCATGCACCTGCATGGCTGTCACTTGTCACTCTAAAGGAAGCAGGGTGCATGGATGCCACATGTCACTATGGGCCCCAGTCACTCACTCACTGAGCCCCACTCACCCTACTCACTCACTAGGCCTCACTCACTTGTATCAACCCATTGCTTCCCCTCTCATGGCTTCATGGAACCCCATTCTCGTTTTGTCCTTCCTTCCGCAACCATGGTTATGTTTTTATTAATTGATATATAAACATGTTACATTGTTGTTGGCCCTTTCCCGTCATCCTCTACCCTTCTCCTATTTGGCCCACGACCTATTCATCATGCATATTTTATTTTCATTGATTACATAATCGGGGTATACATAACTGGGGTATTACAATCCCCTCCCCCTTATTTTAGCACTGTCCTCAATGCTTATATTACAATACATATATAGTTCTTGGCCTTTCTCAAGGCTCTTACAATTTTACAATGCCTTCCAAGGAAACCAATGTTGTTCTCGCGATCTTCATGACTTTAGGAGATGACCATTTCCAGCTTTCAATAGCACAGATTGTAGCAGTGTCCGCTTCATTCTAGCTTGAACTTGATGGCCATCTTCATGCAACTCTGTCCACAGATTGTTGTCACTTTCCTACACACAATTGTACCTACAACGACAAATAATGCCATCATACATACATAGCTCATCTCAATAAAATATCTCATAACATGAATTTGAATTCATCACAATGGAACATATTCATTAATCCAAAATACCAATTGCAACATATTCATAAGCCAAAGACAAGTACGCATACAACTAGATACTTATCTCAATGAATATGTCTCAGCATGTGTGCCATAGATGAGGTTCAGCTCATGGCCCCCTTCAGATACACCCTCATGTTGCCTCTTCCTTGCTCAGGCATCCCCTTCTCTGCTAAGTAGTCCCTTAGGTGTTCTTCTCGCCAAGGCGTTGACCAGGAATCCCCTTCTCTGCTAAGCAGTCCCTCGGGCGATCCTTCTTACCAAGTCACTCACACACAAGAAGAGTGCCAACATGGGGTTCCAGTGTCAATGCGAAATCATCCTCTTTGTGTTCTTACATTTTCAATATCCACATTTTTTTTCCACAATCCAAACTCTTCTTTCTAGATTCTCCTCCCTCTCATTGGAGCTTTCACGTAGTCACATTAAACTCAACTACTCATGCATACCACATTTCACTGCTCATTTACAACATCTCACATAATAGTGTCAGCAACATTGTCATTTCTTTCATGAACATACACACCACAATAATTGCAGCAAAATTAAAGCACATCAACACACACAATATTTATGTAACAAGATAAATATACCAGCATACATATTTTCACATCCATAGTATGCCCTACAGTCATGCCATTATTTTTCCTACTATTATGAGCTCACTAGGCCATGCCTTAATACTCTATCCAACCATTCCCCAAACCTTGTTGACCACCTAGACACCTTCCTCTTCCACCCAACACAACATCGGGCATATACCCTTTCTCTGCTAAATAGTCCCTCAGGCGTACTAGAAGGAAATTCCCTTCTCTGCTAAGCAATCTCTCAGGAATCCTTCCCCCTCCATGATGTTCTTTAGTGTTGGCGAGAATATTATGGGTCTATATGTCAACACAAGTGAGGGGGACTACTTGAACATTCAAGTTACTCTATACACAATCCCCACATTAAGTTATCATTTATATAGCTTTCATCGCTTAAAAGAGTTATCAAACTTTTGAATTTAAGGTCTTATTACCTTTACTATCCCTTTCCTGGGTATCAATTGATCACATAATGCACTCAACAATTAAACATATCAATCGCATGATATCCAATATAACTGGAGGAATTCTTACCAGTTCCTTTCTCAGCTCATACAGATACAAGCATACCTGCATAACTTCCGCTGCTTACTCTGATTTTACCTGATCAGTAGGTAACTTGTGAAGCTAACATGATGCTACCACCAACCTTTGAACTTGAATTCTTTGTCTTCATTTTTCTCCCAAGGATAGTCTATCCTCTTCAGTAATATGATCAATATCTTCCCTAGCACACAACAAATTAACAACTACATTATCCCTTGTCTATCTTTAATACATATGCAGTCATCAACACATGTTCAACATATCAGATATCAATATCATACACATGTTCAACATACTTCACACGCATGACTTCTACACATATCCATTCCTAAACACAACTCTTTAACCTAATCATGCAACCTCATCAGCTATATGCCTAAACATATTTATATGCATTCTCTTTCAAGCATGCCTTCAACATCATGCATTCTTTCCAACATGCACTCAACAATCATGCATATATTTCTCTTATTTACGCATCATATTTATTCCCAGAAGAAAATATCTAGGATTCTCTCTTGTCCATTTTACAATCCAACTATCTTTAGCTATGAGATCCACCCTCCAAACGTTATTCTCTCATATCGAGAATACTTTTATCTGTTCCCCGGATCTATCCAACTAGACCCAACATGTTTACCCTTGTTCATAACTAATTTTCAATTTTCATTGATCCTTACTCTCAATCAACTTCACTGTCATGTAATGCCTTCCACATGCATATGTTCATATACTAGCCTACTTGTACCTGTACCCAGGGATAATTTTAAGGACCCATACTTATTTAAAAGTGTATAAACCTTGGCGAATCTTACCAATTCTTAAAATGTCAACTATAAAATATTTGGCGATATTTTTCTATACTTATTTCAATTTCTAAGGATTTTATATAGTTTATATAATAATTTGGCGATTTTTAGAGTGAAAAAAGTTTACCCCATCAAAATTGGGCGAAATGGGGCTTCAAAAAATGCAAATTGGTGAATCTTTTTTTGGAAAAAAACATTGAAAAATAGCCCATGGGCTAAATTTCGCCCCTCAAATTATCCTTGCCTGTACATGTACTTGTACACGTATCTGTACATATACATGTACATGTGCCTATTCATATACCTATACCTGTACCTATACATTTGACACATTTCTTACTTTGTTGCTCTCTTGGTAGTTCCTACAGATTCAACTTGGATACTACATTATCTGACAACCAATATATAACACCTTTATTCGATCTATATTATTCACATGCTAATCCACTTCCTTTGTCACTTAACCATTTATTTTGGGACACAAAGAACCTCCTCCCAGGAGATTCACTTCTATCCACTTATTAAACTTATGTGCATTCACTCAGTGTATCACAACATTTGCCTAATTCAATGCAAGGCTTCCTCATGCAATCAAAGCGCACTTTGCCTTGTTCTAGGTTGTCTTGATGTCCACCCCTGTGTCCTAACATGGTTGATTGACTACTCTTGCCCAATACTTTGATGCAACAACCATCCTTCTCCTATGATGGAAAGAGGTTGCATCTTATACCACAAATTTCGCAAGAAGTTCATGGATTCCTTGTTCATCACTATAGATCCCTATTCCATAGTCTCATGCCCACCCACACGGTCATCATAAGAACACATGCATACATGGATTTCTTATCCTTGACTCAAGTTACTATCCTACAACTAGTTCAACATGATACACATAACCATTGCATGTCTAGAATACTTAATATTCTTCTCTCAACCAAGTTTTTTTTTTTTCAAATCTTGCTCATACTCCTGCTAGTGTATCCATCTTGCAGTCGTTCCCAGTACTTGCACAATTGTGTTCCATAATATTTCTTCTCACACCCTTTCTCAAGAGGAGACCATGCACCTGTGTTCATACTACCATGGCATGCAACACCACATATTAATGCCTGGGTTATTCTTACCCAATAGCAGTTAGGAGTTTACAATATAATTATCCATACCTGTTATGATTGTTATCAATGCCACTGCTAATGTTATCAGAATGGTTAATGCTTCATAAGGGCTCATGCAATTCTCCATCAACTATGTACTAGGAAGCCACCTACCTATACCTCTCCTCCTAGTTTGATCATCGTGTCAACAACTTTTGTTAATTTTTTACAGTTGTTATACTTAGATTCCAAATTCCAAGAGCATTTATTACAATTTCAAAAACAACAGCATAAAGAGGATCACTGAATGTAATGATACCAGATTTCTATGTGCTTCATCTTGTCATGGAACACAGGGTTCTCCATCATCACGGTCGCATCCAACTACAGATGAAATAGACTTGTTAACAACTTTCGAAGCCATATGGATTCACAATTGGCGGAACAAGTTGCAATATATTCTGCTTCCGCGGTGCTGAGAGAAACACTGGACTACTTCTTGCTGAGCGATCATGTCATGGCTGACCCCAGACTGAAACAACAACCTAAAGTGCTCTTCCTGTCGGAGACATTTCCGGCCCAATCTGAATCTGTATATCCATACAGTTTGAAGTCTTGATCTCCAATATAACTGATACCATACACTATCGTACCCTTAAGGTATCTCATCACATGCTTTGCAACTACAAGGTAAACATGTCTGGGCTCGACCAGATACTGACTCAAGGTGTTCACATCAAAGCATATATCTGGCCTGGTATTTGTCAGATACATCAATGAACCAATAACTGTCTGTATAGTGTCACATCCACTAATTCTGACGAAACATCAGCCAACAACTTCAAATTCGAATCCATGTGTGTGGCCATGGCTTTACACTCCAACATATCAAATCTCTTTAGGATTTCAACTGCATACTTCCCTTGGTTAAGGAAGATTCTATCTGGGCTCTGCCATACTTCAAGACCTAGGAAATAGTGCATCAAACCAAGGTCTTTTATCTCGAACTCTGCAGCGAGCTTCTTCTTACAATCAACAATCTGCTTCTCTTCACCTATCAGGAATAAATCATCCACATACAACAACAATATGACAGGTTCATCATCTATAACCCTGAAGTAAAGGTTAGGATTTGCTTTACTCTTGGTAAAGCCCAAGCTCGTCAGAAAACTATCGATTCGGCCATACCAAGCTCTTGGAGCTTGATTCAGACCATACAAAGCCTTCTTCAACTTACAAACATGCGTCTTTCAGTCTTCCACTTCAAATCCTTGTGGCTTCTCTATGTACACTTCCTCTTCAATAACACCATTCAAGAAGGTTGTTTTCACATCCATTTGGTGTAACTTACACTTCATCTTGGCTGCAAGTGCCATGATGGTTCTAATAGAAGTGTACCTTGCTACGGGAGCAAATGTCTCTTCATAATCAATTCCTTCTTTCTGGGAAAATCCTCGAGCTACAAATATTGCTTTGTATTTCTCAATACTTCCATTTGCTGCATGTTTGATTTTGTATATCCACTTGGAAGATACCACATCTTTGTCTGCCAGTTTGGGAACAACATCCCACACATCATTCTTCATAATGGATTGGTATTCCTCTGTCATGGATTCTACCCATTCTTTCTTCTGAACTGCTTCTTCAAATCAAGTTGGTTCTTTATCTACAAGATCAACCATCAAAACCACATAGCTGGAAAATGGCTTTGGATTCTTGCTTTGTCTTGTGGAACCTTCAGGGGATCCATACTTCTCTGCATCCTAAATAATATCATGAGCCAAAGATGGCTTAGATATTCATGCGGGGAGGTTCTTGGGGCTCCAACATATCATGATCTTCCGGAATCTCATCATCAGGAGAAAGTGCAATTCTCTCCATAGGTTCTACAACTCTGGGAGTTACAGTCTCTTCATATACTTCTTCAAGCTAGCACTTTCTTGACCTTTTGAGAGCTGCATCTTCATCAAAGGTTACATCTATACTGATTTCCATATGATGGTAACTTGGTATATAAATTCTGAAGGCCTTGGAGACCTCACAGTATCCAACAAATATTCATTTATTTCCGAAAGGATCTAATTTTGTTCTTTTCTCTTTCGGGATATGAACAAACACTGGACAACCAAATATTTTGAGATGAGTTACTTCTGGATTCTTTCTGGTGAACATCTCTTCTAGGGTTTTGAACCCATGTGAACTATGGGATATTCTATTCAGGACATATACTGCGGTTCTTGTTGCTTCAACCCATAAGTGCATAGGAAGATCTTGATCATGGATCATAGTATTCACTACTTCCATAATGGTTCTATTCTTTATTTCTGCTACACCATTATGTCGAGGATTGTAGGGAGTGGTAAGCTCCCTCTTGATTCTGACATTCTTGCAAAAATCCCCAAATTCATTTGAGGTATACTCTTCACCATTATCTGATATGAGAATCTTGAGCTTCCTTTTGGAGAGATTCTCTACCAAGGCTTTGAATTCCTTGAACTTCTCAAATACTTCATCTTTAGATTTCAAAAATAAATCCAAGTCTTGCAAGAGTAATCATCAATAAATGTTACATAGTACACATACCCGCTTAAGGATGTTGAAGGCATTAGACCGCATACATCTGAGTGGACAAGATCTAGAACCCCTTCGGTCTTCGTGTCACTCTTCGGAAATGGATTCTTGATGTTCTTTCCCTTTGCACATCCTTTGCATACTCCTTCATGATCAATCTTGAAATCAGGTAGTCCTGTTACTACCTTGCTCACTTGTGGTAAATATTTGTAGTTGATGTGAGCAAATCTTCTATGCCATAGCTCACATGGACTTGTGGTATCATGAATTAAAGCTCCTTATGAGTGACCTTTCAATTTGTATAGGCCACCTTCTTCTACTCCAATAACAACTGCATCTTCTAGAGTTTTACCTCTAGGACACATAAGTACTTATCCATCTATAAAGGAAACCCTGAACCCTTTCTTATCTAGAGAAAAATAGAAAGTAGGTTCTTTTTCAAACCTGGTACATATAACACATCCTTCATCTTCATTGGGGTTCCTGAATCAAGTTTGTAGTTTGTTTCTCCCAATCCTTTGATAGGATACTGGTAATCATCACCAAGTGAGACTTTCTGGGGGGAGTCTTTTTTCTGTAAGACTAGAGAGTCTTCCTATGACCTATCATGTGCTTTGAAGCACCACTATCAATCAACCATGTGTCATTTCCAGGTGTCACGGACCCGGAGAGAGCGGAGAATAAAACATATTCTTCAATTTCTTCCTTAGCTGTTTTCTTGGGAGGTTCTTCTTCTTCTGCTACATGAGCATGATGTCTTTTGTTGTTTCTCCTCTTATATTATTACTTCTTCTCTGGACAATTTCTAGCAATGTGTCCCATCTTGTCACAATGGTAACATTGATAAGAGGATAAATCTCTTTGCTTGAAATTTCCCTTATAATGATTTTGAAACTTCTTACGAGTTTCCTTCTTGAAATGAGGTTTCCATCTTCCTCTCTTTGCATGAGGAGTTAGAGCTTGATCATCATCCTTTAGTAGAGCTTCCCGGTTAGCTACTCATGCTTCTTCTTGGACACATTCTTCCAATAGAATGTCAAACTATATCTTTTCCTTTCTAGCACAAAATGTTTGTATGAAGGCATCCCATGGTCTTGTGAGGCCATTGAGAGTTGTCTTCACTAATTCATCTTCATCAATCTTGTCTCCAATTGCTTCTATATGTTCCTTGAGTTGGGAGACTCTTGTGAAATAGTCATGGACTATTTCATTCTTTTGCATCTTCGTACTTTTGAGTTGATTCCTTAGATTCATCTTCCTATTGATATTTCTTCCTTCATACATTCTTGATAGGGCATAAAACATCTCCTTGGGAGTTTCCTTGGAGGGAACTTGAGGAATCAAGTGGTCCTTCATAGAATCTGCAATGATTCTTTTAGCCATAATCATATCCTTTTTGTACTTGTCTTTGGCTTCATTTCCTTCTGGTTCCGACACAACTTATTTAATGAACTTGGAAAGATCATTCTCTTCTAGAATGAGTCCAATTCTGTACTTCTAAGCACATAATTTCTCTACAACTTCCAGCTTGTCATCACGCTTAGTGCTTGAAGGCATTTTGTCCTGGAGAATGAAAAACAACCAAAAAAACAAATTTCTCAAAAATCAAATTTGACCTTACTAGAAGATGTGCTGGACTGAGGTGAGCAAGCTGGTGTCCTTGGATTCTGAAAAATCCAAAATTTGACCCTTGAAAGTAAACCTGCGAAATTCTGGACTGCAAATTCTGGTTCTAGTTCTGGTTTTCTGGTCACCAATCAAACTAGGGTTTGAATTTTCAGTTGTTTTAACCATTGAAATTTCTCGATTTTTGTGCCAAATGGTGCGCCAGGGAAGGATGCAACTCCCAATGTTGATTGTATTCCAAAATTACTCTCCAGCAAAAAGCCCTAATTTTCTTGTCCAAGTTTTTCCGGAGAGAGAGAGAGCAATTTTGCCCAGTGAAAGATGCTCCAATCAGTCTACCTCTGATACCATGTTAAGTTTTTACTATTGTTATACTTAGATTCCAAATTCCAAGAGCATTTATTACAATTCCAAAAACAACAACATAAAGAGGATCACTGACAGAAACACAATCACAAAGTACACAACATTTTATCCTGGGAAACCCTCATGGGGAAGAAAACCCAGCAAAAACTTCCTCAATATAGATTTCCAAAGTACAATGCCCAAAGAACAAGTCTCACAAAAGAGTGAGAGATCAAACCCTAAGACCAAAAGCCAAAACACGAGTCTTATTCTTCTCCTTTCCCCCTTCGTCCTTCTTCTTCTCTTCCTTGCGCAGCTACAAGAGAGATATTAGGTATGAGTGGTGTGTGTCTCAAATGAGGCGCCACACTAGCTTATAAATAGAAGTCATAACCCATTGATCTGCATCTATCGGTCTTCTCAAGCATGTCATACTTCCAAACGAACACTTTACAATCAATAGGTCCTCATCATCCAATATCCACACTCCCGCTCAATATGCCCATATGCATATCTTTTCAAGCATGTTATGCTTTAATATTCCTAGCAGTGTATACCTGCATATTCTCACTCCTGTGTAAGCAACATTTCCATATTTTATCTCTATTATGCATTCATCATGTGCACTTCCAGAAGTACAAGAGTATAACATAGAAAGGTTAGGAAATATTGCTTTCGTGAGTCATCAACTCCTCTATAGAATCCATGTCATAATCAATTTACCTGTAACAACCCAAAGCTTCGGAACCACCACTGGCTTACTCAATTCAATCATCCAATCAGTACATGCTCTTTCTTTCCCAATTTATATAATATTTGAAGCACATTGATTCAATAGGGACATCCCATCCTATTCTCTTCTAAATCCTCTTTCCAACGCCTGCAACCAAGTCTCATTCTGATTTATAGCTTAGAAACTATGGTTTCTTGAAAATGCAAAATCTTGTCAAATTTTACTCCTTTTTACACTGGTACTCTTCATCGGAGACCAACTTCTAGCATTTCTAGAAGAAAATCCAGCGAGAACCATGAAAACATTTATATCGGGTGTAGATAGATAGTATATTTTTGCATCTATAACAACTTTCGGATCTGCGAACCGATGTTCTCTTCATCCTGCACAATAACCTGAAATTTCCAATTTATGTATTTTGCAATTTCTCCAATTCTTTGAATTTTATGCCCAAAATGGCTATCTTCCAAACAAAGAGAAACTGGAAACTTTCCTTCAAGACCAAAGTTGCCTGAATGTTGAGAATATTAAAAGTCGACTGAATAAATTTTTCCAGTTCTGCTATCTCAGATCACTTTTCCTCCAATTAGTGATTTCGAAAATACCAAAAAGTGTCCCGAAATAGTGATTTTTGGCCTGTTTTTGCTCTCCCACTCCGCACCTTTTGGAATTTCGCGAATGGACCATCTGGGTTTCATCGTGGCTGTTTCCTTACCATTCTCGACAATTTTCGTCGCAAACCGAGCTCCCATCTATGTTTGATCATCGATTCTCTAAAATTCACTTATCTTCAATTCCTTCAATTTCGGAGCCGAACTAGTCAAACTTCCTCAAAGACACTTTCGTAGAGGTCATCTCTGTGGGCCTAGACCAAAAATTCCATCCTGTTCTGAGCTAAAACGCTCTTGTTATGGCCAAAACGAGTTTTTGGCTCTATGCTATTTTTTTTAGCGGGCCCCCACTTGCTGACGTGTCTCCGTACTGATGACGTGGCAGGTGACATGGAAGGTGCTGACTGTACCTCCGTATGCTAGCGTGGCTTCCATGCTAGCGCTAACATACCTATTTGCTTATGTCTTGTCTTGGACATGTGGCAACTTCTAATTGGTGCGGAGGCCTTCCCCTGCATTGACCTTTGTGCACTTTATTGATCCGGAGAGATCTGAGTTGTTGACGGATGGATGGATGAGATCACTCCGGACCACCCCCCTTGAATTATCGCCTGTGCAAATTTCCGATCCACAGCCTCCACAGTCGTCGATCGCCGATCAACGTCCGTCGTTGGATCTCATCAATGTGCAACTTCCTGTGATGATGTCATGGTGATGTCAGCATGATGTCAACCAAATTTTCGACCAATTTACCTTAAATCCACGTGTCTTTTCCCCATTTTTCAAACTCATGCATTCCCACCACCTGTCTCCTATTTGGCCGCCTGCCCCCTTCAAATTTCCCATTTAATGGTGCCTTACCTCCCCATTGCTCATTTTCGTCTTCATCTTTCTGTGTTTCTTTGTAGGATCAATACATTCCCAACATGAATAATACTTTCAAACACCAAAAGAACAACTCAATGCAGCTCCAAGGAACTCGAGGCATTGCATTTGCAGCATACCTCCACGCTACTGTTAGACTTCATTCAAAGCATCAATATGCAGATCTTGACGCAACGCACAGGGTCTAAACTCATTCTCCATTTTTCCCCAACTGGAAATATTATCATAGAGGCAACAAAACATTGATATCCAACTCAGTCCAGACAAAAGTAACTTGCATACTAATGAGCGTTTTATGTTCCACCCTCATGTAGATGAGGCTTATCATGGAATTTTTACTCTTACACTACCTCCTGTATCTGATAAGCTCATACAATAACCAAATTAAACATTAATTTTCCAATAACCCAAATGAAGAATTATACCAATATTCCAGTAACCCAAATGAAGAATTATACCAATAGTGATGTTTTCCATTGACTGGTCATAACCCAAGTTTTAACAACCACCCAGAATTACAATTGCACATTATGCAAAGCCAACAATTCAAACACACATCCCAAACAAGATTCCAACCTAGTTGTGATTTCATGCTTATCTCAACATATCCCGTCAATGCAGATACATCCATTATTTTCCCCAATAATTCGAAAATGTAGAAGCAACAAATATTATTCACTCGAAATTTCTTAGAAAAACTAATACTTCAACAATTTAGCAATGCTAAGGCATACATCATCCTCCAAGGGAATAATCCTTCATAATGCAAATGTAAACATACATTCAACACGTAGGATAGTTCTTCACACAAGGTCGACATACTCAGTACAGAATTTGTTCAACATATACCGATTTGGATTTCCACATATACCCAGAGGTTCGAGAGCTTTGACCTGCTCTGATACCAATTTGTCACAACCCCTCTGTTAGCTGCCCTGATACCAACTCACAAACTACCCAATTGGCAACTTGTCTACACTGTATCGTGTTCCTATTGTTCTCAACTATTAAGCCATGGACCCAATGGTGTTTATTTTCTAAATTTGTGTGCATACAGTCTATGCCATGTTTCCCATTCACAATTATCTACCAGAATTACATAGGTTTATTATTCATCATTTAACTATCATTCTACATGTGAATCACACATTCAAAATGCATACAGTCATCTAAACATTCATAAAACATACATTCATTTGCTCACTCATTTATACGACCATTACACGTAAACATGAGAGCTCAGAATAGGCATCTTAAACATAGGATAACCGAACTAGCTGCAGAAGGATGACGTTCCACCCAGCCATAGGCTCTCTGCACTCCTTTTCTCTCAGTACAGGAGCCACCCCCAAGCCAGGTCCATGAAACCACCAGGGGGAATCTAGGTACTCACTCATCCCCTTCCACAGTCTCTCCCTGTCTCCGGATCACCCCTGCACCAACTATCAACCTGACTGTCTAGGTACGGGTAAGGGATCCCCTTCTCCACACGCTCCCTCGATTAACTCCTTACCCCGGGGCAAGGGATTCCCTTCTCCATTCTGGTCCCTCAGTTAACTCCTTCCCCTTGAATACCCCATCCCAAGTACTTGGTCCAGTCGGGTATCCTACTAGGGAGTCTACTCAGTGTTCACATACCTGCATACAAAACTCAGTCTCTCACTAGATGGTACATCTCAAGAATGATAGTTGAAGAACCAACAACCCCCTCACAATGGTCCCTTTCCCCTTTATATAGACAATGCCATGCACCTGCATGGCTGCCACTTGTCACTCTAAAGGAAAGCATGGTGCATGGATGCCACATGTCACTCTGGGCCCCACTCACCCTACTCACTCACCGAGACTCACTCACTTGTCTCAACCCATTGCTTCCCCTCTCGTGGCTTCGTAGACCCCATTCTTGTTTTGTCCTTCGTTCCGCAACCATGGTTATTTTTATATTAATTGATATATAAACATGTTACATTGTTGTTGGCCCTTGGCCATCATCCTCTACCCTTCTCCTATATTTGTCTCACAGCCTATTCATAATGCATATTTTATTTACATTGATTACAGCCTATTCATAATGCAAATTTCCGATCCACAACCTCCACAGTCGTCGATCGCCGATCAACGTCCGTCGTTCGATCTCATCAATGTGCAAATTCCTGTGATGATGTCATGGTGATGTCAGCATGATGTCATCCAAATTTTTGACCAATTTACCTTAAATCCACGTGTCTTTTCCCCATTTTTCAAACTCATGCATGCCCACCACCTGTCTCCTATTTGGCCGCCTGCCCCCTTCAAATTTCCCATTTAATGGTGCCTTACCTCCCCATTGCTCATTTTTGTCTTCATCTTTCTGTGTTTCTTTGTAGGATCAATACATTCCCAACATGAATAATACTTTCAAACACCAAAAGAACAACTCAATGCAGCTCCAAGGAACTCGAGGCATTGCATTTGCAGCATACCTCCACACTACCGTTAGACTTCATTCAAAGCATCAATATGCAGATCATGACACAATGCAGAGGGTCTAAACTCGTTCTCCATTTTTCCCCAACTGGAAATATTATCATAGAGGCAACAAAACTCATTCTCCTTTTCTCTCAATACAGGAGCCACCCCCAAGCCAGGTCCATGAAACCACCAGGGCGAATCTAGGTGCTCACTCAGCCCCTTCCACAGTCTCTCCCTGTCTCCGGATCACCCCTGCACCACCTATCAACCTGATTGTCTAGGTACGGGTAAGGGATCCCCTTCTCCAACACGCTCCCTCGGTTAACTCCTTACCCCGGGGCAAGGAATTCCCTTCTCCATTCCGGTCCCTCGGTTAACTCCTTCCCCTTGAATACCCCATCCCGAGTACTTGGTCCAGTCGGGTATCCTACTAGGGAGTCTACTCAGTGTTCACATACCTGCATACAAAACTCAGTCTCTCACTAGATGGTACATCTCAAGAATGATAGTTGAAGAACCAACAACCCCCTCACAATGGTCCATTTCCCCTTTATATAGACTATGCCATGCACCTGCATGGCTGCCACTTGTCACTCTAAAGGAAAGCAGGGTGCATGGATGCCACATGTCACTCTAGGCCCCACTCACTCACTAGGCCCCACTCACCCTATTCACTCACCGAGACTCACTCACTTGTCTCAACCCATTGCTTCCCCTCTCGTGGCTTCATAGACCCCCATTCTTGTTTTGTCCTTCGTTCCGCAACCATGGTTATTTTTATATTAATTGATATATAAACATGTTACATTGTTGTTGGCCCTTGGCCATCATCCTCTACCCTTCTCCTATATTTGTCCCTCAGCCTATTCATAATGCATATTTTATTTACATTGATTACATAATCGAGGTATACATAACTGGGGTATTACAGGCCCTCATGTATCGAGACCTTGTCCTTCTCGTTCCACTGTTCACTACGAGGAAGAGTCTTAACGCCCCCATTATCACTAGGTTCGCTTTCCCACAATATCGCTACAGCTCTCAACAATGCCACAAGCAGACTATGCAGGCATTGTGAATTTTCGAGCTAGGATCCAAAACACAGTGAACTTTTTAAATCTTCAAGATAAAATGCAGATAGGAAATACTTTTAATGATAATATATGCAGAAACTTAAATAGAACAGCAGTAGACAATAAACAGATGAAATTTAGTCACATGAAAGACAAGAAATTATCCTGGGCAAACCCAATCATGGAAAAACCCCAGCAAATAGTCTTCCTTAACATCAAATGAATAATGACCAATCAGATTACAAATCCACCATGATAATGCTCTTCAGTGAGCTTGCCAAAACAAGTCTAAGCCTGACTGTACTACCTGCAAAAGTAATTACTAGTTGCTGTCCAATATGCTGCACTAATTCTCTCTCACACTGCCTTTCCAACCGTGAATAATAATAAGTTAATGCTCTGATTATACTAGGCGCAGATCCAAAAGAAGGAACTCAGGTTTGAACTCGTTGCTATGCATGCAAGACTTTCCCTTAGACTTGAATCTATTAACTTGACTCGAATAGAGACCTGACTTGAAACATCAGTTGGAACTTGACATGCAACCTCGAACTTCATAAATAGATTTGCAACTGAACTAAAAACTCGATTTTGAGTTAGACACATGGACAATGCATGCAATCTAGACTTGAACACATGGGTTAGACAACTCGGAATATACACTTGAGTTCAATCAATTTGAAATAGACACTTGAGTTCAAACAACTCGGAATGGACACTTGAGTTCAACTAATTTGAAATAAACACTTGAGTTCACAACTCAGAATAGACACTTGAGTTTAGCAACTCGCTTTCAGTTTGAATTGATTTTGCATGGGAGATTGCAACTCGACATTGAACTTAACTTTAGTTAACTTGAAAACTCAACTTCATGTGACTTGACTTTGCATGGCTTTCATAACTCGGCTTCTTGACATTGCATGACACCTTGACTTATGACACTTAAGTTTGCACATCGACTTTTACTTTGCATGCGAGATTGCAACTTGACATTTTGCACTAGAGTTTGCAACTCAAACTTTTGCACTTGACTTTGACAACTCAACCTCTTGCACGAGACTTGGCAACTCGGCCTTTCGACACTTGACTTGGCAGCTCGTTACATTTTTCATGGTGGATAAGGTCACTCGTTCCAACGCACTAGATCATTGCAAATACATCATTTGCTTTTAGCGATAAGGAATATTGTTTGTCTCTTTAATCTGGCTCACATGATTTATACATTCATCCTCGCTATTGCTAGATCCGCCTTGGCTTTTGCACTAAGCTCACAAGGCTACTGTCTTGACTTTTGTGCTGGATCACAAGGCTTTTCCATTTTCCTTGGCTCTTGCCATGAATTCATAAGACTATCTCTGGAAGCATCTCTTTCATCCTGGATTTTGTCCTGGCTCACAAGGCTTGTATATTGGCCTTGATTCTTGCCATGAATCACTTGACTAGTTAATCTCCAAGTCTCCCTAGCTAGCCTCAAGGCGGTCACTTGAGACCTCTCATTAAAGAATTCCTTTTGATGCTACTAATTTCAACACTCCCTCTCAGTGAGGGAGGCATTTCTGCAACTCCAAGCATACCTCTAAAGTGTGCAAACTTTGCCAATGGCAGTGGCTTGGTCAGGATATTAGCTGCATGCTCATCTGTTGCAACGTACTTTAGCTTGATCACTTTTTGTCGTACCATATATTTGATATAATGATACTTCAGATCAATGTGCTTTGATCTATCGTGAAACATCGGATTTTTTGTGAGCTTTATGCAGCTCTGATTATCACACTAGATAATTGTAATCTCAAGCTTTTCACAAAATAACCCATAAACAAGTTTTCTGAGTCACACTACTTCTCTACTAGCATTGCTAGCCGCATATATTCAGTCTCAGATATGCTCTGAGCAATAGATCCCTGTTTTCGGCTGGACCACAAGATCATGGTTGATCCTAAACTGAAGTAGTATCTGGAGGTACTCTTTCTATATTCCCAGCCCAGTCTGAATATGAATAGCCATGCAACATCACACCACCACTGGATGTATACTTTAGACCACAAGCAATGGTACCTCGGAGATATCTCAAGATGTGCTTACCTGCCACCCAATGCCTTTCTCTTGGCTCAGCCATAAATTGGCTCAATGCACTGACTGCGAATTGCATGTCAGGTCTAGTATGAGTCAAGTACATTAAAGAACCAACAAGCTTCATGTACATGGTGGGATCCACCAAATCTGATCCTGTACCTGAGTCATGCAACTTCTTTAGATTAGAAACCATAGGAGTTGACATACTCCTGCAATTCATCACGCCAAACCTTTTCAATGTGTCTACTGCATATTTTCCTTGAGATAATAAGATCTCATTTGGTCTTTGACAGACTTCTAAACCCAGGAAGTAATGCATCAATCACAAATATTTCATTTCGAACTTAGAAATGAGCTCCCTATTGCACCAGGCTATCTGAATTTCTTCTCCTATGAGAAAAAGATCACATACATACAAAACTAAAATAAGAAGTTGATTTTCAACAACTTTAAAGTAGAGGTTAGGATCATCACTACTTTTATTGAATCCCAAGCTTTGCAGAAAGCCATCAATCCTGTCATACCATACTCTAGGTTCTTGTTTGAGACCGTACAAGGCCTTCTTTAACTTACACATGAGAATCTCTGTTATGCACTACAAAGCCATCAGGTTGTTCTACATAGACTTCCTGTTCCACTTTACCATTAAGGAACGTAGTCTTTACATCCATTTGATGCAATTTCCAACCAATTACACAAGAAAGAGAAATAGCTGTACGAATAGTAGTATGCCTGGCTACTGGTGCAAAGATATTGTCATAGTCTATACCTTCTTTTTGGGAGAAGCCTCTGGCTACAAATCTTGCTTTGTACTTTTCAACACTCCCATCAACTGCATGTTTGATCTTGTACAATCATTTAGATGAACAACTGATTTACCTTTAGGCCTGGGAACTATGTCCCATACACTGTTTTTCATGATGGGCTTGTATTAATCCAACATGGCATCTTTCCAAACCTGCAACTTGTTAGCTTCTTCAAATAAAGAAGGTTCTGCATCACTAATGTTACTTACCAAAGAAACATAACCTGCATACCTGTGAGGCCTTTTACTTTCTCTAAAGGTATCCAATGGGGTTGCATGTCTCTTTGTTTCATGCAAAGTTTATTTCAACCATGCATGTCTTCTTTTGATAGGAGGTTCTTCAAAAGACCTCTCCAACTCCTCAACAGGTTCTAGAGAAATATCTTGATCCATCGATTCATCATGACTTTTGTCATGTCCCCAACTGCCTCGATGCCCTTTAGAGGTGATAGGGAAACTCTTTAGATACAACCTGCTAATTTTTTTTCCAAAATTTCGCACTTTTACATAGCTGCAACAACTTCAGTCTGTAATCTACAAGCCACAATGCGGGTGTCGAAATTTGGCACCCCAATGCACCACTCCAAAGAAACATGCCTCTAAATTCTGCAATGCGGGTTCGGAAAGTCACAACACCAATATACATCGTCGAAGAAATACGCCTCTGACTTCCGCAATCCGCAATCCGCAATGCGAGATTCGGAAGTAGGAACACCAAATATACAGCATCGAAGAAATCATGCCTCCGACTTCCGCAATCCACAATGCGGGAGTCGGAAGTCGGAACCTGTTGTCACCAGAATTATCCCATAAAATTTTAGATTTTCGCTATCAAAATGGTCAAAACCTTGAGTTTCTTGTGTTAACTTGTTTAAATATAAAGATAAGTTTCTTGAAGATTGCCAGGAGGAACATAAACAGATAGAAGGCCGAAGATATATGTTTCGCTGCCCATTACATGTAAGACATCTCTCATGGAGGGAAAGCAAAGGCGTGTGCCAAGGGAAGAGCTCACAATGGAGCTTGGCATGCACCATACATTGAACAAGATTATTGTTGGCTAAAATATATTAAAAAAAAGTAATTTTGTCTGATATATGTTGAACATATGCTACAAAATAACAGCTTTAAAGGCACTCGAGGGCAGCGAATGTGAAAAGTTAATAATCAAGCAAGTGATACAAATTGTTGAAAGTATAAACAGCAGGGTTCTATATAGCATGTCAAATTTTACCAAGAAAGCATCCAATGTCAAAAATTCCCAACTGCATCTTTAAAGTTTGTCGGTTTCAAGATTAAAATGTTTTACTATGATGATGGTATTTCCATCAGAAATCTGCCAATACAAATTTATCATCAAATATGTTTATGATTTGCCATAGATAACTGATGAGACGAAGTCAGATGGCGCAGATGCCAACCAAGCTTCCATGTGTTGAAATTTTAAACTTCAGGATCCAAAAGTTCACGGGTTATCTTCAGATATGCTTCCAGAGAAATCAAATGGAGATCTCCAATAGAACTCGCAGAGGATCATCATCATAGAACGAAAACATGTTAACTGAAATTGCTATATGCCAGCAAGGTGTTAAATTCCACCTAATTACTGAGACTGCTCCGATTATTAACCTATTATGCTGGATCCGTTAGCATCAGAATCACCATCGTTTTAGAAGGATGACACAAAATTGTAGCCAGCTCCAAAGGGAACATCTGCATCAAATCTTGAATGAAAAGAAAGTCATCAAGTTGCTCTAAAGTCATTTCAATATTAGTGCTATAAAATATCATTCTCCAAGATCGATACTTCAAAAGAAAATCAATGCAAAATTCACAAGTCGTTGAGAAAAAAGTGGAAGCTGGAATCATTGCTGGCAGGCTCATAGAAAAGTTTGACAGCCAATTGAAAGTTCGGTGCCAACTAAGAAATTGGATTCAATTTCTATTCTATCTTCTCGTCTATATAAAGAGCGACAAGCAGATTGCAGGGGCAGAGAGAGTTCCAGTCGAGGGCTAAGACTGTATTGGCAGGGGCATGTCTGCACATACTTTGTTTTTCTGGATGTAAAATGTTGCTTTGAAATGATTATGATCATTTGATCCTTTTCTGTTTTAATAATTCTGTTACATATTGTCATTATTCTATCTTGCGTGTGGTCTTAATATTCTGTGCCAACATTCTCTTGATTAATATGTAATCATGTTTAAATTCTTGATGCGGAACTTGATTCATTTCTTTCATAAAGTTATACTCGTGGTATTATTACATTACTGTACATGATAGTGGTACATTTCCTACAGTTCAAATTTAAACCTATCCTGATCTCTCTCATGTTCTACCTATCCTTTATTTACTGTTAAGATTTCTCTAAGCTTGACCCTAGCAGTCAGGGTTCAACTTTAGTGATAACATCTTTTGGCACCATTGCTGGGGACGGAGGAATGAAGACATACTTCCCTGGGATGTACGACAATGAATATATCCAGATTTTGATGGTGAACAAAGGCTGGTGACATAGTGGCTGCAATATTCACCTGGTGAGACCACTGGTTTCAAAATGGCAGATTCAGTTTCTGATTGAGTTGCTCCATGTACCAAGACAATAGGGTTTGAGGTAGATCCTGCTTTTCTTAAAAATTTCAAAGAATGGATACCTGATAATGATGAATGGGATGAAGATTTATTTTCCTATTTAGATTCTTATAATATTTCAAGTGAAGAGGATAAACTTTATTTTTTGAAGAAGCTTTTGAAAACACTCGAATTGGAGTATGAAATTTGGTTGACTCATAAAAATTCCGAATTTTTTTTTCTGAGATTAACATTTCTAATGGTCAGTATGAAGATATATGTGTGGCTTTGAATAAAGAATTAAATGAGCATATATTAGAAAGTAAAAAGTGGTTTTCAAATGATTGTGAAAAAAGATGGTTTTATGGAAATAGTGAGGTCAGAGCTTATCCAAAGGCAGCTTACTTATCTTGAAGAAGAAACAGGGATATCTGATCAAAACATGGTTTTTAATTATTTTTATGATCCAGTAGCTATTTATCTCGAGGTTTTTATCAACTCCGGCCATTCAGTTTTGTTTAGCTGTAAATATGGGTTTCAGATTCATGATGAATTGCCTATAAGTTCTTCAATCTTTTTTTTACAAAAACATATTCCAGGAGTTCAATTGCTAAGTCAATTTTTAACCTAGTGTCATTGGAAATGGAATTACACATGATCAGCTTGATCTCTGCAAGATTAGAGTAGAAGAGTGGATAAATAAGCTCATCCATGAGCATTTACTTTTTGTAGTTTTCATAATGTGATTAGATATTTAGTAGGTTTATCTTGTTTGAATAAGTGGTGGCAGATTTCAAAATTTTTCAGAGGTTGATTGAGCAGTTGACCGTATAGCCCAATGGATAAGGCACAGATCTGCAAGTTCTTGGCAGCTCGTAGGGAGCATGCCATCCCCAGACGAGGCCAGATGTTGTCACACGAATTATCCCATAAAATTTTAGATTTTCGCTATCAAAATGGTCAAAACCTTGAGTTTCTTATGTTAACTTGTTTAAATATAAAGATAAGTTTCTTGAAGATCGCTAGGAGGAACATAAACAGATAGAAGGCCGAAGATATATGTTTCGCGCCCCATTACATGTAAGACATCTATCATGGAGGGAAAGCAAAGGCATGTGCCAAGGGAAGAGCTGACAATGGAGCTTGGCATGCACCATACGTTGAACAAGATTATTGTTGGCTAAAATATATTAAAAAAAAAGTAATTTTGTTTGATATATGTTGAACATATGCTACAAAAGAACAAGTTTAAAGGCACTCGAGGGCATCGAATGTGAAAAGTTAATAATCAAGCAAGTGATACAAAGTGTTGAAAGTATAAACAACGGGGTTCTATATAGCATGTCAAAGTTTACCAAGCAAGCATCCAATGTCAAAAATTCCCAACTGCATCTTTAAAGTTTGCCGGTTTCAAGATTAAAATGTTTTACTATGATGATGGTATTTCCATCAGAAGTCTGCCATACAAATTTATCATCAAATATGTTTATGATTTGACATAGATAACTGATGAGACGAAGCCAGATGGCGCAGATGCCAACAAAGCTTCCATTTGTTGAACTTTTAAACTTTAGGATCCAAAAATTCATGAGTTATCTTCAGATATGTTGCCAGAGAAATCAAATGGAGATCTCCAATAGAACTCGCAGAGGATCATCATCATAGAACGAAAACATGTTAACTGAAATTGCTATATGCCAGCAAGGTGTTAAATTCCACCTAATTACTGAGACTGCTCCGATTATTAACCTATTATGCTAGATCCATTAGCATCAGAATCGCCATCGTTTTAGAAGGATGACACGAAAATGTAGCCAGCTCCAAAGGGAACATCTACATCAAATCTCGAATGAAAAGAAAGTCATCAAGTTGCTCTAAAGTCATTTCAATATTAGTGCTATAAAATATCATTCTCCAAGATCGATACTTCAAAAGAAAATCAATGCAAAATTCACAAGTCGTTGAGAAGAAAGTGGAAGCTGGAATCATTGCTGGCAGACTCATAGAAAAGTTTGACAGCCAATTGAAAGTTCGGTGCCAACTAAGAAATTGGATTCAATTTCTATTCTATCTTCTCGTCTATATAAAGAGCAACAAGCAAATTGTAGGGGTAGAGAGAGTTCTAGCCGAGGGCTGAGATTGTATTGGCAGGGGCATGTATGCACATACTTTGTTTTTCTGGATGTAAAATGCTGCTTTGAAATGATTATGATCATTTGAGCCTTTTTTGTTTTAATAATTATATTACATATTGTCATTATTCTGTCTTGTGTGTGGTCTTAACATTCCGTTCCAAGATTCTCTTGATTAATATGTAATCATCTTTAAATGCTTGATGCAGAACCTAATTCATTTCTTTCATAAAGTTATACTCGTGGTATTGTTACATTACTGTACATGATAAAGGTACATTTCCTGCAGTTCAAATTTAAACCTATCCCGATCTCTCTCATGTTTCTACCTATCCTTTATTTACTCTTAAGATTTCTCTAATCTTGACCCTAGCAGTCAGGGTTCAACTTTAGTGATAATAGAACCCCAAAGCGCAACTTTGGGAAAGTTACTCCTCTGACTTCTGCAATTGGAAATCCGCAATGCAGGAGTCAGAAAGTCGGAATCCCAACACACCACTCCGAAGAAATCTTGCCTCTGACTTCCGCAATCCGTAATCTGCAATGCGGGTTCAGAAAGTCGGAAATCGACCATATACCCCTGTTACTGCCAACTTCCCAGGACAATATCTTTCCCATCCTAAGTCCATTTTTGGCAAACTTGGTATCATTGGAAATCTCTCGGCAAGCCCTATGCAACGGTGTGGTCCTCTACCACACCTGAGAACTCTGATTTTGTCATTCTTCCAAATAGAAGGTTGCCCAAACTTCATCAATACCTCTTTACCACCCTGTAAAGAGCTCTAATCCACTTTGTCATGGACCCTCCCTTCATATGACCCATAGAGGGAACATGAACACAACATAGGGTGTCTATTTCTCCCCAAGAGCCATGAATGAACCTTTTGAATATTCTGGGCCTTTACAACACTTATCCCTATTCATCAATGAACAAATTCATGGCATTACAAAATAAGAATGTAGATGTGCAGAAGCATGGTAAGATAACATGCACAACAGAGTCAAACCATATTAACACACATAGAGAATGTATCTACCAGCATTTCACCATAGGCATATAAAAAAATAACTCACAGGCATTCATATTCAGCTGGATCAATCTATGCATTTTGACATAAACAAACAAACATGCATATATGTAAAATTGGCATAATCATAGGCAACAAGAAACACTTATCTTTTATTGAAATCACCAAGCAACTAGCTATGGACTGCAACATTCCAACCCAATTATAGGTCTCTTCCCAACCTATATTATTTCAGCACTCAGAGACCACTCCCGAGATGGGGCTATGTATCCACTAAGGAGGAACTAAGCAAGCTCCCTCACAGCCTTAGGCTCAATCATTTAAGCTCAACCAGCACACAACTGGCTCTGTCAAGCAAGTGGAGAGACAGGGAAGGAGGTTTCTAAGTCAATGAGCTCAACCACAGATCTATAGGCATATCCAAATGGCATAAGACAGTCCAAGAACCCCCATCACCTCCACTCTCAGCCTAAGTAAGGTCCCCTTCTCTGCTACACAGTCCCTCGGGTGCCCCTTCCCTCAGTGATGACCTGGGTAGGTATGGCTGGTACCGAATTCTAAACCAAGGTTAAATGATCCCTCAATGAATCTACCATGAAATCTAACCCCCCCGTTCTCTTTCCCACTGTGATCCGCTCTTGGATCTTCCTCAAGGTTGCGACCGAAAGGTTCTATCCCACAACTGGGTTTTCGACTATCAAATCTAGGTCTCCCAATAGATTTATGGTCATCCGACCCTCTCAATATCTCCCTAAGGTTTGGGTTTATGGATTCCCAAGCGGATTTCACTTCCCACCTATGTCACATGGTTTGGTTTTGAATTCAAGTTCGACGACCTTGAAATTCGGTTCGAATTCATTTTTTTTTTAGGCTCAGGATGAAGTTCGGCATTAGGTTCGCCAATATAATAATTTTCCATATATATATATATATATATATATATAATCCAATAATCTAAAATAACTAACAATAAACAAACCAAGAAAATATATAAAATTTTAACATTATGCACAATGTACATTGTATACTTGAGCAAAATGAAAGTTGAAACATAACAAAACATAAATGAATATTTATCATTATGCACAATGTACATTGTATACTTGAGCAAAATGAAACATAACAAAACATAAAAGAATATTTATCACTATGCACAATGTGCATTGTATACTTGATCAAAATGAAACATAACAAAAGCTAAAAGAATATAAAAGCATGAAAACAAAAATTATAACATATTTATCATTAATAATTATAGTTGAATGTTTAAGATATCTTTGCAAGACTTGGAGCTTCAATGTGGACATATCAGGGTTGTCCTCTTGCATAATAAGATTGTTGTTATGTACTTTGTTTTCTCTTATTTGTTGGAAATATCTCTATTGTTAGGGGTTTGTTAACCAGCATAGGAGGCCTAAAAGTGTGCCCTATTGTTCTCTTAAAACTTATTAATATCATATCTGAGACATATTAGTATCATATCTAGATTGGATTGTGTATGGGGGCTTTTATGCAATACAAAAATGTGTTTTTATTTCATATATCCAACTTTGTAGTATCATTTTCAACTACTATACCTCCTAGATGCAAATGAAACATTGCAATACAAAATCACTAAGTTGTTATGTCAACAATTCATCGTCCTCTACAATTACAAAACATGATAAATATCATAAACAATAAAACATGATGTAATTTTTAGAATATACTACAGCTGCAAATTACACAATGAACAACATACTAGACTTGAAAATTCAAAATTTAAAAGGCTCTCCATGATCTTCAAAATATAGGTCATCCATATTGATATAAAATATAGTCTTCAAAATTCAAATTTAAAAGGTTGTCCATAATGTCAAACATTTATAATCCTTGAAATTGTTTCACAAAAATTCAAACATTATCTAAATTCCTATTCTAGTGGCCTACATGTAACATCACAAAGATCTAAATCATCAAGAGCATGTGGGGCAATAAAGGCACTAGAGGCGTGATCATCGGATGCATCACTAACTAAAACTCTATCATCACTATCGGTAACACTATGATCATCGCTGCTATCACCATCAATGCGAAAATCATTATCTTCCGCACTTGGAGTAGGCTCCAACCATGGGTGAGTAGAACTAGATGAATCTTTGGCCACACTGCTTAAGCCCAACTTCACATTGCTGCGAACATAAACAAGGTTTTCCAATTGTGTAGATAATAATTTGTTTCTTTTCTTCGATTGGATATTTTTAAAGCTACTCCAGTTCCTTTCACAAGGAGAGGAACTTGATCCTTGGCTCAAAACACGAACTGGAAAATGTTGTAATTGAGGTGACTCTGTTCCATAGTAAGTCCACCATAACCCTGGAGGAATGTTGTTCCTATACCCTATGGAAGAAGCACTTCCAAACATTCCCTCTTCTGAATTGTATGCCCGAAGTTGCTCTCTAAGCTTCCTAGATTCCTCTGGATTTGGCGTCAACCTCTCAATAGCTGCATAAAGACCACTCATGACTTCTATATCATCATTTATTTCAATCCCAAACAATCTAGGGTCCAAATAACATGTTGCTGCATGCAAAGAGCTATGCAACATCTTCCATCTCTCATCTATTACCTGACATATTTCCATGTACTCACTTTCCACATTGTCAAAGGATTTTTCTATAGCTTCCTTGCAACGATCCATGCCCTCATAAACAAAACCCATAGAAGGGGTGTCACTATTGACCATGAGAAGCATGCCAACAATAGGTTCACATATTTTCAAAACCTTCATGGCACTTTTCCAAAAAATACTGCCCAAAATTATTTGCTCCAACTCCTTCCCTTTAGATTCTTTAGAATGCCGAGAGTTTTCCCACTCAGTGTTGCAAATAACACCTCTAATACTTGTCTTTTCCTCAACCACTCTTTTGAGGGAAATGTAATATGTGGAAAATCGTCTATCAGAGGGCCTCAATAGCTCTCTAGATGCTTGCTTCCTGTACAAGCTCAATGTGAGGTGATGGTTAAATATGAAGTGAGAAATTTGTTTTCCCTTCTGAATTGCCTCATTAATCCATGGAAACTTTTCTAAATCATGTAGCAACAAGTCGAGGCAATGAGCAGCACAAGGGGTCCAATAAATTGTTTTGTATTTATCCATTATTATCTTTCCAGCTCCCACACAATTTGAGGCATTGTGAATTACAACTTGAACCACATTGGCTTCCCCAACTTCAAGAATGGTTTCTTCTAAGATCTTGAAAATGTATTCAACAGTCTTCTTGTGTCCTAATGCATAAACTACCTTCAAAAATAATATCCCCTTGGGGAAAGAAACCAACACATTGATAAGGGGTCTATGATACATATCTGAGCAACCATCAGATAAAATTGTGCAACTTATTTTTTTCCAAGACTCTTTCATCTTGGTCAATCTGATTGTCACCCTGTCTTTTGACCCCTTCAAAAGAGTGGTCCTTATCGTCTCAGAACTAGGAGGCACATATCCTTTTCCAAAATATGAAATTTTCTTACATGCATTGATGAAATAGGGGTTTCTAGCCACATTAAATGGGACAGCAACTGCAAAAAACATGTCAACCACAACATCGTCAACCTCTTGCTTATGTACAGGCTTCCAAAAAGAATTTAATGTGTTTATCCCACTTTATTTTGTTTGTTGAACGGGAACCTAAGATGAACTTGTACCCCTGCTTGGAGAAATGAGGAAGCTGGGTTGTAAGACATTTCAATATCTGTTTGAATCCTTCTTCTTTTGTTGTCACTTATCTCCTTGGCCCTTTTGATTTTTTCATAATCATCTTCAAGTCTTAGCCTCAATTCCATAGACACCCTTTTGAGCCTTCAACCCCACCTCCTCTACCATTGCTAGCAGAAAGTAGGTGGTCCATCACTCTTATCAAAGACCCACAAAATTGATGGCCACATAATTTGCATTTCAAATGCTTCCCTAAGCCATCCAATTTCTCCATATATTTCCACCCTTTTGCTATTGATTTTTGAGGTGCCATGTGTCTGCATTTTTTGTTTTGTAAAATATGTTTTAGAATTTGTTTTTTTATTCTGAAAAATCAATTAGTTTGTATTTGACATTTGTAATTTTGTACCAATGTTGTCAAGGTCTGTTTAGAAATTTATTTAGTTGAAATTGAAAACTGAAATTTGGAACTGGAATTGGAAACAAAGTAGTAGAAAGAATAAAATATTTTAAGTTATTAAGTACAAAAATTAGTGCTTGCCTATACAATATTGCCTCAGAGATACTGTGTAGTGTGGATGTGGAATCGTGTATCAGAGGGCCTCAACGATATTGTGCACAGTGCACCCATGGGAAACAACTTAGCAGTTGGTAACTTGGTACTGAAATTCAATGGAGAAGAGTTTACAGTTTACCCTGATTCTTGAGGGTCTAACCCAGATGCGTCACAACCCACGAATAGTCAGCAGAACACTGAACAGGGACATGAGGCAAAGATCCACCGAGCGGTTGGCACTGGGCAGTCTTGGAGTCTTGGACGCACTCAACGAAAGTGATCACTCAAGCGGTTGGAAGCGTTGAACTTGGAAACAATCGATGTCTACAATATGAAGAGTCAAAGACGCAGTCGAATTCGTGGATGGGCTTAATGCAGTGAACCTAGTCGTGGACTCTAGATGCTCAAGGTCGAGCAGGGGAGTCAAAATTGAGCATAATGAACAGGTTATGTGGCGAACACGACAATGATAAGGGAAGGTGGGATTGGGGAAAATAACGACGGACGTGGGAATGAAAGGAACGCAGGATTGGGAAAATAAATGACAGCGAAAACGTAGGTAAAAACCAATTAATAAGTATTTAAAAAAAATTCAACTTGCAATATGATGAATTTCAACACGAACCCCATCAAAAAATCAATTTCAGTTTCAAGTTCGGTTCGAGTTCGCCTCGGTTTGCGTTAAAGTTCGAGTTCGACTTGGAGTTCGCCTTTGAAACTCGATGAACTTGAACGAATTTCTGTTTTTTTTTTAAGTTTGGCAAATTTCAAAATTCATGGAAGAAATTCGCCGAACCCTGTGACATAGCTTTCCACACATCTTTCTGGGCGTTTTTGGCTCTGCAAATCATGGCTTGATTCCAAGTCGCGATTTTCCCAGTTCTTCCTCCCTATTGGGTCTGTGTAATGGGTCCAAATGATTCTTCCCTGATCAACAATCCCCTGGAGATGAGGAATACATCCTCCCAAGAGGTGGAGTTACTTATGGACAAGCAAAACAGAGCCCATACCCTGCCTTACGAATTTTAGGGCTTCCCATACTCCATCATGAACATATTTATGAAGTACATCCTTACAACAAAATTAAATGACATCTAGGATAGTCAAAGGTGGGTTCTCAAGGTGACATTTAGAATCCTAGGGTTCAACCCCACAACCCCCTCACCTCTCCCCAGTGGATACACATAACCCCCTCATTTAGTTGCATCCATAGCCAGCCCCTTGGAATTTTTATTACATGATATTTGTTTACATCATTTTTACAATTTCCATGTCTTAATAGCACATGGAAAACACAATATCAAATACTTGCCTCTTAAAGCTAAGCATTCACTAGTGGGGCCTTGGCCTTGAGCTCCACACTAGGAATCATACATCTCATTGTGTTGGAGAAAAATTCCTATGGTTTGGGGTGGACCACAACAGATAACTGACTACCAAAAATTAACTCAATTCTCAATGCTATGCTATATAAATGACAATGCTAAGATAATGAAGAATATAACCAACCTCTATCCAAACGTTTGATGTAGATCCCCGTTGGAGCTTTCAACTCGTGCACTTGAACCTGCAAATTAGTCTTGACGGCCAATATACAACAAGAACATATAATATATAAACGACATTAACATCATCAATAGCAACGGTCCATGATTTATAAGTAAATGCAACCCAATGTAATATAAACAACATTCACAACATTAATGGACAAGAATATGAGTATTTCTATTAATAAATAACAAGAAGTACAATGTGATACGACCTCTTGTTGGCAACCAATCCGAACCATGTTGATATATTGTAACTTCAAAGAATATTATATTTGTACTTTATTATTCCGGAGATGTTTCATTCCTCCGTGAAGATCTTATTGTATATCCGGAGATGTTTATTCCTCCGTCGGAATGTAGTAACTCGGGTTATTAGACTTCCCTAGTAGGGGTCGGCCCTGTATGTGTTATGTGGGTCAAAGGGTTATTAGACCACCCTAGAGGGGTCGGCCCAGTTAGTTGTAGTGGGGTATTTAACCTATTGGTTAAATACGAGCCTACGTGTACTTGTGTAAAATACATATCAGAGTAGTGTATAAATAGAGGAGGTGTGTTCCTCATTACACACACTCACTCACTTGAGAAAGGTGCATTTGTGGAGGAGAGGTCTGCTATGGAGGAGAAGGAGCTTATGCTCAGGGTTTGCATCTTTGTATATTGCTGGTCATCTATATTGAGGAAGCTTTGCTGGGTTTTCTACCCCATGAGGGTTTCCCAGGATAAATCTCTGTCTCTTGTGTTTATGCTATGCTTGTTGTTTCTTCAGTGATCCTGTATATGCTATTATTGTGAAATGGAATGTAATGCTGCTATTTTATGTCTTAGCATATTGAATTTTAACATGGTATCAGAGCTAACCTGAAGGAAGACAAGGTATGGCACTAAAGACACTTGCTTTACTTACGACAATTTGAAGGTTAGGATTTTACATAGCAAAAACCAGTCATCGTAGCACTTTCGCTATAAATCCGTTTTGGCGAATTTTTCGGATCTGAAATTGTTACAGGACGAAGCTAAGATCTCCAGGTACCTTGTTTCCAAAGGACAACCTCTAATTCGTTGTACTTTGTGATTTATGATCTGTACAATATAGGGTTTCTGCCTCTTCCAGATCTGAGTCAAAATCAGGTGACCTTGGGAAAAAGGTCATAACTTGGGCTAGGAAGATCCAAATGAAATTTCGTGAAAAGTGACAGGTAGTACACAGACTGTACTATCTCAGAAAACGTTTTCAGAGGCCGAAGTTGAACCAGTGACACGTGGCACGCCGTACAAGTTCGCTCTCCTGTATTATCCCATAAACAGGTCACGTTGCGACACTTGGCATAACTCTCTCTCAGAGAATCCAATTGAGGTAAGACCTATCAGGATGGAAAGATAATAGGCCGAGCTATCTCAGAAAACTTTTTCAGAGGCCGAAGGTCAAACAGTGACACGTGGCACACCGTACAAGTTCGCTCTCCTGTATTTTCCCAAAACAGGTCACGTTGTGACATTTGGCATAACTCTCTCTCAGAACATCCAATTGAGGTCAGACCTATCAGGATGGAAAGCTAACAGGTCAGGCTATCTCAGAAAACGTTTTCAGACCCTGTGGATCAAAAATTTTGGGGTTACACCAGAAACAATCAGGTACATATTTCTGTCAAAACAGAATTATTTTTTGGTACCTTCATTCATGGCTTCCGAAATTTAGGGCTTTGAAGAAAGTTGGAATTTTTGTAATCGGAGACCACAGCTGGATGCTACTCATCAAAATAGAAATTTAGAGACCAAGATCAGAATTTTTGGTTGGGCAGAAGGCCGGGCTTGATTAGACCCTAGTTCGGGACTTTGATCAGAAAAGTGGAAAATTAGGGCTTCTGTAAAAATGGGAATTTTTGAAATCTGTGACCACGGCTGGAAGCTCCTCAGAAAAATAGAAGCTTAGAGCTTTGGTTCAAACTTTTTGATGGGGCAAAAGAGTGGGCTTCATCAAACCCCAGTTCAGGGTCACGTCCAGTGAATCCGAAAGTTTCAAAGGCAAAATTGAGGAGTAAAACTTTGCAGTTTTCAAATTCTAAATATATCAGTTTGATCAGCTCATCAAGGCGCATATTTCTATCCTTTCAGAAGTCTGAAATTCAAAGTTTGAATTTTTGGGGTTTCTCTGACAAACCCATATCCAGCTCCAGGTCCATTTCTTGCAAATCAAGTGGATAGGGTTAATCCTAGAAGAAGATGGATTGGTCACCTACATAAGTGAAGGAGTTCATGTTTCAGAGGGAGATGAGGCTAAGGCTTTACATAAGGAGATTACAAGCGATCTCGATAGGTATGACTCATCGAGGTATGTTTTGAGATTTGTTCATGATTAAGTTTATGGTATGTTTGTCTTCATGATTATTACAGTTAGTACAATCTTGATTTTAGATTTGTTGTATCACCTTAACAAAATTATGAATGCATGATAGAAGATATTCATTGGTTAGGGTGTTGACACTTATGATTGTACTAATGCATTATGGTGTTGTGTGAGGTTGAGGTTGTCTGCTAACAAGATACAGGTACATCACAAAAGACAAATCAGGCTTCATGACCATGAAAACATGAAGACAAAGACTCATCCATAATCTTTGTTCTACTTACGAGGTATGTATGACTTTGTTATATTATGCTTAACCCATGAGACATGCAGGTTCTAGCTCAGGATCTCTAAATCATTGAAGAGGTTGTTTAAGTATGTTGTACATAACCAAGTAGGTATACTAATCCAGGTATGTTTCCCATGAATCTTACCTTGTGTTAGGATCCCTTATATAAGTATACTTGGAATGATTGGTTATGCTCATTCATAAAGTTAGTAATCAAGGGATTATGCATATTATATCTCTTATCAATGATATGCATGAGTAAAAGAAGACTTCCCTGAAATCTTGAATACTAATGTTTATTAACTATAATCATGACTATACGTTTTCAAGATTATTTAGTACTATAATGTTTTGATAGCATTTAGAATATACTAATGAGTGTATGTTTGTGTATGAGATCATGAGGATGACTCTTGAGCATGCACAGTGGTACAGAATGAATAGAAGTTCAAAAGACATACAGAAGATCAAGCGGGAGGCAGCCACACAAACATAAAAGATAAGTATTTGAGTTGCTATTTGAAATAGTAATGATATTGCCTGCATGCATATTTGTATTCCTAGAATATATAATGCTGAGTGTAAACATTCATAGAGCATTGAACAGTATACAACTAATGTGCATATGCTTGGACAAACATTCCATTGTTGCTTGTCTAGAATGAAACCTCTTTGCTGACATGCTGAGAGTTGTGCACACTCTCGATAGTATGTTCTGGTAGAGATGGAAGGCATCTAGATAGCCACTGTATGCATACAGGATATGGGAAAGTGTTGTGCCAAAGTATTGGTCAAAATAGTTGCATCACTATGTAAATGATATCTGTATGCATAATGGGTTATCTTTTGATGATTATGAAGTATTACTAATCATGTACTTAATTTTGATTTGTAGGAAAGGTCATGGACACCGTACAAGTGGTGGATGTTCAAACAAGAAGATTTACAAATCAAACAAAATATAGAAGGCTCATGGCTAGAAGATTCTCTTAGAAAGGGGAAGAGAATCACGACAAGATGTTTGCTCCAAGTATGGTGTAATTAAAGAAGAAGTATGAATCAGGTTCTGTATAGGTACCTAGGATCGATAATATTTTTGATAAGCTTAATATGGGTGATGTGGATCTCAACCTTTGCTACAAGGTTGAATAAGATACACATATGACATGGATGCAAGAAGGAACTCACCACAGAGTTCGAATGATATTGAGGCTCATTTCAGTAGACCCTCCTAACGAGAGATGGCACAGATAGATATGCAGAAGTTCATTCAATGCAGAAATGAAAAATGAAAGATCTCAAATTAATGCTTTACTTCCTAGGTCTGGAAGTATGGCAAGGCTCAGAAGGAACATTTCTCAACCAGGGAAAGTATGATGAGAAATATGACTTGAGGTGTTGGAATGGCCACTCTTATGGATTCCAGCTTGAAGCTGTTAGGGGATAACTCATCAGAGTTAGTGGATATAACTCTGTACAGTCAAATTATTGGGTCTTTGATATATCTAACATATACTAGGTTAGCTATATGCTTTGTTATGAACACCTTGAGTTAGTATCTAGTGGAAACTAGATGTGTTTACCTGATAGTTGCAAAGTATGTGATGAGGCACATAAAGGACACGATAGAATTTGATCTATGCTATCTTGAAGATCATGACTTCAGATGGCTATTCAGATTCTGTTTGGGCAGGAAGTGTTTCAGACAAGAAGAACACATCGAGAGGATGTTATTGTCTGGGATTAGCCATGATCTCGTGGTTTAGCTGGAAGCTGTCTAGTGTGACTCTCAGCACAAGCGGAATATATGGCTGCTTGCTCTGCTAGTTGTGAAGAAGTTTGGCTTTAGGTTACCGTTGTACTAACCAAGCCTCTACGTCAAGTGAAGAAGTTACCAACCAAACCTCTGTCTCGAGTGAAGTTTGAATACTTCCGAGACAAGCTTGGTGTAGTTCAAAAGGACCCTCCTCGAAAGGGGGAGTAGTATAGTCACTACTGATGAGATTGTCTCATCAAACAACAAGGTCATTGATGAGATGAGAAGACAGTTGAGGGGATTGGATCATCCCTGGAATTTCAGTCCTAAAGAGAACCGTAGACGTGAGGTCTCCGAGAATGAAGTCCTTAGTGGACAGTTGAGGGGATTGGATCATCCCTGGACTTTCAGTCCTAAAGAGAACCGTAGACGTGAGGTCTCCGAGAATGAAGTCCTTAGTGGACAGTTGAGGGGATTGGATCATCCCTGGACTTTCAGTCCTAAAGAGAACCGTAGACGTGAGGTCTCCGAGAATGAAGTCCTTAGTGGACAGTTGAGGGGATTGGATCATCCCTGGACTTTCAGTCCTAAAGAGAACCGTAGACGTGAGGTCTCCGAGAATGAAGTCCTTAGTGGACAGTTGAGGGGATTGGATCATCCCTGGACTTTCAGTCCTAAAGAGAACCGTAGACGTAAGGTCTCCGAGAATGAAGTCCTTAGTGGACAGTTGAGGGGATTGGATCATCCCTGGACTTTCAGTCCTAAAGAGAGCCGTAGACGTAAGGTCTCCGAGAATGAAGTCCTTGATGGACTTGAGGGGATTGAATCATCCCTGGACTTTCAGTCCTAAAGAGAGCCGTAGACGTGAGGTCTCCGAGAATGAAGTCCTTGATGGACTTGAGGGGATTGGATCATCCCTGGACTGTCAGTCCTAAAGAGAGCCGTAGACGTGAGGTCTCCGAGAATGAAGTCCTTGATGGACTTGAGGGGATTGGATCATCCCTGGACTGTCAGTCCTAAAGAGAGCCGTAGACGTGAGGTCTTCGAGAATGAAATCAGTGGATTAAATCATCCTTGGACAGTAAATCCAGTAATTCCGAAAGGAAGGATAGTCCTAAATGAATTGAGTGGATTAAATCATCCTTGGACAGTAAATCCAGTAATTCCGAAAGGAAGGATAGTCCTAAATGAATTGTGGTTGGATTAAATCATCCTTGGACAGTAAATCCAGTAATTCCGAAAGGAAGGATAGTCCTAAATGAATTGAGTGGATTAAATCATCCTTGGACAGTAAATCCAGTAATTCCGAAAGGAAGGATAGTCCTAAATGAATTGAGTGGATTAAATCATCCTTGGACAGTAAATCCAGTAATTCCGAAAGGAAGGATAGTCCTAAATGAATTGTGGTTGGATTAAATCATCCTTGGACAGTAAATCCAGTAATTCTGAAAGGAAGGATAGTCCTAAATGAATTGTTTGGATTAATCATCCTTAGACAGTAAATCCAGGAAGGATAGTCTTAAATGAGATTGTGATTGGATTAATCATCCTTAGACAGCAAATCCAGGAGGGATAGTCTTAAATACGATTGTGATTGGATTAATCATCCTTAGACAGCAAATCCAGGAGGGATAGTCTTAAATGAGATTGTGATTGGATTAATCATCCTTAGACAGCAAATCTAGGAGGGATAGTCTTAAATACGATTGTGATTGGATTAATCATCCTTAGACAGCAAATCCAGGAGGGATAGTCTTAAATGAGATTGTGATTGGACTAATCATCCTTAGACAGCAAATCCAGGAGGGATAGTCTTAAATATGATTGTAGTTGGACTAATCATCCTTAGACAGTAAATCCAGTAATTCCGAAAGGAAGGATAGTCTTAAATATGATTATGATGAGATTGATCCAGTAATTCCGAAAGGAAGGATCATGTATGCTGCTGATCGTGTGATGACGATGCTGCTGATCGTGTGATGACGATGCTGCTGATCGTATGATGACGATGCTGATGATCATGTGATGACGATGCTGATGACGATACTGATGATCGTATGATGACGATGCTGATGATCGTATGATGACGATGCTGATGATCGTGTGATGACGATGCCGATGATCGTGTGATGACGATGCTGATGATCGTATGATGACGATGCTGATGACGATGCTGATGATCGTGTGATGACGATGCTGATGACGATACTGATGATCGTATGATGACGATGCTGATGATCGTATGATGACGATGCTGATGATCGTGTGATGACGATGCTGATGATCGTGTGATGACGATGCTGATGATCGTATGATGACGATGCTGATCGTGCTGCTGTTGATAGTGTGATGATGATGCTGCTGATCGTGTGATTACGATGCTGATGATCGTAATGCTGATATTGATGTTGACATTGATGTACCAGTAACTGTTTGAGTTACTGATGAAGACAAATTGAAGAAAGCTTCCAATGATTTATAGATGTATCATATATGATGTTGATGACTCCTTGCTCGTGCAGATGTTGTTATAATATCCTTCTCGTTAAGGGGGAGTGTTGATATATTGTAACTTCAAAGAATATTATATTTGTACTTTATTATTCCGGAGATGTTTCATTCCTCCGTGAAGATCTTATTGTATATCCGGAGATGTTTATTCCTCCGTCGGAATGTAGTAACTCGGGTTATTAGACTTCCCTAGTAGGGGTCGGCCCTGTATGTGTTATGTGGGTCAAAGGGTTATTAGACCACCCTAGAGGGGTCGGCCCAGTTAGTTGTAGTGGGGTATTTAACCTATTGGTTAAATACGAGCCTACGTGTACTTGTGTAAAATACATATCAGAGTAGTGTATAAATAGAGGAGGTGTGTTCCTCATTACACACACTCACTCACTTGAGAAAGGTGCATTTGTGGAGGAGAGGTCTGCTATGGAGGAGAAGGAGCTTATGCTCAGGGTTTGCATCTTTGTATATTGCTGGTCATCTATATTGAGGAAGCTTTGCTGGGTTTTCTACCCCATGAGGGTTTCCCAGGATAAATCTCTGTCTCTTGTGTTTATGCTATGCTTGTTGTTTCTTCAGTGATCCTGTATATGCTATTATTGTGAAATGGAATGTAAAGCTGCTATTTTATGTCTTAGCATATTGAATTTTAACAAACCAAGATCTGGGTCAATCCACTTGTGCCTCCACCACTTCAATCCTCCATGGAATGGCAAACTCAAACTATGATAGGAGTTTGGAAGGTGAACATAAAGGGTTCACAACTACGAAGATCAATGAGTGTAGACTCAAGATAGGGCAAAAATCCAGTAGAGTTCTCTTGCTCTCCTTTCTCCTCCAGTCCATATGCCATATGTGCTCAATATATAGTCCTCCCAAAGGTAAGTGAAAGGACACATCGAGGAATTTTGGGGCAAATGGAGGGCCAAAGGTCACCCTATGACCGCTTTTTGGGAGTAAAAATTAATTAACTAGTGATTTTTACCATTTTACATGCTACCTGCGGGCTATAGTGATGCAACTCGCAGGTACGCCCACTGTAGTGATGCAGCTAGCGTAGAGGGGGAAAATAGGGAAATAATGTGTCTGAAGGATATAAAGTGGATCTGAGTCAATGAAATGGATCCTGTAGGCCAAAAAGTGTTGATGCTCACAAGGTGGAAAATTACGTTGTAACACTCATATGCACAATGTTTACATTAAAAGCTAATATATCTTAATGGTCAAAATGGGGGTATTACAATCCCCCCCCCCTAGAATAAAACCATCCTCGGTGTTCCAATACTTAGGAATACTTACACAGTTTACATATGTCCAAAATTCACAAAAATGTGGCAGGTCTGCCCTGCATTTCATCTTTTACTCTGGGTATTTAGAACCAAGTCCTTTGGCTTCCACAATCTGCTCCTGTTGGCTTTGACCTTCCAGCTCCACATGTGGGTATTGTTCCACAACAATCCCTTCCTTTTCTTTACCTTCCAACTAATCCACAAGTCTAGAAACTTTATGGCTACAATTCTTCTTGTTGTCCTTTGTTGGGAAGTTACGGAGGCAATGATTTCCTCCACATTTCCAACATTTCAGTGACTGCTTTTGTAGCTTGAACATTTCCTCAATATTTTCTTTGGTCTTGGCAATTAATTGAAGAATATTTTTAGCCAAATCAAATAGCTTTTGTTCTGCTGCCATGGTCAATGCGCACAACTTCCCACACTTTTCTTACTAACAACACTTGCCTTGTATCAGTTGCAACCAATTGGTTTAATTTTCACCTGTGAAATTCATCATTGCAAATATTATTAGGCCAAGCATAACATAAGCATTAAGATCAGTCAATTTATTAACCAATTGAAATGGAATTTCAGGCTTTATCCATAATACTTCCACAAATTTCATGCTTGTCCAACATACAATGAACTCATTCATGTTCATCCTTGCATAGGGAATTAACTAATTCAACATTCACAATTTATTTCAAGCAAAATAAACACAATCAACTTTCAGCCATAACATGCATTCAACAATTTTTTGTCTCTAAAATACATAATCAAAAAGGAAAGAGAAGAGTAAGAGTTTCCCCCGCTTAATCTTGTTCCAATCCGGAGCTCCACCACAACTGTGGTTCCATGCTCCTTGGTCTCTTTCACTTCAAATGTGAATGCTTGACTCACCTTTTCCTTGTTTTGGCGATGACACTTGGTGTCTAAGGTATGTCCAAGGCTTCCAAACTAGGGAACCCCTCCCCGTGGTTTTCCTACATAACCTTTGGCTACTAGGACCCACACAAGTCCACTAGCACCATTTTCCATTGCTACTCATACTGAGCTTTCTAGGACAATCACATGTCCAAATGCATGCTTAGGATGCCTTCAAGGTTCTTGCTTCCCGCCATTACCTGGGTTTCAACAAGAAACATGTTAGGAACCCATGTCAACCCTTCTATTTACTTTGTTAGTATATTGTTGTTGGATGCATATGCTTTGTAAGTCGTCCTGTAGAATTTGTTGATCCATAGTTTGTATTATTGTTGTTGGACACATATGCTTTGTAAGTCGTCCCATAGTAATTGTTGATCCATAGTTTGTATTGGCCCATGATTGGTATTGACACATGGTATTGACCCATGGTATTGGCGCTTAGACTTAGTATATAAGTTTATGTTGAGACCAATGAAGGTACCGTGAATTTATTTGTATTGAGCTTGCTCAAAGGAGGTTGCCCCCTCGAAGTGGCCTGTGATCAATAAAAGTGATTATGAGTTCTATTCTTACTGTTATCTCGTGTATTTTCATTAATTAATTGTTGCAGGTTCTTCACATATGGTATCACGACACTTTCTTGGGCTCGTTGGGTGGAATTTCTGCCAATTTTTTTTTTCGCATCTGTTGTAAGTTCGGATCTGGGAATAATCCATATCCGCTTAATTGTGGGAAGTACTTGGGAAAAAGCCCTAAAACTCATTGTGAGGAGTACCACAGGAACCCCAAACTAGTTGGCCCATTGAGAGGACCTGCCAGCGAAAAGGGAAATGACCCCTACCTGATTGACTAGTTCCCACCCGTGAGGTAAACCAAGAGCTGTCGTTTGTGGCAAAGCGGTTATCAGTTTTACCTGAGCTGTGGAGTGAGGGGTACTACCCCAATAGGAAAGCCGTCAGACAACATTGGTGGCCGAGTGAAACCACTGAACTGTTAGGAAGCCGAACATACCTGGGGTCCATATCTATTTTCAGCTAAATTGTTTCCAATCACTTCCGCGCCGTTTCAGATCCATTCTGATCTGTTTCAGATCCAACCATTTTAGATCCATTATGAAATTCGTTCCAAATCTAGCCATCTCAGATCTATTTTGAAAGTCGTTTCAGATCCATCTGTTTTTCGATATGTTCGGCGCCGTTTCAGATCCATCTATTACCGATCCCTTCCGCGTCGTTTTAGATCCATCTGTTGTCGATCCCTTCTGCATTGTTTCAGATCCAATTGTTCTGATCCCTTCCGCGCTGTTGCAGATCCGTTTCAGGAAAAACAAAATGTGTTTTCGCCATATCTCTTTTGTTTTAACTCTGTTTTCCCTAAAACTTCATTGACACCCCTGCAATCCCATTCTGCATATTTCATTCCTGAGGACCCTATCCAAAATTTCACTTCCCAAGACTAGAAATCCCTCATTTTTCTATTTTTAGGGTTTGCCATAACTCCTTCGATTTTCACCCAATCGCCTTCAAATTTTGCCACCGTGTTCATTCCCTATTTATGCTTCTTTGTCCCTCTCTAAGAAATTTTCTCATTCTTTCACCCCGCTTCTGGAATCCTCATTTTCTGCTTCCCTATGCATTCCAAAGTGTCCAAAACCTACTCAAACCCCAACTACCCATTCGAGTTTTTCCCAAATCCAAATTTCCCTTTACTAAATAAGCTTTTGTTTGTGTTTTTCTACTCATTCACAAAAAAAAAACTCCTGGTTATGGCTGTCACCTGCACAGGAGAAAAAACCATGGAGGAAGTACTTGCAGCCATCCAAACCAAACTCCAGGATCTGGATGAAAAATTTATCGGCCTCCAACTTGAGCATTCAGCCATGAACCACAAATGATCGTCCGAGTCTTCATCAGATAATGGGTTCTCTTCTTCCAGCAATTTCCGTGGTCCGAAGCTTGATTTTCCTCGCTTCAATGGTATTGATCCGACTGGATGGATCTATCGTGCATAACAGTATTTTAGATTGCAATACTTTTTATATCCAAAAAGTTCCACTTGTATCCTTTAATTTGGAACAGGAAGCCCTTCAATGGTACTGTTGGTACATCAAGGCTCATGATGAGCCAAACTGGACAGATTTTTGCCAACTCCTTTTGCACTGATTTGGCCCTAGTGCTTTTGATGACTTCACCGAAGCACTCACTAAAATTCGTCAAATTGACACTGTGAGAGAGTATCAGACAGAATTTGAGAAACTAACCAATCACATAGAAGAATTGTCTGATGACTTCTACAGGAGTTGTTTTATCAGTGGTCTTAAGGATGAAATCCGCTCAGAGGTTAAAATGTTCTGTCCCAACACAATGATGGAATCCCTAGGGTTGGCTAAATTGGCAAAAGACAATATTGCAGCCCAACAATGCTCCAAACCCACTTTTGTCTCCTTTCGAAATATGGGTTCTCAACGACCTCCCATCCCTCCATCTCCTCGACCAACTCCTATCAAGCATTTGTTTGAAACAGAGATGCAGGCACGCAGAGAAAAAGGGCTTTGTTATAATTGTGATGAGAAATTCACTCGGGGACATAGATGTGTTCAGCAAAATATCTATCTCTTGGATATAGATTCTCTGCCTACCTCTAAAATTGGTGAAGAAGCTCTAGATACAATGGATGATCAGGTCGACATTCAGGAGTCGCCTATTGAGCCCCCATCTCAGGACGACCAACCAAAGATATCTCTCCATGCTTTATCTGGCGTCACCACCCCACAAACAATGCGGGTCAGGGGTTACTTCAAGAAGCTTTCTCTTACAATACTCATTGATTCTGGTAGCACTCATAACTTCATTGACCCCCAGATCGCCAAACAGGATGATTGTTTTGTCCATCCTTGCTCCAACTTTGAAGTCATGGTTGCCAATGGGGGCACCTTACCTTGCAAGGGAAAGTGTCACAATGTGTGTATCTCTCTGGAATATTATAACCTACACTCTGACATGTTTTCCTTGTCCTTAGGTAGATGTGATGTGGTTTTGGGCATTCATTGGTTATGCACACTTGGCCCCATCTTATGGGATTTTGCTGAACTTTGGATACATTTTTAAGTCAATGGGACACAACACAAATTTACGAGCTTACAACCTGGGTCTCTCTGCATCATCAGTTCATATTGCCTGGAAAAGATCCTTAAGAATAATTCACATGGTGTCATCGCTTAGCTCCATTCCATTTAGATGCACCCACCAATGGTCTCCACTACTTCCTTGGATAGATATGTAGGTGTCCTTGCTGCACCAGTGGGCTTGCCACCTTCAAGAGACCTTTTCGGTAAGCATTTCGCCGCATCTACATCTCAGCAGGAAATGATGGCTATTTTTCATGCAGTACAGAAGTGGCAACCATCCCTATTAGGGAATTATTTCTGCATCCAGACTGATCTCCAGAGTCTGGAAAAATTCCTGGAACAACGGGTCTCCTCCCCAACACACTTAAAATGGGTTATCCAACTCACGGGTTATGTCTATGCGATCACTTACAAGAAGGGTAAGGACAATATGGTGGCAGATGCTCCTTCTCGCATCTTTGATGACCCAATTTCTCTTACAACTATTTCTCTGCTTGTTCCAACTTGGTTGCAATCTGTTCAACAGGTCTATCTCTTCTATGAACTCCATGCTTCTTCATCGATATGGCACTCTGGGTTCCTAAAAACATATGACCGGGAACAATGTAACTTCTTTTGGCAGGGACTGAAAATGCCAATTCAACAAATGGTGGTTCACTATAATTTTTGCCAGGTCAACAAGGGTGAAGAGACACTCCTTTTAGGACTGATCGAACCCTTTCCCATCCCTACACAGCTTTGGACAACTATATATATGGATTTCGTAGAAGTGCTCTAGTGGTACAATACCACATCTAAAAGGACACCATATGAAGCAGTCTATGGACATGCACCGCCAGTTCTTCTTACATACACCCTCAACAACTCACCAGTTCAGGAAATTGACTCGGCTCTTCGAAACCGCGATCAGATTCTTCTCATTCTGCAGGATAATCTTCACATGGCAAGAATTCGACTGAAACAACAAGCCGATCAGCACCGTTCTGAGTGCACTTTTCACGCAGTTGATATTGTTCTTCTTCGTCTACAGCCTTCCAAGCAATCCTTCCTGAAACTCAAAAGGCGTCAGTGGCCCAGAATGCAACTCGAGGATGCTACAGGGGAACCACTCCTTCAGATTCTGCATCAATTTCCACATCTAAAGCTTTGAGGACAAATATTTTTCTAAGGGAGAGGGGATGTTAGGAACCCATGTCAACCCTTCTATTTACTTTGTTAGTATATTGTTGTTGGACGCATATGCTTTGTAAGTCGTCCCGTAGTATTTGTTGATCCATAGTTTGTATTATTGTTGTTGGATGCATATGCTTTGTAAGTCGTCCCATAGTAATTGTTGATCCATAGTTTGTATTGGTCCATGGTTTGTATTGACACATGGTATTGACCCATGGTATTGGCACTTAAACTTAGTATATAAGTTTATGTTGAGACCAATGAAGGTACCGTGAGGTTATTTGTATTGAGCTTGCTCAAAGGAGGTTGCCCCATCGAAGCGGCCTGTGATCAATACAAGTGATTATGAGTTCTATTCTTATTTCTATCTTGTGTATTTTCATTAATTAATTGTTGCGGGTTCTTCACAAAACAATAGTGTATCATCTTGGTTGTTATACGACTTGTACATGAAATTTTTCATTATTCAGAATAAGAAATAGTTGATAATTAAATACTTATCTGTATGGGACATCTTCACATTATTCCACAGGCTCATTCTTCGCTTTACAATCCTTGGGTCACCTGTGGATACAATAATGAATGTTTGGCCAGCACGCAAGCTTTTCCACAACATTCAATGCCCAACCAATGCACCGACTGGATTTACTAAGCATTAAACGAATGTTTGGCCAGCACGCGGGCTGCTCCACAACATTCAATGCCAAACCAGTGCACCGAATGGATCTACCAAGCATTTATGGTACCAAACCAGTCCCATACCTGGTTTTCCCTCTCCATTGCCAAGCCAACACTTCCGTCTGGGTCAATAGGCCAATGGAAGGAAATTGCACCATAACCATTTCCAAATCAAGGGCTCTACTACAAATCCATAGGCATCTCAATGGGTTCCAGCCAGTTTTGGCACCCACCTCACCTCCACTCATAGCCTGAGTAAGGTCCCCTTCCCTGTTGCATAGTCCCTCGGGTGCCCCTTCCCTCAGCGCTATCTTAGGAAGGTGCAGGAGGTACTCACAGATGAACCAATAGAGATTTTAAGCCTTTACAAATATCACCACATTCCAAGTCACAATGCCCAACCAACATACTGACTAGATTTATTAGTACATGGAACAACCACTCCCACACTTAAGGATGGTATCCCTTCTTCACTTTGCTTCTTTAGCATGTAGCACCAAATTGCATGTGTAATACTTGGAAACACAAGATGGATAGGAAAGCTCATCAATATCGCTGATATAAAATTGTAAACATATTTCATAAACATTCACTCTGTGATATTGAAACACCAGGAATGTGTCCATTACCTTAGGGTGTAGTCAATATTGACAACCATAACACAACCCAACACTCGAAATGTGTGCACACCTTTCCGATGTGAGCCATGTAGGCCATAATCACAACTCAAGCAGTCTAAAATAAAAACATGCTTTGCATATTAATTCCAATAATTAGACATGCATATTTTCAACAAGGGTTACAAAATCTCTATTGCAGATGTATTTTCTCTTCCTTTCGCGACGAACGGGGGCTCCCTTCTCTAAGTTAACAGTCCCTCGAGTTTATTACCCCAATCCCTTTGACATTTCATAAACAACATATGCCCTATTGGCATAATTTTACCATCTCATCGGCGTTGTTTACCAACATGCACTTCATATGAGACATTATCAAAATTTACAATGGTGTTTCATTCGAAACCCATTTCCAAAGCATGGGATCCCACCCATGGAGTTTGGCTTCTGTAGGCCATAGCACATGGTCTTCCTACAATGTGTCTTCTTGACACACTTCTCAAATAGCCAAACAGTCAACAACATTAGCAATCAAATTCAAATATGATTTCCATAACCAGTCAATGGAATCAATAATCAAATTCAAATATGAATTTACAATTCTCTCTCCTATATAAATTTGATTTATTTAACCATCAGGCCATCCTCATATTGTCTGGCTCTTGTAAGTGGTAGAACTCTGTCCATTATGGTTTTACACTTGTTTCCATAACCTCAACATTCACCTACATCATGTCCTCTTGAAAAAAATTCTAGGGAAGCCAAACAATCATTAGTAATTATTAGCAAAATCTCAAATCAGAAATTTACAAATCTGTTTTCCTACATAAATTAGATTTTGAAACCATGAGGTCACTCTCATAAACTTAAATCAGAAAATTTCAAATCTATTTCATATAGAAATCATATTTGAGAACACTAAGCATCAAAATGACATCCCCAAGCGGAGGAAAAACATCTCTGACGGAGGTACAAATAAAATATAATAGAATATCTTCCGAAGTTACAATTACATCAACAATTATGTCGATGCCTGCCAACCTGTCTATTAAAAAAGCTCTTTCTCCCTTTCAAGATGCTGGTGAAACATTAACAGTGGAAGGATATTCAATGACAACATGTGCACCAACAACAAACAGTCCAAAAAGGTGTTCCTTTTTCATTGACTTTGTTTGTTACTTCTTATCTGCTTTGCATAGTGTTCCTCATGTTGCACATTTGTTTTGCAACTCACATTTGTATATTGAATATTCGCTGCTATTTCATGTCTATTTTTAAGATGCATTTGCATTTGTAGGATAAAACATGCAACAACAAAACCATCCACCATTATACAATTATGTACTAAGATCCATACCAATGTTTTTGAAGGAGATATCTTGGTTGTGTATGGCCTTGCTCAGAATCGAAGTCAGAACTCCCCAGTAAAAACAAAAATTCTCCATGCAGACTTGGTGGATACATATGACCTCATGATAATAACAACCACCATAAATGATATCTTGATCAATCATTTTGGTAGCCACATATTGCAACCACTTATACTATGAAACAAGAACTTTATACTATGAATGAGAACTCTACCCATAAAAACGATGATTTTTGCAAAAAAACCACAAAAGCACCCCCCAAATAGAAAAGTGTTGATACCAGTATACACGTATTTTTTTTTAGGGTAAAAAATAGACCCATGGCCTAAACATCCCAGACTATTGTTTACAAAAACTTTAAAATCAACCCTAAATTGGAAAAAAGTTTTTTTTCTTCAAGAGATAAACTACAACTTTATGGAAAATTGCATATTAAACAAAAAAACAAATTTCTCTAATAATTTCACCACTCTAACCATATAAAAACAAAGAAATTATGATGCGATTCATAATGAGATAATATATTAGACCATACAAGAACAAATAGTTCATATAAATATTCAAAAACTCCTCTAGAGTTTCAATTACAAAAATCATACTAATAAAAAGCATCTAAACTGCTTCTTCAAAATCATCCATGGATTCTGACACCCCATCATAAAAAACTCCTCTGGAGTTTCAATTACAAAAACCATACTAATAAAAAGCATCTAAACTGCTTCTTCAAATTCATCCATGTATTCTGACACCCCATCAGAATCTACATTTTCTGCAGATGAAGGACTTGATGAAGATGTAGATGACCCATATTCTTCTCTATTATCAATGGGTGCACCATATGAGTATACATCTATGCCCATAATTTCATATGCCATATTCCTTCGAGATCTATGGCTTGGTTTAACAGACTCTCATCTTGCAAATTCTTGCTTTGGCAGCAACCTCTTGATAATCTCTATAGTCTTGGAGCGGAGAGTGTCTTTCTTTGTCAACTTGAAATCATAAACAAGTATATCAACTTCCTCTAATTTCAAGATGTCAATGCGGCGGCAATTTATTTTTTGACCCTTTATTTTTCTCTTTTTGCAAACCTTTTTCTCAACCACCATATCTGCCTTGTACACACCATCAAATGGGTGTGTATCTGTTGCATACCAATGTACTTCTACTAATACTACTTCTTCATTTTATTTATTGACCTTCATAGATTTTGCAATCCATAATGGATAATGACGTGGATCATCTGTAGCCAAAAATGCAATCATACAACCCTCCTTGATATCTTGTACTGGTCCCCTGTAAAGGTCTTCCATCTCTCGATGCTTTGCGGATGATCTTCTAGATCCAATATAAATTTCTCTTTCCTCTACTTGAGAAAACTCAACAGCTCGGGGTTCAACATTTGTTACCTTGTTTGCATTTGATAAAATTTGTGGCCAAGCAAATGGTGACTTAAAATATATATCTCCATTTGTAGAGTTTGAAATTATGTCACTCTGCTCCATGAAAAAAGACTACCATCAAACAGAATCAACAACATCAAAGTACTCATATGTATCTTTGATAGACTTTTTGATTTCTTCCAAGCATTGAGAAGAATCAACATCTCTACTATGTCTCCTTGCATTATGAATATCTGTAGATGATTGCAATAACAATAAATTTGAAGCATACATTTGGGGATTTGGGATGAATTTCAGAAATGCCAAACCTGATGAAGGCCCCCATTCTGTGCTAGTTGAGGACTTCTTACCCCACAATAGTGTTTTCCATCAATCTTTTTTATACGAAATTGATGTTGAAATCTAATTTCATTAAGTTTTCCAATGCACCTTTCTTCACCATGCGATCCAAATAGAAATCTTTGCATGTCAACAGTTTCTTCCAAATTTTGTACAATAGGCTCAAGATGGTATGCTTTCCCAGTAATTTCAATCAACGATGGTAGGCTCCCGACTTTCTTCCTCCTCAATGTCCTTGCAAAATGGATGAACATTTGATCAATATTATCATGTGTATGCCCAACAAGAAGGAAACCAAATTTTACCTTTTTAAAAATTCTCAATTCAAAAAACATGCCTAGATAACCAAACACGACCCGATTTTTGTTTTCTCGGGTTGTGTTGTCCAATTGTAGATATAGAACTTCAGGAAGATCACCAGGCCAATGAGTAATTCCATGGTTAATTATGTTGATGGTCAAATTTGCATCATTGTGAATATTTGGAGCTGTAAAGTAAATCCTTGGAATCATTTCACCCTTAAAAACCATACACCCAACCAAGTGAAACTGAATAAAATTCTCCTCCTTTAAATTCTTTGGCACACTGACAAAATATGGCAAGAGTGTTTTTTTTCTGATCCATGCCATCAATTATCAAACCCATATACTTATGTGGAGCATCATAACACTTCTTGGGATGTATGTACAACCTTTTCCGTTCATTTGATTGTTGATTGTGATGTTCTTGCAGTGCATTGATTATGGAATCTACAAACAACATAACAAAAAAAAATTGTTAACTAGCTTTAATAATTGACATTTATCTAATTTTATTTTTTTTGTAAACATACCTCTTTCTATCCATTCTTTCTTTAAGAGAATCACATGTACTGCAGACCCATATCCTTGACCTCTTTGGAATGCGGACATTGTTGAACTTCTTTTTCCATACTCTTGTGAAATATGCATATCTGATGAAGTTTCCATTTCCTTGACCACCTTGAACATAATCCTTGTATAAGTTGTAGATTTCCTGCCTTGTGAAATTATGGAATGTGTATTGTTTCCCCATTTGGCATACTCTCTCCATGCTTGGAAAAGAAATCATGCATCCATGATATTGCAATGTGTGTTGATGGCCCAATGATTCATCCCTGATAATCGTCAGAATAAAATGTAGGATCCTTTTCCAGTCTTGTTTGGATTCTTGATAATCGAAGATTACCAATTGAGTGAATCCGTTTGAATGCCTTTCTACAAAGCATAATTCTTCCAACACGATAATCATAACCTATCCTAGTAGAAATAATGCACCGCACTAAATATGAATTTTGCATGCTTTTGTTCATTGATAAATATATCTTCCTTTTCTCCAAGGAATAATTGTAGCCTAAAATTTTCAAACAACTTTTCTGGCAATAGTCACTCGAAATCAAATGAGTAATGGAACTTGGACTTGTGAGCAATTCTTTCCTAGGCCTTGTATAACTGGAATGCTTTGGATTGACATAAAAAGGTCTAGTCCTACACTTAATCCCGCTCTGCATTGGATTCTGTCTCTGCATCTCCTGGATCATTATGTCTACAACAACATCCTCATTAGAATGAATGTTTTCATTGTGATGCATATGACCCCCCTCATTGAAAATTTCATCACCAAATTTAGTATGAAAATTATTGTCATGATCACTAATAAGTTGATCAATTGCTAACATATCAATGTGACCATCAACATTATTTGTGCCGCTAAATTATTCACTGAAAGGGAACTCTTGAGACTCAACATTGACATCATTGTTTCCCTTAAAATCCTTACTTGGAGGAGAATCATTGTCTTCATCATTGGTTCCTGTAACATCCTTACTTGGAGGAGAATCATTGTCTTCGTCATTGGTGGCTTCATAGTCAACATAATGATCATCGGTGCCATTGAAATCCTCGCTCGGAGGGAAATCATCATCGGTGCCATTGAAATCTTCACTCGAAGGAAAATCATCATCAGTGCCATTGAAATCCTCGCTTGGAGGAAAATCACCATCCGTGCCATTGAAATCCTCGCTCGGAGGAAAATCATCATTGATTCCATTGAAATCCTCGCTTGGAGGATAGTCACCATCGTTGCCATTGAAATCCTCCCTTGGAGGTAACTCATCATCGGTGCCATAGAAATCCTCGCTTGGAGGAAATTCATCATCAGTTCCATTGAAATCCTCGCTTGGAGGAAAGTCGTCATCTGTGCCATGGAGGAAAATCATATTCAACATATTGATGTCTTCTTCCTCACCAAAATCATCATCTGTCCCATTAAAATACTCACTCGGAGTAAAATCATCGTCAGTCCCACAAAAATCCTCGTTGGGGGGGAAATCATCATTGGTCCCATTAAAATCCTTCCTTGAAGGAAAATCATCATTGGTGCCTTGAAAATCCTCGCTTTCAGGAAAATCATCATTGGTGCCTTGAAAATCCTTGCTAGGAGGAAAATTGTCATCATCTTGTTTGTTGTCTTTAGGATCCCCACTTGGAGGAAGCTCTTCATCATCATCACATTCTTTCCCTTCATTACTAATATCTTAAAAATCTTCATAATTAGGAAGTTCTTGAATAACATGCTTGATTAAATTGCTTGCATTGCCAATATCTTGACTAGATGAACAATACATTTATTCATTGACATTGGAATTTACTTCATATGAGTCCATGACTTCTCACTAAAAGATAGAATTATAGAAAAATCTTAATCGCTCAATTGCAAAGAAATTTTACCACAGTCCTCACCAAAAAGTAGAATGGTGCAATTGTCAAACAACAATCTTATAGCTATGAGAATGAAAATATCCCTCCAAAATATTCCCTCGAAATGTTTCCCTGTTTCCCTCCAAAACTTCCCTCCAAAATTTTCGTTCAAAATTTTCCCTACAAAATTAAAGCGCACATTCATAAAACTATTAAAACAGACGAAATTATGATATAAAATTTTTTAAATAATGTATTAACTAATTACATATTTATATCTCAGACATATAAGACTAGTAAAATTTATTGTAACATTTTTTATATACAATTTGTAATAAAGTAATGGCTATTTACATTTTTTTAAGTCCCACATTAATAAAATTAGTAATATTTAGTTTAAATATATCTTATATAAATTTAATAATAATTCAGTAACTAATTTCATTTTTTTAATCCCACATTCGTAAAACAAGTAAAGTTAAACCTAATCTAGGATATATAAACCATTTAGATTTCTACTATTCATCATTTAATTTGGAGCAATTTAGTAACACTTTCAAGGTTAGTGTTTTTTCTGTTTTTAATAAATTAGTTAGTTTTATTGTTAATTTTGCAATGATTGTTTTATGGCTTTATTGATTTGGCAATGCTTGTTTTATGGCTTTTATTGATTTATTCTCCTACAATTTTGTTTATCTCACATTCTTAAGAGTTGTTTACTTAAACCTAATATATCTTATTAATACACTATTTTTTAGACTTTGGAACAATTCAAGCAGAACGAGAAGATTCCAGAGAGGAGCTTCTAGCACTTTCAAGAGAGGAGGCTCTACCACTTTCCGGGTTAGTTATATATATATTTTTTAATGTATTTTTAAAAAAAATTCAAGTAGTATTAATCGAGGCAAGGCTTGCCTATTAGCATTAGGTTTATAAAAAAAATAAAAAATTTACCTACGTTTAAAAAAAATTAAACTACCCCCCTAACATACAAAATAAGCCTACCCCCACTTCCCTCGTCCCCACTCCCCCTACCTTCCCCCTCCTCCCTTCTCCCCGCGCCCCTCCCTTCCCCCACGGCCACACCCCTTCCCCCTCCTCCCTCATCCCTCCATCGGTCGCCCCCCCTCGACCCCCGTCCTTCCCCCTCCTCCCACCATCAGCCGCCCCTGCGGCCTCCCCCTTCCTCCCTTCCCCCGCGACCCCTCCCTTCCCACGTGGCTCCCATCCCCCGTCCTCGCACGCCTCCTCCCATGCGGCCCTTTGGCGCACAAGCGGGCGGAGATCCGCCTACTTGGGAGCCAAAGGGTCGTCGCTCCTGGGCGGCGTAATACCGGCCATGAGGGGTGGCCAAAGCGTCCCTGCACCCCTCCTCCTAGGTGGCCCTTTGGCGCCCAAGCGGGCGGAGATCCGCTCACTTGGGCGCCAAAGGGTCTCCCACGAGGGGCAGCCAAAGGGCCGCCTAGGAGGAGGGGTGCGAGGACGGGGGAGGGGGGCTGCAGGGGAAGGGATGGGGGGGGCGACCAGTGGAAGGAGGAGGGGAAAGGTCGAGGGTCGAGGGGGGCGGCCGATGGGGGGATAGGGAGGAAGGGGAAGTGGGGGTGCCAAGGGGGGTGGGGAGGATGGAGGAGGGGGAAGGGGTGGGTGCTAGGAGGGGCGAGGAGGGGGAACACGGGGCCGCTAGGAGGGGGGGTAATTTAAAAAAAATAAAATTATTATATAGTTATGGGGGGTAGTTATTTTTTTAATTTGTTATTATATTGATAGGGGGGGTTAATTTTTTTTTTATATTGATAGGGGGGGTTATTTATTTATTTATTTTTTATATTGTTAGGGTGTAGGAGTGTTAGTTTTAAATTGTTTTATTTTATTTTTATTATAAAGTTAGGGGGTAGGGGTAGGTTTAATTTATTTTTTAAATTAATTATTATATATTATAGAGGGGTTAGGGGTAGGTTTACAATTTTTAAAATATTTTTCAAAATGTAAAAATCGATGATTATGAATGTAAAAATATTTTTCAATTTTTAAAAACGTTTTTCAAATACAATTTATAGTGACTATTGATGTTGATTTTGTTTAGATTATGAATGTTTGTTGATTGTATTTTAAAATTCTACCTTTTGGATATAGGGACAATGGCATCAAGAAATTTATCTGTAAATGTTTATGGATCAAGAGTGGCGATTATTGCATCGAAAAAAACAGTTGAGGCATCTGAGAATGTTGAGCCTCAAGACGAAGTTCTTAGCTTTGAAGATTTAAAATTGAAGAATGCTAGAGAATGGAAACATGCAGTAGAAGAAGACATAACAGAGTTCCATTGGCATCTGAAGGAAAAATATCAAGGACAACCAGAAAGTATTCGCTGATATTGTGGTGCATTTCCATATATTCAATCAGATTACAATTCATTGGGATTGCTGAGAGATATATGTGTGATTCCGGGTACATAAATTGTTTATGCACAAGTGAAACAAGACAAGACCTTTGCCAAAATCTGATATTATTTGAAGATTTCAAAATATAATGCTCAAGAAAATTTCACAGATTTTTGTCAAGGGGTCGTGGATGAAATTGACAGCGAGATAGTAAGTTTGAATATTGATATTATTCTTAAATTGGTTTTTTTATAACTTGGATACCACAATGTAATAGATTTAATACGATAATGTTTTTATTTTGCAAGATTTTTCCAATTCAATTTCAAAAATGTTAAAAGGAATTTATTATACAGAGGACAATCCTATGGATGTCGTTAATGTTGCTATTCAAAAGGGACCATAAGCAAGGAAGAAGAAACAAGTGTCGAATGTTCAAACTGAAGAAGTACAAGCACAAAGAGGAAATAGCATCCAATAATCAAATCAGGTACCTAGAAGGGTTATAGTTAAATCTTCATCTTGCCCAATTGAACATGTTGAAAGTGTTGTAAATGAGCTTGCTACTCCTGCTAGTAAGAGTAACAAAGAATCTTGTAAAAGAAATATGGTTGAGAGTGCCTCGATTCCTGTTGAAGGCATTGTGGATTTAGAAGGAACCCCTTCAAATCAGAAAAAGAGGAGATATGTTGTTACTGAAGCCAATGTTATTCATGAATCTGAGAGTGAAACTTCTGGGGGCAATAGGGAAATCATTACTCCAAGTGTTGATCTAGAGGATGCCATTGTCAAGACAACACAAAATGCCATTCGAGATCGATTGCGGAGGAAAAATTTGGTTAACAATGGACATACATTTGAGTTGAATGTGAATCAAATTTATAGACCCACAGAAGGGCAATATCAATTTAGAATTAAAAAACCACATCACTTGCATATTCACAACTTGAAGGCATTGATGAGGCACAATCCCTATGCACATGTGGTTGACTACCTAGTCCTTGTTGACCCGATAGATGTTCCTAATAGAGATGAATTTGATCAAACAAAATATTTTTAGTACAAATATTATGTTCTTAGAGGGAATCATTCTGTAGAGGCAAGAAGAGAGTTGATGCAAGAATATCCCAATAACCCTATTTTTGAAACAGTTAAATGCATCATTTATGATGGTTTAACAGATGTAGAAGCAAAGTTGTTGGCATGGGAACATAACATAGATAGTGAATATAGGTTGAAAATGACATTTATTCAAAGGGTGAGATTTATCCACAGTGAATTTGTGCAAATATGTGATGGAGAAAAATCTAGAGTTGATGCAAGTTTTCAGAGGCAATGTTGTCTGGAAATAGGTCTCCCTATTAAATAGGATAATGTGAAACAAAAAAATGCCAAAGGAAGTGATGCATTCAAAGCTGTAGATTCCCATTTCCAGTTGGAATTCAGAGTTGGGAAAACATGGGATTTGATTGATGACATATTTAGCTTGTGGGAGAATACTGGCATAAAAAACCAGAAAGTGAAAAAAGGTAGAGTTGTTCCATGGAGCGGTGGTAAGGCAGGTTGTTGATGTATATGTAACTTCGGAATGTATTTCATCTATGTATTTCATATATATTTATTGTACCCTTATTATAGATGTGTTATTCCTCTATAAGGAAGTGTCGTCATGTGGATTGACAAGTGTCGCAAGTGTGTGTACTTGCCGATAGGTTATTAGACCACCATGTGTGGGGTCGACCCTGAAATATATATATTATATTGCGGATGTACCTAGCTAGACAAGTCGTCCCCATAAGGTCACTGGGAAAACAGGTTAGTATAAATAGAGATCAGGAGATCTCTATTTAGATCATTCGGAAATTCATATCTCTCTCACTCAGAAAGTGGCGCACTAGTGAGGAGGAGGATCATCTGCTTCTAGGAGACTATCTCAAGTGTATTTTGGTTGTACCTTGGTTGAGCCATTGCTCTCTCTATCTCTGAGGAATTTGTGGGGTTTTTCACCTTAGGGTTTTCCCCACGGAAACTCTGTGTCTCTTGTCTCTCATGCTTTTGATTCTTGTTATGCTTGTCATATTGTGATGGTTATGCATTGATATACTGTATATGTTATTCTCTCAGTGATGATCCTAGAGTATTGTGAATTAATGCTCAAAATTTAACACAGGTCCTGACGTCAAGAATCCGCCAGAAGACATGACTATTACACCTTGGAGAACAATACAAGGTGTGAAGGATGAAACATTGATAGCTACAATACTATCACAGGTAAAGTCGAGTGAATTATCCATGGATGAAATGTGCAGCGAATTTGACAATTAAGTTGATTTTTTTTTTATGGTACAATGTTTAGTTATTGAGTTTAACATTTTTGTTATGTTCTAAGTATTCTGTTATATTGTTATATATGATTGTAAACATCATTTATTGTTTCATTGTCTAGTCACAAGGTCTACATGAAAATACAAGAGGAGATGGTTATAATGTTGAATGAGAAGAGTTGGGATGATTTCAAATGCAACTAGCCAGACTAAAGCTCGATAGAAACTTTAAAACAATTTTTTATTGCATTCAAGAAGGTATGGTGATCTATGATACATACTATTTTATTTCTTTTCTAATTCAATTCATTTCTATTTTATTACTTATTGGTGTAATTTTCATTTGAAGATGCCAAAGAGGGGTACAGATGGAGTACCAGATTCCTTCAAAATTCATATCCAAAGAGCCAAAATAGAACGACAAAGGAGACAACGTCTTGCAAACATTGAACTTGATGATACACTTGATCATTATAGTTGGAATGGGCTTGACACTGTGCAATATAAAGTCATTTTAGGTGATTGTGCAGACATTGCAAATCTTGTTCCTAAAAAGGAGTACACACTAGTGATTACAGATATCTCTCATGGATACAATATCTGAAATACTACTTATGATTGTGAGCCTTATACTTACCAATCATTCAATAAAGTGGTTTCGGGATTTGTAGACGTCACATCATCACTACTATGGAGATTTGTTGTTTTCCATTAAGACACACAATTAGGGGGGTTGTTGACAGCCTTCAAGGGTAAAGGAAAAAAAAGGAAGCAACTTTATTGGTAATGTATTTGCACTATATTATCAAATTTTTGAATTTATAAATCAATTATATTTATTGATAAGTTAATTAATTTTTTTATATTTTTGTTATAGGAAAAAGCCTAATGTTCGTAGCTTTAGCATCGATCCATTCCTGAGTGATATTGAAATCATACATATTGCAACTTGGACACAGGATGAGACTTATGAATCTATTTTAATCAATGAAAAGAGTGGAGGAAAACATAGTCAAATGTTAAGTTATAATGCCATGGTAAAACAATTAACATATGAAGAAAGGGATTTGAAAGGAGTGTCTGTAAACATCTATCAAAAGCCACAAGCATTGATTAATTATCTCATAGATACATTTTCAAGAGAAGGAGATTGGGTCTTAGATTTGTTCTCGGGTTCAGGTAAACTTTCTCATATTACATATGAAAGCATATATCAAGTTTTATTGCATGTTTTATCCTTCATTATTTTATTGTTTTAAAGTATGCTTCTTTATGCTATTTGACTTAACTTTATTATTGTTTTTGGTGATTAGGTACAACAATAGCATGCTCCTTACAGAAAGGAAGAAATTGCATATCCATTCATATTGATCCACTCCAATGCAATTACATAAAGCAAAGAATTAATGCTATTCAAGTTCTTCCAGATGAACTGCAAGAAGTTGGTTTGAAGAAAGGAGAGTTTAGTGAAACACTTGTGGCAAAGATGTCCAAAGAGCCTCAACCCCCATTAGGAGGGGTGTTTGGAAAGGAGCACTTTGGGGATCTTGCATACATAGAAGACCCAATGGAAGAGGACATTGATGTCCCTGAGGAAAGCCAAGCTCCAGAAAATTCCAATGTCGATGAAGAATTTGGCCTACATGATATTGTTGATCAGTTTCATGTTTTGAAGAAAATGTTAATTTTGACAATTTTTTGATAAGATATATTAGTAATGTTTTGACTTTCAGACTTTATTTTAGAAATAAAACTTTTACTTATAATGTTTTTAATATGTTTTTTACAAATAATTTGTATAGTTTTTCTTGAATTTATGTGAATCGTCACTTTTCGGAAAATAGAAATTAAAAATATTTTACGACAAAGATAATTCAAAGGCCCCCAAAAATGCCTCAAAATGAAAATTTGTGATACTGGTATCAACCCTTTTTGAAACGGAGGTAAAAATAGCTACTAAATTTAGGAGAGAGAAAAACGAGAACTGTGTCGAGTTCTCATTTCATAGTATAAGTGGTTTTTCCTGGAAAAAGCATTAAAATCATTGGCTTCGAACTAAAAAGAAAGGGCCAGTATGATCATGGAGATACAATATTATCTATGACAGTATTTCCTGATAGCATAATAGAGCCAATTGAACAAGTATGTAAACTACGCTCCCTACCACCAGACATGACAATAAACGAACTTATCACCTCAGATGAATCATATGTCGTTGGATCCATTGCAGCAATTGTTGTTGGCTGTCAATACAACAAAAAGCAACTATATTTCTTCATTAGAGATGGACAAACAACAAATGATTTTGCAACTGTAAGCTTCATTTACTTTGAACCTTTTTTTTTCTTTTTTCTTTTTCATTTGCTAATTTATTTTACCTTGTTGAAAATCATTTCATTTTTCCCTGCTATGAAAACAAAGAAAAACATAAATACATTTAAAAAAAACATTTAACTCAGAAATTAGAAAAATAAGACAGCAATGAAAAAAAAGAAAAAAAAAAAGGAGAGCAGTTCTCTGTCTGCACTTGCAATCATCAAATATGCCCATTTTCTGTTTTCTAACTGCAATTTTTTTTGCAGCTACAAGTTAATGAAGCATATAAAAACTTCATTTTTTCGAGTTCAACAACAACTTGCAATTAATGAACCACCATTCTATTTATTCAAGAACATAGTTAGAAGTGGCAACAAAGGAAGCCATATGATAAAGACATCGCAATCCACTTTCATTGACCCTTTAAATGACGAGTTTACAATACAGTTTTTGTTACCTATTGTTGAGGCAAAGATACACGTGACTGAACACAATCTTCTCTTTTTTTTCCTTTTCCAAATACTCTCAAACAAAAAATGAAATTACTGCTTTCAAGGACATTGAAAAAATAATTTGCAATTTTTTTTTCACTTTTCTTTTCTTGATTTCAAATTGCATAGATAAATACCATTCTACAATTCTTTTACATCTATGGACAAATGCAATGCACATGTATACATGCTTGTACATATTGCTACTTCTATATCTATAACATGTGGACTCTTCTCTATGTCATTGACTCTTCCCAAACAACCCTTGTAAAAATTGCTCAGACTCTTCTGCCCAAGCAAACTTCCCACAATTCATGACAATAACAAAAAAAAAGTAAAAGGAAAAGAACCAAACTGATCTTCCTTTTTTTTCTTTTGCAACCTTGAATTTCCATTGCCAATGGTCAATGCCAATATGTTTTCCTTATTCATAGTTACATTTATAGTTCTTTTTTTTCCTCTCTTGTTTATGTGCTTAATCTTCTTCAATTGTTTTAGGTCTATGGGATGCTTAAAGTAAGAAACGTGTTCGCGCCATTGTTCCAATGCATTTGCTGTGAATGCAAATTGCCCATGATACTGAATACTCACATATGTGCATTTTGCAACCTTGAAACAAAAACAATTTACAAACACAACTTGCTATGCAAGTTGGACACTGATGATGGGCTTATCGAATGCACATTGCGAGGCCTACAACTGCAATAAATTTGCCTGTTCATTGCTGCTGTGACATATGAACAATACTCCAAGACCGTTTCATCAACAATATTCAATCTTCGCAGGCTCTGTTTACAAGGACTATATACTTTGGCCATGAACAACAGAATACTCGATGTCAAAAGAATCTGAAAAATAGCAGGTGCATAAACATCTCTTCTCTTTTTTTCCCAACTTTTCTTTTCTATTGACGATTTCTTTAAGTCTTTTTTTCTTACCCTCTTGTTTCTTGTGCTTCCTCTCAGATTGATTTTCAGCTCCATAGATGTTCAATGACATCTTCCAATAAATCTTAACAAGAAAACTATCAATTCCATGCTTTCTCTATATGTGCAACATCGCCTTCCAACACGAAGTGGCAACACTTCAATTATTTCCATTTTGCATTTCACACTTCTAGTTGCAATTTAACTGTTTGGGTGCCCATGATTTCAACATTTTTGTTGAATTGGCCTAACTGACATGTTCAATTCCATTGACCAATATTTGCATGCACAAAGCCGACAACATAGTATACAATTCTTTTTTCTTTTATATGAAACTCACATTTTTACATAAGTCAACTCTATTGCAAAGACAACTATTGTAAGAAGCATCCCAGCTCTGCACATGCTTCACACTTAAATCAAATGTAATTTGCTCCAGCTTGTTAAGCTAGGCATTTTTTTATTGCCATGTTAAAGCAAAACTGGTCCTGAACTTGCTATGGCTAATTTTTTATGTATCGACCAAGCTACCTTCCTCTCAGTCATGCAACTTGACTTGACAACATGTTCTCACTTCACTGCATGCTATTAGAGTTTTCAATAGTGGATTGACTCTCGCCAACAAACTGAAAAATGACTTTAGCAAATGAGAATTGCATGGCAACATGAATCATCTCAAAAACCACCTGGGCTTTACTGTCCTCGCCATTGGCATCTGCTCTTGAATCATCCACCAGACTTTCAATATGGAATATTTCCCTGCATTGCTTCTAGCTCAATGAAGAAATTTATACTATCTCTTTAAATCCTTTTCCATGTTTCATGTAACATCATCCTATTTTTTAAAACCAGTTCCTTTTAGCCTCTTCTTGATATGGAATAATACATTCTCTTGTAGTTGCATTTTCTTTGCAATTTAATTTGCATGTTTGTTTTCAAAACAAATAATCATATACACAACTGCTTTTGCAATAGGGCTGGGCCACAACACATTTTCACTGGAATTGACGGAAACATTTGCATATAACTTCCATATTGCACTACATAAACACAAATATCATAGAAGTAAACAATTTTCTTAGCAACTTTCACTAAAACACATGAGAAACAACAATATGCAAATTGTCTTGTTGTATTTAAATAATTGCAATTTGTTTTTTTTTAGTCATGCAATTTGGCCAAGAAATCACAGCTCTAGTGCCATTGAAAAATGGCTTCGAACATAGCTTGTCATTCTTGCAATACGCGGTTGTGTTTTTCAATACTTGTATTAAAAATCCTAAAAGCATTTACATCAATGATTATTGTCAATAATAATTTGGTTTTAAAATTCATCTCGCAAACTTGCTTCTACGAATGAAAGAGTGCAGGTCAGGGAAATTTTTAGGGGCGAAATTTTGCCAATTGGCTATTTTGGGGGCTTTTTTTCAAAAAATAAATTCGCTATTTGGTCATTTTTAGACTCTATTATCGCCTATATTTACATAAAATCTATTTTTTTTATCATAATATTCACCAAAATTTACAAGTTTCGGTAGTAAATTGTATGTTTCATATTTTATATTCACTTACCAATCTATATATATGTTTTTTTCAATAAAAAATAACTGCCTAGAATACTATACTTAAGTATACTTTTATAATCCTTAAAAAATACGCTAGTGCAGGTACATGCAAACAACATATCTTCTAGAGTATTTGTAACTTTCAATTACATTTTTTTATCTAAACAAGTTGTTAACAAAATACAATTGAAGCAGAATATATTTTATGCTCAATATATTTTTTCCTTTTTTTCCCAATTGCTATGTTCCATGAATACCATTTGCACCACACAAGTACTCTGTTTCTGTTCACACTTGAATTCTCAAAAAAAAAAAAAAAATGCATAGACTACATACTGTTGCATTTTCATCTTCAAACACAAAACATGATTAATTAAACTACATATTAGCTTCTATAATTGATTACTATATCATTCAAAACTGCATATTTGTTTAAATAACATGTCAATGTTTCATGCATTCTATCTTTTTCTCATGTACACAGTTTTTTACAAGCTTTTTGCAATTCGCAGGTAACAAATTTTGAAAATTCTGGAACATCAACAATTTTGCCATTCTTAAGTCCAATTTTGAAAATGGCTGGCATTTTTGAGTGCCCATAAACAACACAACTCCTCTTTTTTGCGCTTTTATGTAAAGAGTCTTCTGCACTTTGACAGTTTCATTATATAGCACCTCATCCATTCACATTGTTAATATCACTTTTTGACATGGTCTGCATCTTGTTTACTTTATTTGGCTTTCAAAACAAAACAATTTGAACTAAATAATTGTTGTTGTTATGTCTTTTTTTATGACATCTTTCTTAAATTACTTCAAATACTAAAGCTATGCCAGCCTACCTTTTGTAAATGCTCTTTCAAAACATGAGACATGGTTTTGTTAATATGTATAGACTTTCAAGTTCCAGTTCCAGTTACATTATTTTTTATCTTGCATGGCCAATTGTTTTTTTCCTTTTTAAAGACATGATTCAATTTATCTTGAATCAAAATATATCCGCTAAATGCATGCCAAAGGCTATATTTTTATGTTCTCTGATATGCTTCTTTGCTTTGATGCTAGATTCTAATGTTCATGAATTGATCTTTTAAACATTATTGATTAATATAGGGAATTTAGCCATACATTAGCATATTTCAACTCTACTTTCAATGTTATGATACTGAAGGTTGAATCTTAGAATTTTTTTGATCAATATATGTCCATATCCATTTATAGTTGCATATACAAAATTATTTTGAAACTGATTGCAATGAGAATTTGTAGTATACAATTTGAATCCATATCAAGGCAATGACTTGCTTTTATCATTGAAAGGCATATGCATGAGGCTATATCGGTAGTTCAAAATAAGCTACAGACCATTATAACAAAAATGATATGATATCTAATTATCAAACTTGCTCCATCTAAATCCTATCACTCTATTGGTTGTATATGAGGATTGGGTTCTCATGTGCATTTGTAAATTGAGTCATGAATTGTGTTTGTTTTGTATCATTTTATTTGTTAATTAATGGGTTAGATTTGGTCTTCATTAGTCTACGTAGACGAATGTGGTAGGGGTTCCTCCTTTTCGCACTATTATTTTTTTATTGTGGCTAAGGGTCCCAATAGAACTTTTTTCGAGGCGAACAAATGTGAGAATGAGAAATAATTTTTCTCTCAATTATTTCCCTTTTAGAGGTATGGCATGGAGGATGGATTAAATTATTTACACTTCTATCTAAAACCAATTGCGTCTTGTAGGAAATATTGAAACTGTCTTACTGCTGAAATGGAAAAAAGGTTGTATGTATGGTATAATCAATGGTTATCTCTCCTGGTGGTGGGATTTTTCTCATTGAGGCTATATTGGAGGCTATATTTTTTTATTGGATTCATTTGTTTTTTACTCCCAAATGAGTTCTTGAGAATATTTCATAGATCAATTTCAATTTCTTTGATTTGGGAAAATAGATAATTTCATTTTTCTTTGATTTGGGAAAATAGATAAGAGAGGTTTAGAGAGGTTTAGCATGGGTGAGCAATGCTTAGGTTCTTTTCCAAATGGTCAAGGTGGATGAGGCATAAAAAAATTAATCTATTTATCATAATTCTTCCTAATAAAAAAGGCACAGTTTTTCCATTATATAGAGAGATATTACAATGGATTTTTCTTTAACTAAAAAGGTTTCTTTAAAAGATAGATAAAGGAACAAAAGGTGAGATTAAGATATGTTCCCTGGGTTAGATGTGCTAAAATCCTCATGTCGTCAAAGAGTCTTATAGAGAACCTTCATAGAGAAGAACATTTCTCCTAATTCACATAACTCTTCCTAAAACAACTACTATTTGCTGGCTTGATTGTAAATTTGCTACTATGTTGGGATTGTTTAAGGATCAATTTCTAACAAAAATGTGGATTTTTTTTTGTGTGCTATATATGGCCTCAAATTTAACATCTTCTTCGATCAAAAGACTACGTGGCAATGCATGATCAAATTAGAAAAGTGTAATTTTCTTATCTCTAATAAAATTATGAATTTTGTTACTAAGGGAAAAAACTAAAAGAAGAATTAGCATATGCATATTTTCCACAATAACATGATCACCAACAAGATAAACACAAAGAATACATCAACTTCCATCTAAAAAACATAAGAGGCTAAAATCCATGACAAAAAATTAAGGGTTAATCAAAGAACAAAAGTCTAGATTCATAAGACAATAACTTTTATTCACACAATGGAATCTTAAAGAGTTAAATATTGACTCTATAATTAATAGAATATGAGCTAATATGTGCTTCTTCTTGGCTAACAATGTTCCAATGTTTCCCAAAAAATAATATTTATTTCATAGAAAAATGCATTAACATGAGTTTATGTTAGTTTAATAGTGTTGCGAGGAAACAAATATTATGGTGCAAATATAGCTATGGCATAGGACAAAGGGATATTTTATTTTTAGTATTGAAATTTGATATTTGAATATTGACATTTGAAATAAATTATATCTAATTATTAGATTGTGATTTTTAAATTTTGATAATCTCTCACTAGGATCATTAGTCACAAATATTTAGTTTAAGAAAGTTTATATGTCTATATAAAATAGTTAGAAATTTTGCCTAAAATATTGAAAGGTAAGTTTTGGAAAGAGAACCTTGCATATTTAAAGGCTTAGAATAGATAACAAGCCACTTCAATACATTTTTTTTAGATTCTGTTGCTTATCTTATGGTGGATTTCTTGTACCAACGCTGAAATCTTGGCTTTAGAATTCTCTTTGCTCAAATCTTCTTAAACAAAGATAATTTACAAAAAATAAAATTTACTATTTTAATATTGATAAAATTTATTATGTTAATGTTGCCACATTTCTATGAACTATGATTAACATTTGTTTTGAATGGTCTCTCGGAAAATTTCTTTAAATTCTATCAAGGTCTTTCAATTCATACAAGCATTTAATAAGGGTCCTCACTCTCGGATTAACCCACCTTCAACATTTTACCAACATAAAAAATATAAAATCAATATTGCAACATTTCTCATATTACACAATGCATTGCTTATAGGCATCATTTTAGGCATGCCATATTGTACGTGCTATTACAATATGGCTTATATATATATATATACACACACACACACCATTAAACTTGTTGAAGCATTGACACATGCTTCTTTTATGAGATTATGTTTTCGTGTAACCAAATATTTTAAATATGTATAAATCAAGTTATTTTGTATTCAAATTGGCTACATAATTAATCTTTTCCCATTGAAGTCTTAATGTATAGTTTATGAACATGGAATAGAAAACCAAATTGTCATTTCATAAAGCTTTAATATATAGTATATATTTGTTGCTCGATAGTATCCATCTTTGCCATGGAGTTATATCTTCCACATATATATATATATATATTTGGTTCATAATATTCATATTTTCAAACAAAATGCTTTTAGCACTTGCAATTGGGTACTAAGAATATTTTTTCATGTTGTATAATACTATGTAGATATGGTGTCTAAATTTTTTTATTTCCCAATCTAATAAACTCCAACACTTGTAAATGCAAATATGCAATAGGGTTGTGATTTCAACTTTCTATACAAGTTCTATTTTCTTTTTTCTATTTTTTAATCATGCCAAAAAAAACTGCATTATTTTTCTTCAAGTATATTGCATTTTAGATAGCTATTTAAATTAGAAATTCTTCTCTCTTTCTTGACTTTTTTTTTAAATCCTCAAATAATTGGAAAAAAAACATCACTATAATAACTACATACCTATTGCCAAAAACTCCACCTAATCATTTCATGGCAATTTCATATGCACTTGCCAATGCCCCCACTAACAATGTCTTTCTTGACTTTTTTTTTAAAATCCTCAAAAATAATTGGAAAAAAAAATATCACTATAATAACTACATACCTATTGTCAAAAACTACACAGGCAATTTCATATGCACTTGCCAATGCCCCCACTAGCAATGTGGAGGACATCCCACCTTGTGGCTCTTGTTAATTTTATTATTATATTACAACGTGCTCTTGTTAATTTTATTATCAAATTACTTATATTATTTTATAAGTCATAACGACTGTGACATAGTCTTCCAGGAAGGTCCGAGGACGACGAAAATATCAGTCACATGGTGCGGGAACCCCCACTCAGGTTTCAAGGAATCATCTTCGATACAAGTTACAACCACCGCCTCCTGTGAGCGATAAATCTTGTGCTTGGGCAGCGGTCGAGACCATTTTTCCCCTTTATTTCGTTTAATGGTATTGCAGTGCGACCGCATTAACTCTCATGGAAGCATTCGCTCTCATCAAACTGAGCTGTACGATCATCGATCAGATAATCACTGTGGCCAAAAGAGCACAGCAATGTAAAGATATTTGCAATGATTTTGCGAAGTACCTGAAGCACATCGAGGAACTGCTGAAAATGATGACTAAGCAATTGAAGGATGAGCCTGAAACCAGAAATCCTCTGAAGGAGCTAAAATCTCTACTGCAAGAATCATATGATCTTGTCGATTCTTGCAAAACAATAAATCTTCTGGATTTGCTAGGAGGTGGCATTGCAAATCAGTTGAAGGAGAAGCGATCAGCAATTGAGAGATATGTGAATTTGATCCCTTGCTATGCGTTGGTGGCCGCCCAGGTTACATGTTCAACCCTCGGTCTGTTTTTTCTATTATTAATTTTGTTCCTAAAGGAAGAAAAAAACTTATAATATTCAAGTTATCTTTTATTTACACCAGCATAGATCCATCTTAAACTCGGATCTACCACGCACCCAGAGAGATCCAATTTCTTGAGGTGTAATTTTTTGTATCTAACTTTTTACATGTTCATAAAAAATTATCTAACTTTTTTACACGTTAAAAAATATTTACACTTAAGTTCAAGTTTAAGATCTCCCTCATATTGGGTTACTTTATCTTTTTTACTTCTTATATTTTTATTAATGGCCCACGTTACAATATTTTATTTTTATTATTTTATTTGTGTTACTCGACAAACACTCTACACTCTACAAACTCTCGACAAATGTTACAAGATCTCCCTCATACTGGGTTACTTCTTATATTTTTATTAATGGCCGACGTTACAATATTTTATTTTTATTATTTTGCTATTATTTTGTTACTCGACAAACACTCCACACATGTTACAAGATCTCCCTCATACTAAGGTAGAGCGCAACAAGGCCTATAAAACTCCTTTAGATAAATTCTTCCTTTAAATTAGAAAATTGACTTACAACTAAATTCTTCATCTTCCACATAGTCTACTTAGGTATCTCCATAATCTACTTAGGTGATCTCCATGTTGCACATCCTAAAACTTCCTCATCCCCATCCCCACAAAATCTGTCATTTAATACTTTGCCATACTCGTGCATTAATTTAAGTTTATAATGTGAAGATATAATAAGATTTAGATTCTTTTATTTTATTTTAAAACTTATTTTACTTATTATATAAAAATAACATATATATATATATATATATATATATATATATATATATATATATATATATATATATATATATATATATATATATATATCAGTATATTGTTTTTTTTGGTGTTCGCTAGAGCTCAATTATGTGGCTCAAGAAGAGCTCGTGTCATAGGCGATAATTGAACCTGGTTGGAGAGGATAACAATCCGATAACTCAACCACTCTCGAACTAACCCCAATTAACACACACACACATATAAGTTTTTATTTAATACAAAATTATATTTCTTTTAATTTTATTTTGTAAATATATCTTTAATAGTTATTTTAAATTTTCTTTAAAATTTATTAATATATAATAATATAAATGGTTTAGATCAATTTGAGTGGTCTTTTGTCATTGTTGTTATGAATTTAAAAAATCCATTATCAACTTCATATTGAGAGTGTATAAGATGCATGTTCGCACAAAACTTATGTTAATTTTCATTTCCACAATAAGAATCCATGTTGGTGAGGGAGGTAGGCCATAGACCTATCATCTACCGATCATATTGGTATCAGAGCAATTGAATATGTGACCTTGAAACAGGTGTGACACTTTGAGGAGAAGTAGACCCACCATGAGCAAATCTTTGAAGACATAAAGGTTGGAAGAATTAAAAGGCTTCAATGTGCATCTTAAAAGGAGAACTAACACTTGAAGGAGAGGATAGATGAGTTGGAAAAGGACCTTGCCAATATGTTTCCTTTGTTAAAGGAACAATTTGTTGAATGTTGGGACGCTCTCACTATTGTTATGATAAATTAGTACAATAGTAAAGCATAGCTCTTGCAATTTGGAGAGAAGATAATTCAAATGGATGATTGGCAAGAAGAGAGGCTCACTCAGATGATGGAAATTCTGCACCAAGATTTGGCAATGAAGGAGGAGACATTAGCTAAGTTATAGGTACCTTCCCAAGAGGCCAAGGAATAAAAGAAACCTTTCATTGCTACTACAAGAGAAAGCACCATGACCACGGCAAGCAGGGTACACTCACCCTCCATGGACCTTTTCCAAGAATCCATTGGTGAGTTTGAAAAGCATACTAGACGCATTGGTTCCAAGTTAATGAAGCAAATGGACTACAATGGCAAAGGGTTAGGCAAGAGAAGCCAAGGGATTGTAAACCCCATTGTAGCAAAACTTAAAGTTAAGCACGAAGGCGTGGGTTTCAGTGGAGAAGAGGAAGCAAGTACAATCTCAAAGCTAAGAAGACCAAGATAACCTAAGTTGTTAAAGTAAGAGGGAACAAAGAAAAACCATTTTAGTTGAAGTAAATGCAACATAAACAAGAGTGGGATGTAAACCAATAAGTAAATGCAACATAAACAAGAGTGGGATGTAAGCCAATATTCCAACCTACTTGTATAAGACTTTAAATGAGGGAAACAAAGGCATGTTTCCACCACCCAAATCTGCACCCACACTTGGGGAACCAATCAAACAAGTCGACAAGCACAATCACAAAATGAAGAGGCATGGCTAGGGATCTTTAGTTTGTTTTGCTGTAAGAAGAAAGGCCACAAGGTTGATCATTCTTGGCCCTCTAATGTATGTTCTTTTTGTTGTATGAGAGGTCACTTGGAAGAAGACAACCATCAACAAAAGAATGAACATGACCAAGAAGAGAATAAACAACCCATGCAATTGCATAAATTTTTGCCAACATTGCAAGTGAATTAGACATTGCAAAGCCAACTGCTGAAGGCCTCATCTAGGTTCTACATCTTGTGTACAATTGGAAATTCAAGGTTAGGGGAAAACAACATATCACTATCCTTGTAGACCAAGGAGCAACAAATACTAAAGGGAGTCTATCACAAAAGGCATTTATTCATGCTTGGATGGAATTTGTTGGAAATACTGAGATGGGGATGAATCAATATTTAGTACTTTTATCCAATTTAAAACTTTAAGCATATTAACTATATTAAATATCATTTAATGTCATCCAACCAACATAAGAACATATGCACAATACACAGGAAATTTATAGTGGAAACCCAATTTGGGAGAAAACCACTCTTCAATACTTCATTAATAGTTTGTTTTACATAAGCATTTACATCTATGAGGGGCACCCATCCCTCAAATGATTTTGCAGAAGCTCCTACACTTGTGAGGGGCACCCATCCCTCGGATGCACCCCTGCGAGGGTCACCAATCCCTCAGATGATTTTACAAGTGTGTTTATCCCCTGTGAGGGCCACCCATCCCTCAGATGATTTTACATATGCTTTAGCTTCTTGGAATTTTCCTCTAGCCATCAATCTTTCATAACATCATTAAAATCAACTGTCAAACTTGTAGCTACCTCAAGCCTGTCACTGCTGCATCAACCAAATAATCTCTGCTGCAATCCTCTTTCAATTTCATCTTTGATTTAAGACTTAAACCGCTGTTCCTATACCCATAGATCTGTTCCTGCACATACTTTACTCGCCATCATATACCTTTGCACAATACACAGGAAACCCAATTTTCCTATAGCCATCAATCTTTCATAACATCATTAAAATCAACTGTCAAACTTGTAGCTACCTCCAGCCTGTCACTGCTGCATCAACCAAATAATCTCTGCTGCAATCCTCTTTCAATTTCATCTTTGATTTAAGACTTAAACCGCTGTTCCTATACCCATAGATCTGTTCCTGCACATACTTTACTGGCCATCATATACCTTTGCATTCCCTGACAACATCAATTCTGTCTTTCCATCTTCATGCTCTGCATTTGTTCTTATAAACAACATCTTTGTCATTCCTGTAGCTCTCACTTTACCATTCTTATTTGATTAGGGTACTGTAGCTGCCATTTTGCCATTCTCACACAGTCCTGTAACTGTAATAAATAAGCTAGAACTTTGCATTTTCATGATAGCAATCATCATCGCATAATCATTGTGCGCATGACAAATTCTTTGATTAATACAAACACTCTGCTATTTCACCATGAACTTTAGGCTAGTATCATTCCATAGTCATTTTTGTTAATTCATGCATATGTGATTTATTAAATACGCCTCAGCGATTTCCCAGAGCATGTACTCTAAATGGGTAGATCAATTGAAAATTATATCGTGAATTTATTTCGTCTATTGCGTTATCCTGCAGGTTAAAAGTCACAGAACATATTCAAAACAGAGACCATTCCTGTCATCACTAATCTGTAATCTCGTAGAAGGCAGACCAGGGCACGAGACAATTGATAATTAGACACAACAAACAACGATCTCATATCTTTCTAAGGACCTTTCAATGTTTTCCAAACAATGCTTTCAGGGACCTCAAGGTCATTCCAAAATAATGCATTTCAGTGATCCAACCATATCTCACAAAGTGCCTATCAAGTGCTTGGGATCTTTTCTTGACTTTGCGTGACATATTGATCTTGACATCAATGATAACAACTGTTCTTGACATCAATGACAACATTATCCAACAATCTCCCCCTTTGTCATTGATGGCAACACTTTACTTTCTCTCTCCCCCTTTGACATCGACAACAAGGGGTCATTTTTCTATGAATGCCTTATGTGTTGCTCCCCCTGTCTGATATCATCCTTTCTATTTTGACTGTCTGCTTTCCCAATCATTCAGCTCAACAATCTCCCCCTTTGTCCTTGATGGCAACACTTTACTTTCTCTCTCCCCCTTTGACATCGACGGGAAAGGGTCATTCTTCTATGAATGCCTTATGTGTTGCTCCCCCTGTCTGATATCATCCTTTCTATTTTGACTGTCTGCTTTCCCAATCATTCAGCTCCCCCTGTGACTAAGCTCCTCCCGTGATCATGCTGGCTCCCCCTGTCATCATTTCCTTTTGACAGCGACATGGTCCTGGGCTTGTGATCATAATCTAGTCTTCAATAACCCTAGAACTCCAAAACAAATACCATAAGAATTTCAATCACAAATCAGCAATTCTAACGAGTCCCCAAAACCACTTAAACATCCTTAGAGAGTTGTGCCTAAAAAATTGCTTTTTATAACACGGTATCTGCTTGTATCCTTCATCAACATCTGAACCAAAATTTGTTCACAGCTTTGCAAAAACTTTCAATTCTGCCTTACACAGTCATCTCTATACAATGACAACATTTTGTTCGACAATGGATCTCATTGATTGTTCAATATTACTTGTAGATACTCCAATACTGTCATCTAGAGCTATAAGAATGCTTTAGGAGTATATGTTATTTGGGCTCTTTCCAATACTTCTGCATTACATCAAATATTTCACGGAGCTCTCCATATTGCTCCAAAGAATTCAAGTATTATTTAGAACTATTTCAGGGTTTCTTTTGGGCTACTATAAGACTTCGTGAGGTTTCTCCCATACATTCAATATTTTGTACTTCCCTTGCTGCTTCATTTAATACCACTGTTTTCATCGTCAGTCCTTAGGACTGCCATAAAAACTATCAATAAATTGTCATCAATTATTGGGACCTTTCACTGATCAAAAAATAGTCCACACTCTCCGTATTAAATCTGCCCTTACATTCATTCTTGAATTCTTGTGTCAAAAGTTCACTCAAGCTGGACTATGGAGCTGTTTTTAACAAGTCTTCCACAACAAGACTTCAAATAGTTCTTCAATTCTTCTCTCTCTCCAATTTCACATAAATTCAAACCAACATTCTAAACTTATCCCCTGTCAAGACTCTGATTTGCAATTCTTGATATCCTTTACTATCTACTTCACAAGTCATCTTACAAATCTGCTTTCAAGGTTTGTCCAACTCTGTCCTCAAAATCAAAATTAATCAGTTTTCACATAATCTTCAAATCTGCTTCAAGGATAGTCCTTTAACTCTTGGAATGTGTGCCAAAGTGTCTTAAAAGTTAAAACATTCAAAGGTTGGCCTTGAATTGTGTGCCCATGTTGTCCATAATGTTGTTCTCATGTTCTGGGAAACTGCAGCAAATAGCTTAGATAACTGGCCAAAAACAATCTTTCAATGGCCCAAAATTTCTTGCTGATTTGTCCCTCCTTTTTGTGGTTTTAGGCACATACATGCTGTTAATCAGAACAGCAGATCATTGGAACCATATTGATCCCTGAGTCTTTCATCTTCCTTGCTTATATCTGTTGACAAATCTTGGCTCTTGACAGTAGAATCTCTTTCCCAAGTTGATTGAACATCTTTGCGATTAGCATTCTCTGCATCTTTTGGTTCTTGTCCACCATTTTCCTTTCTTTCCCAAACTTAAGGGGATATCCCACCTTTTTGCTTGTCCACATCAGATTTCTTTCTCCAAGTCTTTGTACATTCTTTTACAATGTGCCCATGCATATGACAATTTTAGCGTTTTATATTGTAGATACTTCTTTTCCTCACATGTGCATGAAATCTACATTTGACAGTCTTATGTCTATAATTATGACAAGAATAACAATAGCCAAGAAAAATATTTTGATACCTGCATACAACTGGTCTTCTTGGAGGGGCAGTCCTTCTTGGTTCTTTCTGATCATGATACTTTTCTCTGTTGTCTTTATGACTTCTAGGTTCCTCTTCAACTTTCTCTTGAGATAACTGGGGACTTTCTCCTTCTTCAGAGTTCTTCTGTGGTTTGTCATATCCAATCCCTGTCTTGTCATGTGGAGATCTCTGTTGGCTGAGAATGTCATTCAGAACTTCAGTGCTTTTCCTGAACCTGTCAATTGTTGTTTGCTGTGCTTGTAACCTTTCCATTTCTCCATTTAGCCTTGCAACTTCATTCTTTAATTTTTCAACCTCTTCTTCTCTTTCCTATAATTTAGTCTGTTATTCATCAATAATCTGCAGCCTCATCAATTTCCTTTTGGTTCTTCTGTAGCTGATTTCTTAGAGAGCTGCAATCTACAATTTTTGAGATATCTTGTTCAGTTGTACTGCTAGTCTTGTACATTTCTTCCTTTAAGAGTGTGAGTTCAACCTCTTGAGTGTCAAAGATTTTGCTCTTTTCTTGACATGCTGCCTTCTTATCTTTTCGCTAAGTTGCTAAAGCTCCTTCAATGTCTTGTGCTTTTTGTAGTTGAACCTTTGAGTCAATGATTATCTTTCCAGCTTCTTCTAATTCCTCATAGGTATTCTGCAGTTGTCCTTTTAGTAAATAGTTTTCTTTTGACAACTCTTCTTCCTGTTTAGCATCTTTACTGATCTTCTGCAATTTTTCTTTCAGGGACATGATTTCATCCTCTTGTTCATTGTAAGTTCTTTCTTTTTCTTTCAGCTTGTTCATCAAGGTTTGCTTGATTTCCAATGCTTCTTCTAATTGCAGTGCCAAACTTTCATCTTCTGATTTCTTGGTTTCTTCTATATTTATATAATGAGCAACATCACATTTGAATTATTGCAAATATAATGTTTGGGACAGTCTTACCTTGATGGTTATCTGAATCTTGCACTAGATCCTTAATAGGGTTGCCTTCTTCAAACTTCAACAGTTGATTTCTAAGTTGTTCATTTTCTTTTTTCTCCTTTCTTAACTCATCAAAGGCATAATTGAGTTCTCCTTCCCAATCAATTTCAACATCCTCTTCATTTATTTGATCATCTTCTCATTCACTTTGAGGTTCTTCAATAGTCCTGTCATTTTCATTTGGTGAGCTAGTCTTTGTTGATGTTTTGGTAGCTGCGGAAAGTATTCCTACATGGACAGTGTAATGTCCCCAGCTTGACCCTATTGCATTAATATTGTAAATGATGTAAATATTGTTATTTAGTCATGGTGAGGAGCTCAAGGCCAAGGCCCCGCCATTGATTTAATGTTCTATGTATCGGCAATTAGAATAGATGCATAGAGTTCTTGTGCTAGGGGTGCACAATGTAAAATCGGACATCATGTACATATGCAATTTTAATGAAAAATACCCACAACCAGCTACGCAATGCAACAAAGAGATGGGGGCATGATCTTTACAAGGAATAGGGGGGGAAAATAGCCAAAACCCTTGAGCCATGGTGTTAAGCCATTTCATTGAGGAAACCCATGAACTCTCAACTACCCATTTGGTCTCATGCACCCAATCATTTAATCCTTCCAAGAATTGGTTGAGACAATAAATGCCTTGGGATGGGAGAGGTATGGCTGTCAATTTTCGTGCATGGGCAACCCATCAACTTGGAAAATCGTGTTTTGCTTGTGGGGCAAGAAAACCCCCACGAAATTGGCCCAAAAGCCATTCTTCACCCATGGCATTCACTCTCTCACGCAGTCTGAGCCTGTTGGGGTTCTATCCTTCACGTTTTTCACCATTTCCTGTGTTTTTCCATGCCCATAAACTCGTTTTTGGTTAGCTCATTGGCTGGGGAGAAGAGAGCCACGATTTTTGGGGTTATGGAGGCCGTTTTTGCCCACGAAATGCCCATGAGTATTCTTCTGAAAACGAATCTGCTCTCTTGGGGTTGATTTCCCATTTTCTCCTTTCGCTTTGGTTGCCCACGTTTTTCTGGAACCGTTAGAAACCCATTCTTGGGAACTTCACTATAGAACCGTTTTTCTCATGCCCAGCACTTACTCTTTTTGCTGTTATATGCGTCCATCTCCTAGCCACCTCAAAAACCCAACTGCTAGTTGGTATGTCTGATTCTGGTGTATCTATGGCTATGTGAGACCCTGTTGTTCCCTAGTTCCTTGTGGAGATTATGCCCAGCTCGGGGGGTGGCAGTGGTGCTGAGAGATTGAAGAGCACACTGGCCTATGGTTGGGTGGAACGTTGCAGAAGTGTAGTTGGTTGTTTGGGACTACTTCATTAAGATAAGTATTCTCTTGTACTATCTTTCAATTGCTTAATTGATGAATATCTTGAATGTATGATGGATGTGTTAATGAAGTTACTTCCGCTGTGTATTCAAATGATCATTCAATTGCATATGTTCATCTTCTTCTGAAATTGAATGTTTAATGACCGATTTATGGGGCTAGATGCCCGGTTTAACCTCACGATCCTCTCCATCTAGCTGGTAGGATGGGAGGGGACGTGACAGACAACCTTTCTTATGAAGAATGAAGATGTTCCAGAAGCCAGTACAAGACCATTGAACGAGGAAGAAATCCCCGACAATATGTGCCATGCAGGCACTTGATATGTACCATGTGGGTACATGATGGGTACATGCTTTGTATATGGTGGGGTTTATGTTGTACATATGTTAGGTTGGCTTGGTCCCAAAATGTCAATGTAATGTTATGTTATGTGGTCCTGCATGAAAGTGTAATCCCACATGTAAAGTAAAGGTCATGTATAAATAAGAGGTCATTGTGCTCATTTATATTTGTTATCACCAAACTTGTAGTTGCCCCTAAAGATGGATCTAGAAGGATGGTAGAGGGGATAGACAACTAAAGAGGTGAACCACGAGAGCCTCGATTCCCAAAAGGATTGGTTGTCATGCCAATCGAGGCACCCTTCACTTTATGCTATTAAAGCCAAAGATAACAAAGGGGGAGACCCTGATCTACTCCCGACAGGAGAGATCTAACCCAATCACCAGATCAAGCTATACAAATAGGGTACATAAGGTGACAGGTATGGAACCCTAGATTTAAGGAAATGAAGTCATTGTGGAGGCTTAAGAAAGGTAAGATTTGACAAAGATTGATTACACACAATGACTTATCAATTAGATGTGATTCTAGGATTCAGGTGCTAGTTCAAATGATCAAATTCAACTGCCTTGGGAAACGTGACCCTTAAAACAAGGAAAGTGTCCCAAAGAGTGGATTTGAGAGTTAGGGCTTTCTAGCACAGCTTGGACAAAGGATCTGACAGTGTCAAGGCAAACAAGCTCGAGAAAATGGATCAAATGACAAGAAAAACCAGTCAAGCAGGGAGTGCGCAAGGGTTGAGGACTAATGCCTTGGGATTTGGGCCTGATGGAGTCCTCCAATGATGACGCCTTGGAGAACCCACCTAGGTATATGTAAGAGACCGAAAACCTAGAAATGGTTTGCCAGTAAACCAAGTCGTTTGAGCCAAAGAATTTTTTGATTAATTTTAAATGAGGGTTTGAGAGAAAATGACATATGGGTAGGATAGAAGAATAAACTACATACCTTGCAAGTGTACCTGAGTCATGGAGATGTTTTCTATGATGTTGAGGATTGTTCCCGCAAAGATCAAATGAGAGTTTGAAGCTTTATCTTGCCTTCACGATTTTCCCAACTCCACACGTGCGCCCTCCTCTTCCTGTTGAACCAAGGACAAATAAAATCAATCAGTTCAAACAAAAATGAAGAAAAACAAATGACGAACATGATAACAAAAAGTAAGAGGTACGAAGACAATGATACTCCCTGTAACCGACGAAGAAGAGAAAGGAGCAGGGTGAGTCTCCCCAGCCAATGCGCCCTCCTCACCAAATCGACTTCTTCACCTGTAGATAAAAAGTGGAGAAAAGATGTGCAAAGATAATCACCAATACTCTCAGTGCAGAGGAAGAACAGTTTCAATCAACACCAATACCATTCACAACCATGAAACAAATATCTGCACGAGACCATTGATAATTAGACACAACAAACAACGATCTCATATCTTTCATGCTCTTTGCAAAACAGTTATGTTACCACACCATAGTAGCAGGGCTACTATTCTTGCTGAGCAGATATCTGCACATTCCAGAGCTTTGCTTTTACAGAGATCAGCTATGATGAGCTTGTATTTTGAGATCACTTATGATCGGAGTAGTATATTTTATCAGACTTATGTTAGACCTTGTGCCAAGGCTGAGCCTTGAGAGCTCAGATTTGATGACCGATGTGACCCTTTGTTCAATACAGTTTCAGTTCAGTGCCCAGTGATGTTATTGCAGCAGTGTTTCAGATGATTTTGATGATTATTATTATGATGTGTTATGACTTATGGACTTTTGATTATTGACTATGGACTATTATCTTGTTGTTTTGGTCATCTTCATAGCATTAGCTTGGTATATGATTCATGATGTGGCAGTACTATTAAAATCTAAAATTGAATATCTTGGATGATGTTATAAATATTAAATGGATGTATCACTTGCACACTTAGGTTTCCTGACAAAACCCATTGGTTTCATTACCCTCCTATGAGCATAGATATGGTCTTCCTTGACAGTTGTGTTTGCTAGCCTAGGAACCACATTCACTTCACTCCATCCATCCATGACCTTCCTATATTGGCTTTTACCTTTGACTTGCCTTTCATGACTTCTTGATACTGAGGACTTCCCCATTACTACATCTATGTTGGACTGCATCCATGTTTGTTTAGTGTCTCGGCTCTGAGTTGGTGACACAACTTGCCTTTGGTGAGTTGGATTGTATGCCTAAATCATTTTGGTCGGTTGTCCCGATGTTTGGCACTGGCAGAAGTCCCCCTAGTCACTTGAGATGTTGTGGGCTAAAACTGAAAGCTCATGTACTACTTATTGGAAATGTGTAAATGAAATCCTGTGAAACAAAAAATTCTAGAATGTGTTTCTTAACACATGTGAATAAAGGCTATAGTGATGAACTGCTAAAATACTCCGTGAAGAGTATAAAAAGGTCCAAAAAGCAATGATTACTCAAAGTTATATCTATTATTGTTGACCTTGTATATGTATAAACATGCCTTGGATGCAAGCTGCGACTAGTTGTGCTTCTTAGCACATCTGAAATCCGAAAGGTTATGTAGGCCAAAAAGGCCATGAAATGAAATTGAATGACCCTAATGAACCTGGATCAGCTTGATGTAGACATGATGCCTAAGTTGAATAAACACTCTCTAAACAACTTATCCATTTGTGAGGCACAGCCCTTCCCTGTGTTATTTGTCCGACACATAGTGTAGCTCCCCCTTTCCCCGTCCAAAGTGTCACCTAGTTGAGTTTGGTCAAGTCATCCCCTTTGCCCAACCTTGTCTTAGCCTTCACCGTTAGCTAGCAGTTAGACCATGTCCAATGGGTGAGTTTGTCATTAAAGCTTTTTGTGCAAGTGAAGTATAAATAACATTAAATATCTACATGTATTAAACTGCCATGGAATGATGATGTACTTTAAGATAGGTTGTGAATGTGATTAAAAGAACATGTCTTTAGTCTATTGATATAGTCTTTTCCTTGGTTGTATGTTGACCCGGTCAAACATAGTTTGACCATGGTCATTCTTGGGATCTATGATGATATGGGCCATGTATGCTTATGGATGATGATTGATGGTCCCACATATTCTTAATGATGATACCATATGGTGGACATATGATTCAGATGATGGTTGATGCAGTTCAACAGGTTTTTATTATTATTTCAGACATCAGATTATACACTGTCCAAGTATGGTGGACCCCACAGTTGACCCCTCAAGTCAACCCATGGTGTATGAGTACACATTCTTAGTGGATTTGGGTCTTCTGGATCCAATGAGACACTTATTATTCAGTTCTTGGCACTTTTGACAGTGATATATGCAGTTATCCACCTGTTGATCAGATTTGGGGTTGTTTTCCTAGCCTGTCCACTAAAGACATGAGAGGCAAGTTCACCTAGGGCGTTGTATGAGTAGGGGGTGGTCCAGACACTTGATGTTACCATTTTACCCCCCTTCCAGACATCCTGGTGGGCTCAGTTTGATAGCGCGGGCACTCTGGGTGTCAATTTGGGCAGCTTCACAGTTCTCGAGGCAAATAAAAAATGGAATAAAAGGGTCATTGAGGAATTTGATTTGGGAAATTGATGCAAGGTCTTGGCACTTGGTCTTCACAGAGGTCTTCTAGGGTGAACTCCCCATCTTCCAGTCAGTTGGCATCAGCCAGTGGGGTCCACAGTGGCCACAGGAGGCCATCTACTACATGTCTCTATCAATTTTGGAGACAGGATTTGATCATTTATATTATCTTGGACACATTATTTTATATTATTGTGCCATGGGGATGAGCTAGTAAGGATTGATGCCTCCTAGCCCCACCATGAGCTTCTTGAGTCATGTCCATGTCATATGAGGTGGGCCCATGTGTCTTAGCCCACTCCTAGTGATGACATCACCCTCACTTAGTCACTTTTAGCTATGGCGTCATCCCTCTTTTGAGTGATCCATGTGATAGTATGTATTGGCTCATCTTATCTATTGATTAGATTATGAGATCTTTTAATCTCAACCACTCACTTGTTGTATTGTAAAGTGGTTTTGTGGTTTAGGGTTTTGGTCTTTATTATCCTATATAAGGAGGAGACCTCCTATTGTAAAAGCACCTTTAGAGCTCTTGAATATTGGAATAGGATACTTATTTGTGGAGCATACTTCTCTTTTCTTGTGGATTCTTTTGCATTTTGAATATACAGTATCTCTTCTATGTATCATTGTGGATCTTGGGGCTACACGTTGTTTTCTTGCAGGGAGGCTGAATTGGTGAAGAGGAGGACGATTTGAAGAGGTTTATTGTTGGAGGGATCCACATATTCTCTCTTGGGTTGATCTTTGTGACAGGGAGTATCATTATTGTATCTTTGTGACATAGTTGATGCTTTCTATTACATCTCTTCATCATTTTCATAATTTTCTTACTTGGCTTGTTTCACTTGATCTTGTCTTGTAGGAGGAGGACCATTTGGCATCTTGGAGGAGGACGCTTTGGCTTGGAGCACTAAGGTCTCACTCTTGAATATACACATAGGGGAATGCTATCAATTTGCAAAGTGGCCAAAAGCATTTGAGGTAAGTTCTACAAGGTTGTACCTAGATCCATCCATTCTTCTTCATTGGTCATAAAAACTCTTAAAATCAAAACCATCATTTTCTATTTTCTTAGATCTACTTGGATCTAGCTTGGATTTGGGTATAATAAAAAGAACCCACCTCTATAGCATCCACAAGAAGCTGGATCTATAGTTTGGTGGCATTTGGCCTTCATTTGACCCTTCCCCCAAAGCACTTAGCCTTCCTTGGGTGAAGTCGCACTCCTTGGGAGGGTGACTTTTGCTACTTCCAAGACATGGGTAGGTGAGATCCCACTTGATTTGCACTTCTCTCACTTGATAACCTACCCCTAGTGCTTCACTTCTTTGATTTTTTCCTTGTGGGCCCCATTCCTCATTTTGAGGGTTGTGCCCCACTTGGGTCATTGGGTGATGCACTTTCAACCTTAGATCTATGGAGATCTAGTTCACATTGAGGCATGCCACTTAAAACCCACTTTGATAATTGCCTTAACTATCCCGATCTACATTTTGGCGTCATTTGGACTCCATTTACTCCTTCATCTCAAGGCACTAGTCTCCTTGGGTCAATCCGCACTCCTTGGGGATTGTGTCATGTGCTAGATCCCATATGTGGGTGTGCCTAATCTATCTTAGATCCATCCAACACCCCTTAGTGCCATATCACTCCTAACTTCACCTTGTGGGTCCCATTTGGACCATTTCCACATTTTAAGGAAGTGGGTCCCACTTGTGTATTTCATGGTACTAGATCTATCTCTTTGGTTTCACTAGGTGGCCTAACTCATTCATTGGTTGAAACACTTCTCATATCTTAAGCCTCTTCAACCATACTTAAACTCTTGGGCTCACCTAAGCTTGCATTGGTTTCCGTAACTCAACTTACACATTTCCCTAGGAACCTTTGCTTTGGCTAATCTTCTTTGATTGGCTATAGGGTCTCCCCCTTGATCTCGATCTGTCTTGATCTAAAGTGAAGAGTGCCTCAGTTATTGTGACTCCCAGTTTGCATTGGGAACCGTGTCATCTCTTGGGTCACCTCTTTAGTTGTCTATCTCCTCTACCATCCCGGATGGGATACCTTTAGGGACAACTACAAGTTGTGTGATAACAAGTTACTCGGATCCTCTTTTGTTCTCACACAACTATTATCATAAATTTGAAAATTGAGGCGTTATGTGTCACTTGCGTGCCACTATGGTTGAAGATCAAAAACTCAAGCTTAGACCCACAATATCAGACCCTTCAATCAACCTACAATCTCTGAGATCATCATGACATTCACATCTCTCAACGCAAGTTCTCATCAAGCATTTCTATTATATACGATTTCTTTGATCGTAACTGTTATCACACAACTTGTAGTTGTCCCAAAAGGTGATCCTATCCAGGATGGTAGAGGCATTGGACAACTAAAGAGGTGACCTAAGAGATGCCACAGTTTCCAATGCAATTGGTTGTCACGCTAACCAAGGCACTCTTCACTTTAGATCTAGGCTAAGCAAGACCAAGGAGGAGACCCTAGCTAACCTATGAAGGCTAGCGAAACTACTCAAGACCTCCTAGGGAAATGTGAAAGATGAAATAGGAAGAGATCAAGAGTGGATAGATCTAGATCTAGGATTGATAAGTGGACCCAAGGGGTTAGGGCTTCGTTGAAGAGGCTTATGAGATGGACAAATGTTCAACCAATGAAATATTAAGCCACTTACAGGTTTAGATTAGTAGATCTAAATAGATTTAATGCCAAATAAAAAGACCCGAGTGGGGCCCACCCTTAAAATATGGAAAATGGTCAAAATGGGGCCCACAAGATGAAGATCAAAGTGAAATGGCACTAGGGGGTTTGCTACTCAATGGATCTATGGATTTGAGAAGGAACAAGCAATACCCACAATGTGGATCTAGAAAAATCCCACCTACCCAACAAGTGCAACCTCCCTTGGAGAGGCCCAGTGCCTTAGATGAGGGGTAAATGGAGTCGGATGCCCACCAAAATTTAGATCCAAGATTTATTAATTATTATCTAGGTGGGTTTTAATTATTAAGCCCAAGCAATCGCTAGATCTCACCAGATCTAAAAAAATAAAAAATAAAATGAGGGTTTGAAGTGACCAATGGGTGAAATACATGAAGATGGATACGTACCTTGTAGATATTACCTCATATGCTTGCGGCTACCTTGTACATTGATGATGCTTGCATTTAGTTACAATTCCAAGCTAGATCCAAGTGATTCCAAGCTAATCGTCCAGGTCCAAGGAGGAAAAACATCCTACTTCACCTACAAAACAAACTACATAACGTGAGATTTGATTCACAAATGAGCAAGATCTAAGCATGGCATATCAAAATAATTAAATCAATGGACAAAGCACAATTGAAAAACTCCCTTCAAGATGAAAACGTCTTGCCCAAGGGGGATGTGAGAAACCCCAACAATCTTCCCTCCAAGGAATTCGCACCCCTGCAACAGTTCAATTCGGCCTCCCTTTGTAACTGTCAAAATCACTTGTGAACAACAAATATGTGTAAAGCAAAAGATGTATAATCATGTACAAGAGCATCCCATCAAAGAAAGAGAAGCAGATCCACAAAAATAGTATTTTATTCCAGTATTTCCAGAGCCCCAAAGGTGCCTTTACAATAGGGGGGCCTCTTCCTTAAATAGGAGGAGAGAGACCAAAACCATAACCACTTTATGAATGAGTGTTTGAGATCAAAATATAAATACAATACAATCAACGACTAAGATGAGCCGGTACAATATAACATGGATCCACTCACATGAGGGGGTGCGCACTCACTAAAAGAAGTCCTAGGGGGGTGCGCACCACATAAAGATGATTAAAACAAGTGTATGCCAGACAAGATGACTATGACAAGTGACTAGGAGCACATGGTGGGGCTAGGAGGTCTTATTATCTTTCACTAGCATCACCCCATGGCACAATGATATAAACTATGACTCAACGACATGTCCAAGTGACCAAATAAACAAATCGTGGCCCCCTCAACTGAGAGAAGAATGCATCAAATGACAACCCGGAGATTGTGTGGACCCCATTGAATGCTACAAGCTGACCTGGAAGGAGTGGGATATGTTGTCTCCCAAAACTGGAATGCATGTGTTTAAGCCCAAAATGTTAACACACCAGCTGGATGACAACTCTCAGGAGAGAGGCCAATGTCACCACACTCCTCTCCTCTTCGCTTCAGGTTGGCTCTTCTCCAACTCTAGGGGGGTATCCCTAAGGTAGGATTGCTAAGGCAGGTGCAACGGAGGGCAAGGTGAAATGAAGAGGTTGCCTTAGAGAAACAAATGTAACAAAAAAATGAGTTTTAAATAGGTGATGGGAAAGTTGGGAGGATCAGTCCTCGAGGAAAGGCCAGTGCCACTATATCAGAGGGGCGAATGGAGTCAAAAGAGAGATCAAAAGGCCTTGTGTCATATGTGACTGAGGGGGAAAGCTCGCATCATTGAGCAAGCCCTGCTCAGTCTAGTGTTTGACAATCAGAAATAGTACTTCTTCTTCTCTAGCTGCGGGAGGTGCGCTATGCAAACCAGAAATTAATATTACACAATCAAACTAGATAAAATGCAAAAATCGACACTTGTGTATGCATGCTCTCAAAGGGAAGAAGAAAGCAGACGCCAAGAGTTCCTCGCCAAAGGGAAAAAGAAAGCAGGCTGCTAAGAATTCTTCACCTTCCAATGTGGTGGATTGTCACCCTTCTATAGCCTCTTACACAATGCCAAAAAGAAAACGCAGAATCTTAAAAGTATTCACACTTATCAAAAAAAACTCACAAAGTCATGCCAGGAGATTGCTCAATTTTTCAAAAAACCCATGATATTTTTTCTATTATGTTCAAGGGAAAAGATCCCATAAATTTTTCCATCTATACAATGAAGGAGGCTGGCTCCTTTTATAGGCCAAAAGGCTCTCTTAGAACTAAAAATAATAATAAAATAATGAAGAGAAAGTAAATGAGATTTTTTCTCCACTAAAGTCTAAATAATCTACAGTGAACCCTTCCTTAGTTGTCCCATACAATGAAATATTTTCCCCTTTATCTGGTCGACACTTGACTTAGCTTAGCTTATCGATTGCTCTGTTCTTCAATACAAGGTGGACTGGGCTCCAATAGCCACGTTTACAAAAAGAAAAACCCCACCGATTCTCCCAAAGACTGTATTTTTTAATGCGACCGACTGCCACTTGTAACGGCCACATCCAGTGAATCCATCTCGTAACTCCGAGAGCTTCAATAACTCGGCTGTCAAATTTATCCTTCAGATAGCCCATAACATTTATGTCACCATCGGCATTTTATCTTGAACTGCTGTTTGAAAAGTGCCCACGCAAAATGGCCCAACTGGCAACTTCCAATAAGATCCCGAACCGCTCCTTTTGTTCCAGTCTCGAGCTCGGCTGCTAACGCTGGCCCTCCTTTTGCTAAATTTTTTTTGGAAGCTTAAGTCTCCACATGCCACGGGGAATCATCGAATGTGTTGTGGCGTAGATGGGATCTCTGTTTGTTCATAAATCACGGCCAAATCGAAAAATCTACCTATCAATGGATTGATTCCATGCAGCTACTGAAAACACGACGAGTTTCCGGCTTCAACTGATTGATGAGTAAGAGACAAATTTAAAGGCTGCTCCAAGCTTGATAAGAGAGCTGGCTGAAACAGCAGTGATTTACAGCTGTGTGTTGGTGTGTGCAAGCTATCCTATTGAACCCCGAGTTTAATGACCTTACTGTTGAGAAAACGCAGGCCTATCCTCTGGTGATTTCTTTAAGCTCCGCATTGATGCATCAAGCGAATAGGATGTGAATGGAACACCTGATATCTTGCCGATAACTGAGTCGTGGCTGTGAGTCTAATTCTCTGCATCGAAAATCGGCTACTACATATGCGTGGAAAACTCTGTCTGGCCACGCTGAGGATGAAAAATCGATCAAAATGAAAATTGGTGAAGACTGCACTCAGCTGCCAGGGACAACCGAGCCGAACTTTTATTCACGGCTCCCTCTTCAGATCTTTTGCTTTTGTAATATCTGGCTTCCTTTTATGTGGATCATCAGCTGTGTTTTCTTTGAATTCAATCCTTGCACTAAATCTATCATCTCTTTTACAACCTCAGCAAGCTCTAACATCGTGATTATCCAGGATTTGCCAAGATTGAAAGGTCCAACATGGTTGCTTTCCATAGTGCCTGAGCAACAAAGTTGCTAACAACATGGCCATCATCGATGCACATTCTGGGTCCATATGTGTCAAATATGCGTGCAGTTTAACTTCTGAATCTCATAAGATTTAGGTGGAACTTCGCCCGGTTCTAAGTTTTCAGTTGAGGCATGAAAAGAAGAAGCCACAGTTGTCGGAAAAATAGGACTGAGAAAGCTTCTCTTCCCACATCCATCGCTATCTTTCATAGAGTTCTGTTTCTGCTAAAGGCCTGTCCTCATTCTACTTTCAAAACAGAAATCTTGAGCATGGATCAATTCTGTAAGGAATGCTTATGATTTTCATAATGACAAGATGCCCTAGATTCCATAAAATTCCTTCTGACCTTGAGCTATAATCATATGCATGACCTTGAGCTATAATCATATGCATGGGCGACTTAAAAACCAAGTCCCTTACTGAAGAATATAGCATTCCTGTAGTCGAAGAAAAAATATCCCAATGAATACTGCCACAGCGCTTCCTCAAATTCAGCTCTGTTTTTCTGCTACAATACTCTGAAGATGGCAGTATTATGCTCCTTTTAAAACAGTCTCTCTACAGCAACCTTTGTTAAAACAAGTAGGCCAACAAAAGTTTTAAATTAACAATATTAGGAGAATATATGCTGAGATGAATCGGTACAGGAGAAATCATTTTGAGGTACCCTGTCACAGTGGGGAGGTGACAGGATACATCATAGATGACCTCTGAACAGACCTCATGCCAAAACCTTGCCTCAATAGCCCAAATCGATTTCCTTAATGACCTTTTTGTTCCATTTTTATTCCACTTGAAAAACCATCAAAATCCTTGTAACCCACTGTTTGGTGCCCAGGCACAAAATCTGACTATACCATCATGTCTCGAGAGGGGGTAATATGGTAATAACAAGTGGCTGGACTACCCCTCTCCTCTGTAGCGCCATAGGAAAACGTGCCTCATCAATGATGCTGCTGGACAAGCCATTTCTGCATGGCAAACTGGCAAGAAGATGGAAATATGACCATATCATCTATGAGAGTGCTCGAAACTTATAACTGAGTGTCTCAATAGACTCAGAAGGTCCAATTCTACTAGAGATGAGTACCCATACACCCTGTGGCAACCTGTAAGATCATCTGTAGCCTCAACCATACCCTAACAGTAATAATATAATGGTCTGGACATAATAATAACCAATAAAAAAGTGCATCAACCATCATTTGAAACCTGTGTCCACTGTATGGAGCCATCAAAGATGTATCAAAAGACCATGTATCATCATCATATATCATCATTGGTCCAACTCATCACGAATCCCAAGGTTGACCAGGTCAAGACTGAAAGTTTTCAAACCCCAACCCGGTTTCAAGCTTGGAAGCTTCTCTGCATATGGTTTAATTCCCAAACCCTAGTATGCACATTTTCATTCACAAAAATGACTTAAGTTGAACAAATGAAATTTCTTTTGCAATATTTAAAACTCAGAAATTTAAATTTTCAGCCTAAAAACTCAACTCATAAATTTATAACAGCCCACACACATAAAAAATTAACGCTGGTATTTTTTACCAAATAGATCCAGGATAAAACGTAAGTTGCATGATACCGGGAAACAAAAACGTGTATCCGATATGGAAACGCAATGGAAACGCGACCCCCCAAAATTTAGGAAACGGGGAAACGTGATATATATATATATATGCGAATTAGCAAGAACATTAAAAATTAAATGTGAAACATAAATGACAAGTGATAAATCATAATTTCAAACATCTAACATCACATTTTACTCATAAGTCCATCTCTCTATCATCAATAATAGTCATAGATGATTACATAATGCAAGTAGCCAAGTCGTAATATCCAAAAACAACCTTGGCAATACAATATATTTAAAATTTCAAAATCAACCTTTATTTATGAGGCTACAATGCCACATAAATCAAAATGTGAATAGTCAATAAAGAACTAAAACATAAGATAAGTCGATTTGCATAGTTTTGTAGCTAACTGTCTTCAAATCGACTTCCTCAAGTAACCATCACTTGCTCAAATCACTGTGTGAGATGAGGGAAGTAAAATCCTCCTTTTATAAAAAATGACTTTCAGAGGCTTCTAGAGGTTTCCTAAACCATCATTAACCCATTAAGAAATAACTTAACCCATTGATTAAGCTAACAGGTTCTTTTTTTGGATGGAAAAGTGAGAATTCGAGGAGGAAACGCGCCACAAGAACGCGGATACGGCATGGAAATGCGTACCACCCATGTTTCCTCCACATGAAACGTGGTGGCACGGTCGGAAATGCATTTCTGAGTTTCCTCCCTGGTACGATAGTGGTACGAGGCCTGGTACCAAGTTTCCTGCAAGTTAGGATAAAACCCTGAAGGGAAAACTTGACTAAGAGAGAGATATTATTTCTTCAACAAATTACAAAATAGAACATCAGTACTTACCTCAGTTTTTCATCTCAAAAAACGTGCCAAACATACAACAATAAATATGAACCTGTTTCTCAGCAGTACAGCCCACACGTGTGTGAAATTATTGCTTCTGAATGCCTTGAAAAATGTGCCCAAAATTCTTCCTCGAATTATGTGCTATACGGTTTGATTTAATTGCTCTACGGATTGTCTAGAAAATCGTGTTGTACGGTCAGCATTAATTGTTGTATGACCTGTCTTGAAAATTGTGTTGTACGACCAACATTAATTGCTGCAATACCTCCTCGATTTCTATGCTAGACTCAAGCTGTACGAACTGCAATAAATGTGAAACTGTCTTCCTCGAAATCTGTGCCTATACGAATTCCTTCAATGTTGTACTTTCACCTTGGAATTTGTGCCCAGTATCATCCTTCTCAATTTCTGTGCTAGGTTTTCTTCTTCCTCTCCCTAGTTCGAATTCTCTCCAAACCCTTCTTTTCCTTCTTCCTCTCCTCTCCAAAACTTCTCTCTTGAAAAGTGAATAATGATTTAGGTTACCTTGCCCAAGTCCTTTTTGTTCATGGCAACTTCCTCTTTTCAATCTAATGTTCCAGATTAGATTAGACGAGGGGTTCTCATTAAATGTTCAATAAATAAATAATAAATGACATTTAGGGCACTTCATGTCATTTAATAAAGTGAGCACCCCTTTTAATTAATCACTCACTTGACTTTTCATTAAATGTGAACTTAGGATAAACCATGACTTTACCTTTTAATAAAGTGACTTTAAAATTATAAAGTACTTATTCACTTTATTAATTAATGACTAGGGGTCACCTTTTTAAAGTGTTCTTGTCCACCCCAAGGTAACACTAGGTGAACAACACTTCCTAGGTAACATTTCAACCCTACCTCTTACCGAGGAAGGTGTTCTTCACCACTCCCAACTTGTCTCTAAAGTAGACATGCTTCCCTCTCCCCAAAGACTTCGTGAGAATGTCTGCCACTTGCTCATTAGGAGAAATATACTCTAACTCTACAACTCCTCTCTGAATGTAATCTCTGATGAAGTGATACCTAATCTCAATGTGCTCGGACCTATCATGAAATACCGAATTCTTAGAGTGCTTGATGCAACTCTGACTATCACAATGTATAACTGTAGGTCTAAGATGCTGACCAAATAAATCAACCATCAACTTGCGAATCCACAAGGACTCACAATTGGTCTGACTGGTTGTCATATACTGAGCCTCTACAGAACTCAATGCTACGTACTTTTGTTTCCGACTGAACCAAGACACAATTGCTGAGGCCAAACTGAAACAACCATAAGTGCTCTTTCGGTCCGAAACACTACCTGCCCAACCTAAATCTGTAAAGACAACCAATCCCACTCCATCAGATCTCCTGTAGTCCAAACCAAAATCTATTGTACCTACAAGGTATTTCAAAACATGTTTTGCAGGTATCCAGTGCACTCTCCTTGGCTCCAACATGAACTGACTGAGAGTGTTAACTGCAAAACTCATATCTAGTCTGGTGTTGACCACATACATCAATGAACCAATCAACTGACAATATAAAGAAGGATCCACCAACTCTCCCTTGAAAGCATGAAGCTTCGTCCAGTTGGTGATCATGGGTGTGGACATGGGTTTGCACTCCTCCATCTGAAACCTCCTCAGAATATCTGCAACCTATTTTCCCTAACTCAGGAAAACATGTCCATCCTCCTACCAAATCTCCATCCCCAAATAGTAATGCATCAGTCCAAGGTCAGTCATCTCAAACTATGAAGCAAGATCTTTCTTACATGCTTCAATCAGGTGCTCTCCTCCTATAATGAACAAGTCATCAACATATAGCAGAAGAATGAGTGGAACAATACCAACCACAATGTAGTATAGGTTGGGATCTGCCTCACTCTTTTGAAATGCAATTGAAAGCAAATAAGTATCAATCCTGGAATACCAAGCCCGAGGGGTTTGCTTCAGACCATACAAGGCCTTTTTCAACCTACAAACATGTGAATCTTTCCCATGAATCTCAAATCCCTGAGGTTGCTCTAGATATACCTCCTCCTGTAGAAAATCGTTCAGAAAAGCGATTTTCACATCCATCTGATGAATCCTCCAACCCATCTCTTCCACAATGGAGATCACTGCTCTGATCAAAGAAAATCTAGCAATCGGTGTTGTTGGTTGTGGAGCCAGATCTACCAGTCTCATAGATGATATTGTCTTAGCCGTGCACCCCAGAGGACCCATGGTTTTGGGTAACCCGTGGTATTTTCCCATTGTATCTCCCTTATAAAAGAAAGACATTGTAATACGGCTAGGGTTGATGTATTAGGTTTTATGCATTGTAAAGATCTCTAAGATCAAAAGAGAGACTGTGAGATAGTGAAGAGGAAGTACAGCGGTTGTGCTGCAGGTTGTATCCCTTCACTTTGCTGGAAGAAATAATAATAAGGACTGACAACTTCAGTGTGGACGTAGCCCAAGTTGGGTGAACCACAAAATATCTGTGTCTCTCTTGTAATGTGTGTGTGATTATATTTGCATTTCTGTTTATTGTTATTGCTCTGCGATCTTGTTTTTCTAACAGGTGCAAAGGTCTCATAGTATTTAACTCCCTCTACCTGTAAGAACCCTCGTGCCACAAACTGATCTTTGTACTTCTTGATGCTGCCATTTGCAGCATGCTTGATTTTATAGAGCCACTTGGGAATTCACCACTGAATTCCCCTCTGATCTCGGAACAATCTCCCACACCCCATTCTTCATGATGGAATTGTACTCTTCCATCATGGCATCTCTCCAAACTTGGTGTGGGATAGCCTCCTCAAAAGTAGTAGGATCAGACTCACTCAAGCTGGCCACCATTGTCATATAACTGAAAAATATCTCTGGTGCTCTGCTCTCTCTGACCTCCCTCCTGGGTGTCCCCATAGACTTCTCAACTTCCTTCACAAGATCCTTAAGCCAACTTGGCTTACGTTTCCTGGAAGTACCTTCTTGTGGTGGGCCCTTCTCCTGAACCTCCTCATATAACAACTGTCTCCCTGAAGTACCTGTGGCCTGAGATCCTGTACCTGTACCACCTAAATCACATGAAGGTGAAACCTGTGAACTTATGACCCATGAACCTTTCCCTGTACCAGAAATCCCTGTAGAATGAGTATTTGAACCTGATGTACCTGTAACCTGTGACCCTGTACTCTGACTCGCTGAACTCTATGAAGGTGTCACCTGTGGAGTATCAACCGGCTGCTCCACCACCTCTGAATCATAAGACTTCCTGAAGGATTTCTCCTCCTCAAATCTCAACTCCCTCCTCACCACAACTTTCCTCTGTGTAGGAAGGTATAAGCAAAAAGCCTTCGAAGTCTCGTCATAACCAACAAAAATGCCTCTCTCCGCTGTGGGCTCTAACTTTGTCCTCTTCTCAGAAGGGACATGAGAGTATGTAAGGAATCCAAATATGTGGAAGTGACCTATCTCAGGTCTCTTCCCGGTGAACATCTCCTCATGAGTTTTACACCCCAATGCATGGTGTAGACTCCTGTTCTGAACATAAACAACAGTACTACAGGCCTCTACCCATAGAAAGAAAGGAAGACTCTGATCATGCAACATGGCTCTAGCTACTCCCACTATCGCTCTGTTCTTCCTTTCAGCAAACTCCATTCTGCTGTGGAGTATATGGAAATGTCAACTGCCTCTTGATGCCCTCATGTCTGCAAAACTCATCAAATTCCTTGGAGGTACACTCACCCCCATTGTTTGACTTGAGTGCTCGGATCTTCCTCCCTGTTTGGTTCTCCACAAGAGCTTTGAACTCTTGGAACCTCTGCAAGACTTCCTGAGATTTTTTACTTCTTAGAAAGTAGATCCAGGTCTTCCTGGAGTGGTCATCAATGAAATTGATATAGTACTCAAATCCCGTCAATGATGTAGAAGACATCGGTCCACATAAGTATGAATGAATCAAGTCTAGTATGCCACCTGATCTCGTGTCACTGCTCGGAAAAGCATTCTTGGTTTACATTCCCAAAGCACACCCTCTGCACACACCACCCTGCTATGTGCTGAACTGAGGAAAACCTGTAGACATCTCCCTCAACAATCTCAAAGTTGAATGATGAAGGTGGCCCATCCTCCTGTGCCACAACTCACACATCTCAGTGCTACTGCTCGTATGGGATAATGCATGATGAGGATGGAAGAGAAGCTTGTACATTTTCCCGCATCTAACTCCAATGGCACATGAAGTAGATGGTCATGTTACTCTGGGAAATACATACACTATCCCACCTAGGACATATACTCCAAAGCCCCTATCCTCAATAGTGGAAACTGAAACAAGGTTCTTCTTCAGGCCAGGGACATACAAGACATCCTGCAACGCCATAGGCTGCATGGACTCCCTCTCAACATGACAGTCCCACGCCCAACTGCTCTCACAACAGTATCATCACCCAATACTACCTCGAGACTCAAGCCAGTCTCAGTCATCTCGGGAAACATATCACAAGTACCTGTCATATGGCTTGAAGCCCCACTATCAATATACCATGTAGAAGTAGTGGCAGAAGCACTCAAAGAGTGGCCAACCAATAAGGAATACTGATCCTGATCATCCATGTCACCCTCCATATCACTGTTGATGAAAGATATCCACTCTATACATCCAGCATAGAGAGAAAACTCTTCCTAAAAACGAGAAGCAAAGTCATAAACATCTGTTGTTGCTGCCGTCTGTTGTCCTTTCTTCTTCTTGTTTGGGCATTTTCCAGCATAGTGTCCAAACTTCTGACATGCGAAACACTTGATTTTACTCAAGTCTTTCTTCTGTTCACCTGTATGCTGCTTGGCCCCACCCTTGGGACCCTTCTTGAACTTCTTCTTACGTTTCGCTGCCAACGCTACATCCTCCTCATCATTTTTATGATGTGATGAACTGCCCTTTAAGTATCCTCTACATGTCTCCTCCTGTATGAAATCATCCCAAAGACGATCCCATGAAGGCATGTTCTCACGAGCAACTAATGTCTGCACAAATACACTCCATGGTGGAGTCACACCATTTAAGGCTGTGCGTACCAACTCACTGCCTGATATGACCTCTCCAACAGCTGCAAGCTCATCTCTAACTTGTGTAATCCGAGTAAGATAGGATGTCATGCCCTCATTCTTCCCCATGTGCACATCGTTCAACTTCTCCCGCAACACCATCTTACTGTTCTCATTAGAGCTCTGGTGTAAGCTAGTCAAAGCTGCCCACATCTGAAAGGCATGGGCCTTCACTAAAATATGTGAGATCACATGATCCTTCACGACATCAAGTATGATCCTTCTTGCCTTCACATCCCTTTTCATGAAAGTTGCTTTATCAGTAGCATCGGTAGGAACAGTCATAGGATTTGTTGTTGTACTATTAACTATATCCCATAGCTCATTCTCCTCAACTATCAACATGATTCTAGCCTTCCATGGGCTAAAATTTGCAGCCCCATCTAACTTGTCCTCCACCCTGAGTCCAGACACCATAACTGCAACTTGTACTTGTTCTTCTCAAACAATTTGTTCAAGACCTGTTTTTCACAAACCACTTCTTTTTACCAATCTGAAAATTTTTCGAGTGTTTAAATTTCTGATTTTTAACTCCGTTCTGATACCATGAAAGTTTTCAAACCCCAACCTGGTTTCAAGCTTGGAAGCTTCTCTGCATATGGTTCAATGCCCAAACCCCAGTTTGCACATTTTCATTCACAAAAATGACTTAAGTTGAAACACATGAGATTTCTTTTGCAATATTGAAAACTCAGAAATTTAAATTTTCAGCCTAAAAACTCAACTCAGAAATTTATAACAACCCACACACATAAAAAATTAACGTTGGTATTTTTGACCAAATAGGTCCAGGATAAAACCTCGAAGGGAAAATCTGACTGAGAGAGAGATATTATTTCTTCAACAAATTACAAAATAGAACAGAACAACAGTACTTATCTCAGTTTTTCATCTCGAAAAATGTGCCAAACATACAACAGTAAATATGAACCGGTTTCCCAATAGTACGGCTCACACGTGAGAAATTATTGTTGCTGAATGCCTCAAAAAATGTGCCCAGAATTCTGCCTCGAATTCTATTTTGTACAGTCTGATTTAATTTCTATATGGACTGTCTAGAAACCCGTGTTGTACGGTCAGCATTAATTGTTGTACGACCTACCTTGAAAACCATGTTGTACAACCAGCATTAATTGTTGTACGACCTCCTCGATTTATGTGCTAAACTCAAGCTGTACGGACTGTAATAAATGTGAAACAACCTTCCTCGAAATCTGTGCCTGTACGGATTCCTTCAATGCTGTATTTTTACCTTGGAATTTGTGCCCAACATCATCCTCCTCGATTTCTGTGCTAGGTTTTCTTCTTCCTCTCCCTGGTTTGAATTCTGTCCAAACTCTTCTTTTCCTTCTTCCTCTCCTCTCCAAAACTTCTCTCTTGAAAAGTGAATAATGATTTAGTTTACCTTGCCCAAGTCCTTTTTGTTCATGGCAACTTCCTCTTTTCAATCTAATGGTCCATATTAGATTAGATGAGGGGTTTTCATTAAATGCTCAATAAATAAATAATAAATGACATTTAGGGCACTTCATGTCATTTAATAAAGTGAGCACCCCTTTTAATTAATCACTCACTTGAATTTTCATTAAATGTGAACTTAAGATAAACCATGACTTTACCTTTTAATAAAGTGACTTTAAAATTTTAAAGTACTTACTCACTTTATTAATTAATGACTAGGGGTCACCTTTTTAAAGTGTCCTTGTCCACCCCAAGGTAACACTAGGTGAACAACACTTCCTAGGTAACATTTCAACAAGGACTGATCAAAACATGACCTAGGCTGGAAAAGCCTACTGCTGCAAGTGCAAATGGTTAAGACATGCTCTTTTAATCATTCTCATAGCAAGACTTAAAGTATTAAGCATCATTTCACTGGTAGTTAGTTAATAATAGCATAGAGCATAAGTTCAATAATTATTTACTTTACAAAAGAATCTCAAGGATATACTCATTTTGTAGACATGATCAATTTGCTAACAAAGGGTGAAGGTGAAAAATACAAGGCTAGGACAAGGGGATGACTCAACTGACTCAACACTGTGATACTTTGGATTAGGGAAAGGGAATACACACTTAAGCATATGTCAGATAATAAACACACAGGGAATGGCAGTGTCTCACAAATGGAATAAGTTGTTTAGAGGAGTGTTTATTCAACCTTGGAAAATGTCTACAAATCACATCATTACATTTCATTTCCTTGGCCAGCAGTCTTTAGATTTAGCATATATTTAACCACTGCTTTCATTAGGACTACTGTCACATCCCCATTTAAACCCTATTGCATTAAAATTGTAAATGGTGTAAATATCGTTATTAAATCATGGTGAGGAGCTCAAGGCCAAGGCCCCGCCGTCGATTTATCGTTTTATGTATCGGCAATTAAAAAGAGATGCCTATGGTTCTTGTGCTAGACAGGCACAATGTAAATTAAGACATCATGTAAATACGAATTTTAATGAAATACCCACAACTAGCTATGCAATGCAACAAGAGATGGGGGCATGATTCTACAAGGAATAAGGAGGGAAATTATTCAAACCCTTGAGACAATGGTGTTAAGCCAAATTTCATTGAGAGAACCCATAAACCCTCAACTACCCATTTTGGCTTATGCACCCAGTCATTTAATTCTTCCAAGAGTTGGTTGAGGTAGTTAATGCCTTGGGAATGGAAAGGTATGGCAGCGAATTTTGTGCATGGGCAAGCCATCAATATGGGAAAACGTAATTTTGCTTCTTGGGCAATAAAACACCCACGAAATTGTGCCCAAAGCCATTCTTGACCCATGGCCTTTGCTCTCTCACGCAGTCTGAGCTATCTGGGGCTTTCTCCTTCACATTTTCCATCATTTTCCTGCATTTTCCATGGTTGGGAACTCATTTTTGTATTACACAGTGGTTGGGAGGAAGGGAGTCACAATTTGGGGGTTATGGAGGTCGTTTCTGTCCCTTGAATGCCCATAAATGTTTTCTGAAATCGATTTTCCCTCCCATGGCTGAATTCCCCATCTACCAATTCGTTTTTGGTTGCCCACGTTTTTTTGAAGCTAATGGAAACCCCATTTTGGGCATCCCACTGTAAAAATGTTTTTTTCATGCTCAACACTTGTGATTTTGCTGTTTTAGGCATCCTTGTTTTGGTTTGAACTGTGAGCAAGAAATTAGGAGTGGAAGTGGATCTGAATTGGCTTGATAAAACTAGTGAGGGAGGTAACTTCTCAAGATCAAAAGGGTTGGCTACTCTTCTATGCACACCTTGAACAACACTGAATTGGAAGGTATGGCATGAGGGACTGTGTAGTAGTGAAGGGAATACTTCCTTGAGTCGGGTGTGTAGGCATTGTGGGGGACCAAGATGGATAGATCTTGTAGAGGTATGCATAGCTCCGTGGTTGATCTCACTAGCTTATAAGCAATTTTTTCTTTCCTTTTCCTAACAGCCTGATAAACCCAACTGTGGATTGGCTTGGCTGATTTTGGTGTGTATTTGGCTATGTGTGAGTCTACTGTTCCCTGTTCCTTATAGAAATCATGCCCAGCTCAGGGGTGGCAATTGTGTTGAGAGATTGATGAGCACAACTGGCCTATGGTTGGTTGGAACGTTGCAATTGCATAGCCGGTTACTCGGGGCTACTTTGTTTTAAGATAAGTACTCTCTTGTGTTAAATTCTGCAATGTATTTATTTAATGTCTGTCATGAAAATGTTGAATGTATGTTAGATATGTAGATGATTTTAATTCCACTGTGTTTAATTACAATATGCATATGTATATGTCTTTTATTATCAATGAGTTTTATTTAATGGATATGGGGCTAGATGCCCGGATTTAGTGTCATGTTCTCTCCCTTGCTTAGTCTGATGGGAGGGGACGTGACACCTACATAACCCTTTTGGGGATTTTGCATGTGCTTAAAAGCACAACTACTAAAGCTTTCATCCATGGTGCTTTTAGTTTCCAAATCATTTCATTTCATAACCCTTTTGCGGATTTTGCATGTGCTTAGAAGCACAACTACTAAAGCTTTCATCCAAGGTGCTTTTAGTTTCCAATTCATTTCATTTGAAAACCCTTTTGGGGATTTTGCATGTGCTTAGAAGCACAACTACTAAAGCTTTCATCCAGGGTGCTTTTAGTTTTCAATTCATTTCATTTCACAACCCTTTTGGGGATTTTGCATGTGCTTAGCAAAACAACTACTCAAGCTCTCATCCAGGGTGTTTGTTCATTTAAGTTTCCACAAATGATGGTAGTGTAATTTGCTTCAGGTTTTAGCCATCACAACTTAGGAAACTAGGGGGACTCTCTACAATCAAGACCAAACATCGGGGAAACCGATTAGAGTGATCAAGGTATCAAATCCAACTCACCAAAGGGTAAGTTTTGTTGCCAACTCAGAGCCAAGACACAAACTAACATGGATGCTATCCAACATAGAGGAAAAAGTGGAGAGGAAAAAGTGGAGAATTCCTCCATATCACAGGCTGAGGTGTAAGTCAGGGTCAAAACCAAAAGTGGGAAAGACAACGAAAGTGGAAATGATGCCTAAGCTAGCAAGCCATAAAAGGTGGGAATGATCATGTCCACACTCATAAGAGGGTAAAACCAATGAGTATAAAGTAAGAGCTTCTACATGTAAGTAATACAACCATTTAGAAAATAAATAATAATCATATTCATTTTTAATAGATATACTGCCAGATCATGATTACTATATACTAAGTTAAGCTATCAAAATGACCAAAAGAGCAAGATAATAAAACCAATGCACATCATATACCTGCTGGGCCATATACCTGTATCTGCTATCTGGATCACCCATAACAATTGAAACACTGCTGCTGATACTCTAGGCACTGCATTGCTCTGTATGGGATAAAAGGTTATCTCGGTCATCAAATATGAGGTCAAGAGGCTCAGTCGTGGCATAAGGTCTACTGCATGTCTGATCTGGGGCTGCTCTGATGTGTGAGTGATCGTAAGTAATACTCCTCATCATAGTTGATCTCACTGAAACTATGTAAAGGAAAAGCTCAAAAATATATACTGAACTGCTCTGCAATCATGGTAGCCTGGCTACTATGGATGTGATAACAATAACATTAGCAAATGGAGGGTCGACATGACACTTCCATTATTTAATCAACGGTGGACTTGAAACCTCAAAAAGTGGATTTCAAAACCTTTTGCGTCACAATGAATGTTGAATTTGGTCAACCTGGTAGAGTGTGCAAAATACATCATGATTGTCGGATCCGATCAACGGTGGACCCAACCGATTCCAAAAGCGGATTTAAAATGATTTCACATGATAAACGATTTTGACTTTGGTTAAACCTTCGTTGGGGCACACGGTAGTGTGGTGATCGTTGATTACATGGACATGTAAATCTTGAACTAGGCCATTGCTACCAAAATAAGTGCTTCCTCCGCCAAAGCAAATGCCAACTCCGCCAAATTTAGTGCCATCTCCTCTGCTAAGTAAACACTAACTCAAGTACCATTGTATGTGATCCACAAAGAATCATTTGTCCACCAAGGTTGGTTGAGCACTATCTCTGCCAAGCATGCCATATATCTCATGTATGCCATATGCCATATTTCAAGAGCTTTATCAAAAATTCTAAGGACCTTTCAATGTTTTCCAAACAATGCTTTCAGGGACCTCAAGGTCATTCCAAAATAATGCATTTCAGTAATCCAACCATATCTCACAAAGTGCCTCTCAAGTGCTTGGGATCTTTTCTTGACTCTGCGTGACATATTGATCTTGACCTATGTTGCATGGGAGCGCTCCCCCCCCTCCGCCCTCGCTCCCAAAGCTTGCTTCCAAAGGAAGCGTCCAGGAAGCGTTGGGAAAACGCGCTCCCTAAATGCTCCCATATGGGAGTGTTTTCAGGAAGCTCGATTCCTTGCAAAAAAAAAAAACGCTCCCTCCTTTTTTTTCAATTTTTCTTTAAAAAAACCAAAAAATTATGCGATGGGTGGGGGGGACTAACCCTAGGACTATACTAATGCTATATAAAAAAGGAAAATCCTACTCTAGTAGAAGAAAAGTTAAAAACCTAACCTTAGTAATCATTAGTAGCTTTAAATGGTAATATTAAATTCTTAAAGTAAAAGTTGACATTCTCCTTATCTTTCATTTTCTATCCTTTTACTTAAATTTTTAACATTACCATTAATTGTTTCAGGATTTTTGAGAGTGGTTCCAACCTCATCGGACTTCAAATGCAAAAAGTAGAATTTTTTATTTCATTCAAAATTCAACAGACTTAACAGTTTTTAGGATTTCAGGATACCAATGTTTCCACTGGATTCTATCATGTATGAGGGTATGGGATTGACTTTCAATTAAACACATCAACCCCTATATGTACCTTGATGTTGGTAGTGTTAATTGTTTAGAATTGATGTTGGTGGACTCAAAACTAGTTTTTGAAGAATCCCTAGTTTATAGCCTATTTATTGATGTACTTTGGTTCAAATATGGATTGCACTCGGTGCTATTTTGGTTGTATGTACTATTGCTATAACATGAGAAGCTTTGCATATTTGTGTATAATGGTTTGAATTCTGAAGGATGCACATGGTTTTGTTCACATATATGCATCAAAATATATATTATATAAAAAACTCTACTGAAACGCTCCCAACCCAGAAGCTTTTGAAAATTTTGCTTTTCGCTTCACTCCGCTTCCCGCTTCCCACTCTCGCTCCCTGCTCCCGACGGCACAGATCTTGACATCAATGATAACAACTGTTCTTGACATCAATAACAACATTATCCAACAACCTCCCCCTTTGTCATTGATGGAAACACTTTACTTACTCTCTCCCCCTTTGACATCGACGAAAAAGGGTCATTCTTCTATGGATTCCTTATGTGTTGCTCCCCCTGTCTGATATCATCCTTTCTATTTTGACTATCTGCTTTCCCAATCATTCAGCCCCCCCTGTGACTAAGCTCCTCCTGTGATCATGCTGGATCCCCCTGTCATCATTTCCTTTTGACAGTGACATAGTCCTGGGCTTGTGATCATAATCTAGTCTTCAATAACCCTAGAACTCCAAAACAAATACCATAAGAATTTCAATCACAAATCAGCATTTCTAACAAGTCCCCAAAACCACTTAAACATCATTAGAGAGTTGTGCCAATAAAATTGCTTTTTATAACACAAGGTATCTGCTTGTATCCTTCATCAAGATCTGAACCAAAATTTGTTCACAGCTTTGCAAAAACTTTCAATTCTGCCTTACACAGTCATCTCTATACAATGACAACATTTTGTTCGACAATGAATCTCATTGATTGTTCAATATTACTTGTAGATACTCCAATACTGTCATCTAGAGCTATAAGAATGCTTTAGGAGTATCTGTTATTTGGGCTCTTTCCAATACTTCTGCATTACATCAAATATTTCACGGAGCTCTCCATATTGCTCCAAAGAATTCAAGTATTATTTAGAACTATTTCAAGGTTTCTTTTGGGCTACTATAAGACTTCGTGAGGTTTCTCCCATACATTCAATATTTGGAACTTCCCTTGCTGCTTCATTTAATACACTGTTTTCATCGTCAGTCCTTAGGACTGCCATAAAAACTATCAATAAATTGTCACCAATTATTGGGACATTTCACTGATCAAAAAATATCCACACTCTCCGTATTAAATCTGCCCTTACATTCATTCTTGAATTCTTGTGTCAAAAGTTCATTCAAGCTGGACTATGGAGATATTTTTAACAAGTCTTCCACAACAAGACTTCAAATAGTTCTTCAATTCTTCTCTCTCTTTAATTTCACATAAATTCAAACCAACATTCTAAACTTATCCCTTGTCAAGACTCTGATTTGCAGTTCTTGATATCCTTTACTATCTACTTCACAAGTCATCGTACAAATCTTCTTTCAAGGTTTGTCCAATTCTATCCTCAAAATCAAAATTAATCAGTTTTCACATAATATTCAAATCCAACTCTGTCGTCAAAATCAAAATTAATCAGTTTTCACATAATCTTCAAATATGCTTCGAGGATAGTCCTTTAACTCTTGGAATGTGTGCCAAAGTGTCTTAAAAGTTAAAACATTCAAAGGTTGGCCTTGAAGAGTGTGCCCATGTTGTCCTAATGTTGTTCTCATGTTCTGGGAAAGTGCAGCAAATAGCTTAGATAACTGGCCAAAAACAATATTTCAATGACCCAAATTTTCTTATTGATTTGTCCTTCCTTTTTGTGGTTTTAGGCACATACATGCTGTTAATCAAAACAACAGATCATTGGAATCATATTGATCCCTGAGTCTTTCATCTTCCTTGCTTATATCTGTTGACAAATCTTGGCTCTTGACAGTAGAATCTCTTTCTCGAGTAGATTGAACAACTTCATGATTAGCATTCTCTGCATCTTTTGGTTCTTGTTTGTAATATCCCAAACTGATATTTTTCTTTTTTTTTTGGTTGTTTTGTTTGTTTGCTAGTAGTCTTATGCTTCAATACAGGAAGGGAGTATGAAAGTATGTATTGATCTAAGCTTGCATGTGCCCGCATGCAGATCTAATACCTAGATAATCAGAAATGCTATAAAATAGGAAGAATTTATGCATGTATGTACCAATAGATAGATCGGCTAATGAGTATCAATATAAATCCAACATTCAAGAGTTGTGACGGTGGATGAGGGAGATAAGGCCGAGTCTCTTCCAGATAATGCACCCTTGGGAATAATGTGCCCTCTCAAACATTGATATACTCATAAGGAACTAATACTCAGCAAAAGCAGCTCCAGAAAAGGTGTGATGGGATTATAGTGCCCCTCTAATCACAATAGAAGTAGCATTCAGACATAATGATGGCACGATGCCTAAAATGTTAATCTCCTCCTTGAGAAAGCCTCCCAAGCAGAGAAGACGTCTTCTTGAGAAGTGGTATGTTGATAAATAGCTTGAGAGTCAAACTGAGGATCCCTTCTTCCAGAGGAAGAGTAATAGTACTGCTCTGAGAAGAATGGAAGCAGCATGCAGAAGTTATGGTCCTTGTAGACTAAATTGTGAATAGATATGTCCTTGAACAATGCGCCCATTCAAGGAGGGTGAATCCCTCAATCCAGTATAAACTCAAACCTTGCAGTAGCGGAAGAGTAGTAGTAATATCTGATGATGAAGCAATGCTGAATCTAGATGATCCAACTTGGTAGTGACTAGGGAAGATAGATTCCGCTGCCGAAATGCACTAGTTAGCTGAGTGCATGCACTCAAACCCAACTTAGCTTACTGAGCTCTCCAATTTGAATCCACAAATCAATAATCATATAAGCAGGTCTTTCTAACTTGTTTTACCTTTCTTTTATAACATTCACCTATCAAACCTAACTTTTGACTTAATTAGGTCACTTTATCTTCTAATTTCCAGTTGACTTGCATGTAGTGCTTCCAGAGTTAGATACCCAATGAAGAAGTATCAGTGCATGCAACATGAAATATAGCTCGGATGTTATGCATGCAGGTGGCCTTAAGTTCCTGTGGCCCCTATTTACCTATTGATGATATAATAACCATGCTAAAGATCTTCTTAGGGTGCATATGGCAGAAATCCTCAGTTAATTCCCTGACTGTCAGTGCCTGCTCGAACCTATGGGACATTACAACCCTCCCCACTCGAAATTGCTTGTCCTCAAACAACTATAATGTTGGGTGTTGTAATACGTTTTCTCCTTCCCAAGTGGTCTCTTCTATAGGCAGATCTCTCCATTGAACCAAGTAGTCTCTAATGATTTTGTTCCTTAGTTTTCGCTCGCGAACCTCTAGGATGCGTTCTGGAACCAAAATCAATTTCCCCTCATCATCAAGGGGGGGCAACTCGGGTGATGTCACAATATGTTGCCCTACTGCCTTCTTGAGATTAGATACATTAAATACATTGTGAATATTGCTCTCTGGGGGTAATTCGAGCTCATACGCTACCTCTCCTACCTTCCTGATTATCTTGTAGGGACCATAGAAGCGAGGCTTGAGTTTCTATGCTCCTTTTTTCTTAAGAGATGACTGTCGGTAAGGTTGTAGACGTAAATATACTAAGTCTCCTACCTCAAAATTGCGCTTGATCCTGCGTCTATCTGCATAAACCTTTTGCTGATTCTGAGAAACCTGTATGTTTTCTTTGAGTATTTTGAGAATATCTTGACTCTCCTGAATCCACTCTTTCGTCTTGGGTGCCCTGCTATCACCAAATATCAGATCTACTAAAGTTAAGGCATCATACCCATACAAAGCTCTGAATGGAGTCATACCAATGGTCATATGGTGGGTGGTATTGTAGCAGTGTTCTCCTAAGTGTAGCCATTTAATCCATGTTCTCTACTGACCTGCTATGTAATTCCTCAAGTACCCCTCAATCCACTTGTTAACTATCTCTGTCTTTTCGTCACTTTGTGGATGATAACTTGTGCTCATAGCTAACTCGGTTCCCACCAACCTAAAAATTTCTTGCCCAAAGGCTCCAGTGAACTTGCTGTCCTTATCACTGACGATGGTCTTCAGTAACCCGTGTAGTCTAAATACCTCTCTGAAAAATAGTTCTGCCACCTGTGTTGCTAAATAGTCTGATGGAATGGCAAAGAAGTGAGCAAACTTGATCAAACTGTCCACCACTACGTACAAGCAGTCTCTTCCCTGAACCTTGGGAAACCCTGTAATGAAATCCATGGAAATGCTTTCCCATTTTTGCTCAGGAATGGGCAATGGTCGTAGTAAACCGGTTGGGTGAGTGTGCTCTATCTTGTTCTATTGGCACAAACTGCACTCTTTTACATGCTGCATCACATCATTTTTGAGGCCCTTCCATGAGAACCTCTCTCTAATATTCCTGTAAGTCTTAAGAAACCTTTGATGTCCTGCTAAAGGTGAGTCATGCGAAGCTTGCATAATACTTTTCTTAAGGGAAGACTCGAGAACCAAGTAGATTAAGTTTTTGTAGTATATGATGTCATCAATTACTCTGTACCTGTCATCCTGAATCTGTCCATCCAATATTTTGTAGGAAAATTTATCTTTGGAATACTCAACCAAAAGACGAGATCTCCAATCTGACGAAATGCTCATAAGGGATAAAGTGGTTGGTCATCTAGAAAGTGCATCTGCTACCACATTGTTCTTTCCCTTTATGTATTCGATCTCAAAGTCATAGGCCTGAATCTTACTCACCCATTTTTGTTGCCTCTCATTTAGTTCTTTTTGCTCCAGGAAGTATTTCAAGCTGTTGTGATCTGTCTTAATCTTGAATCTTCCACCCACTAGGTATTGCGTGAACTTGGTTAGCGCATGGAGAATGGCTAACATTTCCTTGTCGTATATTGAATTGTGGCGCTCATAGTCCTTGAGTTTCCTGCTCTCAAATGCAATGGGATGATTGTTCTGCATCAATACTGCCCCTATTCCATGGCCCGAGGCATCACATTCTAACACGAATGGTTGAGGAAAATCCGGTAGAGCTAGTACTGGGCATGAACTCATTACCTTCTTCATTTTTTCGAACGTCTGTCGTGATGTCTCTGACCAACTGAATTCCCCCTTCTTGGTAAGATTGGTGAGAGGTGCGGTCATCTGTGAAAACCCACTGACATATCTCAAATGTTCTTCCCAAGTCCTATTGTATATCAATATGTCGTCAAAGAATACTAGAAGATACTTGCGTAACTGAGCCTTGAAGATGTTGTTCATGCATGATGGGAAGGTGGATGGTGCATTATTGAGCCCAAATGGCATCACTAGACACTCATAGTGTCTGTAGTGACAACGGAAAGCAGTCTTTGGAACATCTTGTTCCCTAACCTGAATCTGATGGTAACCTAATATGAGGTTAATCTTGGAAAAGTACTTTGCCCCCTGTAGTTCATCCATCAACTCATCAATCCTAAGGATTGGATACCTGTTTTTTATGGTCTTCTTGTTAACTACCCTGTAATCGATGCACATGTGTAAGGTTCCATCCTTCTTCTTTACTAGCACCACTGATGATGCAAATGGACTAGATCTAGATTTAATGTACCCTAGTTTGAGCAATTCCTTGATTGTACTTTCAATTTAATCTTTATATCTTTTGGTGTGTTTGTAAGGGGCAGTGATGACTGCTTGAGTCCCCTCCTCTAACTCAATAATGTGCTAAAATCCCTGATCTAGAGGTCAACCTGCTGGAAGGTCTCTGAATACTACTTTGTGCTTATGCAGTAAGGCCTGTATATGTACTGGATGTTGTGTGGGCGTATCTGGTGGTTTCCTGAAGGTAACCAAGCACTCTGCCGCCCACTCTATGTCTCCTTGTCGGAGCACTGCCTCCATCCTGTGTGATGATACTCTTATGGGAGGGTAGGTATTCATCCCTCTCAACACTACTTTCTGTCCCTCGATTCCCATGAACTCCATATCCATGGTTTGGTAGTTCGTAGAATACTCCCCTATGGAATAGAGCCACTAAAATCCCAATACCACATTTGTGTCTAGTACGTCTACCACATAGAATGTTTCTATCACTGTATAGTTCCCGAGTGTTACTTTCAATTTTTGGATCCTCTGATTACACTCCATGGTGTGGTGACCTGCTACAACTACTGAAAATCCATCAAAACTCTCAGTCTGAATGCCTTTCCTTTTTACCCAAGCAACATCAATAAAGTTGTGGGATGCCACACCATCTATCAATACTCCCACTGTGTTTCCCTATATGACACCTCTGATTCGGAGACCGTGGAATCTAGGAATGCCAGACAATGTAGCAATGGCACCTCCTGGTGACTGCTCTTCATCTATTTTCTCGTGTGTCTCTCCCTGTTGCTGATCCTGATAATACTCATCCTCTCCACTGTCGGAATAGACCTCTATGTAGTGGGCCTTTCCCTTTCCTAAACATTTGTGCCCTGATACCCATGGTTCTTGACAACTAAAACCTAATTTTTTTCTTCTAAGGTCCCGACGGGTATCATTATCCATCCATTCTTTCTTGGGCCATTCTTTTTGGAAGGGTCTCTTCTCCTTATCTTTAATAGGAAAATTGGTTTTGGGAGGAAATCTATTTTTTGGGACTGAATCCTGTAAATCTCTAGTACGACTGATGGAATCTGCTAGGGTGGTGGGTCTATAAGCTTTAACCCATCCACGTAAGGGTTCAGTGAGGGCCTTTGTGAACAAGATAATCAATCTGCTCTTTGAAATGTCTATCACCATGACTGCTACCCTTTGAAACTCTAATATGAATGCATCTGGACTTCCTGTCTGTTTGAGTTGTGCTGGCTCTCTGAAATGCACCTCGGGGTCTTTCCTGTCAAAACACTCAATGAGCCTCTATGTAAAATCTGAATACGAGGTGATGGCATTGTGACCCAAGGTCATTAACCCGTGGTACCACCACTCATGGGCCTCCCCGTCCAAATGTAAGGTATCCAACTTAATGGAATCTGTCTCTATCATGGGGTTGAGTTGGAAGTAAGTGTCCAATTTCTGTACCAATTCCACGTTGGGCCACCCCGGGACCCCTCAAAGGTAGGAATAGTCAGTTTCCATATAGTGCACTGTAACTCAAAGTTCTGGTTGAAAAGCTTGTTGTAAGATCTTGGCTTGTTCTTACTCTTAAAGTGAAAAAAATTAGTGAAGGTCATGGTCGACTGGAAGTCATCTACTAGTGCTCTATACTCTCTCAAATATGCCCCTATGGGCTCTTTTGTCTCTACCTGTACTATGGGCACTACGACTGGGCTATCTAAGAACTGTGGTAGGGCAGGTTAGGAGGACCTATTGTAGATATGGGGGTGGCTCTGCATATTGGTATGCAATTGTTCCCCACTGCTACTTGTGGATACCCTATCAATGTTGGGAAACATACGACTGTGTGGGGTGGGCCCTAATTTATCTGTTAGTTGTTTGATGGCACTTACCATTTCTTTTTGTCCTGATGTTAGATCCTTTATAGCTGAAATGAGGCTATTGAAAGCTACCTTATCATCTTCTGCCATTGTTTCTTTTCCTTTACTCTTTTCAAATTGAAACTCTGTATCCCCTAGTTCTATATCCTCTAACTCTTTTTATTCTATTCTCCCACTGTTCCTAAATCCATGCCTCCTGTAAGTAATATTGTGTGGGTCCTTTGAATTCATTTACTGTTCACAATTGCATGCTCCCACAGCTAGCGAGGAACATGCTCTGATAACATTGTAATATCCCAAACTGATATTTTATTTTATTTTGGTTGTTCTATTTGTTTGCTAGTAGTCTTATGCCTCAATACAAGAAGGGAGTATGAAAGTATGTATTGATCTAAGCCTTCATGTGCCCGCATGCAGATCTAATACCCAGATAATAAAAAATGCTATAAAATAGGAAGACGTTATGCATGTACGTACCAATAGATAGATCGACTAATGAGTATTAATATAAACCCAACATGAAAGATTTGTGCCAGTGGATGAGTGAGATAAGGATGAGTCTCCTCCAGATAATGCGCCCTTGGAAATAATGTGCCCTCTCAAACCTTGATATGCTCGTAAGGAATCAATACTCAGTAGAAGCAGCTCCAGAAAAGGTGTGATGGGGTGATAGTGCCCCTTTGATCACAATAGAAGTAGCATGCAGAAAAAATGATGGCTCAGATGCCTAAAACGTTAATCTCCTCCTTGAGAAAGTCGCCCAAGTAGAGAAGACGTCTTCTTGAGGAGTGGTATGCTGATAAATAGCTTGAGAGTCAAACTGAGGAGCCCTTCTTCCAAAGGAAAGGTAATAGTACTGCTCTGAGAAGAATGGAAGTAGCATGCAGAAGTTATGGTCCCTGTAGACTGAATTGCGAATAGATATTTCCTTGAACAATGCGCCCATGCAAGGAGGGCGAATCCCTCAATCCAATATAAACTCGAACCCTGCACTAGCGAAAGAGTAGTAGTAATATCTGATGATGAAGCAATGTTGAATCTGGATGATCCAACCTGGTAGTGACTAAGGCAGATAGATTTTTCTCCCAAAATGCACTAGTGAGCTGAGTGCATGCACTCTGTTGCCCGCTGTAATGCACACTATCAGCAGAAATATTTCGAAAGTTGTTTCCCAAGTGGGAAAGGTGTGGCCTTGGGGGAAAGCAAAGAATTAGGTGCTATCACCTAATCTTGACTCCTCCATTTAGGCAAAATCCTAACGAAGCCAAGGGGGGTAGTCCTAAGAAAGAGTTTCTAAGGCTCTTGATTCTAAAGTTTAAGGTGATGTGATGTGGATGGGTGTTGTTTTAGGAGTTTTTTTATTTCACAATAATATTTATGTAATACAATGATGCACTTGCAAAAATAAGAATTTGAGATGCACAACAAGTGATAATCAATCAAGACATCCACTGCATAAATTAAAGTATGTAAGCAATATATGATCCAGATATAAGTAAAACAGATAAGATGAAGTACCAGTGCCTTATGGAGTCAAAGTGATGAGGTTGCTTGATACAACAATTCGTGTGCTTGACTAACTGTTTTGTAATTGTTCTTTGTAAATTTTATTGTGTATTTTGTGATGATCTTGATTATTATGGCTAAGCGAATTTCCAAGATATACGCAAATACTGGAAATATGTTTGGAAAACACTCTAAGTGGCTCCGTACGGAAACATGTTGGTTTCCCAAGACCTGAAAGCGTGTTCAACACTACACCAAACAAGGATGTAGTCTAACGGTGCCCCCAAGGTCAAGGTACATTATCCAGCATCCCAGGCAAAATTTTCCCACTTTCGAGTATTGCGATCAATGTCGGATCTTCGTTGGTTAATGGGGGTATAAATTTTTTTATGGTTTAAAATTGGATTAAATGTGAAAACTTATATAGTCTATACTGTTTCTGTGTATCCCAGGGTAGGGTAGAGCATACTCAGCATAGAAATGATAAATTCTAATTTTAGGTGGATGTTTGAAAACAAAGAACCTTTGTAAAAACTCTCCAACAGAGAGCACTCTTGATCCGCCTGATGGCGAGATTCAAGAGATTTATTGTGGAAGTAAATGATACACGGAAATAAACCCAAGAGTCTCTTTCAGGTCATGTGACCATACTCGGGAGAGCAAGGGGGTTAGCAACAAAATAATGACTAAAAAATAAACTCTCTGGCAGAGAGCACTCTTGATCCACTGTTGAGTGAGATTCAAGAGATTTTGGTTCTTTTTAAGTTTATCAATTTATATCAAACAAAAATGAACTATTCAAGCAAGGATAAACAACTAGAAATTATTGGAATTTGAAACTATTCTAACAAAATGAAACTAAGCTAGGTACTGAAAGCAAAGCTAAACTAAAGATGCAAAAGACACAAAACACTACACACTTCCCCCAAATAGGGGAAGTAGAATGTGGAAGCCGTAATCCCACTAGCCTTTCATTTGAGAGTTACAATGCTTAGGGCTTTTATCCCTTGAAAACTTGGAAGAAGAAAAATGGATGAAGCTCAAAATGCTTCTACAAAAAGGTTTTATAGTCTTCTTGGCCCTTCTTGTTTAACGTCCTCTTCCTACTCTTCCAAGTCTTTGGACCTCTCTTGATTGTTTATCTCCTTCAATACCTACAACGAAGAAACTTCAAGCACCCATTATTGTTAATGAAATCAAAACTAAATTGAATCTAGTATCTAAGTAATGATGAAATGCAAGACTAGATGCAAAACTTTTGCTTATGAAATGAAACTAAGCTCTTAACAAACTAGTATGCAGAATCAAACTTTTAAATGCAAGTTTTAAACTTTATAAAAATGAGATCTAAAACTAAGAACTAAATGCAAACTAATATATGGAGTACTAACTAGATACAAGATCCAAAAAGAGAAACTATTCTACCCCATACTAAGCTATAATCTAACCAACAAAAGAGAAACAAGAAACAAACAAGCAAAAGCAAAGAGCAATCAAACAAAAGAGGGTGAGGAGGCTGCCAATAAATGGCTGCAACAAGTGAAAAAGATAGTCCACTAAGTGGCTGCAAAAATGAAGAATGGGCAGCCAACTAAGTGGCTGCAAAAAATGACGAATGGGCAGGCAGAAAAGAGGAGAAAGACCAAAAGGGAGAAGGGAAGAAAACAAAATGTGAGGGAGAGAAGGAAAACAAGAAGTGAAGAGAAAGAGATAGAGCGAACAGAAGACAAAGAAGGAGTAAAGGGAGAAGACGTAAAGGTAAGAAGAGAGAGAAGAGAGAAAGCAAACAAAGCAAAAAGGAAGAAGTGCTGAAAGATAAAGGGATAAAAAGACCAAGAGCGAAAGAGAGAGGGAAAAAAATCAAGGAGGTCGAAAGCAAGGAGACAAGAGAAGAATCAAGCAAGTAAAAAAAAACAAGAAGACAAGCTAGATGAGGGTTAAAGTTCGGAGAAAAAATACTCAATTGAAATCCACCACTTTAACTTGTAGATCTTAGTAACCAAAAATTTGAAGTTTGTTTTAATGATTGATGGATGAGAAAGAGCCCCTTATAGCTTAGTTATGGACTTGAAAGTTGAATCCCTTGTAGATCCTGCAAAACAAATAGTGTCAAAGAAAAAAGCTCTTGATTTGTGAAGCAAGGATAGATGTAGCTGAGCTCACACCTTTCTCCACCTTTGATGAACCCTGAAAAGCCACAAAACTCAAAACCCAAGTGCTATCAAGTACTAGAATGCTAATTAAAACAACATCAAATCAATACTGGTATAACTTACTACTTCCTATTCATTTAGATGTTGAGAAACCTTGCATAGATAACCAAATTAAAGATGATCAATGGCTAACCTTGCGTGCTAGATTGATAGCCCTCCTAACCTAGAAATGATAAAAATTACACTTGCATAAAGAGAGAAGGGTTTAGAGAAAATATCACCTCAATACAAGATGAATTCACAACACCAAGAGACAATGCATGGACCTCCAAAGTCTTCACTTTTATTTCCAATTAAACAATTACAATTTGAGAAGAGCTCTCTTGCAAATTCTCCATCAAAAATATGGAGCAAGAGTCTCATATTTATACAACAAAGAGAGAGCCTAAGAGAGGCAATTCGAATTGGCATAGAGAGAGCCAAGCAAATCGAGTTACACCAATAAACATTTAGGGTTTATTGGTTTATTGGTGTAACTCCATTTGATACCAATTGTTGGAAATACTAAGATGGGGATGAATCAATATTTAAGGTTTTTATCCAATTTCAAACTTTAAGCAGATTGACTGTATTAAATATCATTTAATGTCATCCGACCAACACAAGAACATATGCGTAGTACACAGGAAATTTATAGTGGAAACCCAATTTGGGAGAAAACCACTCTTCAAAACTTCATTAATAGTTTGATTTACAAAAGAATTTACATCTGTGAGGGGCACCCATACCTCATATGACTTTGCAGAAGCTCTTACGTTTGTGAGGGTAACCCATCCCTCGGATGATTCTGTAGAAGCATCAACCCCTGCGAGGGTCACCAATCCCTCAAATGATTTTACAAGTGTGTTTATCCCCTGCGAGGGCCACCCATCCCTCGGATGATTTTACAGATGCTTTAACTTCTTGGAATTTTCCTGTAGTTATCGATCTTTCATAACATCATTAAAATAAATTGTCAAACCTGTAGCTTCCTCAAGCCTGTCAGTGCTGCATCAACCAAATAATATTTGTTGCAATCCTCTGTCAATTGATCTCTGTTTGAAGACTTAAACTGTTGTTCCTATACCCATAGACATGTTCCTGCACATACTTTACTGGTCATCATATACCTTTGCATTCCCTGACAGCATCAATCATGTCTTCCATCTTCATGCTCTACATTTGTTCTTATAAACAACGTCTTTGTCATTCCTGTAGCTCTCACTCTACCATTCTTATTTGATCAAGGTATTGTAGCTGCTATTTTTCCATTCGCGCACAATCCTATAATTGTAATAGGTAAGCTAGAACTTTGCATATTCCTGATTGCAGTCATCATTGCATAATCATTGTGCGCATGAAAAATTCTTTGATTAATGCAAACACTCTGCTATTGCCCCTTTAAATTTTAATTAATCTAGAGATCACTACTCCCTCTGGATAGCCCTGAAATCTCAAGCAGTTTGAGTCTCGATGTCAGTAAATACTCATACAAACATAAACTCAACAACTAGATCTCTTTACAACTTTAACACACATGCAATCAAACATAAGAACACTGCATATACCCTAGAAACCCCAACCGAGGAAAACCAACAATCCTGTGGGGCTATCTTCTCTCTAGAGCCCATAGCATATATACAAATGAACAAATGCAATACAGTGTTACCTCGGCAGTAACTCAATCCTTTGACTAGGACAAACGCTATCCTGAACGTCTCAGACTCTGAATCAGTCGATCAAGCTCTAACTGAGCTCCTCTCTCCTCAAGTAATGCGCCCTCCCTCCTCTCAGCAACACGTCCTCCTCAAACTCAGCAGAAACTACCTCAGTGAACTATCTCAGTCCACAGAACTGAGTGCCAAGTGCCTCTGGAGCTAATGGTCATTGATCCAGCTTAGATCTGACCACCCTAGCTTGTGCAGTAGCTACTTCCTCTCTTAGAAAGTCGCCCTGCATGTAAGTTGCCCTGCATGCACAAGTGCACCCTCCTCACTCCTGATCTATCACTCTCTGATAAAGAAACTGAGCAATATCATTCGGGGACCCCCTGCCTCTATATATAATCTCACCAATGAATTAGGTTTACCAAAACCCTAATTCTCAGTGCATGCAAAAGTTACTTTTGCATGCATCCAATGATCGCTGACAGGGCATGCAAAACTCATGCATGTAAAGGTCAAATCACCTAGGAAGGTCCATATGCAGCCACCACTGGGATCATGCCATTGAGTAGAGTGTATCTCACCCTCTACTTCATACCGATTCTTATACAACTGATGTACCTCCATGCAAGGCATCTGAATCATGGAGGACATCCCAAGATACCATAGAAACTAACACTCCCTCTTAATGAGGGATGTCCTACCACTGATGCATGGATCCAACAATTCCTCTGCTGCTGACACTGAACCAATTGTCCTAACTATCATTATTCCCCTCTGACCTGAAGTGCCCTCATCAAGCTCCATCAAAGAAGCCCCCTGATCTTCCATTGACTCTGTCACTGTACTCTGATTCAGAGTCCCTCTGAATCTCTGTTGTAACCAGTCTCGAAGACTGTTGTCAAGTGGATCCACTAGTCTATAAGTGGGCTCCCTCTATCTCTGAGTTGACTCAACTCTCTCCTGAGCTAAGTCCATCTCGTACCGACTCAATCTCTAACTGGTGCTTGCATGAGCATCCCGCTCATCCATCTGATCTGACTCTAATGGCTCAATCCCCTGAGACTCATCATCATCATGAGCATCTCAATCATCCATCATATGACCAAAGTCACTCCTTTGATCCCCATCATCATAGTGATCATCTCGCTCACCCAACTCTTACTAGACTGATATCTCCTAGCATCATCGTGGTTGTGAGCATCTCGCTCCCTGTCCTCATCTGACTCAAAAGAGGATGCACTCAACCAACCTCTTGTGCCATAAGTGGGTTGTCCCCGAATCACATATTCACCATCGATCTTGTGACCCATCAAGACTGAGTCTACTCCTCTAGGATAGGCGAAAATCAGATCCCGTTGGAACACAATTGAGTAACCAACAACTCTTAAAGCTGCCACTGAGATAAATCTCCCTCTCAGTCCCGGAACAAACAGAACTCCTGATACCTCCAGAAGCTCTCCATGGTCAAGTAGGAATCTCACTCTACCCACTTCAGTGACCAAGTAATCAATCCCCTGCACATCCCTAACCATCTTCCTAGGTGTGTGCTCTTGGATGAGGAATGCATCTCGCATCCCTGTCATGTGACTGTTGTGCATACAGTCAACCCTCCATCTCTGATCACCGTGATCCTCTGGATGACTACTGTCATGCCCTGACTGATATGAGGCTAGTCAGAACTCTGTCTCAAATCGAGAGGTAAACTCATCAACCTCCTCTGCTGCTACTATCTGCTCATCCTTCACCTGCTTCCCTTTCTTCTTCTACGGACATTGTCTCGCACAGTGTCCATACCCATTGCAGGAGAAACACTTGATATTGCTCAGATCCTTCTTATGCTTGAAGCTCTGGTTCCCCTTGGCAGCAAGTGCCACATCCTCCTCCTCTTGAATGGCTGAAGTTGATCCGTGAATATATCCTCTGTGGATCTCCTCCTTGGTGAAGTCGTCCCATAGACGATCCCACTTGGGAAGGTTCTCTCTAGCTATAATGGAATGGACAAATACTGCCCATGGCACAATCACTCCATTTAGGGATTATCTTACCAACTCACTATCTTCAACCTTCTCACTCACAGCTCCCAACGCATCCCTCACCTGAGTGATCTTGGTGAGATATGTCGACATGCTCTCCTCCTTTCCCATATTCATGTTTCTCGGCTTCTCTCTGAGAACCATCTTCCTATTGGCATTGGAACTTTGGTACAAGCTAGTCAATGCATCCCACATCTCGTACACATTGTCTTTGGTTGAGACATGTGGAATGACATGATCCTTGATCGTATCAAGAAAGATCCTCTGATCCTTTACATTCTTTTTATCATATACTGTTTTAGCAGTAGCATCTGATGGAACTATGACTGGATTTGCGACTGTACTGTTCACAACATCCCGCAATTCACACTCTTTTAGCAAGAGTACAATCCATGCCCTCCATGCATTGTAGTTGGAGGCCCCATCCAACCGGTCCTCCACTCTCAAGCTAGTGGCCATACTCTCTGAACTGAAATACTATAACCCACAATGAAACAAGAATCTCTCCTGATCACAGATTTGGCCTACCCTCGCACAGATCTGATAGATCTATCTCAGATATATCCTCCAAACTCACAGATCTGATAGATATGACCTCTACAACCTCATATCTGAGCTCTGGTCTCTATCTCTGCTGATCTCAGTGTGATTTCCTTTCCCGACCCTTACCAGGGCTCTGATACCATGTAAATTTTAATTAATCCAGATATAACTACTCCCTCTGGATATCCCTGAGATCTCAAGCGGTTTGAGTCTTGATGTCAGTAAATACTCATACAAACTTAAACTCAATAGCTAGATCTCTTTACAACTTTAACACACATGCAATCACACATAAGAACACTGCATATACCTTCGAAACCCCAACCGGGGAAAACTAGCAATCTTGTGGGGCTATCTTCTCTCTCGAGCCCAGAGCATATATATAAAGGAACAAATACAATATCGTGTTACCTCAGCAGTAACTCAATCCGCTGACCAGGACAAACTCTAGATCTGCATGCATCGACTGATGCATGCACTGGAAGAATGTGCCCTAACTGTCAAACTGGATCTGAGAATCTCTGCAGGTGCCCCTGACTGATTTGCCTCTCTCTATCACACTGCTCTGATCTGCTCTACTCTAGAAGAAAACCAACTGCTCAACTGAAGTATTGCGAACTTCTCTACATGGAGAAATGCGCCCTCCCCTCTAGATGTTTGATGCTCGTATTGTGCCGAATCTCCACAAATTTGAGCTCCGATCGTCCCTAACCTTCCTCAAATGCTGAGGCAAGGCTATCATGAACGTCTCAGACTCTGAATCAGTCGATCAAGCTCTAACTGAGCTCTTCTCTCCTCAAGTAATGCACCCTCCCTCCTCTCAGCAACACGTCCTCCTCAAACTCAGCAGAAACCAACTCAGTGAACTATCTTAGTCCACAAAACTGAGTGCTAAGTGCCTCTGGAGCTAATGGTCATTGATCCAGCTTAGATCTGACCACCTTAGCTCGTGCAGTAGCTACTTCCTCTCTTAGAAAGTCGCCCTGCATGCACAAGTGCACCCTTTGCATGCACAAGTGCACCCTCCTCACTCCTGATCTATCACTCTGTGATAAAGCAAAAGTGCACCCTCCTCACTCCTGATCTATCACTCTGTGATAAAGCAACTGAGCAACATCATTCGGGGACCCCCTGCCTCTATATATAATCTCACTGATGAATTAGGTTTACCAAAACCCTAATTCTCGATGTATGCAAAAGTCACTTTTGCATGCATCCAATGATCGCTGATAGGTCATGCAAAACTCATGCATGCAAAGGTCAAATCACCCTGAAAGGTCCGCATACAGCCACCACTGGGCTCATTCCATTGAGTAGAGTGTATCTCACCCTGTACTCCATACTGATGCCTATACAACAAATGTACCTCCATGCAAGGCATCTGAATCATGGAGGACATCCCGAGATACCATAGAAACTAACAGCCCCATGAACTTTAGACTAATATCATTCCATAGTCATTTCTTTTAATTCATGTATATGTGATTGGTTAAATAGGCCTCAGCGATTTCCTAGAGCAAGTACACTAAATGGGTAAATCAATTGATCATATTTATAGATCAATTTAAAATTATACCGTGAATTTATTTCGTCTATTGCGCTATTCCTGCAAGTTAAAAGTCACATAACATCTTCAAAACAAAGACTATTCCTGTCATCACTAATCTGTAATCACATAGAAGGAAGACTAAGGCTTGAGACCATTGATAATTCGACACAACAAACAACGATCTCATATCTTTCATGCTCTCTGCGACATTGTTGCTCGGATCCTCTTTTGTTCTCACATCACTGCTATCATAAATTCGAAAATTGAGGCGTTTGTGTTACTTGCGTGCAACTGTGGTTGAAGATGAAAAACTCAAGCTCATAGCCACAATATCAGACCCTTCAATCAACCTGCAATCTCTGAGATCATCATCACATTCACATCTCTCAACACAAGTTCTCAATGCGGATTTAAAACAATTTTGCATAACAAGCGATTTTGACTCTGGTCAAACCTTTGCTGGGGTGCACGGTAGTGTGGTGACCGTTGATTACATGGACGATCATATCTTGAACCATGTCGTTGCCTTCACCAAAGAAAATGCCAACTCCGCCAAATTTAGTGCCATCTCGTCCGCTAAGTAAATGCTAACTGATATTCATATCTATCATGAATATCCCAACATATATAACTCAAGCAGAGCAATAGTGAATAACACATCTAGCAGCAAACAACTACCATCAAGCAAAGATAGAAAACGAGCCTTGACATATAACCTGTCATTTAAAAGTTCTTCAAAAAAACAAAGTTCCTTCATGACATCCAAAGCCTTCTTTGATAAGAAATCCGTCTCCTTGTTAAATTCCCTGTAAACATGCAGAAAATAAAGTTATGTAAAAGACCTTGGTAGCATTTTGATCTTTTGTTACCAGCACTGAAGAAGAGCCACCTGTATATTGAATTTATTTAGTGCTCTATATGCATAGAAATGCGAGAAAAATGTAAACTATATAAAGCCATCATCTCTATCTTAGTATTTGAATTTTTACCGCAACCTATCCACATCCTAAAAGAACTCAAGAAGAGCCACGTGTATCTTGAATTTATTGAGTGTCCATTCAATAAGAATCTTGGAATGTCTTGCTATATGCATAAAATCGCGAGAAAAATGTGAACTATATAAAGCCACCTCTGTGAGAAAAATGTAAACTATATAAAGCATCACCTCTATCTTAATATTTGAATTTTTACCATAACCTATCCACATCCTAAAAGACTGACCTTCCTTCATAATCAATACCATCCCAATGCCTCCTTTTTCAATTTCCTTTTGAGATCAACACCATCCCAATGCCTCCTTTTTCAATTTCCTTATGAGATGCCACATCAAAAAACCAATAGACACATTAAACATAAACACAAGAACATTTATATAGGAATTTAACGAGCCCAAAAAAAAAGAATATTCATATTATATCCTATATTTTACTATACTGGCATATGTTGTACAATTTATTCTAAACATTATTTTATGTTGATATTTTGTTCACAATAATACTCATTGACAATTATGTGTATTTTAACATTTATGTAAGTACAAAATTAAACATTATTTTATGTTGATATTTTGTTCACAATAATATTTATTGACAATTTTATTTGTATTTTAACATTTATGTAAGTACAAAATTTGAATAATAAATTAATATTGATTAATATATAAATGATTGTTATTTTAAGTAGAGCTTGTTTTAGAAGTTATCAAACCTATTTATTAAATTTTCATGAATGTGTTAACTCAGAATATTTTATATCGTTATTTATTTTATTCATTTCGTTAGAATTAGTGTATATAAAGCCTAGTTAGTAATGTTGCAAGCTGTGGTGGTGGTTTCTAATAAATTTTGACAAATTGTTCAGAAAAGAGAAAGAGAAAGGGAAAGAGAAAGGGAAAGAGAAAGAGATAAGGAAAAGGAAAGAGAAAGAGAAAGAGATAAGGAAAGGGAAAGAGAAAGAGAAAGAGAAAGAGAAAAGGAAAAGGAAAGGGAAAAAGAGAGAGAAAGAGAAAGAGAAAAGGAAAGAGAAAGAGAAAGAGAAAGAGAAAAGGAAAGAGAAAGAGAAAGAGAAAGAGAAAAGGAAAGAGAAAGAGAAAGAGAAAGAGAAAGACGAGAAAAGAACGAACATGAGGAACAAGACAAATTGAAGGCAATAAATTTATATAAAGCTTTGCTTCAGGTTTAGCCAACAACATCTTTAGTGACCAGGGGGAATTCACAAGGAAATCCAACTCACCAAAGATAAGTTTTGTCACCAACTCAGAGCCGGCACACAATAAACAGGGAAGCTTATCCAATATAGAGGCTACAACGAGGAAAGGTCCTCCATGCCACTAGTCAAGTAGTAAGTCAAGGTAATGAACAAACTGGGTAAGTCATGGATGGATGAAGACAGTGAGTAATGAAACCAACACTAGCAAGCCAAAGTATGTCGGGAATGATCACCTCTATTCTCCCTAGGGAGGGTAAAACCAATGAGTATAGGCCAAGAACTTCTAAGTCTGAGTAGGGACAAGTATGATATATATATAGTATAACCAGGTTCACATTCTATATGATCGCCAGATCATGATACTAAGTGTTAAGACATGCTATGAGAATGGAGATAAAAGCAATATAACCACAACACCATAATATACCTGAAAGATCATCATCTGAACCATCATATGTCCTCTGAAACTGCTACTGCAACTCTGGGCACTACTGACTGCTCTGTATAAATGGCTAAATAGCTACATCGGTCATCTCTCTGAGTGTCCTGAAACTCAGTCATGGCATGGGGAATAAAACTGCTGTCCAAAATCTGACAATAATCCATAGTAGATGGTCATCTCAGCATCTCAATGCAAGGGAACTGGCTGAATAGTGACAGTACTGGAATCAGAAAAATAATGTATGGTAGGCCGACTACTATATATGTGATAACGGGTACATTAAAGGTATTTGAAGACTTCATCAAATTATGTTTTAGTGGATTAGTTGCAATTATGTTGAATGATTATAATTTGTTGTCCATGCAATGTCCCCATTCAAATAAGTGCATAGTAAGACAATCCCATCAATCTTACTAGTTTCCTAGGTTGGATGGGCACATGCGGGATGGTAATAAGGAAACTAATAAATGATATTTAGACATTAGAAGGGTTCAAGCATTTAATAAATATGATGAATAAATAAATTCAAGAGAAATTATAGGTGGCAAGTGGTTTTGGAGACATATGGAGGTGGTGGGACCCACACTAGCTTGATTTTTCAATGACACATGGCAGCTCTCTCTTGCCAATTCGAATTCATGGGAAGGTGAACACTCTTGGGTGAGTTGGTAAGTCATAACACATGGCATTGAGCATATTAGGTCGAAATGGGAAAGAATAGTAATCTCCATGGGAGAGGAAGAGTCAAATTGGAGACTAGTGGACACATGGGCTAGATTCCCTAGTTTTATGACAACAATAATGAAGCATCTATGACATTTTATGACAAAATTCAGACCTGACTTCTTACACCTGACCATTATGACATGTCAGCCCCAAAAATAGGCTCAAGAAGGCGCTCATGGAGTTGGAGGAATCTAAAGAGACTCAAATTCGAATTTGGGAGAAGATGGAAGGTTGGAACTAGGAGACAAGTGGCAAATGAGGAATATTTTCTAAATGGAAAATTATTGAATCTATTGAGAGGATTTCGACCCCTTGAAGGCTAATGTTGGTTATAAAATGTAGAAATCAAGTATGAGAATGGCTTTTGATGATTTGAGAAAAATTGCATTTGTGAAGAGAGAGCTAGTGGATGACTAGTTTCTTGCCTTAGCCAATTTCGAGGGTGAAAGATTCCCATCCAAGTTGGTGTTTAGAGAGGCCACTCAGGTCTTTCATGGTGCTTTAATGGAGTTTGTATTTGCAGGTAGCAGCTACAGGAAGTTTCATGGTTTTGTTTAGTGCAGCACTTTCTCTCCACCGTTTCCAGTTTTGAAGGCATATTCGTGCTCCTTGAGGGAGAACGTTTTTGGTGAGCACTTGTGCTTCTTGAGAGAGCTTCTCATTATATATTTATGATTGTAATAGCTTCATATCCTCTGTTATTCATATTCAGAAAATCTCAGGTCGAAATACCCACTGGTTGTATGCAAAACTATTGATTAATGAGCAAACAATGTCCATTTCCCCAATGCATTGATGTATGACACTATAATGTTGATTATTTCGAATGGATGGATGATTCTCTGATATATTTGTGATAAATATACTGCCATGGATGTCTTCTACAAGTTTCATGTACTGTACTTGAGCATTTGAAGCATTTTTACTCAGTTTAGTTGTATTGGGAGGTGAAATAGTGCCATTTCCCCAAGGGTCGAATTGGGGGTTTTTGCTGTTGAATGTGAGAGAGTTAGAACAGTATTAAAAATCAATTAATGGTGCATATGAGACCTTAATCACATACTTAACACATTATATACCTCTGTTCATAAATTTGTGGGAGTTTGGAGGCATTTGGAAGGCCATTTGCAGTGTTAACCGAGGGGGATTTGATGCACAAATCACTAGTCCAAATTACATATATTGATCAGAATACAAATCAAGTTTGCAGCAGTATTTGGAGGGCCATAAAACATCCCTGAACCTTATATTCAAGTCTAAGTACCATTCATACACTCCTACAAAAGATTTGGGAGCATTTGGGTTGATTTGGAGGTCAAAACAGTAAAACTAGTCAAAGGTCGAAATTGGGAAAAAAAGTGGAAAATTGGGCATTTTAATAAAATTTGAAAAAGGGATATTACAGTCCATAACTCTATAAAAAGACAATATTGCAAGAAATAACATATTACTACTAGTTAATCCATTGTAATCCAGACATCATCTCCATATGCTCTATTAGGGTGCTCTACACAATTTTGATATGGAAAACAAAATTAAGGATTTTAATATGAAAGATCATATAACTCTTATCAAGAAAATATCAAAATTGATCAATTCATGCATCCCTCTCCAACATGCGCTCATCACATCTACTGCAGCAATTACCTCCTAGTTTATGTTCATTGAGAAACAAGCTTTAAATCAAGCCAAAATCAAGAAGTTTGGTGCTATATTGGGGGTGTTACCCTCCTCTTTGGATGGATGTTAGGGGGTAAATATTTGAGGACATTTTCATGCTAGTAGCAATATCATGAAGTTATGAGGCAGTTGTTATGGGCACTTTGAGTTGATCTAGGATTGCTCTAGAGATTTATTTCAAACCTATGCATAATATGGATGTCTAAGAAATCATTTCTAAATGTTTATTTAGTAAACAAGAAAGCATCCCTATTTCCTGAAGTCTAGGTATGTTGGGGTTAGCAAACAATATTTTTGGGCATCTACAACAACTTTACTAGTCCAGAATATACAAAGAAATAGGAAACTTTTCCCCAAAGCATATACTCTACAAAGCATATTTTGCAAGAGTTCTCTAGGAGGACAACTGACGATATAAAGTAGAGGGCATCCCATGACACCATCATTTTTTTCTAAAAATGTGGCGGGCTCGGTCTCTACATTTGAAAAGGTTGTTGGTGTTGATTCTTATGTTAGGGATGATTTGGTTGATCCACATCCCGGTAGAGATTCACTTAAGGTTGAGATAGTGTGTTCTTGTCATAGGGAAGTTGATCTTGAAATGGTTGTCCTTAGTATGAATGCTCTAGCAATTGACAAGCTAGGTAATCTCTCTTATTCTTTATTTGCTAGTGTTTGTTGAAGTTGTGGAGACTTCTAATATTTTCCCATCGACGTGTTCTGAAGTTGGTGGGGATTCATATTCTTCTTCTTTAGGGGTTGTGGTGGGCTCTTCGGTGGTGTGTTGGGGGTTAGTCAATGAGGCAATGGCTTTGAAGTCAATGGAAAGCAACATAGATGTGATTTTGATGGTTTAGATGTTAGGTAGTTCCTCCTCATCATTGGATAGTGATTCTATTCACCTTGTTTTGTACTCGTCAAGTGAGCAGGTGGTAAGGATTATGTCTATAAAAACGTAACAAAGATTATTGATTTCAGGGTAAAGGGTGCATTCTAAATTTCAATCTCTAGTGAACAATTTGGAGGCCATGTGTGGTTGGTGGAGCCCACCTCTTTAGCCTTGGATGGATAGAAGATTCATTTAGGGATTGAGGATAAAGTATGCATAAAGCTTAGTAGAGGTTGTCTTGGGGAATGTGGTAGAATGATCTTAGGTTTTGTGAGAAAAACTATGATCACTTCATGCAACATTTGCATCTTCCTCCAACAATGTGTATTATGATGTTGATCTTTGTCCTGAAAAGAATAAGATTTGGTTGGATCCTTCTCCTTTCATTTGGCTCCCTAGCATGACTATGGAGGAGAAGTCACTATAGGAGAGTTACTAGTATTTGCATGGTATTTGGCAGTTTGGATCCCTTATAATACTTGAAGCATTTGGTGTCATTGTTACTATGAAAAACAAATCTTTATGTTAGGATCCTTTATAATACTTCTTGAAGGGTTTGGTATCATTATTACTATGAAAAAACAAACCTTTTTTGGAACATATGTCAAGTGCCTCCATGTGCAAGAGCTTGTCTTGCTTACTGATAATACTTCGCTGCCAACTATTGTGCAAAATACTTGACCACCTATTAATTGTATTCCTGGTCTGGGATCTGAAGTAGTTTCTTTGAAATTTGAACAATTTTTTATGCCTATCAGAAATTGGATGAATTCATTGACTTGTCAAATGCCCTCAAATATTAGAATGATTTGAAGGATGATCTTCTACCTTTAAAAGTTCCTCCACTTGTCATCAATCTCATTAGAATCTTGTAGTAGAAAACTGTGGATTCACCAATGTTAGAAGAGGAAATGAGATGATCATCAATAATTCTGAGAAGGTCATTGCAAATCTTGTTGAGTTCATCCTCAACTTTGTGACAATACTTCTTGATCTGTTTGAGAATAAGCTCATTACCCTTTGTCTCTTCTTTCTTCTCAATGGAGGACATATATTCCATGAGGTTCTCGACACCCCATTGACATTATTGTATCTAACTGAGAACAAGTTTCTCTTTGCAACTTGGCACCATGTAATCACATTTGACAGTTGATGGGTTACCTCGATGAACACCTAGGCATGATAAGCACTATATCATACTCATAAACTTGTTAATGAGCGCATACCACACTTGGTAATCCCTTTTGCTCCAAACTCTATGAAACCCCTTACATAATCTTGAGGGTTTTGGCTATTGATGTGGTTATCTATATATATAGTAGAAGATGTTTTGCAATAAATTTACCACATCCAACTTATCACCGAAATATGTTAAAAGAATTCTAGGTTGCCACATGTTCATTTACATGATTAATGCAACAAATTAAATTATATTCAAATAAAAAAAGAGAAATATCTGTAGAATCCTATAAAATATAATGGCCCTGTAAATGTACATTTCTTGCCAATCAAACCTCACAAATATGATCCATTTCTTGACAAACAAAATAAGAAGTTGTGAGCACATATCCATTGCTTTTATGCATAATGATATTCACAAACCTCCACAACAACAAATATAAAATGAAAAATGAAATAAATAATGATAAAAGGTATTGAATATGGAAATAAAATGAACAAAAACCCCATGTGCTGAGGGAAGATCTTCATCTTATTTCAATTGGCCATGAATATGTGATGTTGAGGCTTTAAGGGTTTATGGAGTAATGGAAATACTCTAAAAATGGTAGTAAGAGAGATACCAAAAGAAATCATGAACACATGGTCACTCATATTCCATTAGGTGTAGTAAGAGAGATATCAAAGGAAATCGTCGTTAGGATCACTCATATTCCATTAGGGTTCATCATCAGTCTTTGTCGTTTGGATACATGCCATGCTTTAAGAGTCTCTCAAATTCCATTAAGGTCACTCAAATTTTGTCAAGGATAACTGAATTTCATCATCAAATACGTCATACGGTGCATCAAAATCATCATCATCCTCATCCTTATTGTCAACATCATCATCATCAACAACAACATCATTGTTATCATTGTTGTTGTGGTCACTCATATGCCATTAGTGTTCATCGTTACTCATCTCCATTTGGATTCATGTCATGTTTTTAGAGTCACTCAAATTCCACTAATGTCACTCAAATGTTTTCGAGGACAAGTGAATTTCATCTTCAAGTACGTCATACATTGCATCAACATCATCATCATCATCATCATCATTGTTTCCATCAACATCAACATCAACAAGTACATCATCTAAAACATCATGTTCATCGTCTTCCTCATCAATGAGTACATCATCGACCACATCATTGTCATCATCATTGATAGGATTAGACATGCCACTATGGTTCATCATCAGTCGTCTCCATTTGCATTCATGTCATGTTGTTACAATCACTCAAATACCATTAAGGTCACTCAAATGTTGTCGACAACAATTGAATGTCATTAGATTCATGTAGGTGATATTAGTATGTCACGCATATGTGATTACATAAATTTAGGTGCCATTAGCATCAATCAGTGTCTGGAAGTATTATCACATGCATCATCATCATGGACATCAACATTGCTGTCATCATCATCATCAATGTCATATGGTACATCAACATCATCTTCATCATCATCCTCGTTGTCATCATCATCGTCACCATCAAGTACATCATCAACAAAATCATCGTCCTCATTGTCATTATGGTAAGTCATATGGCATTAGTGTTCATAATCACTCATCACCATTAGGATTCATGTCATGTAATTGTTAGGGTCGTTTAGATGTCGTTACAGTAATTTCGGTGATAGTAGGGTCATTTGGATGTTGTTACAAACATTTAGGTGCCATTAGGATCAATCAGGATCTAGAAGTGCTACCACATGCATAATCATTGTTGACATCGACATCATCATCAACATCATACAATAAATCAACATCATCATCATCATCATAGTCATCAAGTACATCATTGTCATCATCAATATAATTGTGATAATAATGAGCAAGGAACCCTACTTCCTTGTAGGAATGGATGATATAGTCTTATAATTATCAAATCATATCCATAAGCTCCATCATAATTATCATAATGCATCATCATCATCATGTTGTTAGGGTTAATCAGATGCCATTAGGGTCTATCAAATGTTGTTGGTGAAAATCAAATGCCATTAGAGAAATTTAGGTGACATTAAGAGAATTTACCCCACATTAGGATCAATCGAGATCCAAAAGTGCAATGATTACGGTAATTTAGGTGCCACTACGATAAATAAAGATCTATAAGTACTATCACATGAATCATGATCATTGACATTGATATCGTTGCCATAATAACCACCATCATCAACACCATACATGAGTACATAAGCATCATCATCAACACCATACATGAGTACATAAGCATCATCATCATCATCATTGGCATCCAATCACCAATCATATATCATCATGATCATAGTCATTCATCTCAACCTCATTATTATCATCATAATCATCATCATCAACATCCTTTCCATCATGCATCATCAACATGATCATCCTCATGTTTTTACGCTGAGTCAAGTTTCATTAGGGTCACTCAAATGTTGTTAGCGACCGTCAGATGTGATTAGGGTCATCTAGGGGATATTATGGTCACTCTGATGCCATTACGGTGAATTATGTTTCCATTAGGACCAACCAATATCAAATAATGCTATAATAACCTACATCATCATTATTGGCATTGACATCATCGTCGTCATCAACATCCTATTAAATATTGTATAAATCATCATTGCCATATTTGTAATTGTGGATATATGCATCAGCATGTCGTTAGGCACACTATAATGTCATTATGGACCATAGGATTTCTTAGGTTTATTTATGATTAATTAAGGTCTCAGTTTCCAAAATGGCCATTTAGGTGCTACTTCTGTCAACATGCCTAGCATTATCCCTGGCGCAACATTAGAGTTTTCCTGGCACTTTTTCCTGGCGCAATTCCTTTCAAACTTCCTTGAGCAATTCCAGGCACTATGCCTGGCGATATGCTTGGCTCTATACCTGGCGCTATATCGGGCATTTTTTCGAGTGCAATTCATGGTGTAATTCCTTTCAGAATTCCTGGTGCAATTCATGGCGTAATTCCTGGCACAATCACTTAGTCTATACCTGGTGCTATTTTGGACATTGTTTTGCAGGCTATTTTGGTCGTTAAATGGGATGTTATTATAGACATTAATTGGGATGCTAATTGGGATGCTAATTGGGACGCTAATTGGGACATTATTTGGGATGTTAATTGGGTTGCTAATTAGCGTCCCAATTAGCATCCCCTTTCAAAAAAGGACGCAAATAATGCCATTAAAAGCGCCACCTCGTGGAAAAGCGTCCACTTTGTACAAAAAATGATGAAAAATACACTAAAAGTGATAGTGGACGCTAAAAAGGGAGCTAAAACATACGCTAATTCCAGGATTTGTTGTAGTGAGAGGAGAACCAGCAGCAGCTGAATTATTAGAAGAAGAAAGAGGTCAAGCTTTGTGTATGTTTTGTAAGTTGTTTGAGCTTCGACGCAACACAGTCATAGATTTTGTAAGTGCACACAATGCACAATTTATCATCTTTCAATATATCCGTATGTTAGTGTATTTTCTGTGTGTTTTCAAAGCAAAGCATTTTGAATATAAGTGTTATGAGAAGCAATTTGTTTAATTTGTTTTACTTTTATAGAACATAGTCATTAGTGCAGTCTGTGAACTCCACATTAAGTCCAGAGAGCTTAGCATTACTTTAAGAAGAGCTTCGCAACATTCCGCAGCTGGAACTCCAAGTAATTTCTCACGAGAAGTATTATACTACGAAGTGATTTTAGACCGAAAGGTTGTACTGCAAAGTCCTTGGTAACTTCGTTGTGAGGAAGTGGGACTTCGCGTTTGATCCTAGAGCTGTTGATTTTATATCTATCTATATATATGAACAAGGCCCTTCATTTTAGAGAAACAAACAACAATTGAACCATGAACCCAGCCAATTGGTGAATGTTGAGACAATGTCAATTTTCATTTCAGCAATAAAAGTCTAGTGTTAGGGAAGGTCGACAAGACATAGGTCCACCTCTACTGATCAAGAGTAGTTATTTTTTCACTTGAAAAAAAATTATACTTGATATTCAAACTGAATCAGAGTAAAATTATAATACATATTGCAAAAATATTTGTTTTTAAAACTCATCAAACCCAAAGGCAGTGTTAGGGAAGGTGGACAAGACATAGGTCCACCTCTGCTGATCAAGAATAGTTTTTTTTCACTTGAAAAAAAACTATACTTGATATTCAAACTGAATCAAAGTAAAATTATAATACATATTAAAAAAATATTTGTTTTAAAACTCATCAAACCCAAAGGAAAAGTATTCTTAAACCCGTGAAAAAACCATCTCACAAAATAATGAGTAGGCTTTTCAAATCAAAATATTAACAAAAGAGTTCATAAAGTATTGTAATGACAACTAAACATGACCAACATTGTTCTATCATGAATATCGCAGCATACATAACTCAAGCAGAGCAATAGTGAATAACACATATAGCAGCAAACAACTACCATCAAGCAAAGATAGAAAACGAGCCTTGACAGATAACTTGTCATTTAAAAATTCTTCAAAAGAGAAAGTTCCTTCGTGACATCCAAAGCCTTCTTTGATAAGAAATCCGTCTCCTTGTTAAATTTCGTGTAAACATGCAGAAAATAAAGTTATGTAAAAGACTCATGTAGCATTTTGATCTTTCGTTGGCAGCACTGACGAAGAGCCACCTGTATCTTGAATTTATTGAGTGCCCATTCAATAAGAATCTTGGAATCTCTTGCTATATGCATAGAAATGCGAGAAAAATATAAATTAAATAAAACCATCATCTCTATCTTAGTATTTGAATTTTAAATACGAGAAAAATATAAACTATATAAAGCCATCACCTCTATCTTAGGATTTGAATTTTTACTACAACTTATCCACATCCTAAAAAACTGACCTTCCTTTCATAATCAATACCATCCCAATACCTCCTTTTGAAATGCCACATAAAAAACCAATAGACACATTAAACATAAACAAAAGAGAAACAATAAATTTAAAAAACATTTATATAAGAGAACGAACCAAAAAAAGAATATTCATATTATATCCTATATTTTAGGATAGTGGCATATGTTGTATTTAATCTAAACATTATTTTATGTTGATATTTTGTTCACAATAATACTCATTGGCAATTCTATGTGTATTTTAACATTTATGTAAGTAGAAAATTTGAATAGTAAATTAATATTGATTAATATATAAATGATTGTTATTTTAAGTAGAGCTTGTTTTAGAACATCAAACCTATTTATTAAATTTTTATGCATGTGTTAACTTATAATATTTTATATTGTTATTTATTTTGTTAGAATTAGTGTATATAAAGCCTAGTTAGTAATGTTGCAAGTTGAGATGGTGGTTTTTAATTAATTTTGACAAATTTTTCAGGAAAGAGAAATAGAAAAAGAAAGAGAAAGAAAAGAAAAGAAAGAACGTGAGAAACAAGACAAATCGAAGGAAATAAATTCATATAAAGCTCTGCTAAAAGAAAACATAACAAACTACGAGGTGATTTTCTTTCAAATGCCTTACTTACCAGCAATGCTCAAGTATTCAAATTTGAGACAAATCGTGTTTCATTCTGAAAATTAATCTCTGTTGCTTGTCAGGCATCATGGACTGTGTATGGACCCAAGTTGGAGGAGAAACCTATGTGGCGTGCTACACAATTTGATCTGGATCCAGCAACGCGGGAGAGATTATTCCGTGAACATGTTGCTGGATTACGTAAGGTGAATCTTCTTTCATTTGAAAGAATTCAAATTTTCATTGAATATGATATCAAACAAATTATCAGATTGCTAAATATTGGAATGAAAATCTTTCTGTTTAGCATTGTGTGGGGGAATATCAGTCACTTCTGGCTGAGGTTATCACCCTAGATGTGGCAACTAAGCATTTTGAAGATGGAGAGAACATTATTAGTTCGTGGTCCAAGGCAAAGCTCTTACTGGAGACGCGTGAGAGGTATAAGTCAATGCCAACAAAAGAGCGAGAGAAACTACTCCGTGAACATGTTGATGGATTACATAAGGTGAACCTTCTGTCATTTGAATCATAGTAGCATAATTCGGCCGTATTGGTACTTCCTGAAACAAATTTTAATTCGTGGAATATTCAGTGTAGGTGTAATACATATGGATTATTAGTGGACGATTAAATTTTGAAAACCAGATTAAAAACAAAATAATTTTTTAAAATTATTTAAACACTATAAAATAGAAATACCATTCAATTTCATACTTTCTTATTAAAATAACTATTAATAAGTAGTTGCTGACTTACATTTCCATATTTGAAATTGTTGAGATTTCATATTTTTGTTTTTAAAATATAGATTAAATTTTATTATATAAATGTTTATGTATATTTATGGTATATTTGTAAATATTTGATTAAAAATATTATATATAAACAATCTACTAGATGTTTTTATTACGTATTTTTTTCGTATGTATCCATATTCATACTTGAATTATATTACTATTGTTACTATGATTTGAACTAGTTGAAATTTTCATTAAACATGATATCAAACACAAATTATCAGATTGCTAAATATTGGAATGAAAATCTTTCTGTTTAGCGTTGTGTGGTGGATTATCGGTCACTTTTGGCTGAGGTTATCACCCTGGATGTGGCAACTAAGCATTTTGAAAACGGAGAGAACATTCTTAGTTCGTGGTCCAAAGCAAAGCTCTTACTGGAGACGCGTCAGAGATATAAGTTGATGTCAAAAGGAGAGCGAGAGAAACTACTCCGTGAACATGTTGGTGGATTGCATAAGGTGAATTTTCTATCATTTGAACTAGTTCAAATTTTCATATTCATAACAAATTATCAAATTGCTAAATATTGGAATGAAAATCTTCCTGTTTAGCATTGTGTGGGTGAATATCGGTCACTTCTGGCTGAGGTTATCACGTTGGATGCCGCAACTAAGCATTTTGAAAACGGGGAAAACATTCTTAGTTCGTGGTCCAAAGCAAAGCCCTTATTGGAGACGCGTCAGAGGTATAAGTCGATGCCGAAAGGAGAGCGAGAGAAACTACTCCGTGAACATGTTGGTGGATTGCATAAGGTGAATTTTCTATCATTTGAACTAGTTCAAATTTTCATATTCATAACAAATTATCAAATTGCTAAATATTGGAACGAAAATCTTCCTGTTTAGCATTGTGTGGGCGAATATCGGTCACTTCTGGCTGAGGTTATCACGTTGGATGCCGCAACTAAGCATTTTGAAAACGGGGAAAACATTCTTAGTTCGTGGTCCAAAGCAAAGCCCTTATTGGAGACGCGTCAGAGGTATAAGTCGATGCCGAAAGGAGAGCGAGAGAAACTGCTCCGTGAACATGTTGGTGGATTACATAAGGTGAATCTTATGTTATTTGAACTAGTTCAAATTTTCATTTAATATAATATCAAATTGCTAAATATTGGAATGGAAATCTTTGTTTAGCATTGTGTGGGGGAATATGGGTCACTTCTGGCTGAGGTTATCACCCTGGATGCGGCAACTAAACATTTTGAAAACGGAGAGAACATTCTTAGTTCGTGGTCCAATGCAAAGCCCTTATTGGAGACGCGTCAGAGGTATAAGTCGATGCCGAAAGGAGAGCGAGAGAAACTGCTCCGTGAACATGTTGGTGGATTACATAAGGTGAATTTTCTATCATTTGAACTAGTTCAAATTTTCATATTCATAACAAATTATCAAATTGCTAAATATTGGAATGAAAATCTTTCTGTTTAGCATTGTGTGGGGGAATATGGGTCACTTCTGGTTGAGGTTATCACCCTGGATGCTGCAACTAAACATTTTGAAGATGGAAAGAGCATTCTGAGTTCATGGTCCGAGGGAAAACGCTTACTGGCTACGCGTCAGAGGTATAAGAATATGCCAAAAAAAGAGCGAGAGAAGCTACTCCGTGAACATGTTGATGGATTACATAAGGTGAATCTTGAACTAGTTCAAATTTTCATTGAATATGATATCAAACGAATGATCAGATTGCTAAATTGGCATGAATTCTTGTTTTTTGTTTAGCTTTGTGTGCAGGACTATCGATCACTTCTTGCAGAGGTTATCACCGTGGATGCGGCAACTAAGCATCGTAAAAATGGAAATAAAAGTCTTGCTTCATGGTCCGAGGCAAAAGGCCTATTGAAGCAACGTCACAGATATATTAGGATGCCAGAAAAAGAGGCAGAGACACTATTCTGTGAATATGTTGATGGGTTAAAGTTGTAAACGCTAATGGTGGGTAATGGGTATGGATTTTAGAAATGACGCTTCCAATATATGCATCCATAGAAATGAATGGGCACCTGCAAGAACTTTTCTTTCTTTCGTTTTTTTGTCCTTTTGTTAAGGCAGAAAATGAAATGGAAAATTTGATGAAATTTGTTAGGATATTTAAATATAGGATGGACATAAACTGACTGAATGCATGCAGAAATATATATACAACACCGCTCTATAAATCTAAAACCTCAACGATTTGCACCATTTCTGGCAGCTTTTTCTCCGAACAGAGTTCCCGATCGATCGGAACTCTACCCAGATTGGATCGCCGGATTCCGGCCAATGAAATGCAAAACGTTGGTGTTTTAGACAACGCCCAAGCATTATTGTTAAGAATCAACTTACTTACATAAATACAGAGAAATAAGCTTCATTCTACTACAGGCCCACTGCATGCATACTAACAGATGGTAGACTGATAACTTTCCATGTACATTTACAACAACGTAGCTCTCAGATTCTTTAAAATTCAAATTCTACCTTCTCTATTTATCAGACTTCAAATCTTACAAACTTATTAGACAGAGCTTGCCTTCTACGTCTCTCTATTTTTCTCTCTTTTATCTTCTTGGTCTTCTTCAAAATGGCATGATGGCTACTTCACTGAACCTCAATCGGTTCCCGTTCTCGAGCCCTTTAAGAATCAATATTAATGCTCTTCATGGCCATTTGGCCAGACCAGCGACCCTCTGACTGCCTCGAGAACTCTTTGTACAAGTGGTTGAACAATCGTCACAATTTTCTCACTCGAAGATTCACCCCCAACAATGCCTACTATATTTCAACAATGCATTCCAACAAGTCTAGCAAATAATCGTCTTCAAGAACCTTCTCTTACGCATTTTACAACGACTCTTCAACATCATGGCCATATAGACCGTGATAACCCATTTTATTGTCCATATTCAAATTAAAGAAATGACCATTGTTTGTGTTAGCCCAATTTTGCTAATGAGACATGCTTGTGGTGGACAATACAAGTATAATGGCTACACTTGCGCTAGAGGTTTCCTTTAGATTTATTATAATTTGAATTTTGCTAATGAGACATGCTTGTGGTGGACAATACAAGTATAATGGCTACACTTGCGCTAGAGGTTTCCTTTAGATTTATTATAATTTGATGACACGTTTTGCTTTTTTTTTTATAATAAGTTTATATTTATATTATTTTTAATAAATATTTTTACTAATATTAAATTTCTTTCTTTTTAGTCATATACTTGAAAACATGTTTTATGATCTTTACTTGTTAATATTCTCTACATTTCATTATATATTCTCTTAATATTATCTTGATTTTACTACTTTTACACCTCCCTTGATGTCATCAACTACTGTCCCTATCATAGATTCATAGACACGCTTTCAAAACACATAATTATATTAATAATCTACAAACACACAACTTTCTTTCATTTTGCAACATATTGATGTTTTTTTCAACATTTCATTTCCCCCACTTTTAGAATATACTTGAAATTTAACATGTAATGTTTATGTCCATTGTAAATATGTAATTAAAGGGTGCTCAATGTATTTTAAATTTATGTGTTTTCATTGCTAACTATTTTAATGATTAAATTCTGATTTTTGGCATTTTCTTGTTCACTTATACCATGGAGTAGTCTATTTGTTAGATGTTTCAAGATTTTCTGGTGGTTTTTTTTATAGGAATCCAGTAAAGATTGTTTTTTCAAAATCTGAATTTTAAAGTATTCAAATCATATTTTCTAATGCATAAATGGATTCAGTAGCCTCAAATACCTTTTGGGCACCCAGATTATGAAAATTAAAAAAGAAGAAAAAAAACCATAAAAGGTCCAATTTGTCTAACATTTGGACTACTCCCTTGTACCATTATTCATGATTGTCTCTCTTATTTGAATATGTCTATGAAATTTTGATTTATATTCATGATTTTATAATACCCCAATTTTGACCCTTATGAAAGATTTGCTTTTAATGTAAATATTGTATACATGCGTTGTATGTTCCTTAGTATGGAGCTCAAGGCCAAGGCCCCACTAGTGTATGTTTGCATTTTATTTAAAACAAACAAGTATTTGATATTTTGATACCCATGTGCTATTAAGCCATGGAATATTGTAAATTGATGTAAATGTTAATATTGCAATAAAATACCAAAACTGGCTATGGAAGCAACCAATGAGAAGGGGCCATGTGTATCCACTAGGGAATGGTGAGGGGGTTGTGGGGATGCACCATACGCTGCCAAATGTCATTATGAGAACCCATTTGACTTTTCTTGATGACATTTATCTATGTTGTAAGGAATTTGTTGGAGATTTCAGTCCATGGCTTCAATGGAGCATGGACAGCCCAGAAATTCGTATGGCAGAGTATGGGCTCTGTTTTCTTGTACCACAAGTCACTCTACCTTAGGGGGATTGCTTCTTCCTCATCCCCATTCCATTGTGAAAGGGGGCAACATCATTTTGCATCAAAAAACGAATTACCAGCAGTGAGCAAAACCATAAATCGCAACTTTGAAAGAACCCATGATTTGAAGAGCCAAAAATGCCCAGATTTTGTATTTTACAGTGAAATCCAATGAGGGATCCATAGATATGCACCTTGGGGCGAATTTGAGAGTATTAGTTACCCCGAAATCCATTGGGAAACCCAGTTTTTATAGCCCAGAAAACTAGTGACGGGATTGAGTTATTTGATGACAGAGTTCTGAGAAATCCAATTGTGAATGGCTGAACAGAGGTTGGGTTTGCTTGATAAACCCAGTGAAGGCTAGAATCTCAAGAATTAGCAGCTGGACCTTTCTATGCCCACCCTGAAGAGCACTGGAGCGAAGGGACGCCTGAGGGACTGTGCAGCAGAGAAGGGGACCTTCCTTATGTTGGGTGTGATAGGTAATGTGGGTGCCTTGACTGTTGAATTCATTTGAGATGCCTGTAGCTCTATGGTTGAGCTCACTGACTTAGCATTTCCCTCCTTTGTCTTTCATATGCTTGACAAACCCAACTATGTGTTGGTTTAGCATAATTGTTGAGTGAAACCATGGCTGTGAGTGAGCCCAGCTAGTTCCTCCTTAGTGGATACACAACCCAACTCGGGGGTGATCTCTCAGCTGAAAGAATACAACCTAGACAGAGATCTATGGTTGGGTGGAACGTTGCTCTCACATAGCCAGTTGTTTGGACAGCTTCATCTTCAAGATAAGTGTTCTCTGTGTTATAAATTATATGCATTTTGAGTTCTGTAATGTGTTAATTTGGAATGGTAATTATTCATGTTAATGGAATGGATGCGAGTCTGTGCATAGCCTGGGATTGGAATTGAAATCCCTGGGTGTTGAATCATCATATGCCTGTGTTAGATATGAGGAGGCATTACTGTTTGTGTGCTTGCTAGTATGTTTATTTCTGCTGTGTTTATTTGAAGTATGAGTCTGCACACAACAAGTTTTAAATTGTTATGAATTGACGAGAAAGATATGGGGCTGAGAGTGTCAATAAGCCCGGTAAGTCAATCATGTTTCCTTCCTTGCATTGCAATGAGAGAAGGGGATGCTACAGATTTTCTTTCTTTCTCAAATATATTCATGAAATTTTGATTTAAGTCATTAATTCAATATATATTATGATTTCGTATTTTCTCTCCTATTTAGATATGTTTATGAAATTTTAATATAAATTATTAATTTAATATATATTTATAAATTTTCTTTATGTTAATGAAAATTTTATTTAAATTATTAATTTAATATGCTAAATTTTTTTATTTAAATTTTTAAGTTAATATACATATACATTGCAGTTAACTTATAAATAACTCAACTTAAAATTAACCATGAAGAAGTGACTTTGATCTCATATATAACAAAGCCTACTAAACTAGCTATATAGAAGCCTACTAAGCTAGTTACATATATATGAAAATATCATTTAATATTCTACATGTTTTGCACCCATAGGAAAATTTAGGAATGAAAAGCCCACTGGTAGTTTTAATTCTTCTAATAGAATTTGTGTGGGTAATCTGCCACGGGGAGCTGATGAACTTAGCTTAGAACAACTTTTTAGTGAACATGGAAAAGTTGTGGAAGCAAAAGTTGTGTATGATCGAGAAATTGGAAGGTCAAGGGGTTTTGGTTTTTTCACTCTATCATCTACATAGGGTTTGAATTTTCTATATATATATTTCCAAGTATATGATTTAGTCTTGAAAGAAGAAAGCACGCAGGAACTTATGTTAAATAAAATATTTATAAGTTGTCAAATATTGCAAATTATTATAATATGTCAAAAAAATTTGTAAAAAGATTTATGCCTTTACTACAAATCATTGCCTTTGGCCTTGATAATATGGGAAAGTTTGTGATGTTTTGCACTTTTTGATTGTAGGATATGGATGGGAGGCAAATAAAAGTGACTTTGGTTGAGACAAATCCTGGTAGCATTTGAGTGTTAAAGCATAGGCCTTTTGCTACCCTACGTTCCTTGAAGCTTGCTTTCAGATTAGCTTGGTCTTTAATATGAACTTCTTGTATTACACTTTTGGTCGGAAAGGATATTTGGTATCCTCTGCACATATGATGAATTTATTTATGTCCTTCAAGTTTCAGCAGATGGATATTTTTTCTATGATTGCCTATTGTCTACTTACATAGATGGAAGTTCATTAGTGTTGTAATTTGTCCTCCTCAGCTTCAAAACACAGTAAACTTTCTATTCTTTCTTCTGTCATATGAAATAACAGGTAATTTTTAAATCATTGGAAGCTTGTCTACCTGAATTTCAATTTCATATTTCAGATTTAGCTATGGCAGGAACTTAGTTGCTCGCAACCCATGTTATTAGTGGTTTTTGTTTGCATTGATTTGTTGTTGAAAGTCTAAGCCACTTTGTAGGGTGAGAACATATCAAAATAAGAAGGATCAATCCTATAGCTGTGAAAAAACAAAATATCAGTGCTTTATGTAAAGTTGGAACTGGTCTGCTGCCTTCACCGATCTGCGTCGTATCGTGCTGCGGTGGCATATCAGCTATTTGTTCTAGGGGCGGGGTCATCCAGTCTGTTGGCCACTCCTGGCTCTTCATAACTATATCATCCTCCGTGACTAAGTATGGCAGGGAAAGCCATATCTTTCGTGGATCCTTCCGGGGCCTGAATATAAGTTGTATTCTGGAAAAGGGCATGGGGATGGATTTTGGATCTAATATGTTTATTAAGTCAATTCCCCAAGGTCTTTATTTAAGTAACAACTGAAATTAATTTTTGTTTTTGAACATATTTGAAACATTTTTTTAACTCTAAATAAGACTTTTCATTTTTCTTCTCTGATTTCTTTTCTAATAAATAACAACCTCTATCATGTTGTCTTAATTTACAGCTTGGCAGCATCACTTTTCAGCAGAATATTTTTTCAAGTTCTGTTTTGTATGGGGCTAGTAAATGGTGTGTATAAATCAGGTTTTCTGATTGAATTTCACAACCGGAGTCGAGTCAAGGATGCAATCTTTTTATGTTTGTCAATGACTCTGATTTTAGTCTGTTTGTGTTGTTACACCTTTGGACTTTGAGAAGCTTGATTAAATTCCCCCTAAGCTTCATCTTTACCTTCTCGACTGTCTAATAAGGGTACATATTCATACATTTATATTTTAAATGGCATATCCAAATTCGTTTCCACATAGTAACGGTAAGTGTAATTGACATCTTCAAAACCATAACCTCTTAACACCATCCCGTACCCTTTAGGCGTATAGTGGCTTCCCAGTCCATTAAGTAATATCTTATGAGGTTAATATTAAAAAATATCCCAGCCGTATTTTATAACATTTTCAGAGGTGAGTTGGGAAACAAGAGGTCTTGTTATAAGCTGACCTATTCATGATCATAAACTCTTTTGAAATGACATTACTGCTATCTGGTTACCCAGTCAGGGTAGTGGCTTTCAACATGAAAAAAACTGTAAGACAGGGGTCTCATCACAAGCCAACATGTTCATTTTCTGTAAGTTTTGGTGAATGATATTGTTACTATTTGATTAACAAGTCAGGACAGTAGTTCCCAATTTCTATCTATGGATGCAAATTTTTGACAAAGATTGACAAGTAGTATATTTTCAACTAGTGGACGAGACCAAAGAAACTTGTTGTTTAATGGAAACCATATCAGGGCTATGGACGCTCGCTGGAAACAATGGCAATGCCGATGGTATTGGAGGTAAAATTAAATGATGATTGTTGATTATCACGAGTTGTCTATATTTGTGGTTAGCCAATGAAAAATGTGTTCATTTTCCTTTCATGATTATTTTTAACATCTGTACTCCTAATGGGAAACTGCAAGGAAGTATTTAAGTTGCGGTGGATGGATGAAAATATTTTTAAAGGGTTCATTATGTGGGACTCATAAAGCATGGTTGAGATTCATTTTCACTGGCAGTCTTCACCTTCATGCATTTTTGTTGAGTTTTCTTGTTAAATAATGAGTCATAGATAACTGGTTCATCCCGTCAGTCGCCATTTGTTGCCCTTTGTCAACAACAACCCTTTCATTTTGTAAGAAATGAATAGGTCCCTACCTTTACATTTTTCCAGCAAATTCTTGTTTAATGATATTTTCCAAGTATTATGTAAATTTAAGTCTGTTGGTTTTTCTAAGTCTTTTAATTTTATGATGGATGTATTCCTGGAAGGATTTTGATGGATCACTCTATTGATTTTTTGATGTCGAACGCAGGTTACATAAGCTTTAGTTTTGGATAATCATATTATGATTAAATTATTATTAGTTTTTGGATTCCATGAATGAAAGCATGGAATCCAAAGATTAAGAATATCGTATCTCTCGAATTATTATTGATTTTGCATCCACATTATTGTGATTCTGTAGCCTGGTTGGAATGGTATATTTCTTTTGATTATTAATACTTTTCTGATTAAAATGAGAAGGAAGACAGTGTCATTTTTATTTGTATTTGGGTGAGTTGCTCGTGAGGTCTATTTAACATGATTTGATATGATTTACCAATTCTGTAACTTATCATTTTACACTTTCAACTTATCTTGAGGAGACTTTTATGATTGCCATGGTCTCAATTGATAGGCTTTAAGTGGGGAACTGGATATTCAATATCATGGTCACCCATAGCTCCATTTAATTTCGTTTAATTTCATGAAGTTTATCTGGGATTAGTTAAATTATTAAATTGGCTTAATCATATGTAATTTTAACCTTGGTATTGTTTAAATAATATCTCTTTTATGTTATATATAATTTAATTTTACCAAGGGTTTTCCTAGTGATCGAACTGATTTAACCCTATTAATCCTATCTTAAGGGTTTTTCTTTTTCATTTCCAATGTATTAAGCATTATGCTTATGCCTAATACCTAGCACATGTGCAAAAATGTAGACCTTTGATTGTTTATGCTAATCTTTCGAAGGCAATGGGCTTAACCTACTTTGAGATGTGAATAATTCTACTGGGATTACAAAAAAAACATCACGATATGATTGAATGCGTTTAACTTGGGGGTTCTTCGCCTAACTACCCTCACACATATAGTTTCCTATTCATCTTTGATAGAGACTTATGTCATGTCCCATTCTCGATCCAGGCATGGGTAAATTATGACGAATGATGAGTTGTAATGTTGCATGGTTAAATCAACTCCCTGTATGATCCCGACCTCAGTTATCATACACACATCTCAGGTTACCTGGGCATGCCTTTGCTTGCAATGACTATGTTGAACCATTTATCATTCACCACCTTCTACTCCTGTGAGGCCCTAAAGGATAACATGGCATTTATGCCATGTTCTATAAGCGAACTTTACCACCTCGGTCACTATTTGCAATACATCCCAAGTTGGCATGGTACACTCGCATTATGCCCAACACTACTGAAAAGGAAAGTTATTATTGCACTTAGCATTGGTATTTGTTTTTCCGAGCCTTCCCTTGGAAAATTTCCTCATTTTGCACCCCCAATTTATGGTTGATTTTCCTTTTCCTACAAACATTGTCTGTTCCAACTGATTCGATGTTGTAGAAAATCCCGTATCCGGGTTACTAAGGAAGATGATCCATTTTCAAATAAATGTATATATGAATATTGTATAATAATGAATGATAAGTACATTACAATGAATGGCCCACTTAAATATATCTTGGGCACAATTATTGAGGAGTCACATCCTCTCATAAAATATAATTAATATTTATTAATTATTATTAATAATTATAAGTTATTATTATATATTTATTATTTTTATATGTGTAACATTGTCTTCCCCTTAAGGAAAGCTTTGTCCTCAAAGTTGAGTTTGCTGATATCGTCTTTTATTCTGGCTTTATGTCGAACTGATGACTTGAGACATTCAATTTTGATTACATCCATTGCTTCATCTTGTTTCTTTTGTTTTGGAATCCACATTAAGTATGTACTTGGTGAATTTTTGTTTACACTTTTGCCACTTGCGTGGTTGTTGCTTTTAACTATTTTTGTTACCAACATAACAAAATTGACAACTTGGCAATAGTAACTACTTCGGTGATGTCATTCCCAACATATTTTGTGATAGTTCCTTTGAAAGAAATATTTATACTTATAATTGTTACCGGACAATCTACCGAAAGTGGACTTAAGTCGTGATCTCCCTAGCTCAACATAAGTCTAGAACAAGTGAGACAGAATATGAAATTGCTTTCCTAGATCTAGTTAAAGATCGAGTGATTAGATGTCTTACCTCTAGCTTGTAGATCTTTCTCCTTGATGTTGTTCCAAGCTTCATGGTAGTCAGATCTCAGCTGCAAGACCTGTCAAGACATACCGAATAATACAAGCAAGTAAAATGCATCTGAACAATAACAGATCTAAGTAAACGGTTAAGCAAGTAAACTACACAAAACACCATTAACACAACAACATTTGGTGGCAAGAGTTTATATTACTGTATTAAAAGAAGGGAAATACAAAGAGTGATGATTACAACCAAAGCTTAACGTCGCAATCCTCCTCCAACAACCCAATGCCAAAGCCTCCAAAGGAAGTATAGGTCTTCCAAGAGATGAGTAGATATATCCCAAGCTAATTTCACCAGCATGAAAGTGCTATAGACTTTCTCCCTTTGGAATGGGAATGAGCTCCATTTATATAGGACTAAGAGGATAGGGTAGGTTGAGATATGAAGGGAGAGGGTTAAGGGATCCTCCCAAATGGATAGGGAACCGAATGCCAGCTCCTCCATAGGTTTAGGGATAGAGATCCACATCACACACCTTTGAGAATGGGCTCGAAGATGCCCTTTTATCCATTTAACTGACATCGTCACAGGATGCAGTAGGACAACCTGCGACGTCGCAAGTTGCACATAGGTGACCTGCGATGACCTCACTAAACCTAATGGAAATAGGCCAGTATCTCTTCCAAGTTGATAACTTAGTCAAAGGAACTTCAGGGATGTTTACACTGAGTATTATGATGGGAATATTTAGGTGTAACAGAATTCCGCCCAAAGCATGAAGCTATTGGAACTTGACAGGTGAAATGCTTTGACAGAAGGATTGGCAAGGACTTATCGGACGGAGGATGTTGCTGCAGTACAACTGACTCTAAGAACACAGTCTCGTATGACTCACAACACGGCTGCCAACCAATACATTGCAGATCCATGTTAGTAATGGCTGACTGAACACAATCATGTCTACTAGACACAAGTGTAGATCCATGACGAGATGATAACACAGCCACGACTAATACAAAAGTGGATCCATGTAATATGACTCAAAACAATCTCCATCGCAACCTGGGTAAAACATGATTCCCCAGGGTCTTCAAGCAGAACCTACAATGATACGAATCTATCCATGTGATTACAAATGTCTTGACGTCGAACATGGTAGAAACCACTTGATTACCGGTCATTGAGGTATATCGTTAACAAGCGTGAGGGAAATCACCATTGATGTCAATGATCCCCAAGGTATCATAGTACATATCATCAAGCACGAATAAATGAGTTAAAGTCAAACGCTTGACGAAATCTCTCAATCAAGAGTCAATGATGTAAATTCATGTTGAAAGCGAGGTAACCTGCCATTGAAGCATGCAGGCCCAAGGTACTCGATTGGTTTCTAGATTCAATCCTCGGATGATGATTTGAATTTGAAAAGGATAAATCCAATGAAGGAGGGCCATGATGAATCCCCCATCATCGACATGAAACTCGATAACAGATTTTTGGAGTAGATCAGATGGTACAGTAACATGCAAGACTGACTCAGAGTAGACCGACATCATGGAAGGTGTCCTGATTGCAGATGATGAGTGGTGAATACATCTCTTGAACATGGGCATGGCATGACTTGGCAGTATTGACATGACGAGTATGACGCCAAATCCTAATGCAACTGATGGTGGAAACATTCATTGGATGACCCAAAGGAGTAACGAGACTCATGAAATTAACAGGACTCGAGGACAAGTACTGAATGAAAATGAAAATGAGTATCATGTTCAAGAGCAACTAAGTACTGCCGCTGGTAAAGGTGTAATACAAAAAATTTCATTTTTCCCCATCATGACTGATGAGTGCCTCATGTGTTTTTGACGAGTTTGATGAGGGTAACTAGATGCTCGGTATAGCTCATCTCATAGATGAGTCCAATCCCAAATACTTTCCAAACCTAGGAAATGAGGGGTTCATCTCATAGCGGGCCTGTTATCACATATATAGTAGCCGGGCTACCATACATTATTTTTCTCATTCCAGTACACTATTCAGCCAGTTCCCTTGCATTTGAGATGCCGAGATGAGCATCTATATTGGATCACTATCAGATTGTGGACAGCAGTTGCATTCCCCATGCCATGACTGAGTTTCAGGACACTCAGAGAGATGACCGATGTAGCCATTATATCATTGGTACAGAGCAGACAGTAGTGCCCAGAGTTACAGCAGCAGTCTCAGAGGACAGATGATGGTACAGGTTGATGAGCTTTCAGGTATATGACTCAGCAGGTATATCATGGTGTTATGGTTAGATTGCTTTTATACTTATTCTTATAGCATGTCTTAGCACTTAGTGTCATGATCTGGCGATCATATAGATATTTGGACCTGGTTGACCTATTATATATATTGTATTGTCCCTACTCAGACTTAGAAGTTCACTATTCATACTCATTGGTACATACCCTCCTTAGGGAGAATAGAGGTGATCATTACACCATACTTTGGCTTGCTAGTGTTGGCTCCATCATTTCATTGTCTTCATCCATCCATGGCCTACCTTTTAGATTATCACCCTGACTTGCTACTTGACTAGTGACATGGAAGACCTTTCCCCACTGTAGCCTCTGTATTGGATGAGCTTCCCTGTTTATTGTGTCTCGGCTCTGAGTTGGTGACAAAACTTACCTATGGTGAGTTGGAGTTCCTTGAGAATTCCCCCTAGTCACTAAAGTTGTGTTGGCTAAACCTGAAACTTTTAGTGCTGCCATCAATACAAAATCTGGAAAAAATCAAATGCTATATCTTGTATATGAAAGAAATGCCAAATGAAAATGGCCATGAAAAATAAAATGTTATATCTTTTGGAAAAATAAATACCTAGGTAAACAAGCTGTCCATGACACACCTAGAAGTGCTCAGGTAAACAAGTGCCTTAAAAACACACCTGCAGCAGAAAGCCTAAAAATAAATGTAAATCTATGCAATGTGTTTGTAAACACACATAGATCAAGGCTATGGAAAACTCAGGCCCAAAAAGCAATGGAACTTAAATGTTATATCTAAACAATTGCTGGCCTTGCTTGTATTATGGATTGTGCGCATCTGTGAAGGTGAATAAACCCTCTTTAAACAACTCATCCATTTGTGAGACACCGCCATTCCCTGTGTTATTGCTCATTCAGTATATACTATGGTGTGTATTCCCTTTCCCTTGCCAAAGTGTCACAAAGTCAAGTTAGTCAAGTCATCCCTTAGCCTAGCCATTTATTTTAGCCTTCACCCTTCACTAGCAAATTGATCACAACTATGAAGTGAGTATGATCCTGAAAGTCTAGTCTGAGTAATAATAATAACTAACGACACTATATATTTGGATTTAGATCGCCAGTCATGATTACTCTGTGTTATAGAAGCTATTTGAATAAATTGTAAAGCATGTATTGACCTTGACACCTTGCAGCAGCTATGGATGATAGTCTGAGTTGTATTTGGTCTTGGTTAGACCTAGTTTGACCATGGAGGACCATGGGACATGAGATGTTGGACCTTATGATGATATGGATAGATGATATATGGTCCATGTACACATACAGGATGATTCTATGCAGCAGCTACAGGGTTATGATGATGATTCTTGGGATACAGCAGTGTTTGGTCATTTACAGATCATTATTATTGGCCTTGTTCCGGTACATTGGATATTTATCTTGATCATGCAGAGATTCATATGGTGTATGAGTACACATCTTGGATGGATTTGGACCTTCTGAGTCCAATGGGACAGTTTGTTTTCAGTTCCGGGCACTTACAGTGATGATTTAGCCTCAGTAGGCTGTCCTAGTGCAGTTTTGGTCTGTTGGAGGCCCTGTCGGAGCAGAGATGACTTTTATCTGGTTGACCTAGGGCGCTGATGATGGAGGGGGTGGTCCAGCCACTTGTTTTTACCATATTACCCCCCTCCCGGACACATTGGTACCCTCACCTTGACAGCGCCATCACTCCAGGAGGCAGTTTGGGCAGTTTCACGTTTCCCGAGGCAGTTCAGGATTGGTAGAAATGGCTATTGAGGAAATCGATTTGGGCTACTGAGGCAAAGTTATGGCATGGGATGATCAGTGATGATAGATCGGGACCTTCCACACCTCCTCCTGCAGTTTCAGCTTCATCGGGGCCCGCATCCATCACTTATGGCACTTTCTGTGGATCTTTTGGGTCTTTTGAGGACCACGACTTCACCTTGGAGGACCACGACTTCACCTTGGAGGCACGATTTGGTATATTCATGATTATTTATTGGTTATTGTGCCATGGGGATTGACCAAGGAGGGATAAAATTACCCCTTGGACCCACCATGAGCCTCTTATGATTTTTTGTCATCATGATTTGGTGGGACTCCCCTCTCCTAGGGCGACTTTGTCCACTTATGTTATATTTTATGTGTGATCCATGTATTATATTGTTGAGCTCATCTCAACCATTGATTAGACTCTTGTATCTTATAATCTTAGCCACTCATTCAAAAAGTGGTTAGGGTTTTGGTGCCTCTCCTTCCTATTTAAAGGAGAGAGCCTCTCATTGTAAAGGGTCTTTGGCTCTTGGATTATTGGTATAGAAAAATATTCTTGTGGAAATTCTTGTGGTCTCCTTTGCATCTGGTGTTCTTAGATGGTGATTGGAAAGTCTATTGCAACCTAGCATTTGGAAATTGTGGTAAGATCTATCTTTGTTTGGAAATCATTGTTTGTCTACAGGAGGGCGACTTCAACAAGGGCGATTTTGCAAGGCTTCTTCAAATCGACTTTCTTGGCATTCGCTTGTATCAGGGGGTTATCATTAGTATCATTGTGATCTATGCTATCTTTCTGTTACTTCTTTTGTGGCATTAGTCTTATCTCTTGATGCATCAAATATGATATTGTTGACGTTTGTTGTGCAGGAGAGAGGGCGCATTGGCTTCTTGGACTAAATCGATTTGCATAGAGACTACCTCAAAGCTTCCAAATTGATCGGGATTGCATAGATCATCATCATCAAGGCATCTACAAGGTTATCCAAGTAAGATCCACAGGTTTGTTTCTCTTTCCTTTATCCAATCCATTGACATAATTCATAAATTGTTAAAACCCTAAATACTTCAAAACCCCTATTTTACATTTTGTCAGATCTACCAAGATCTAGTGGGTTGTTGGGCATGATATTGAAAACCCACCTCTATAGCATCCACGGCATCCCGGATCTATAGTTTGGTGTGGATTGGCTCCCGTTTGATCCCTCTCCCAAGCCAACCTAGCTTCTCCCAAGGAAGGCGCACTTCACCATTTGAGCAGGTTGACCTAGATCTAAGCGATGGGTGTTTGAGATTTCACTTGATTTGACATCTACACATCAAATAACATACACCCAGGTTGTCCCTTTCTTGAAAATCACCTTGTGGGCCCCATTCCACATTTTAAGGGATTTAATCCCCATTTTGGACCACTTGGAACACTAAAACTCAGATCTACAAAGATCTAACCGGTGGATTGCCACAAAATTATAGATCCATATCCCTACTTGACTGATCTACCCGGATCTAAAGTTTGGATGCCATCCGACATGATTTGACCCACCTAAACCCCGATTCAAGCCTCCTTAGGGAAAGTCGCACCACCTTGGAGAAGTGAGTTCACTCACTTCGAGGAACTGGGTACTTGAGATTTTTGCAGATCCGGATTCAGAATAATTCAAAACCTAGGTCTAGACTGTCACTTTGTCAAATCTTGCCTTGGGGATTGCATTCCTTGTTTTTAGGGATTGTGGTCCACTTGGGTCAAACCTAGATCTAGACACATTTATCCATCAAGGCCTATACTGTCCACTTATCTCATGTTGTAGGAGTCCTAAACCATAAAGTCAACCCTACTTTGACTCCACTTCCCAATTCCCAAGGCACTAGTTTATCTCCAAGTCAACCCACTCTCCTAGATTGTTGGATTGACTTGTGGTTTGACTTTTGCATGGTGAACTATACCTTTGAGGACATCATGGACTATGGTCAAGATTGTCTCATGTACTAGTTAGCCCCAGTCTGACCCCTAAACAACCCTGCATTGGACACGGTTCCCAAGGCAGTGGATCTTTTGACATTGACCTAGTACACTATCCCTAGATCTCACTTTAAACATTGTAAGTCACTCTCACATCAACTATGAACCAAAGCTACATCTATTGAACCCCTCACTTAACTTGTGACTTCATCCTTAGGTCTAGGATAAACCATACACCTAACTTCACTTGGAAATACCCTGATTTGGTGTCTTGGTTTTGATCTCTCCTGTCGGGAGTAGATCGGGTCTCCCCCTTTGTTGTCTGGGCTAGATAACATAAAGTGAAGGTTGCCTCGACTGGCGTGACAACCATATACATTGGAGGTCGAGGTGATCGTGGTTGCACCTTTCAAGTTGCCCTTCCCTATTGCCATCCATGACTGGATCCTTCCATAGGGGTAACTACGGTTTAGGTGATAACAGGGCCCTTCAATGTTAAATTTTAACGAGTCCATAGAAGGTAAACTCGACGTCATTTCATGTTTAGAGAGTCTGAAAAAAAATAAAGAAGACTCCAAGGTCCTTTTTCGTAAGGTTAGCCTCTTTGCCCGGAAAAGGCTAAAACAACGTGAGAGAGGACTCTTCCAATCATGATTGGATGGAGTATACCTTTTTCGTAAGTAGTGCCCCCTGGTTCGAAAAAAGGGTAAACTATCACCAGGAAGACGACCATTCAAATAATACTTTAACAAGCGTGAATGCAACAAGTTTGCATGGCGATCTTTTTCGTATTTAGAGAGCCCGAAAAGAGGTTAAAGAGAGACTCCAGGGGGTTTCCTTTTTCGTAGGAGTTTAATGAGCCCGAAAAAGTGATAATCTATAACTCGGTGACTTATTCTCATCGTTTAACGAGCATGAGAAAGAACAAAGAGTTAGCTCGGTTTTCCTTTAATAATCTACATTAATGAGCGTAATAATGACAAAAGGATGCTCGAAGAGTGTTCATACCTGATGATACTTACGAGATGACCACCACGTCAAGAAATGGAATTAATTAGGCACCTGTAGCTCAAAAACTGGGTCAAAAGTGGTTAACCAAGTATTTCAATGCGATAAATAATCCAAACTATAGTAAAACCCCACTAAAGCATCAAAATATAAAAGGAATATTCCCTTTTTTGTTATAAAAATGGGTGAAATAGTGAAAAGAAATTACAATTGTTTTTACCAAGCTTGGAGAGTGCAAAGTGCCGTTTGGAGTCGAATTTCAATTGCTGTTTCCGGGAGCTACGGTCCACCATTCTGCGAGCTGTCAGAAGCAGGTAGGCCTAAACTCATCTTTGCAACTTTTCAGTGGATTAGTTTCATGTTTTTTGCTTGTTTTGTAAGGTTTTGAGTTGTTTTAATTGGGGGTAATGCGCCCACGGGTCAATGCAGGAAGCCCTTACGGGAACTGCGACGACTCAGGGTCGTCGTGAATCCCACAAGAGTCGTTTGCGACGATGTCGCACTGAATGCAAGGACAGTCTGCGACGGCGGAAACATCCAAGTTCAACTCATTACCCAACCCAAAAGAAAAAGTTTTGATGTATGGGGTGAGTTCTAATGTTGCTCATTTGTGCTTCTTAACAGGTTCACAGCAACAAAGATGGTCATTGAGTGGAGAGAAAGTGAACATGAGTTGGATGATGCACAGTTTGAAAATGACCCTCAATGCATTGCTGCATTGAGGAACTGCGGGTTGCTTAAGTACTTCTGAGTGGCAGGCATGAGGGCCCAAGTCCTGCTATTGAAACATATGATCCGATGTTGGGATCCGACGCAGCAACACTTCGAGATCGGGGTGCATACCTTGAGTATAGATGTCGAGGACATCTACTTCCTGACAGGATTATCTCGGAGGGGAGAATCTATATCTCTCACTGAATCATGAGGGGGTGATTGGACTGTAGATGACATAATCACTCACTGTAGTACTGTAGGCACTGCAGCTTCTAGTGGGAAGATTCCCATTAAGGATATCCGAGATCATTGATTACGTGTCATGCTCTTCACCCTGGTGAGGGTGGTGGGGAGTTAGTCTGCTCACCTCGCGAGCAAGACTTAGTTGATGTACGCGGAGGAGTGCATGGCTCCCAGGGTATTCAACTAGTGCGAGGGACTCCTGACCAACCTTCGGGGCCAGCTTAACAAATGTCGACGTGGGGCACTGAAACAATTTGGATATGGGTCCGTGGTGATTGCTTTCTTACTGGAGCAGGTACCTCATCTGCATCCATAGGTGGACTTGGATGACCGGGATTCCAGGGATCCACATATGACTTGATGGGAAGAGGTTATGGCCCGCCATGGCAACGGGGGTCCCATCATAGGTTATGGCACCGGGTTCTTCACTTGGCTAGAGGGACAGCTCCTCCTGATTGAGGATTACCCTTACAGCGGGATAGACTTCAGAGGTGATATCGACCTAGTGCTCCTCGAGGGAGAACAATGGGGTGACATCGGTAAGAACAACATCTTTTGTGTTTTTTCATTTTATATATTTTATGATTTTTTTGGAGTAGTGTTGATAACTTGGTGTTGTGTGCAGATGTGGGTCCGTCGCGGACAGTTGGGGTCTCCATCATTGCGAGGAGAGGAGAGGCCTCGGTCGTGGGTTCCGCAACACGAGATGCTACCGAGGAGGTAGAGGAGGTTTATGAGAACCTCCAGAGGATGACCCTGGATATGCTAGAGCCGGGTGTTCATGATCTACCTCGGAGCTACCAGAGGTATGCTATCAGGGTGTCTGACCATTTGGCACGCTGATGGCCAAAGTGGTGAGGGCCGTGGTCTGCTTTCATGGGCAACAGCCAGGAACTTCAGGATCTAGGGTCTAGCGACCTGAGCCTTAGGCTCATGTCCTACTTATGTATGTACTGAAAGCTTATGAGCTTCAGATTTTGTAGAGACCTACTGAAAGCTAGCGTGCTTCATTTTTTGTATCAGCACCATCATTTTGACTTATATATATACAAACATTTTCGGCGGATTTATACATTATGTGTTCTATGGATGATTTATGTGATCTTGTTTATATGTTTACTTATACAATGGATGATTTACATGTTATGTATGCTTTTATATTTTATACAAATGTCCTGTGTGTGCAATGTACCAGTCTAGAATGAAGTTGGCCATCGAGTCGGTAACTGTGTTCATATCTCGTGGAATGTGTAGGTACTGAATAGATTCAAAGGACCTTTCCAGGAGACGGACTCGTCTGTAGAGAGAGAGTAGAGTAGGGTCGCAGATAGCATAAATCTGGTTAAGATGGGAGACCACTAGTTGCGAATCCAAGTAGATAACAACGTGGTCCATACCTAAGGAAAGAGCATCAGTTAGGGTTACAATGACTGTCTGATATTCCACCGCATTGTTGGTTGCGAAACCTAGACAAATTCCTCCTGAGCTGATAAGCTCACCAGTGGGAGAATAAAGTACCCAAGATGCTGAAGCAAGGTTACGGGTATGCCGACTGTCGCCGTCCGCGAATCCGTAGCAAGTTTCCATGTACACATGCAGACAGAACATGGTATAAGAAACAAAACAAGACCTAGACACACTAAAACAAAAGTGTCACACCACACAAAACACGCACGCCATGTACAGTATATACAAGATGTCTATGCGTGAAAGACTTAAGCATAGTACCTCTTCAGGTAGATCCCATTACGGGGCTCACCCAAAGATATCCCATCGTAGTCCTCTAGTTCGTAGGCTCCTTTCTCCAGAATACGTTTCACTATATAAGGTTCATGCCACATGGGATTGAACTTACCTACCCCCATCTTATCGTGCCTTTGGTCGTACGTGAGAACCAAATCACCCTCATTAAAGATGCGAGGTTGAATCGATCTATCGTATTGTGCCTTGATGCATTTCTTGTGTGCCTCGTTGGCAAGAGCAGCATTGTGGCGGGTCTCGTCAAGCTTTGTTAGGTAAAGGAAATGTTCTTCCTCGGTAGTGGTGTTTGGAAGAAGTTTGACTGCGAGTTTGAGCGATTAAATCTCGCACTCTATTGGTAAGACTGCCTCCAATCCGTAAACTATATGGAACGGTGTAAATCCGATAGCAGTCTTAACGGAGGTCCGGTATGCCCATAGTGCGAAAAATAGCATGTTGTGCTAGTTGGACTTGTGGGCACCCACCATGTGTTGAATCATGTTTTTCAAGACCTTGTTAATGGCCTCTACTTGTCCATTGGACTGTGGGTAGTAGGAGTTGAGTTTTCATGACGAAAACCCAATCTGGCGCTCAGTTCATCGACCATATGGTTCTGAAAGTGAGATAACATGATTGAACATAACGAGTGCGGTGGTTTTGCCGTCATCAGTGTATGTAGGCATAGCCTCGGCCCACTTTGTAAAGTAATCCACGACTACTATGACATAACCATGCCCCCCAGCCGAGGTAGGCTTATAGTGCATGAAGTCAATGCCCCATTTGTGAAAGGGCCAATGACAATAACCGAGTGTAATGAGGCTGAATGGGTGCACTTTTTCGTTTGAAAGTGTTGGCATGGGGGACATTTTTTAACGGCCTCAATGCAATATTTGAAGATAGATGACCAATAATATCCCGCGCACAGTATCTTCTGGGCTGTAGCCATCCCAGAGAGATGAACGCCACAAGCCCTAGAGTGGCAGTCATTCAAGACGTGTTCTGTCACCTACCCAAATTTTGAGAATATTTATTTTATTTGCAAAATACTTTATGTTAAATTGTAATTACAAAGTTTTGTAATTATGACCAAGTTTGGTCAAGGATGATTGTAATTACTAATTATTATTATTAAATAAATTAAAATAGGAGACAAACACCCAAGGGAACTGTCAAATGAGTGTTCACTGACCCACTAGGAGGAATGGAAGCTGTTAGAAGGCATGGGACAGATGGCAGCATTTGCACTCCACCACTAGCTATTGGTTATGGGACAACTACCCCTAAATTTGTGGCATTATCCCCCAGGTGGGTGGAAAAGAGCAGTCAGCTCATTAATGACCAGTTAACCACTAAAAGGTCTAGGCAGCCTAGATAAGGCAATTCGAATTGAGCAGGCAGCTCCTACAATATTTTCTGCAGAAATATTCCTCAAGTGTATCAGGCAGGGATGATTTTAAGAACCCCCCCAAAATTTATATGTATAAAAAATGGGCGAATCTCCCCGATATATAGAAAAACTTGAAGGCGATTTTATCAATAATATAATATGTATATATAATTTTTTTGGCGAATCTTTCATTTTATTATATAATGTTATAAAATATTGGCGAATCTTTCACTAAATTATAAGATATTGTAAAATCTTGGCGAATAATTCACTTAATTATAAAAAAATGTAAAAACTTGGAGAATCTTTCACTGATTTATAAAATATAGTAAAATGTTGGCGAATTGTTTTCCAATAAGACTCAAAATTTTGATTATGTAGATTACTAAAGTAGTGCAACAGAAGAACATACACCGGAGGTGAACTCTGGACTCTCTCGACTCCTGGACTCTTGAATGAACAAGTGTATGAATGAGGAGATGATGGATTTATTTATACATTTCACAAGCAGTATTTGATCACTCACAACTAGAAGGTGTTGACGAAACACGACTGCACTAACTAGATTTAGGGAAAGCAGGGACTCTACTGTTATCTCGTCCCTTAATGGTCCAATGGACATGTGGGGTCATGAATCTTGACATGCCAACAAATTAATAGAATTAAGTGAATATCCTAGTAGCAGGCCACTTCCTGTATATAAAGAGATAGTCAGTGGACCAATTCCAGGCTTCCAACCAATCTTCTCACCAAAATTTCTTCTCTTTGGTGTCGAATGGTAGGAGAGTTGCATATTTGTCAGTGAATACTTAAAATGGCTCAATCCACACAAATTTTCCACAGCAAGTGATAACTTCGCCCATCATTGTTTTAAAATGTCCCAACACCATAAAAGCATCCATAAATTGATAAATAACAACCCCATGCACTTCTAAATTCACCCAGTGATGCGAATAACAGCCCATGCTCATGGCGAGCGACGGAGTTAGGAAGGAGAGCGACGGGTGCTGGGCGGCATCCTGCAGTCGTCCGCAGGTCGTCAGCCTGTACGAACCCCTGCATGCTTCCCTAGAAGGTTCTCTACCATGGTAAAAAGGTTTGGGTTTTTTTCACCGGGCTGTTTTTCCCTTACTGTTTCACCTCCCTAGCGACGGCTCCTGTTCCGTTTAGGGTTCCGTTTCGGGTTTACAATGGACGATGTCGACTACAGTAGCGACACCTTACGGCATCAAGATATCTGGTGCTCGCCACCTGGCGCTTTCCGGTATCAGGAGGAGACAGGCGGTTTAGGGCTCAGTGGTTATGCTGGCAAGCGGCTTCCTGACGGACCTCTGTCCCCCCCGGCGACCCAACCTTTTCAAACCTGCTCGCCGTTCTGGGAAGGGTCTTCTGCCCGTCTCTCACCGGAGACACATGCTGTGAACATCTGGGGAGTTAGGGGTTTCTGCACTTCACCAACTCCGGAGCCATTGAGTGCTGGCATAGGCGATTTGACGGATTTCATCATCTCTGCGGACTGTGACAACCCTCCATCATCTGCGCAGACTCTCAGAGCCGAGGCGGAAGGTTTTGAGGAGCGACGGGCAGGCTCTCCTTTACATCCCTGTGGGTTTGTCGCAGCCAATCTGGACTTCGCTGAACAGAGGGGGTTCTCAAGTCCATCTGGGGACTCTGACCAGCGGGTCTGTGGACGCGAAGCGGGTTCAGCTGGGCTCTTTACCAAGGACCACCGTGTGAAGAGCTGGAGGAAATAGATTAAGAACTCTGGTAAGGCACCTAACTACGCGTTGGGGGAAGATATTGGTATGCATCAGATTGTTGGGATGGTTAAATCGGTTTTGGTTGGAAGGGTCTATGGTAGGCCTGTTAGTCACAGGACAGTGATCTCGTGGGCCTCTGGGGCATGGCTAGGACACTGTGGTTACGTTCCTCGTGTAGTTGGGCTCTCGGGCGGGTGGTATGCTTTCCATTTCTCCTCGGATGCTCATGCATAATGGGCATTAAGCCTCAACTGGTCAATCCTTAAAGTCCCACTACTGCTTAAGCCGTGGAACCCCCTATTTGATGCTAGCCGTGAAAGAATGGACGTTATCCCACTCTGGGTCCGGCTTCCGGGACTCCCTCTCCACTACTGGACCGAGGAACATTTCAGAAGGATTGGGAACATCTTGGGTTCTTACTTGGATGCTGATTTCTCCTTTGTGGCAACGGCGATGCAGAAGGTTGCGCGCATACTGGTGAGCATCAACGTCAGAGATGGACTTTTCGACACTATGGACCTGAAATGGGGGCCCTATACCTTTGTTCAGACATTGGACTATGAAAATGTGCCTTTCAGATGTAGGCGTTGTCATGAATATGGGCACCCGGCCGTCGATTGCTCTGTTCCTGTTCGGATGCGGTTTGGTAATACTCTGAAGCGCAGGGTGGTGGCCAAGGAGGATGGTATGGAATCGGCTGAGGACTCCGAGGGTCAGCAGGGCCATGAACCTCCCATTTTGGAGACGCCACCGGTGAGTCGACCGGATGGGGTAGTCCCTACGGGTGGAGAGGAGGTTGCAGAAAATGAGGATGAGGATGGCTCGGTCCCTGATGCAGGTTTCACTGTTGTTGCTGAAGAGCCGCACACTACACAGCCCCGGGACCTGGCACAGGAGGGTTCTCTGCTTTCGCTTCTTCGGTCTCCAGACATGGCTGCAGGTGCTACTTCTGTTACTTTTTCCAACCCTTCCTTCTGTCTTATTTTTAAAAACTTTACTTTTCCTGGTCAGGAATGGGTGGATGGCTTTAAGAATTTGCACATTTCCCCTCAGTTGCTGCCCTCATTTGTGACCCCTCATAACCCTGTGGATTCACACCTTGCTGTGGGTCCGCCTCTGCTTGATTTCTCTCCGGATACCAGCTTTGCACCCATCCCTGAATCAAAGACTTCCTCCCCCGAACCCTCTTCTCCCACTGACTCCTCCAAGTTAGGTTACTGGCTGCGATCCCTGACCAGACTTCCTGCGGGGGGGCTGGGGAAGGTGAAACCTAAGCCTCGCAACTCCAGAGGAAGGAAATATTTCCTCTCCCATGCCAAGACCCGAGCTTGTTCGGACCTTAAAAATGGTAAACAACTGTCTATTGAAAGGGCACTTAGAGCGGTGAATGCCCACAAGGATGGGCTCCGATGAAGATCATGTCCTTTAACTGCCGAGGTCTTGCTGGTCCCTCCAAAAGACCAGTACTGCGTAGGATGTTGCAACTGGAACATCCTGATATTTTGCTACTACAAGAAACTATGTGCAATGGGGTTGATGCTGTTAATAGACTTAAGGTTTGGTTCCCTGGTTGGGGTTTTGAGGGTTTGGATGCTAGGGGACGCTCTGGTGGCTTGGCGATTGGCTGGAATGAAGCTAAGGTGTGTGTTTCCACCATATGGGGAATGCAATCTGTGTTAGGCATGACCTGCAAGTCTTTGGATTTTGATGAACTCTTTACTATTGTTAACATTTATGGTCCTTATTGTGATCGTGAACCTTTCTGGAATGCTCTCCTGGACAAAGATCTGCTCAAGGGTAACTCTACGATTTTGGGAGGGGATCTTAATTTCTCTCTTGGGCATGCGGAGATTTGGGGGCCACATGCTCAAGTGGACCCTCTTACAAACTTCTTCATTCGCAAGCTCTCTGATGGCAACTGGATTGATGTGGAGCCGATATCTCTGAAGCCATCCTGGCAGAACATGAGAGTTGGCTCGGAAAGAGTGGCTAAAAGGTTGGACCGTTTTCTTATATCTGAACATATTGTGGAGACTTTTTTCTATGTTAGGCAATGGACTGGGTCGGGGGGATGCTCAGATCATGATCCGATTTTTCTTGAACTGAAGGCTGGGCCTAACAAACCCCCCGCTCCCATTAAATTCAACAAGGATTGGCTGGAGGATCCAACCTTCTTTGAATTGATTCAGCAGCACTGGCTACCTTTCCACCCGGGATCCAATCTTACTGCAGCCTTTCATTTCGCAGAGAATATTAAACTTCTCAAGGAACCCATCAAAACTTGGGCTGCAGCCAAGAGAAAACGAGAAGACAAGGAGCTCAAGGACATTGAAGAGGCTATCTCCAACATATCGGGGGGACCTGGAGGTGGGTTCGACTCACAGGCCACTAAGGAACATCTTGTTAAGCTGATGGAATTGAGGAACAGGATTCTTCTACACAAAGAAGAGGCTTGGAGGCTCAAAAGCAGGGCCATTTGGCTGGAAAGTGGTGACGAAAACTCTAAATTTTTCCATGCCTATGCTAAGGGTAGAAGATCTGTCAATACTATCTGGAGTCTTGAATACATGGATGGTAACCCCTAGGCCACCTTTGAGGGTTTGGCTGGGATTGGGGTCAACCACTTTCAGGATCTTTTCAAAGCAAATAACAGGGTGAATATTGAAGAAGTTATCAGAGTTGCACAACTCTTCCCTCGCTTTGTTGAAGAGGCGGATAACAGGATGCTGATGGATAGCATTACTATGGATGAACTGAAGGATGTGCTTAGCAGCTTTCAGAAGGACAAAAGTCCGGGGCCAGATGGGTGGACGATTGAGTTCTTTATAGCTCTCCTTGATATTATTGGTGATGACCTCTTACAGCTGATCGAGGATTCCAGGAGGGAAGGCAAAATCCCCGCCAGCATCAACTCTACTTTCATTGCTCTTATCCCCAAAGTGGACATCCCCTCCACGCTCAATGATTTTCGACCCATCTCACTTTGTAATTGTGTGTATAAGATCGTCACTAAGGTGATTGCTCGCCGACTCAAACCTATATTATCCACACACATCTCTGAGGAGCAGTTCGGGTTCCTCGAAGGACGTCAGATTCATGAAGCCATCGGCTTAGCGCAGGAAGGTCTACACAGTATCAAATCCAGTAAGCAGAAAGGTGTAATTCTCAAAATAGATCTTTCTAAGGCTTTTGACAAGGTCAGTTGGCTTTATATCTGTCTTATGCTCACTCATTTGGGTTTCGAGATTGGGTTCATCCGCTGGATCATGAGTTGTATTTCCACTGTTTCATTCTCGATTCTTATGAATGGTGCAGCGACCCCCTTCTTCCACTCTGGGCGTGGATTACGCCAGGGATGCCCTTTATCCCCTTTGTTATTTTTACTGGTGGCAGAAAGCTTGAGCAAGGCCATTAAGGAAGCTAAGCGCACGGGAGATATCGATGGAATCCTGGTGGCACCGGGCACCGCGCTCACCCATCTGCTCTTTGTGGATGACATTCTGATATTCTGCTCTGGCTCTAGAGGGGAGGCTGTTAAATATAAGGAAATCCTGGACCTCTTCTCTGTAGCTATCGGAATGGAGATCAACAACCAAAAATCTACTCTTTCGGTCTCTCTTCTGGATGAGGAGGAGATTCACACCTTCACTGATCTGTTCCCCTTTCAACTTCTTAATCCTTCGGAAGGCCTACGTTACCTGGGTTTTCACCTAAAGCCAAATAACTACTTGAAACAGGACTGGGTTTGGCTCTTGGAAAAGCTGGAAAAAAGACTTAAATGCTGGAGCTTCAGGTGGCTTTCACGTGCTGGCAGATTGATCCTGGTAAAGTCGGTTCTAGAAGCCATTCCAGTCTACTGGATGTCCCTTGCTTGGATACCGAAGGGGATATTGGAAGCTGCTCGTAAAATATGTTTCTGTTTCTTGTGGAATGGAAAGGAGGATGCACATGTAACGCCTTGGGTGAAATGGGAACGCATTGCTTCTCCCAAAGCTCTGGGAGGTTGGGGACTCAAAAACATCTTCTTTTTCTCTCAGGCTTTGGTTGCCAAATGTGGATGGAGGTTAATCACATCTGAAGGTTACTAGGCCCGAATTATGACTCTCAAATATATTGCACCGGATACTGTGGAGGAATGGATTAGGTCCCCGATTAAGACACATAAAGGGGGGTCTGTCATTTGGAAAGCGCTTGTCTCCTCCTTTCATGTTATCGAACAGAACCTTGTTTGGGATGTTGGTAATGGACGTAGGCTGAGGGTTGGACGAGATCCTTAGGTTGGTTGCGATGCACAGCATCTCCTGTCAGATGGACTGATCATGGCACTGCGGTAGCGGCATATTACTTTTCTCCATCATTTGGTGGATGAGGGAAACTTCTGGATGGGTAGGGCTGTCTGGAGGCGAGCTGATTCCTTTGGATTAGACTTGGATTTGGAGAATGAAATCAGATCTTATTTGCGAGCTCTTTGCAGGGATCATATCTTTCTCAATGATGTAGACGACATCATGGTCTGGGATGGGGATCCCTCGGGTACTTACACACCAAAATATGGCTATCAATGGATCAGCGCAAACTTTTGGAACAGAGAACCGGTGTGGTGGTGGAAATCTATTTGGCGATTGCAGAGTCCACTCAAAGCGTGCATTTTCCTTTGGTGTATCTTAGCTAACAGAGTTCCTACTTGGGACTTCCTGCAAAAAAGGAAACTACACGGTCCTAGAAGGTGCTACCTGTGCTCTCATGATGAGGAAAATGTATTACATCTTTTTCTCCACTGTAGCTTCATTAAGGAGGTCTGGAAGGTTGTGTCTCGGATCCTTAAAGTAAATTTCCTATGGGCAGGGCACTCTTTGGTAGAGGCCTGCCGCAGTTGGACTGAAAACTCAGCGTTTGCTCCTTACAAAGGCCTTCCCTCTATTGTTCTCTAGGGCACATGGTTATCCCGAAACAACTGCCTGTTCTCGGATAAAGTGGGTTTACCAGCTTTAGTAGCCATCAACAGCTGCGGCATTCACTTAGCTCTCCACCGTTGCAAACAGACCACCTCCATTAGGAACATACAACCATTGGACCTCGATCCAACACAGCCTTGGGGTTTCTTTGACGGGGCCTGTCAGAACAATTTTTGTGGGGGAGGAGCGCTCCTTTTTTTGTCCCCTACACACTTTTATGTGATGTCGTTTGGATTTGGGAGAGGAACAAACAACTGCGCTGAGATTCTTAGCCTTAAGCTCTTACTCTCATTTGCTATGGAACATGCTGTCAGAACTGTTACTATTTATGGGGACTCATTGAATGTGATTAACTGGGTCAATGGACTGTATCATTGCAACAATCGGAAATTAGCTGGGGTTTTGGAACATATTCAGAATGTTTCTTACACCTTTGATACTTTTAATTGCAGGCATGTTTACCGGGAAAACAACTCAGAGGCGGACAAAGCCTCGAAGGAAGGATTGCTACTAGCTCCAGGCATATGGAAAGTTACTGAACACTTGGATGGGGTCAGCAGAGATATACACCATAGGCCTTTCATCGACTGATCTATGTTTTGCTTTTTGCTGGAAGACCACTGTACTTTCATTGTACACAGATATACACAACCTTATGTATATATTAGCATGTTTTTGTAACTAAACGATCCACACTGGTTGCAATACCTCTGATATTTATATTGCACTTTTTAACGGTTATTACCACATATGATGTAATAGATGTTAATGCTCACGTGGTGAGAACGTCTCACACTTTTTATCAGTCATAGGCATTACTGGTTTTCAAAGACACCTCATACACTCAATCTGAGTGTTGACTTTCTATGTAATTTCGTACTCTTAAGGATGAAATGAAATTACGCTTTTTTTTCGTGGAAAAAAAAACACCCCATGCACTTCTAAATTCACTCAGTGATGAGAAAAACGCCCAGACACTTCAATACTTGCCTCGGGCACTTCAAAATTCTCCCAAAGATGATAAAAATTCCCTAAGCACTTCAATATTTTCCTAGGCACTTCTAAATTCTACCAAGCATGATAAAAACTTCCTATGCACTTCAATATTTTCCCCAAGCACTTCAAAATTCCCCCGAGGCACTTTAATACTTACCCCATGCACTTCTAAATTGACCCAATGATGATAGAAACACACCATGTACTTCAATACTTGTCGAGCAGCCACTTCAAAATTCTCCCAACCATGATAAAAACACCCAGACACTTCAATATTTGCCCCAGGCACTTCAAATTTCTCCCAACAAAGATAAAAACGCCCCCATCCACTTCCATGATTTCCCGAGCACTTCATTACTTGCCCCAGACACTTCAAAATTCATCCAATGATGATAAATATTCCCTATGCACTTCAATAGTTTCCCTAGGCAAGGGAGAAAAACACTCGACAATGATATAATCACCCAGGCTATCACAAAAATGCCTCAATCCACAAAAATTTTCCCCGACAAGTGATAACTTTGCCCATCACTGTTTTAAAACGTCCCAACACTATAAAAGCATTCATACATTGATCAATAACAACCCCAAGCACTTCTAAATTCATGCAGTGAGGAGAAAAATGACCCATGCACTTCTGAAGACAATATGTATGCTTTGGTTGTCAACATGTACATTGCAAGCCATTAAAATTTTGAACATGTTTTCTTGGTAAAATATGTGGCATGGTACTCATAGTTATGGATGTAAAGAAAATAAAGCAATCCTACATTATATAATGAGCACATTGACCTCAAGAATTTTTGTAGGGAAAAATTATGCTCTACATTCCCTGCCAAAAAATTGAAGATAGCTTGAAAGATGGGTGTCAAACTTGGTGTGAAGCATATCTTGGAATATTATACTTGTATATTCTATTGAATGCAAGTTGACACAAAAACATCACACGGCCCCATACACATTGACACTGGTTCTCATGAAATTGCAACCAAATCATAATGCATATTTGGCATTGAAATTATAATGGATAGGAGCATCCACATCTTGTAACATCCCTATCCATGACAATAAAAAATAATGAAGTTCATGTTAAACACATATGTTTCTTTGTCACAGAAATCTGGAGATAGGCAACTCTTTGTTTTTACTCTAAATGGAAATTGCTTAACTTCCAAAAATGACAACAACAATCAATTCATATGGTAGCTTCAGAAAGTTAAATAGTTGAGTTTTATGAGAGTAGATTAAAATAAACTGCTTAAAACATTTCCCATGGCCATATTCTTCATTGGAATGGACTTGAGTTAGTGGAAGTATTGGTTCATATAAAGAGATTTTCAATACAAAGGTTTGCATGCTTTTTAACAATAATCAAGGACTGAAAAATAGAATTTGCATACACAATAAGTCAGATAAGGTGCATGCAACCTATCTCAGTTTAGTGAAGTGCATGCATCATAGTAGTCAAGGAAAAAATCTCAAGGAGGATGCATGCTTGCATGCCCCAGATATTTAGTTGAGGCATTGGTGTATGTGTGTCTAGATATATTGTATCTACTCTTCTTCTCAGTCGAGAAGGCAGGGGAATATGTTTATTAATTCAGTTTTAAAAGTAGGAAGCAGTGGGTGGAGGGTAGAGTTTGAAGTTTTCAGTGTAATTCATGTTTTTAAGATTAATAAACAGTGATGTGATTTGAGTTTCAGATCTGTGCACTTGCTGTCACTTTCTTCATCTTGATGTGTTTCAGTTCCTAGTAAAAATAAGATTGCAGTTTTGATAGAGATTTTAGTTTTCTGTCTTCCTAAGTAGGTAGGTTAGAAATCAGCCTAAGACTGTTACCATGTGCTAAATAATTTTAAACACATCTACAAAAATTTTCAAATAAAATAGGGGAGCTAGGCAAGGGTGTCCTCTTTCTTCCAGTCTGTTTGCGATTACAACACAAATGTCGTGAAAATCCTTTAACAAGAAAATCCCTGGACTAAAACAATTTTCAACCATCCAGTACATTAATCATACCCAATTGGTAGATGGTACTCTTCTTTTATAAACAACTAAAGTTAAGGTGGCAAAATAAATAAAGAAAGTGTTGCATAACATTGCAATTGCAGCTGGTAGCAAGCTTAATAAGAATAAATGCTAAGTAATTTCTTAGCAGACTGTAACAAGAAGAGTAAAAAAATCATATATAATTTTGGGCTTCCACGTACTCACGTCAGATTTTAAACACCTACAAGTTCCAATATCCTCTTGTTTTCATAAAAACAGGCACCAGATTCCAGCATTTTGAAAAAAAAAATGTTAAAAGATGTTAAAGACTTTTGGATTGAAAGGAATATTTCTTATGTAAGATGATTCGTTTTAAATTTAAATTGAGTGAATCTTGATCCTTGAGTTTAACGCACATCTTCCTCTCCTTTGTCATCTCCGCTGAATTGGCATTTTTTAAAAGAATAGAGAAATTATTTGGAAATTTCAGAGGAAACCCCAAACTATAGTTACAAACTCACTACAGAATTATTTGTTAAATTCGAGAATATAAATAAAAAAGTAATGGCTAACTAGACTGGCTGAATCTTTCCTTGGGTGCTAACTTCTAATTCAGCAAAATGAAGGAAAAATTGGTTGCAAATCGATCAACCAAGAGCTACTGAAGGATTGAATAAGTATGTGCCAATGGAAGTAGCATACCTGGACATTTTGAGAAAATGTAATGGCTGCTGCTATTTACCTATGCAGGATTCAATGGCACGCATAAAACCAAATTATGTTTGAAAATGTTTATTTGAAGTTTCAACAGAGTGAAGCTATGTGTTAAAATTAAAGAGCAGTTGCCAAAGTAATGTAAACCGTTGGGAGACAGCAACCAAAGTGTAAAGCTAAACAGAGAGAGATTAAAACCTTAAAACCTTCTTAATAAATATCCCAATTCATGAGAGCAGTAAAAACTAAATTATTGGTGTATAAGAATTATTACCAGTAATCTCAAATTG